>JAFEKC020000013.1:0-1200000 GCA_018257855.2 Cladonia borealis
TAACCCTAACCCTAACCCTAACCCTAACCCTAACCCTAACCCTAACCCTAACCCTATTCTCTATCTATAGTAAGACTATTACTTAATAAAAAGATATACCTAGAATCCTTAGAATAATTATCTAAGTTAGATTAATATTTCTAGTCTTAGAGTACTAATAAATTAAGTAAAAGCTAAGCTATAGAATTTATTAAGAGAAAGAGAAGAATATCTATAAATAGGTTCTTTATTAAACTAAAAAGTAATGTAATAATTAATAGTAGAGAATAGATTATTTAATTATCTAAGTAATAAAGATTAAAATATATAGGGGGAACTAGAGAAAACCTCGCCTTATAGGGCTAAGTTCTATTTTCTAATAAGGTTGCTTAAATAAAGAACTTTCCCCCTAAAAATAAGAGGCTATTTATAGCTAGATTATTATATCTATATATTAAAATAGTAAAAGAACTTATTAATCTATATCTCTAATAAAAACTATTTATATAATAAGATATCTCTATATATTTTTAAGTATCTATCTTATAACCTATTATATAGTTATTAACTTAGATTAATTACTAATAATATTACTTAAGACTCTATAATATTACGTATTTATGTATTTTATCTCTAGATAGTATAAATTCATTAATACGTATCTTTTATTATTAAATTATCTTATATCTTTATTTATATACTCTCTATATAATATTACTATACTCCTACTATAACTAAATATTATTTTACTTTTAAATCGCTAGCGCTTTTTATAACTTCTAGTTATATACTTTATAATTAAAGAGCTACTATTAGAGAGCTAATATTTAGACAGCTTACTATAGTATTTATATATATAGGCTACCTTAATTTAATTAAGTCTTATCACGGGGCGCTAAGGCTAGAGGCGGTTCACGTCATTATTTTAGCATGTCTATTAATTGATATAATGGAGGGGTATTTCTACCTTTAATTGGAGAGCAGTCTCTAGGTTCGTCGCTCTGGCATTTCACTTCTTTTGCTCACGTTATCTGCGTCAAGAATTGATATCTAAGACCGCAGATTGCAGGTATCATTTCCCAAGATGACCTCGATGACCTCGGACACCCGGGTATTCTGACAGACAGTTAGGGTTTTCCATTATCAGCTAATGACTATCCGAGGAGATGGGCCACAGAGAATGAATCCATGACTTAATTTTCAGTAGAAAACCCTCTTGTTACTTCTAGACAAGGACTGAACCCACTATTCCTTCCTTAACGAAAGACCCACCTGCTATCACCATGAAAGATGAGGACAATATGGCCAACACTAAAGATCCAAGGATATTAGAAAATTCGAATACCCCAGAGTCCCGAGCTCGGAGCCGACAGACCTGCTCGGTGTGCAATAAATCTTTTACTCGCATAAGCGATCTGGGCCGCCACCAAAAAAAACATCAACTTAATTCACGCGTTTTCGAATGCTCGATAGCCGGCTGTAAATACGGTGGTAGTTATCGCAAAGATAAGTTAAGGGCGCATTTTAGGAGAATGCATGAGGACGATATCACTCCATTCAGCCCTAAAAGAGTTGTGGATGTGCCAAGCGGATGCGGAATCTCGACTCAGGAAACAGTCTCGACCGGTTTAAAAGAACACCTAAAACTCTTTACAGACAAGTCCGATGTTCAGTTGGATAGCAGTACCTCACCGAAGTTGAATGATATGTCTGAGCAGGGCACTCCGGAGGAGAGCACCTCGCGGCATTCGGAACCACCGGAATCAGGGATCCAGCCTACTCGGAGAGGTGTTAAGAGGCAAGAACGAGAAAGGGATTCATATCCGCCCGATGGTAGGGATGGCAAAAGAAGGAAGGATAATTCTACTGGTCCAACATTGGAAGATCAAAGCCGTCTGTTTACATGTACCTTTTATAAATTCGATCCGCACCGTTATTGTCCCAATAATGACACAGGTGCAACGTATTGATCGTGCACGGGGCCCGGATTCCCGTCAATCTCCAGACTCAAGTATGTTTCCACATCTTAGATAAGAGCTGTTATCGCTAATGACAATTGTTGTAGGCAACATCTTAGGAGAATACACCGAGCACCAATACAGTGTCTAAGGTGCTGGGCCGTCATGCCAAACGAACAGGAGAGTAGGGTACATGTGAACCAAGAAATAAGATGCGAGAGGCAAGAGCCACAACCGCTAGGCATAGACATGGGGAAAATGGACCTTATTTCGAGTCGCCATGGAGCAACCTAGGCCGAAATATTCGAGATCTTATTTCCTGGAGCGCCGATCCCAAGTCCATGTAAGTTCCAAAATCATTTAGACAGTCAACAACTAAGAACTATTAGATTTTGAGGCTTCCGACTTGCAGAAGGAAAGCGACAGGGCAGGGTCACCAGAATCGCAGGAACTGAGAGATTTTGGGACCTATAGTAGAACTGCACTGCCGTTGTTAGTGGAAGCAAACCTCCAATCCTTAATTAGCGCGGGAATCGTCCCTATTGAAGAGAATGTGAAGAAACTTTTGGTTGATATCGTCCGCACCTGTTTGTCAGCAGTGGCTCAGAACTATAAGCAGTGGAGAGGAATACGCTCAAGTGCGAGAAACTCTACTGAGTCCTCCATCCTATCATTTGCTGCGGAGCAACAGACACGCGAGGAGTCGATACCGACCAGTCAGGTGCCTTCGCCTAGTCCACCACAGCCTCGAACCCTCTTCTTTGAGGAGCCGCCTCATGTCGCGGTGGATACAATGCCAGTAGTTACAGCACTTTCTCATGAACGTATCTCTGGACCTGGCCAAGAAGTGCAATACTCCGATTCTGGTTATGGAAGCTACTTCGACCCCTGCTTCTGCATTTGCCATTTACATGTTGATAGTGCTAAGGTATTAGATGGTATGGATCATCCTCGTCACCGATGCCATTGGATCTGCTGATGAGTTTGACCTAGCCTTAGGCAATTGCGAAGATTGCTCTCAAAATCACAACCCCAACTCGTCCACCTTTGACTTCCTCCCATCGAGCTTTGACCTAGACTCTTCGTATTCTAAAACCTTTCTGGATCCTGGTTATCTACTCGGCGAGCGAGCAAGAAATGGCGCTGAAAAGCCAGAGTAGGAGTGTCTCACGATCGAGGCTGACTATAGGATTGGACGATGTTGGTGAACGCAATAATGACATGAGGAGAAGATGCGTTATTGTAATGACTCACGTTCCCCTAAGCTACAGATTCTAGCTCCTCAGACTAGGCAATGCAGTTTCTTGTAACAGTTATATGTACTCTGGTAGCCCTCGTGAAGTACACACTTATTAGGTAGTACGAAATCGAGACAATCAAGTCGACAAATCTATGTTTTGTAAATACCAAATGTGGCCCTTATATCCAGAATTCTTTATAGTTAAATTCTTATTACGATATTACTAAGTATCTTATTATTATTAAGTATACTTATCTAGTTTTTAATAAAAGTATTTCTTTATTAAAATTTCCCTATATTAAATATTATAATTATTTAAGTAATCTATAGATTACTTTAGTAAAAAATAATAAGTTGGGGGCTTTTTTTTTTATACACGTTAATACTTAGCCTACTCTCGTGCCGGGGGCTAGCGCTTACTTCCCCAACAACCCTCAACAAACATTGAAGTCGCTGTACATACTTCGCCCTTTTACAACTACCAGCGGATACGGTGCTTATATAATGCCTCAAATCATATTTGGAACTGCCTCTTTCGGCATGGATTTGACTGAATTCCAAGATTCCGCAGCTGTCAGAAGCCTCCTCAAGGAGCTTCAAGACCTTGGAATCCATCGTCTCGACTCGGCCGCTCGTTACCCGCCACTGAAGCCAGGAAGAGCAGAGGAACTGATCGGCCAGACACAAGATATAAGCGGAAGCTTCCTTATTGACACTAAGGTCTACACCAACACAATGACAGATGGGAGCGGAGACTTGGCTAGTGAAGCTATAGATAAGTCTTTGCTTGCAAGTTTGCAGCGTCTGAAGAGGTCCAACGGGGTATAATCTTTACTCCCATTAACAGCTTAGGTCTCCCAATGGTCGTTGACTAAAAACATTCATAGGTAAACGTGTTGTACACACATAGAGCAGACCCTTCTACGCCACTCGAAGAGCAGGTCATAGCATTCAATCAACAAATCAAAAAAGGCCGTTGTCAGGCTGTAGGTGGAATATCCTTCTCCACTTTGGCATTAGCTGACACCCCAACCTCGATAGTGGGGAGTATCAAATATGTCCCCAGAAATGCTCGAACGTATTCTACGCCTATGCGAGGAGAAGAGTCTACAGAAGCCAAGCTGCTATCAAGGCGACTACAATCTTGTTACGAGGGGTATGGAGACAAAACTCCTGCCCATATTACGCTCCAACGGTATGACTTTCAACGCCTTCAGAACCCTCGCTGCAGGGTTCTTGACTGGCAGATTTGTCAACAATGAGCATAGCGGGACCCGCTTTGGAGCCGACAACCCTCTTGGCAAGTTCGCCCAGCAGCTCTTTGGGGCAGAAGACCTACACTCTGCTATGAGGAGATTTACCGATGAGGCGAAGTCGTACAACCAGACACCAGTCGAGGTTGCGATCCGCTGGATTATGTACCACTCAGCATTAGGAGACGAAGATGCTATCATTATAGGTGCGAGTAAGGCAGAGCAAGTTCGGGAGACAGTCAATATTATGAAGAAAGGGCCTTTGCCGGAAGAGTTACTTAAAGCGGTGGATGATCTTTGGAGTGCGGTTAAAGAAAGTCGGCATAGCATCATTTAGTCCATCCTTGGTCTTAGCAGGGTTTTTACCCCATGGCTTTCCCTGCCTACGGCCTGGGTGAGTAGGGACACTGGGTGAGTAGGGACTCGGGTTGGGGTTCGGAGCTTGTCATTGGTATCCTTCACAATACTACGCATGTACAGACGACCCGGTTCAGTCTCACGAAGCAAATGTAGTAGCTGTATAACCTATACTTTCTATCTTGATAGGTGTTGCTTAAGCTTGGCCTAAGCAATTTACTTATTCATGAGTACATAATTGTGTTTCTCGCCGAGTGCAAAGTGCCTCGAGGATCACTGCTTCAGGGAGAGTAATCAACAAGGGTTTTACCACTGACTTCAAAATCACCAACAGGACTTCGGCCAATGATAGTAGCACCCGAATTCTCCCACGCTAGAGAGATTTGACCCTGGCCCACTGTTCCGTTGAAGTTACCAGCGAAATCGTCTGGCCGCTTCAAGGTAAAAATAAGAGGATCAAATAGGAATTCGTCCAATGGAAATTTCTGGTCAAGTGTTCCCTTGATGTTCCAGAAAGTATTGCCGTGGGTACGTGCCCGAAGTCTGTCTCCATCAATAAAGGCCCATCCAGGTATCATGTCTTTCGTCTTCATCATCAATGTTGTCAGCCTAAGTGGTTATCATAAGATCATAGCAGATTTACCTCGGCTGCTAGAGACGTAACTGGTGTGGGATTGAGAACATCTTGGAGGTGGGACGTAGACTACTCATCTTAGCACTTGAAGAGACAAGATTCACGGAAACGTACCTGAGAATTAATTCCATGGGTATCCTCAGTGACGTGGATATCCACATTCAGAACTGGGATTGAGGTAACTAGCGGAATTAGGATACCAGCGATCGATAAGAATGGTACTTTCATCTTGATGTTGATAAAATATGTTTTTCGGGTTGCGATAAATGAATCTGATTTGAATAATTTGAAGATTCCTCAGATGATCTGGGAGGAAGAGCGTTTATATGTTCGAGCAGGATCCTCTAGCGTACCCATCAAGAAACGCTGACATATACGAGTATACATCACTTCAGATTACCAGAGATCGTTACGAAATATGCGAGGAGCTCCGAATAAGAAGCGTTGAAATCATCGAACGGGGTACTTTAGCGCGCCTATTGAAAGACGCTGACAAGAATCTACTTCATTCTAAATCATGGAAGGCCAATGAAGAAATTCACGAGGAGCTCCGAGAGGAGGGAAGTTTAAATCTCTGAGCGGGGTGCTATAGAGTGCGTATTGAGAGACGTTGACGTATTCGAGTATGCTCTTTTCTAAATCATCAGTGGCCAATTGTCACGATTCGAGCCCCAGCCTTGGCACTCGGCAACTCTTCGGACTTCACAGCCCACAAAGCCATCGCATTCCTACATAGCTAGACTGAATAGTTAGTATTCTTTCCATACTAAAGCTATTAGGCGAATATGGCCCCTGCTTTGACCCTAATACCCACAGGGTTACAAGATTGATGATTTGAATCACCAGCTTTTTCGAGACTATCTTCCTAGACCGTCGTAGCAAGAAACCATATACACGTCACTTACAGAACTCCAGAACCAAAATCCATTGCGGTGGCTTTTCTCAGATAAGCCACCCCCTCAATTGATCTCCTGTAGCCACGAATAGCACCGATACGCGAATCGTTCACGATTGGACCGAAGCCTAGAAGGTCCACGTATTCTTAAACCTAAAGTTGCAGTCTGAGCTACCTTCTCGTCGGATCAGCCTCTCAGATCGCAACGAGCTGCGCTGTGAGATTGTAAATATACATATACTAAGCGACTCTATGGGAGCAGCAATACAGAGGTTCCCATTCCAACCACCCAATCTAGCAAATCGACATTAACTGTCTGCAATCCAAAGCGTGGATGTCTTGTCACTTCCATGTCAGTGCTCACCAATAGCCTTGCCATTGCCTGCATTCGTTACTCGGCATATGCAGCCACAGCCCCACATTCCTGTAACGCCCCAGTTACTGGCCGAGTTTGGATCTATATCGATGCACTCATTAAACAGATGCGGGGTAAGGAGCAGCCCATCGCCTACACCGGCCCACGGAGAGGTAGTGGGGACGTAAGGGCTGTAAGATGAGAAGCTCGGAGGCACTTATTGTTCTATCCTTCCTTCGCTTCAAATTAACTTCAACTTGGCAAGCATTGCTGCGAGCTCGTACCTCTTCTCGAAGCTTGGAAGGGAGTTCGGTAGATCTCGGTAAAGAGCTGGTGAAAAGTCACAAGTTGAATGGAGTCAGAAGACCTGTTAGGAAGCCTGAGACTAGCCCGAAGCAATGAGCGCCAGAGTGATCCACGAAGCCAATGGTGTCCAAGGCATGTAGGATTCTTGGCCGATTTGCTTCCTTTGAAAGACGAGAAAGTCTTGGAATCCGCTACTGAGTAATCTCACAATCATCCGATTCCCCTTCGATGGAAGGTAAGCGTACCATTCTACGATCATTTTTGCGTCTAGTGCTGCCACTGAATCATTAGCAAACAATTTGCCGGTCTATGTAGACAAGGTTGGAGAAAAGCTTTTTGGGTTTATGATCAGGCGGCACACCTTGCATTCCCGAAGATAACAATCCCATATCTACTAGGAAATCCTCCACCAAATCTGGGTGTTCGACCTTGTGAAACGTTTCCCACGTCTACCTCTCAGCAGCCCGGGATATTCGAAAAGTGCAAAGACATAATTTTGCCTTTTTGGTGCACTTTTTGAGAAGCCAAAAGCGTCTTCTTCCTTTTCGAAGATATATCCCATGATACCCTGAACGACGCTTTCACGAAAATTGTGGGGGGAAATATTGCAAAGATTATCGTCTACTCGTCTTAGAATTCGAAACGGTCGCCGACCTCCAAGGAGCAGCATCATAAGGGCCGACCAAAATGTAGATTTCAGGCATCTTTTGGGAATTCCCTCTGCTGCGTTCGACTACCATCGACCGTGCCAGCAAGCTCCTTCCCAAGATGAGTGGAAACAACGACTGCCGGAGATGGTTGTCCTTGTCCTGCAATCTTCAGTACCCCATTGTCAACAAGCATCCTTTCAAGCTCTTCAAGTTTTCTTTGGAGTTATTTTAACCCTGTATTAAAGTAATGTCTAGCATCAGATCAGTTAGTGTAAAACCTAAACGGGCACGGTTGGTTCTCGGGTAGAGTGGTACGGGAAGCTCAGCAAGATATAAGACAAAGTCACAACTTCTCAAATAGTTTCCTGATATCATATGAGCTTTGAATAAGGTCCTGGATTTAGTTGAGGGCGGTAATGAGAGACTTCAGGTCAGCATCTTCGATGGTCTCCGCTGACTTTCGAAGTTCGACGCAGCTTCGTGCAAGGATTTGCTCATCTTGTAAGCGGCCCCGGTTAAAGCCAGAATGCCAGACGCCAGTCCCTCTGCTTCAGCTATCAGGGAGGAGCGCACGGTGTTTCATAGTCTGTGCAGGGAGAGAGCGATGATCTCCGGTGCGGAAAGTCTGTGCTTCAGCTCGTAGTGGCGGACAGTTCTCGGCACATGCCGGCGGATCCCTATCTAGAATAAGATTTGTGGATAGGACCCCTAAATAAGCTAAATATAAACTAAGTATAGGTGGTACACGCGACGGTGGGGGGTCCTGATCGAGTCTGGGGTTAGATGCAGGGGCCTAATTCTTTAGCCGACCTTTCCATGGCCGTTCTATCATAACGGACCTTCTTTCTACCATAGCCGAGCTACAACCCGTCCGAAAGTCTATCATAGCCCTCGAACCTCGACCTTACGCTGCTATGGTTGACGCAGCTACGCTAATTGCCCTTATCGTGACGGTTGCCGCACTTCTCGTAGCCACTGGCCAATTTACTCTGCAATTGATGGCTACCGCAGACAAGATACGTAAATGTGACGGTATTGTGACAGGCGGGGTTACCAAAGGCGCTTTGAGACGCTGGCATTGGCAGCAGTTTCGGTTCGTTGTCTATTATCAAGCCATCGTTTTCGCGCTGCCACCCTCTGTCTACACAGCTCTTGGTATCAGTCCCGCAATCCAGCTGAACGGTGACAAGATGCCCCAGGAGTTGTGGGATCGCGCTGCGAGCCTTCGATCGCGACGAAATCATATGCAGAGCTGCTGGATATCTTTCGCCCAGGACCTTATCATGTACACACGCATCCCTCCAAGATGTATGTATGTAAGACTTGAAAGTGGAGATCGCATTCCTAGTGACCTTCATATGGCCCCTATAAGGGTTGATGCCGTCACATTGATCCTACTTGGCATCGCAATGGGAATGCAAGTAGATAGTTTTGCCCCAACGAAGGGCGAAATTATCCTTTCGGGGAGTTTTGGCTCGTTCACTTCATTCAAGCATCCAGCTTTAGGTACTTTACTACAGTATAACGTTCCCGCAAGTGAAATATTGACCGGAATCGAAATTGCTAGGCGTCATGGACGTGCACTCTATCAGGATGGCGGTGTCTGGGCTAATGCTGTGTTTGGAAGGTTCAAGGACAGGTCCTACAGGCAGGTCTTCATCAAGCTCGATGAATTGAGAATCCGGAAGTTGTTTGTGTTGAAAGACAGTGGTTGGCCTGAGCGAAGTACTCATGATACAATACATGGCGCAGCATGTTTCATGGCCTTCGCCCACGTTGACTGTTACCTGACCGTTCCACCATCAGTGATGCGTCCCTGGTGTGCGCATTTTGCCGAAGTTATTGTCAAGGCACATCATCTCCAGATTTGTGCGCAAGAATCAATTGCCAGTAAGACATTATCTCTTCCGCGCGACTTTCTGCACAAGAGAGAACAACTCGTCGAACGGTACGGCTGCTCCTCCCCGTACATCCCTTGGCAGTCGGACTTCATGACGGATAGGTTGCAAGTTGACCAGCTCATGTCTTATGTCGATGCTCAGCATGTCCTCATTAATGAGGCCCTTGTCGACGATCTAAAAGTCTGTACTGGCCAGCCACTGCGCAGAGCACAACAAGAACTTGCTACGGGTCTCTTTCTCAGTCCTCATGCTACATTGGCGTCCACAGACAGCAAGGCCCTTCGTCAAGCTAGTGATGGATTAGATCCAAGTTCTTATACAAGCATTGCTGCTTCTTGGGAAGTCATCCTACGTGCTGACCAATGCATGGCCTACGTCTACAGAAGTAAATTTGGTCCTCATCCGCATCCGACTTTCAGAAACTGCGTGGACAAGATTATTGCGACTGCGATAAGCTCGCTCTCAGACCTTGGTCCGCCTTCGTGGGGAAGGGCTAGAATACACACTCAACAGTGGCCAGACACCTTTTCTGCGGCTTGCGAAAAGGTGCTGAAAGAAGAGCCTGTACCATTCGATGGCAAGTGGGCATCCGTCTATGCTTGTTTCAGCATCTTACGCGCAGCATATTATACCATCATGATGCGAGCAGCAGCTGCAACCGGTCCCGGACTTACACAGGACAGTAAAATTGACACAGCTCTAACATATATGGCTTGAACATCAGAGACTCGTAGTTGTTAGCCTATACTTGCTTTAAAGTAGTATGGTAATTAATTAAAGGCCTTAGAATTGATTAATTAGCGCTGATGTGTCAGAGAGCCATTCACATATTCCTTCGACTATGGCTTGTGTTTCGAGGTCTCATGAGCTTGGGTAAGAGAAACATGCCTGGGGCAGCAAGGGTTACTGTCCGAGTTATCTCTAGCTCGAGATCAGCATGTTCTCCCAGCTTTCGAAGAAAGCTGCTTGGTGCTCCTCGGGGCAGGGTGAAAGCTTGGGAACGTGAGTGTTGTACAAGATCCTCGTCGATCGGCCGAAGCCTCAGCTCTAGGCGCTATTACTCGCTGCCGTCGGCCCATGCTGAGGCTGCTGCCATTGGCCGCAACAGGGAGAGGAGGCCCATCGCCCAGCCCCCTCGTCTAAGCGACAGAAGACCTGGGGCGAGATGGCTGAGCCATCTATATGGGGATACGTATAGAGAGTGAAAATATCAGTCTTGATTTGCGATAACCGTTTGGGTGAAAGCCCTAACCCTAGTTACAGCCAGTGCCCCTGGAGCACCACCTGTATCTTCGGGGGGCTATAGGGCCCGGACTTGAACCTTTTAACGGGTACTTTAGGTGAAGGCACCCCAATTGGCTAGGGGTAGAAGCCCCGTATCTTTAGCTCCAAAGCGGGTGTTGTCCAGGCACCTCTTTAGGGGTGAGTTTGTAGGGCTGAATTCTTGGCACGCCAAGATAGTTAGCGCAAGTCAAGACTTATATTTTCACTCTCCGTACAAACGGGAGGATGGGGCTTAGTGCTGAGAAGAAGGCGCAGACGAGATAGATCCCAGAGACAAAAAGGACTAAGGAGCAGGAGTATATGCAGGTGGTGCCCCTGATCTTAATTTCCCCGAGCCGGCGGAGCCGCCGGCGACGGTGTCAACCGAGCACTAACCCCTAACCACATTGGAGCCAGAAGGCATTGACATGATTTCCCCGACAAGGAGTAGGGAATCACGGCTGTTATCATCTTCGCGAGTTATAGCTCAAAGGCTTTTCATCTATCAGAAATCAAGATAAAGTTTCAAGTCCAGCATTAACATCACAAAAACAAGTTTCTATGGATGATATTGGGTAGCAATTCCATGCTTCTCTTGAAAGATCAGTATACAACTCTTTGGAGTAGGCTCACAGTATCACAGGAATTGACAAGAGGACTGAAAATCGCATATCGCCCTCGCAACTACCCAGAGTACTAACAACAAGTCTGGGACTCTTCCCGGTCGATGCGGACAATTTCATGGGCCAGGTGCATGATAAGGTTCCGTTGCAGTCTCCAGGTACCAATTTTGGTCAGTTTGCCGAGCACTGTCCGGCCGAGCGGGAGCAAGCTCAGACCAATTGCACTTGGACTCGACATCGTAGTCAGCAAATCTATCAGCAATCCAGTCCATCCAGACGCGCTGAGAAGCTGCTAGGGCAGCCACGTGGGTCACTTTGGGCAATGAACGGTACTGTATTGTACTTTGAGTATATGGGAATCTCTCAAAGGTCTTTCTTATGGCGTCTTCGACCACACTTACGCTCAACACTGGGTCAGATGTACCGTGAGTGATGAGAAGAGGGCCCTTGATGGCTTTACCACCGTTTCCTGTTCGTTGAAGTTGTTCGCGAAGATGGCTATTATCCCTCCAATTTGGCTTGAGGATGTCTTCCCCGGACAAGAGAGCAACTGCACTACTTATTGCAGCCCCTGTCTGGTGTACCATTTCGAGGCGCCTTTCCCCTTTTGCGGTCAACAAGTCCCCAGGCTTGAATTCTGGTATTGCAGAAGCTAAACCGGGACACATGGCTGCGGCAAGGATTTTGGCAAAGTCGTCGGGCTCTTCAAGTACACTTGTATACGGTGACACGGCAATAGCCCCAATGTAGCCAGGGATGTCATGGGTCGCTGCCCGCTGTGCGACTGACCATGCTGCGCCCCCACCTTGTGAGTGGCCGATAACAACGAAGCGCTTCGATAATTCCGGAAAGGCTGCCTGAGCTGCTCTAACGGAGTAAATGACGTCGTTGGCTTGGCTAGGAGACGACATATACTCATGAATGATAGGTTTGCCTGAAGAACATCTTCCCACACCTAAACCGGCGTAGTCGGTGGCAACTACCACATAACCATGGAGTGCGATCTGGTGCGGTGCTAGAAAGTGCTGCCAAAGGTTCTTGTGGTGAGAAGGTGCTGCGTTGGCATCGAATCCACTAGTTCCATGAGCCCATGCTACAATGGGATAGCCATCAGGCAGAGTTCGAGGTGAATAGGGCCAGAGGATGTACGCCGATACAGGAACCTTTGAGCCATTGAGAGTTGCTGATTGATAGAGGAAGCGGGAAAACGCGGTGGTGGGAGGTAGTAAGTATTTGGTCGTGTCGGTGTCTTTCTCTATCTTGAGGATCGTTCCCAATGGAGATTCTGAAGTTTCGGGAGGAGCTTCGTAAAATTGATCATCTAGCACGGACCCTTGAGCCCAGTTCCTCCTCTCGAATTTGAGGCTTTCTGCTACGCCGTTTGGTAGATCTTCCATGATTTCGAGAGCTATGGGAATATCTCTTCTCAAAACAATCGAGACCGCCCCTTCAAAATAAGCTCGCAATCTTACAAGGTCTCTTCTGACTGTCTGACCTCCAAACTTTCAGCACACCTTTAAGTCGGAATTCGGTGAGGTTTGTTGGTGGGGAAGCATGCCCAAGGCTGTACGTATTCAAAATGACGTCGATCGCGTTGATCATCACCTTATCGCCTGATAGACCTTAAGTTCTTCGAGAGTGACATCGATGGCGCGTCTCGTCCACTTATCGCCCAATAGACACTGGGTGCCATCTCAAGGGTTTTGAAAGGATTTTCAAAGGATTCAGGTTTCAACAAGCGAAAGAATATTGCATGAGGTTAATCCTCGGAAGCAAAAAGTCCCGTCAAATAACAGCGTTGATGTGTAGCCAACCCGCATTTTCGGGGCGTACGAGACAGAGCCTGGCCAATCATCCCCTCACAATCAGCGCTGAGGCAGCTCCACATTCTTTCCAGCTGACTTGAAATGCATCGATATGATTCACTGTTTCTTTGCTGATCATACGCTATGACACAAGGCGCCTCACGCCGCAGGGCCCGGGGACCACGCTAGAGCTACACGCTCGACTCTATTCGTCCCCGAATTCCCGAAGGATTCTCGCTTCCCCAGCGTTTTAAGAGCAATCACCAATTTTCAATCCTTCGCCTGCGCTCCCCTCGGCTAGTATAACATCCAAGTTCAGGCTGACGGACAGAGTGATCCTTAGCACTGATGGCGGGTGCATTCCATTTGTTGATAGTTAGCGACGTGACATTCACCGCTGATCTTTGCGCCCGGAAGGAGTGTTCTCAAGATGATGCTAGCGTTGCGGACGTAGGTGTGGCATAGTACTCTTGTGGGACTTTGGAGCAGCGGCCATGGACGTGAATATTCTCTTTAAGAATCCCATCCTCTACTTCTTCATTTCTATGACTCCCCAATCTTTGATTCATTTCTACTGGCATTTAGCCGTATTATCATTTGCCTTTTTGACCAATGGCGTTAGGTGGGCCTCCTGCAGAAGGGGACGCAGACCTGAGCACGGCTATAAGAATTTACACCGGAATACTAATCGCCTTCACAATCCTTATTGTACTATTGAGATTGATTGTGAGAAAGTGGATCACTAAGATCATTGGTTGGGATGATTGGACAATATTGTTGGCTCTTGTTGGTTTCTTCAGTCATGATTCCCAAAGCGGCGGTGTACTAAGACCATGTACAGCTTGGGAATGTAATAGGTTTCGGATTGGTTCATGTCGAAATCCACTATGGCTTTGGGAGACCACAATACTACCTTTCAAAGTGGGATCTGATCGAGTTCCGCAAATACGCATATGGAGAATGGATCCAGACATTCGCTACTTTGATGTGGACCAAGGTCTCAATATGCCTTTTCCTAAGGCGCATTCCCGTCACCAAAGTCCTTATCAAGCCACTTGAAGTGGCAATTGGCTTCTTGATATTATCGAATGTAATTATCACACTACTTTGGATTCTACAATGCAGGCCAGTAGACGCCGCTTGGGATTCAAACGCAAAAGGTTCCTGTTTCTCTAGGGGCCAGCTAGAACGGATTGTCCTTGCTCAAGCTAGTGAGTGAAGAGCTTATCCCTTTATGCTTAAACTCTGCCCTAATTGATTTGCGCTAGTTATATCCCTTGTATCAGACTTTACCTTTGCCGCCTACCCCATCCTGATCCTATGGAAGGTTCAAATGAAGTTGACCACAAAGATTGGTCTGTGTTGCTTGATGGGACTCGGCGTATTGTGGGTTGCAATACCCTTCAAACCTCAGTTTCTCGTGGCTCACCTCTTCTGTCAGAACGGGCGCATGCTGCATCGTCAGGACAGTACTCAATTTCCAGTCTTTGCCCACGGATGTTACATGTAGGTTTTATCTGCGTCTACCATTCCTGCGATGCTTATATCTATCTATCAGATGGAGGCGTAACCAATTGGTATTGGAGAACGTGAGTCTACCTCCTACAGACATGCGACCCACTCTGACTCGAATTCGTTAGCTTCGAGGTGCAGATGGGTATCATAGCAGCTTGCGCCCCCACTCTTTGGCCTGGATGGAGATGGCTCTACTACAAGATCAAGGGACGCAATTCTGGCAAAGGCCATACACTGCTCACAGACGAAGTTCAATTGCATCCATATGAACGTGGAATGCCAACCAG
Source organism: Cladonia borealis (assembly GCA_018257855.2). Taxonomy (NCBI): domain Eukaryota; kingdom Fungi; phylum Ascomycota; class Lecanoromycetes; order Lecanorales; family Cladoniaceae; genus Cladonia; species Cladonia borealis. The sequence goes on from JAFEKC020000013.1 coordinate 15,022, forward strand.
TGTTGCAACGGTTAGCAGCAAGAAAAACAATCATACGGCAGATCTAGAACCTGGTACCTCCTTCGGAACACCACTACCTCTTATTCAGAAAACAACGCAGGTAGATGTCGATGTAATCAATGCAGTCGGACGGGCTAAGGTGCCGGCAGTGACTGGCTTCTGAAGAAAAATCCAGCACTATTCATGCGCCTTGCCGACCCATACGACGCTATGGTATCAGTCTCAAAGTCACCTCCATCTGCTTGGTAGTGTAAGATTTACCTCGTTCTCTCCTCTCTTTGTCTCAACTTGCGAAGCTCTGAATGCAATGCTCTAGTCAAATTCGATGTCTGCACAACTCCTTTGCCTTTGCACGGTGCCTCTATAAGCTATACTAAATTTGCTCGAATAACAGACAACGAGAGATATTTAGTTGAGTCAGCTGTCCTTCGAAATCCTCCGGGATGAGGTGCATGAATATCAGCAACATTGAAGATATCACAGATACATTGGCTGCATGATGGTGACACTGTTGGACCAAATAGCATGCTAAAGTCACCAGTGTCACTATCTTAGGGTCTTCTACCCCTATTCATTGCCACCAACATTTTTACTTCATCATGTATATCAGGCGCCCCATTCTCACAGAATCTCTCCCCAGGCTAGGCAATAGAGTCATATTCCCATCCATCTTGCAGCTCAACACCTGATACGCTCCTTCAGGATCTGATTGATCTTCGAAAACATTTGTAAAAACAAGAAAACCCTACCCTACTTGAGCGTAGAGGTAAAAAGCGAAAGGCTGTTCCGACTGGGATCTATCAACTGGTTCCATAGCGTCTAGTTGCCCACTGCAGTGATTGACGTTGATCGTTCATGGAGCTGGGAATGGGCACAATTTGGAACTGGGGCGCTTTGCGGCTATTGCAGCCATTCCAAATCCAATGACATACCTGGTCAATCTCGAAGCAACACGGAAATGATTTTGGTTGACGAAAACAAATCAGAACCACTGTAGACTACATGCACAACGTTGTAACCTCGTCCAGACTCTGAGCGGAATAAAAGCAGACCCCTCATAGACACCTTACAGCTTGCAAACGCTGAACCACAGCTTTGGATATGAGCACTGACATGCAATCAGGCCTGTGATCTTAATAAGAAGTTGATAGAGCAGACCCTGAAGTTAAGCGGCAACCCGGGAGTAGCCGTTTAGAACTACTAGAAGGGGTCATCCCCTAACCGTATACACCTAGCAACCGTATAGGCCCCTGGAGATACTGGGGCAAGCGGATGGCTTAAAAATTGTTGAGCTGCTGAGCAGGTGCAGTAGGAAAAAGAGATGGGGACAAAAAAGAATGAGGAGCAGAAATGGGTGATGCACCCTACTAATAATGCTGTGTCGATCCCCCTTTCCCTAGCATCCGCCGGCGGCGCTGCTAGTGGCCACCAGCGACAACACCAATGAGCACTAACCCCCAGCTGAACTGGAGCAAAAAAAATGTCAGGCTTGGTGCCTTTCTCTGACAACCCTATCTACACCAAAAGTACACTGGATAGAATACTACAATGAGCTTCGGATTCAGTATTGGTGACTTTTTGGCGGTCATCGAGTTGGCCACAAAGATCAGGAAGGACTTCGCAGACGCCCCCAACGAGTTCAAGGGTGCCTTAGACGTGTACGTGCGCATGACGCAGGACCAGTCATTACTGATATGTGTATTCATAGAGTCCGGAGCCTCTCGGTTGTCCTTCAAGACGCTGAAGTAGCCGCATTGGAACGGGACCTTAGCCCCAAAGAGGAGACAGATCTGCAGACTATCAGCGATGGCTGCCAGAAGATTCTTACCGAGTTGGAAGGCACATTGGCCAAATACGCAGAGCTAGAATCACAACAAACAGGCATTAGACGCAAGATGAAAAGAGTATGGAAGCGACTATCCATAGAGCCAGAGGATATCCGTAACCTTCGAAGTCGCGCTAACGATAACATCACCTTACTGAATGCCTTCACTTTACGGCAAACAAGAAACGACACTACCAAACTGGTGCGATACCAAGAAGATCAAGAACAGCAGGCGATCCTTGACTGGCTAACTCCGGTCGACTATTTTCCTCAACAAAATGACTTCCTCAGGCAACGACAAGCTGGAACAGGACAGTGGCTCTTAAATTCGACCGAATTTAAAAGTTGGGTAGAAACCAAGAATCAGACACTGTTTTGCCCAGGCATTCCAGGGGCCGGAAAGACAATGCTCACATCAATTGTGGTAGAAGAGCTTTCTACACGCATCCAAGGCGATTGCAGTATTGCCATTGCGTACATCTACTGCAACTTCAAACGGCAAAACGAGCAATCAACTGAACATCTACTTGCAAGCTTACTGAAGCAGCTGGCTCAAGGCAGACGTTATCTGCCAGAGAATGTCAAAAGCCTTTATGACCGGTGCAAAGCTGAGAAGACCCAGCCTTCAGTAGATGACATCTCCACGGTCCTTCAGTCTGTAGCCGCTGGATATTCGCGAGTCTTTATCCTCATCGATGCACTGGACGAATGTCAAGTCAACAACGGCTGCCTAGCAAACTTACTATCGCACATTTCTAAGCTTCAGAGCAAGTGTCGAGTGAATTTCTTTGCGACGTCAAGATTTATTCCAGACATCACTGAGAGATTTGAACGGGACGTGAGACTAGAGATTCGTGCCAACAAGCAAGACGTGCAGAGATATGTGGAAGGACATATTGATGAACTGCCACGTTTTGTTCGACGTGACCAGGATCTGCAGCAAGAAATCAGCTCTGAGATTGTCAAAGCTATCGATGGCATGTACGTTGCTTCTTGCTCATTTAAAATCCCTGCTCATCTTACTAGGGTTCTACTTGCACAACTTCATCTCCATTCCTTGAAGGGGAAAAGAGCACCAACGGCTGTTCGCGATGCTTTAAAGAACCTGCCCACCGGCTCAGAAGCATATGACCGTGCATATTCTGATGCTATGGATCGAATTGAAGGACAGCTCTCAGATCAAGCAGAGCTTGCGAAGGAAGTTCTATCATGGATCACTTGCGCAAAGAGATCACTGACTACCTTAGAACTTCAGCATGCTCTTGCTACCAAAGCCGACCATGCAGAATTTGACGTAGGCAACAAACCAGACATTGAGGATATTGTTTCAGTATGTGCCGGACTAGTCACGGTTGACGAAGAAGGCGGTATCATTCGCCTCGTCCATTACACAACACAAGAATATTTCGAGCGAACGCAAAATGAATGGTTTCCAACGGCAGAATTTGATATTACGGCAAGCTGCGTGACCTACCTTTTATTTTCTGTCTTTGAAAGCGGATCCTGTTCCACGGATTCTCGCTTTGAGGAGCGGATGCTACTCAACCCGCTGTATGACTATGCTACACACTACTGGGGACAGCATGCCCGCCAGGCGTCAAGTCTTCATCCTAAAGTCCTTGAATTTTTGCAATGCAAGACCAAAGTAGAAGCAGCTACTCAAGCCATGCTAGCCCGGAAGACGTATTTATATCATAACAGATACAGCCAAGAAGTGCCAGGGCAGATGACGGGACTGCATTTAGCGGCGTATTTTGGAATTACAGAATCAGTTGCGAAAATTCTCCAAAGTACCTCGGTCGATTCGAAGGACACCGACAATCGGACGCCGCTGTCGTATGCCGCCGAGGGAGGGCACGCAGCCGTGGTCAAGCAGTTGCTTGAGGCTGGAGCCGACGTCGAGTTAAAAGATGCAGACGGTCGGACACCACTATTATATGCCGCCGTAGGAGGGCATCTAGCCGTGGTTAAGCAGCTGTTTAAGGCCGGAGCCAATATCGAGTCGAAGAGCAAGCGGAGTCGGACGTCATTGTCGTATACCGCCGTGAAAGGGCATTCAGCGGTTATTAAACAGCTTCTTGAGGCCGGAGCTGACGTTGAATCGAAGAGTAAGGGTGGTCGGACGCCACTGTTGTATGCCGCCGAGGAAGGGCACTCAGCTGTAATTAAACAGCTGCTCGAGGCCGGAGCCGATTTTGAGTCGAAAAATAACAAAGATCGGACGCCGCTGTCGTGTGCCGCCGAGAAAGGGCATTCAATTGTGGTCAAGCAGCTGCTTGAGACCGGAGCTGATATTGAGTCGAGAGATTGGGATTATCTCACGCCGTTGTGGTGGGCCGTCCGGAACGGGCATCCAGCCGTAGTTAAAGAGCTGCTTGAGGCCGGAGCTGATATCGAGTCGAAAAGCAAAACTGGTCGGACGGCGCTGTTGGTTGCCGCCGAAAGAGGGCATTCAACTATAATTAAACAACTGCTCGAGGCCGGAGCCGACGTTAAGTCGAAAGATATGAACGATCGGACGTCGCTGTTATATGCCGCCGAGGGAGGGCATATGGCCGTGGTCAAGCAGCTGCTCGAGGCCGGAGCCGATGTCGAGTTGAAGGATATTTCGTGGCGTCGGACGCCGCTGTGGTATGCCGCCTATGGAAGGCATGAAGCCGTCGTTAAGCTGCTGCAATCCACGACAGGCCTATCAACGACTCTTCCTTTTTGTGTGGATTGACAGATTGACGGACCGTCCGAGCCCAAATCGATCCGTCTATTGAAAATTCATGATCTTACCGATCCTCCCAATTCATCGATCAATCAATCCGACGATCAGATTAGTAAGTATAAGAAAGTGGTCACATTAACGATTCTAGCTTTTTATACCTCCTCTCAAAGTATTCATTTAGCGGCTTGTAACTCAATCAATGTCAGGGTTCGCAAGGCAGACCGCTTGGAATGCTTCAATGAAACGAGAAGAGGTAAAGCTAAAGAGAAAATCGAGGGAAAACACGAAGGGATCGCAGTAAAGAATCTGCTTGGTGGCCTATCGCTAAGTCACATGATACGCATGCGATACCGTAGGACTGGATTTGAGCGCTAATTGCTCCAGTTTAGCTGGGGGTGAGTGCTCAATGGTATCACCACCGGTGGCCACTAGCAGCGCCGCCGGTGGAGCATGGCGCTGTATCGTCAATGGTGGAACTATGGTTGAGATTGGTAAAAAGGATATGTTGGAACATAATTTGTTATCCATGGAGCCGTTTGGACGCAATGCCTCCTACCGTGGCTCCGATATATCTTACGAGCATGTTTCGGATACATTAATAGCCAGGTAAGTCAGACTGATAATTATTGTTTGGAAGTTGGCCTGATTGATGCTGTGAACAGGCTTCTGCATCAGATGATGGACTTGGCGGAGAAGGGACATATTCAAGCCATAGCCCCTGTCAAAATTTTCCCATTCGAAGATGTTCTGTCTGCATTACGCTTTATACGGGGTGGAAATCATATTAGCAAAATTGTGATCTCCAATATGAACAGCTTCAACGAGAAGACTGAGATCCCCGTAAGCTGTCCTTATGTTATCGTTGCTGTGGTCAAGTGTCTCACTGTTCTAGGCACGACCGGCGGCGCGTGAACTTGTCCTTCGGACCGACGTGTCTTATCTCATTGTTGGAGGGCTGAAAGGATTATGTGGTAGTCTTGCTATATATCTAGCACAGTTAGGTGCTAAACACCTGGTCGTAGTCTCAAGAAGCGGCTACGGGGACAGGCGATCACAAGGCGCTTTGAAAAACATCTATGCCCAAGGCTGCAGAGTTGAACTTGCCCAAGGAGACGTTTCAAGCCTGGAAGATGTTCAACGAGTCTTCGAAGGCGCGACCGTGAGAGTTGGAGGGGTGTTCCAAGGGGCCATGGTCTTAATAGTAGAAAACACTGTAACACAATCTCGGCTGAGCATCTCATACTGATCTATACAGGATAAAATCTTCACTTCTATGACAGTCGAAGAATACCATCAGACGATCACCTCGAAAGTACGCGGCACTTGTAACCTCCATAATGTGGCATTGGAGAGAAACCTCAGTTCGGACTTTTCCACAATGCTTTCAAGTATCTCCGGCGTGGTAGGTCAGAAAGGTCAGGCGAATTACGCCGCCGCAAACGTCTTCTTGGACAACTTCTCCGCGTACCGTCGCAATCTAGGTCTTAGTGCGTGCTCTATTGATCTCGGTATTATCGAGGACGCAGGATATCTGAGCGAGCACTCGGATCTAGCAGTCGCGTGGGACAGCGCAGCCTGGACACCTATCAATGAGGGTCTCTTCCACAAGATTTTCCGCTTTTCCTTGCTACAACAAGTAGCTCCGATTAACAAAGCAAGCGCGTCTCAGCTCATTACCGGCATCACTGTGCCCCAGCTAGAGAACTCCTCTCTGCTCGCCGATGCTCGCTTTGGTCCACTCTGTTTTAGCAACGCTCCAGGCAGCAGTGGTGGTATCGACAGTGAGAAGGAAGGTTCTAAAGCTATTCAAGCCTTTCACATCTTGTTGCGTAGTGATCAAGCCGACCGATCCGCTACACTTGCCTCCGCCAATAATATCCTTAACAGAAAATTCACGACCAGTCTCCGTTTGAGCGAGCCAATGGAGCCAGCGAAATCTTTGGTCTGGATTCCCTAGCTGCGGTGGAAATGAGAAATTGGTTGCGCATGGAGTTGGATGCGGAGCTGAACACGTTGGAAATTGTCAACGCGACGTCACTTTCCTCGTTATGCGAGAACATTGTCGGGAAAATTGCAAGATCCGCATCTTAAACACGTTGATTTCCCGCGAGCTGTACTTATCATAGTCGCTGCTGCTCGCATCTTCTGGAGGACAAGGTTTTGTTCATTCCTGCTTTCCTTCGTCGAATCCTCTTCGATATGTTCTCGCGCAAAGGGGTGGTACAAAGCAATTGAGGCAGCTCTAACAAGCAGTAAACATTATCAGTATTCCCGTTACGAAAGAATTCAAGTTTCTTAACCAACATATTGTTGAACCTGCTTTGCAAAGCAGGAAAGTGGTGCCGTGATGTCCTTATTCCAACCTGCCATTTTTCTTGCATGCTACTCCAACTCTTGTTCGACCTGCTCTGCCTCTTCTAGGCACAAGCGGTCATAACGTGTAAAGGTTGATGCCATGGCCGTTTTGATCTTGAGGGAAATGAGCCAACAGCTCAGCAACTAATAGCAATCAAGTGGTAGTAATTATGCTTTTTTCTCGATCGAAATGTGGTGTATCTCATTCCACAAGTCGTTCATGGAGGCCATATCGACTTCACAGTCCTTTAAATTCATTCTCATTGGTAGTTTCACACAGAAGCTGAGCCAATGATCTCGGAGAAGACAACACCACCAGATCCACCTTAGGAGGGTCCGCTGGCTGGTAGGAACACGTTCGCCTCCCAAGTGAAGTCCCAAGTCTTGGGTCAAGCTAATCGCAACTCAAGTCCAATGCCATGCTCCGGAAAGTCAGCTTTTGGGTTGGATGCCAAAAAGAGAAAAGCAATGCAGATTGAACAAGGACTGTTGGATCGGTCCCGAACCCAGAGTCATGCACTAACTTGCATTCTTAGCCCAGTAGAGAGATGTATAGACGCAAGTTACCTTGGCGCGATCTATAGAGATTGCTTCATATCCATCTTCGACGTGAACCCAGAGACTCGTAGTATGTCGTCCAAGACGGCATCTAGTGTATTGCCACTCCTCGGTATGTATGCCTCATCTTACACTTGTCGTCGTGGAGAACATACTTCACAATAGCAGCAAGCTGTTGTTTTCAACGCCATTTCCGACAAATTCGTCAAGGAAGTCCTCGGCATTAATGACAGGAAATGTGACGTGGTGAAAGTATGTCTGGACGAGCGTTCTGCAAACATCCAGGACTGGCAGTGTATTGCTCCTTTGAGTTTCAGGTAGTCCAATGTATCTCGATCCACACGCAGATTTGCACGAGGCAAAAAAGGGGTAGGGTGCTCTATTGCCGACTCATGTGAGACTTGGACGTTATACTCTCGTCCACATGGAGATGTTTCATAAGATGGACCGTTTCTACATTGAGAAAGATTGTGCGAAGGGAGAGTTGCCGCTAAAGTCTCGTACACTTGGCCTTCGGCATGGCTTCTGGCCAAACCCGGGTCACTAGCATTCAAAAGGCGGGCGCATAGCAGAAGGTTCAGAAGGTTCAATTTCCACGTGGTGCCCCTGTTGCAACTCGCTGCTTGTGGCGTCCATTTACCGAGCCCGGAGAGGCCCGTTCTCCTGTTCCAACCGTTCGAGGCTGCCTAGACACTGAACCAGAACGATGTCCTGCATCAGGGGCCTGTGGAGATATGATGGTCCGCGGACCCTAGAACTAGTCAAATTTCGTTAAGCTAACGATACCAAGGACACCATGCAATGACTTCCGTTGAAGTTAGGCAGACGGGCACTTGCCATTCATGAGAAATTAGCTCACAAGGCCAACAACCATCCTGCACGCAATTGATGCATGGAGCCCCTTTAACGGTGAGACTGCTAGAATACAGTGATGTTGACATGGAGCAGCAACACAACAGATGCCTCCCTTGAATTTACGATTAGGACACTTACTTCCTCTGATAACATCTTTGACACCCCGCTGAAGCTCTTTTACGCTTTGGGTACGCAAGAGCAGGATTGTCTTCCGAGACTTCCATAAGTTACTTCTAGCAAGGTATCAGTGTTCCCTTCTGCGCTGGATTCGGCAATTGGAAATCAGTCCCATGGTTGAATGGGGAAGTCCTGTCCTCTTCCCTGCAACAATCTCGTGTAATATCAGGTGACCCAGTGTTCTATCACGTATTATGCAGGTATTCAGCTTAATATTGGTAGCTGAAACGGTGCTTTCGTTACGCGTGAAGTAATCGGGGTCGAGGCCTGGTGGGGGTTGCCGGATAAGCCCATCGCTTAGGGCACTTCTCAGGGGATTGGGCCAGTAGAGTACGGGTTAGGGGGTTAGGGGGTCAGCCAAGCCCACCGATGTCATCCCTGACTCCATACTATGTTAGTACTTTAGTACAGGCCTTTGGGCACGTGGCACCCATGCTTAGGTACCTGAGGCCCTAGCAATAGCTGCTTTCCGGCTACCTTAATCTCGGGATCACCACATGGCAAATTGATGAGGTATAAGTAAATCTATCGTCCGGAAATATCACAGCACTAGAGTCTAGAGGTGGACACTGACGATGTCTGGTAGCAATTGAAGAAGCCTCTAGAAGGAAATGAATCAACTGGTCGAGTGGGTACAACTCCCTAGAATTATGTTCAGGCCTATGGCGGAAAGAGAGATCCGAGGACGAAGCCAGCCCGAGCCCGAGCCCAAAACCAACTCAGTCTCGACCCCGGAAATAGCAGGCAGATGGACCCCAGGGCTCTGCCTACCGCATTCGACACCTACGTAACAGAAACGATAGACTCCACCCTAACCCCAAGACTAGTTTTTGCTTGTCCATGCACCCATATACGCTTTCATCCCTGTTTTGCTGTCAGCGTCAATTGTTCTTCACCTTATATTTATTCATCATCATCCCCCTTCGCAAAATAGAAAGTCCTCCAGAAATCACTTTAGATCTCAAAATCTACCCACAAGGCCATCTCACACCCTCGCGAAGCCTTCCACAAACATCTATATATCCACCTCAACAAACCCACCAGCTTAAAGCCCATCATCTTGCGTCATGTGTTTCGGTAAAAAATCCAAATCCGAAACGGAAACCACTACCCCATCATCTCATGTCCAAAACCGACCCTCCAACCGCGCAACGAAAGGCTTTTGGAAATGCTGCAAATGCCAACACACCAACAGTCCTCTGGAGTCATTACTCTACTGCGTCAACTGCCAACATGTGAAAGATAAGAAATGCACTTTCTACTGATGCATGTCACGCCCGGTCAAGAAGCCCAACGCCATCCCCGCCACGGCCCCTGGCTATCCCACCCTCATGTCAACATAGGCTCAACCATGTCCGCTCTCTTCATAGCGTACTCTCCGGCTGTTGAAGTAGTGGGATCGTTGCAACGGTGGCCTACGTCTTCCCACTTCCCGATTCCACATATCCATCCCCAACGTTCTCCAATCAAAACAACTCTGGACATGGCAACCTCCCCCTGAAAGCCTCGAGCAGAGCTTCTCTCCAAACCTTGGCAGCCTTTGACGCAACTGTGGACCCCCCAAAATCTGGCCAACGGCATGGGCATAAAAGCTAATCAAAGTCTCGTCTTGTCATCTAATGCCTAGCTCGACCTACCTCTCCCTGCATATTGCCAACCTTCGCCACCCAACTCGCATGGAGAAAATGTCTGAGTTTGGCGAAGAGGCCCGTCTGTGCGCGCAGCGTTCCAACGAGAGAGCGAATACACATTCGGTTTTGCTCGCTGCCTGGTGCAGCTGGAGCTTGGTCACTGAGAGCCTCAAGTGCATCTATTAGTTATTTGATTGGGCGATATATTATAGACGCAAGCGTCTTCATTATTTTGGGTCGCTTTCATAGTTCGAATAAAAGTTTTCCAAATCTACGCTGATATCCATCTTACCTAAGAAGACAGGAGAATCGTCCAGAGCATGCGGCAGTACAATGTGAAGCACGAGGAGGACATAAATGACGTTGCCCTCAGCTCTCTGTTCACCCTTAGCAATACCTCCATTGCGATCACCCCAACAAGTCCGAATCTTTGCGCAAGAGCAGGCGCGGCGCTACAATGCAGTCTCTGCTAAGAATATCAAGATCACGAGACATCCGACAGTCCTGGACCTCGAATGATGAACGTCTCGACGGATTCGTATTGCGTCCTCGGTCTACATTTAGCGAAGAGACAAGATTTGGTATCCTTGGTGCCGCTTTCACCGTTCTGCTCTAGGGAAGAATCACTTGGGCTTCTTGTGTTGGCCTCGTGAACCGGGACGTATTGGGCGCTAGTTGAACGATTGCACCGAAGTTGCTGGACAACTTCCTCTTACTTGAAATACGTTGACTTGAAAAGCCTCGAAATCATGCGATTGTTGTACTAGAACATTGTTTATCATGCAAGAGTCTCATTGGAAGCGCGAAGTGGGAAGCGTCACCGCGCACAATATCGAGCTCCTGAGAGCCAAGGCCAGGCCGGAATCCTCCTTTGTGCTGCACTGTTCAAAGAACCCCTGTTTTGGATGGCGCATGATAGCCACTCTCGCCGCCGCTCCAGTGAACCCCTAACTCATGTTCAACTTCTTGTAGTTGATACTCCAGCTCGCTTAGAGCAGTCGTGTGCAGCATCCGGTCCTCCATACGAGATACTCGGTAGTCGAATTTCCTGACCATGGCGTTGACGGCTTTGGGAAGCATTTTGGGGGCCCAAGTGTAGAATAAGTCGAGATCAGCGAGCAAAACTTGCCATGTTGAAGGTTCTATATCTCCTAACGAGTTCATATGCTGTTGTGCTACTGCGTACGCGAAGCAGAGATTTTCTTCCGCTATTGCCCGGACAGTGACGTTCAGAAGGTATTTAGCAATGTCGAGGTTTGGGTTTACGGTTTGATGTGCGGGAATTTGAGACGGTTGCTGGATTTGCTTGAACCGAAGATACTCTTGATAGACGGCTGATTCGCCAACAAGTACACGCAGAAGATCGATGTACATGCCCCAGTAATCAACGCTAATCCTGGGTCCAAGGTCGTAAAGGCTGAATTGTCGAGACTCCTTGGGCTGATCCAATGTGTCTTTTGTTAAACCTGTAAGGACTTGAAACCACTGCTCTCGACGTCTGGAAAGATTCCATTCCGAGCTCTTCAGCGTCCACTGTCCAAGATTTGGCTTCGGATCAAGGCATAAATGCTTTACAATGTGCGTGAAAGTTTTGCTATATTCGTCGACGCCCAGCGGTTCATCGCTAATCGATCTTTCTAACATCCAGAGGTATTGCTTCATCGCAGAAGGATCCACCGCGGTTGTCATGCTGTACAGAATATGCCTCGAACCCAGTCTCAACCCCAGTTTATGAAGACGTGCGGTGATGGCATTGAAACCGGTTGACGTCTTTGTGGGTGCTGTCTGCTCCCATGTCTCCGCAAGCAGTTGGTGTCCGCCTTCACGATTGAGCAGTGCCACATCAAGCCCTGTTCTTGTATGTCTTTCTAACCAAGATCGGCCGGTATTTAATCCTCCATTACAATAGCGGTCTGATCCTGCATTAACGCTTGCTTCCGCTTGTATTCTTTGGTGACGGACCGGTTTCCATAGAGCATTGAAAAGTCGAGGGACTGGCTGTAATTTTGTTTCATCCTGCTCCTCTTCTTCCTCTGTGAGTGCCGATCTACCTAAAGACGATTTATTTCGCAGCAAGCCCTTGGTCCAGCTAATGTGTTTCCAGGAAAACTGAAATTGTTGCGAGAGCGTGGGAAAGGTGGGATTGAGAATGGTATTCACGTGTCTTGTTAGTGAAGTGCAGGATTCAAACATGTAGCCAGTCCAATGGACGTTGGCTCGAGCAATGAAGGGATCGCGTGGAATGAGTGCTATTGAAGCTGTACTGCAAGCACACAGAAATGGAAAACCATACGGCGCTAGCAGCCCTATGGAACCGAGCGCAGATTCTTAGTCTGTACCTCTCATGCCCTTTCCTGCTGAACAACTTCAAGTTTTAATCATCATATAGCGCTGTCCCGTCACAACACAAGACGACTAGGCTCCTCAGCAAGGCGATATGTCTCCAGCCAAGAGGCGCAAGCTGAACAACACTTCAGAAGTTGAAGAGACAGTCGGTGCTGGAGAAGCCTTGGAAACAGACTCCCCTGAAACAAAGACTACCGAAAACCCATCCGAAGCTGCAAAATCTCTCAATCTGGTGATAGACCCTGAACCGGTCGACAAGAATAAAGAGAGGCAAGAGCGGTTCAAGGCCCTTCAAGCTCGTGCGGCAAGTCTTACCTATATCGGCTCTCTAATCACAATTCAACTAACTTTTATGAACAGCAAAAGTCTGCCAAAACAAACCTCAAAGAGGCAGCAGCCGAATCCCAGCGCCTAGCCACAGATCCTAACATACTTTCATCACTGTCCCGCAAACAAGCCTTCGCTTCACACAACTTATTGAAAGCCGACACTGCTGCAGCGGGGGAGGACTTTGAGCGGAAACGAGCATGGGATTGGACGGTCGATGAGTCCGATAAATGGGATAAGCGGATGGAGAAGAAAGAGAAGCATCGTGAAGATGTAGCATTTCAAGACTACACGCAAGATGCACGGAAAATATACAAGCGGCAGCTCCGGGAACTTCAGCCTGACTTGGAAGGTTACGAGAAAGAAAAGGCGGCAGCGGTACAAAAAGCAGCCCGTAGTGGAGGCCTTGAGATTGTGGAAACAGATGATGGAGAATTGGTAGCAGTGGACAGGAATGGCACTTTCTACTCTACTGCAGATACTACGGACTTCATCGAGAACAAGCCCGAAAAAGCAGCTGTGGATAGACTAGTCAATGATCTCCGCAAAGCCGAAGATACAAGGCTGCGCAAGAGAAGAGACAGAGGCAAGGGCGAGGACGACGGAGATGTCACGTTCATCAACGACAAGAACAAACAATTTAATCAAAAGCTCGCACGCTTTTACAACAAGGTAGGTTTCTATCTAGTCTTATAAGACATCTCAATGCTCACCGCTATGCAGTATACTGCGGAAATCCGGGACAGCTTCGAGCGAGGAACAATGATTTAAGGGATCAACTGCAACTGCAACAGCCTCACGGCCTACTCGCCATCAACATCATAAAGGCTCGAGTGGAAATAGTACGATGGAGTGGACTATCATACAGGACCATATTATAGCATGCCTTTCCTCCAAGCCTTGGTTGCCAGTGCTTCTATGTCACTTGTCCCAATTACGCCCTTGACAGATCCATCTTCAATGGCTTCGACCACCGCTTCTGCGACCAAATCCGCTTTCAGAGGCTTCTCGACAGCCGCCCCAGCCAACCAAGTCAATCTTCCACCTACCATCGAATTTACCATATTTCCAGCACTACCTGCGAATGCTATCGGCAGGGTAAATTTGCGGGAAGAATCGTATAGGAAGCCGGGTCTCATGAAGATACTCCGGAGCTTGGGTAATGCGGAAGCTATCGTGGACTCGGCATCTCGCTTTGTGGTAATATATCGTTTGGGGAGCATGGGTGCTCCTGCTGCGGCGGAGATGAAGACGAAGGAAGGTACTCCGTGGAAGGATGCTTCTTGTGCGAGTGTGATTGCTGGAAACAGGATCAGTACATGAACATAGTCTCGTCAAGAAAACGTCTCACCACTGTCACGATTCATCAGCTCATACGTCAATTGTCCGTCCTTTTCTTGCGGTGTCAATGCCTCCCCCTCCTTCCTCTCTAATGGATTCTGGCTGCCGCCTTTCGTAGCACTAAATGCCCTTGATAGACCTCCCCATATCGACTCTTTCCCTGTGATCACACCTTTGTAGTCTGCTTCCAAAAGGATACCCATAGAATGCACTACAGCATCGGCGCCGTTCAACATAGGCTTATAGGTCTCCGGTTTCAGTATGTCTGCTTTCTGCCATTTGACGGATTTGGACCACGGCGGGGCATCCGGCGATGAAGTGACAGCTGACCATGTAGGTTCACCTGAGCGACTGACAGATGTCACATCCCATCCTCTTCCGACAGCCACTCTACATATTCGAGATCCTGAGCACAATCAGTGAAGGAACAATTGTGAAGCCGGGGTGCATCGACCTAAGAAGCCATTGCCACCAGCCACCACAATCTTCTTGGCCATATTCCCGCCTGCTCTACATGCGTGCAGCGAGTAGCTGTAGTTGTAAAGCAAATACTTGAATGCAGATGCAAGCAAATCAACTTGACATCAGCATTGAAAGGGAAACTGGGCCGAGCCGGACAGTGACCAGATCTACGCAGGCATCTTTCAGCCTCATAGAACTAAAACTATCAGATCAGATCTGGTGGGGGCCAAAAAATTCCTCTTCTCCTACTCGTAATTCATTGTCGGCCCCTTCAATCACTTTGGATTCGGCGCATCGACCCGGCTTTCAGTGAAAGTGATACAGCACGATAAACGCTCTTGCCATATCACAATTCCGTTTCTACCTTCGACATGCCAGCACCATCAGGCACAAAGCGCGTGAAGGTCAGTATAACACCCACAAGATAACCCACTCGTACTTCCTTCCCATATTCTCACCCTACGCTACCATCATGCCAAACCCACGAATTAACAATCCGCGCATCAAGGGCGTCCAGATCTACCGACCCTTCGGTACCCACCCACCCCCCTCACCCCATCCATCTCCCCCCTCCCACTAACACCATCACTCTCAGTCTACGGCTCCACAGCCACCCCCCTCGACCCACACAATCGCCCCGCAGGCATTGCCGCCGAACACACCCACCAATGGACCGTCTACGTCCGCGGCATCGACGACACCGACATATCCTACTGGCTCAAAAAAGTCCAATTCAAACTCCACGAAACCTACCCCAACTCCTCCCGCATGATCGAATCCCCTCCCTTCGAAGTAACCGAAACCGGCTGGGGCGAATTCGAAGTCCAGCTGAAACTCTACTTCGTGCCTGAAGCAAACGAGAAGGCGCAAACGCTCTGGCACCCTTTGAAACTACACCCTTACGGCCCGGATGCCGAAGCGCAGAAAGAGCGCCGTGATACCATCGTCTCGCAGAATTACGAAGAGATAATATTTAATGAGCCCGTGGAGCCTTTCTACGACATTCTTACTTCTGGGCCCCCACCACCTGGTCGAGGGAAAGGCGCAAAAGGTTCTAAGCAAGCCGCAGCAGCAGCAAAGAAGCTCGGGGATCGAAGTGCAGAGATACCGTTAGAAGAGAGCAGGGATAATCCGTATAGTGTGCGGACGGAGGAGGCGGAGCTGTTGAGATTGAAGGAGGCGATTAGGACAGTGGAGGGAATGATGAAGCAGGAGAGGGCTGTGTTGGGGGAGAAGGAGAAGAAGTTGGAGGCGTTGAGAAGGGAAGCGGTGGAGAGGGAGAAGGCTCAGCAGCAGTAATAATCTGGAAGAAGTGTTGATCATGGGAATTGGGAGTATGCTGCATATTGTATGGCGTTGTAGGGACAATGTTCGATGCATTTACAGGTACAGATACCCTAGGTAGGCATAGACGCTGAGCTATTCCACACTACCAAGCAGCTCCATTGAATTCATCCTGATATGCTCTTAAACTTTCTTTGGTCCTCTATATGTATAGATCTGTCATGCTCATCTAGGCTAGGGTTTGAGAAGCTCTAGCTCATTAGCAAGTGTCAATCATGTCGTGAGAATCCAAGCATCCAGCCACTCCAGCAACCGCCGTATCAATGTCTCACCCCCTACTCAAAAACCTTCATCCTCGTATCAATAGGCTTAAATTCCTTCTCCTTAGGCGGCGCAAGAGGCTTTCCAAACACCATTTGCGCCTTCAGACTCCAAGTCTCTGGAACATTGAACTCAGTCTCGAGACGCTTGTCGATTGGGGGGTTATAATGCTGAAGGTTGCAGCCCAAACCCTCGGTTTCAAGAGCGGTCCAGGTGATGTATTGCATCATGCCATTGCTCTGCTCGGACCCTGAGAGACAGATGATGATGTGTTAGCGGGGGAAAGGGACAGAAGCGAGGTTGAGGGTAGGGAGGGCATTCACATTGTGGGAATTTGTCTTCGTATTGCTTGAACTTCTCTTGAAACTCACGCACGTTGGTGGTGTCTTCGTAGAAGAGTACCTATAGCAAAAAGCTGTCAGCCATGACCTCTGTACGGGGACCGAGAGAAATAATGAGACTTACGGTGCCATAAGCTGCCTTGAACATATCGAACCTCTCCTTCGCACCCTTGTATTTCTCCTCGGGCAGCATGGCCTTGTACACCTCCATGATAGCCTCCCACAGCCTCACATGCTCCTTCTTCAAGACGAGCACGACACGGCCAGTTTGAGAGTTGAAGGCACTAGGAGCATGCTTGACGGCCGCGGTGACGATCTCTTTGATACGCTCATCGGAGATGGGAGACTCATTCTTGAGCGGGTAGATGGTACGGCGGGACTCGACGGCAGCGAAGAAAGGCTTTGTGTCTGCCATTGTAGTAGAGGATGTTGAGAAGCGCTTGTGATCTGGAGGAGGGGTAGAAGAGGAACGTTGGTTCGAAGCGAGGAGGGTGGTGGGGGCAGAGATGACTTTATGGCGCGAGAGCAATGCGCGGATAGAGTGAATGATTGGTATATCTTGCTTCAGCAGATGTGAAGCCATGTTCTTGCTGACAGGAAGCTGCAACCCTATCGCCAAAAGAAGTATTAAAAGCACCACGGTGAAGGTGTAGGCGGAACGCATGCTGCAGGGGGCCAGCAGTTGGACGTCCGGAGACTGCGTTGGAGTGACAGTGGCATGCTGCTCGGACTCTGTCGCGATCCGACAGCATAAGAAGGTATCATCATCTTACCAATCCTCCACGCCCAGTCCTGCAGCAGTCGGTAATTATCCGCGCCCTTTGCAGCCTTTTCTTTCCATGATAATCGGGAGATGGACAAAATGGATTTGAAGCTCAGGGCCCACCGCCTTGGTCCCTTGTTTCTCTGTTGCTTTCTTGGCGTATGAATTAATCAGCAATTGAACACCGATTGGTGAGTGCTGCAAATCATCAATGAAAGGAGCTCCGTTGCGGACATCCCCAATCATCCTTCACAGCGGAACTCCGTAAGCACTACCAAAGTAGAGCGCAGCTGTCGCAATCATTGGTTGATCGCCTATTCTAACATCTGCAAAGGGCCCCGCCGCCCGATTAGTCCTAATGGCCCAATCACTCTCCTTCCGCCCACCCACCACCTCAGATCTTCCCCAGCCAGCCTGGACACCTCCAACAACGGACTGGCTCTCCGGAACATGGCACGTCACAAACTCCACCCTTCCCATGTGGAAGTCCAAACGCAACGTGACCATCACCTACAAGACCCTTCCACCCTCCACCTCGTCCCCAGCACAGGATGGGTTCGAAAAGCTCGATGATCTGGTATCCTATCAGACCCTGTCTTCCGATAAAATCAAGACCATGGCCGGCGTTGATACGGCTAATGGGAAAGACACGGGCTCTTGGGAATGGCGAGGGAAGGGCATGATGACGCTTATCACGAGTCATTGGGAGGTGCTAGGGTATGGGGAGCTGGAGGGTGAGCACCAGTTTGTTGTGACATATTTTTCCAAGACTCTTTTTACGCCTGCCGGTGTAGACGTCTATTCAAGGAAAAAGGAGGGAGTGCCAGAGAGTGTTCTGTCAGCGATCAAGCAAACTTTGGCTGGGATAGAGCATGAGCCCATACAGAAGCTTGCTGGGGAGATCTTTGAGGTCAAGAGGGATTGAGGTGGGGAGACGTCGACAAGGATACTCCTCTTTGCGACAGATCCTTCAAGGACGTATTTTAGAAGCTCGTTAATACCCATTATATTATCCGAATAGCAATATCCTGAAGAAACCCCTGACGTGCGGAGCAGAGTTGGCCCAGTACTGGAATCGAAGAGTCATAAACCTCAAAGGGGTTTTGGTATGGACTGAAAGCCATGCCCGTGTTATTGTGCCAGAACCTGTCGCTGCTCACCCCTTACAACTTAATAGGGGCATTTGGTCAAAGAGACTTCTAGAGAATGAACGTTGTTGTACTCTTAGCAGCCTTGCTTGTAAGTGCTACTTAGTACAGACCTATATCTAGCAAAGGTTACTTTACACCAGCTCCGTCCTGCACTTCACTTTGAGAGCAGGCAATGATTCTCATGTCTTGCCCTGTCTTGTTCTGTCGCTGTGTACCAACCCTCGTCTATTAGCTTCCTCTCTATGTTTCGCCAGTATTCAGCCTTCTTCCCAAGTGACGTCTTGAGGTCTAGGTCTCCCAGGCGAGCTTCAATGGCACTGTTCTGGTTCGTGGGCACCTGCAAAACTTTTAGCTGTTGCCATCATCTCCAGGAGCCAAACATGACAGCTTACCCGCAAAAACAGACTACAGTCTCGCAATGTCATGGCAGCGAGGAAGTCAGATGACTTCAGGTCCGCTTTAAAAACTCCATGTGGATCTAAGTCCAATTGCAATCTCTTGACCCTCTCCAGTAACGTGTTTCGATAGAGAAAATCTATTAGCCGTCTTTGCACATCCTGACTTGCTTGCTTCGAATTCGACTCCATCACGTAGTCCACAAAGAGTTTGATCTTAGTTCTATCAGAGGACATTAGATTTAGCGGACAAGAGCCAGCATTCGACGTCTCTGGTTGATTTGTGGAACCCGCCTTTTTCATCGCCCTAAGCGCACAACTACGACACCTCTTCGAGCCGGCGGGAGCAGTTGGTGATTGGACGAGCCACTTGGGTTTGAACTCAAGGGAGACGAATGTGTCATCGACAAGCCAAGTCATATCTGTGATCAAGCACCCATACCGCGGATTCTCAGTCAAGTAGACTCCCCAGCGCTTCGCGGGCCTTATATCAGTCTTCTCCATTCTGCGAAGCTTGGAGTTGCAATCATTGAGTAGACTGGGAGACATTTGACACAAGTCAGATTCTATCAGATTCTCGGCCCCAAAAAGTGGTCGAATGATAGCCTCAAAATGCCGCTGAATATCCTCAACTGGAATTGCATGTGGAAGGTGTTTCCTTAATCGAACTAGCTTGCCCTTCAGTCGAGGGTCCAGTTGTAAGGGTGATATCTCGGATGGCAAAGGAGTATCTGAGTCGTAATCGTAGTTTTCAAAGTATATATCTGCAGCTGTGCTGGGGTCCGAACCCATATCAGGGGGTCGTATCCGATAGACCACATTTGCTGCTCCCTCCGCCAGATACTCGAGCTGGACATCGAGCAAGCCCAAAGTCAGCATTTCAGAAAGAGACTGATTCGTAGAAGCTAAATGCTGGCAAAAAGAGTCCTGTATCTAGACTGATTCGAAGAAAGGACTCAGAATCCGAAATCATGGACGCCTGCCCCAGACAATCATACAGAGCCTCCGAAGGATTGATGGATGATAGCAAGTCAAGAGAAATACTGTACAGTGAAAGTTCAAATAGTCGTTGAGAAGATTCAAGTCCCGATACTGTGTTTTCCGGTTGATTTTCGTAGAAGAAGATTCTCCTGCTTGACGTAAAGATCTGAATAGGTGCACGAGAAAGAGAAATAAGGACGATTACAAACAAGACAAATCAGATGTCCCCCCAAACAATTGGCAAGCATTGGTATTGGTACAGTGAATACAGTAGATGACACGAAGGAAAGAGATGATAAGGAATGTGAGATATTAGGGGTTGCAAAATGGCGTTGAAGTCAAAATGGCGGGCTTGGCGGGAAGGAACAATCCCCAAAGATGAGGTGACTGACGTTGGAATCTCCAAAAATAGACGATTCTCCAGCATGCTTCCCACGATTTTTAAGTCATAGCAAAACCATGGCTTCGGGCACAACCAACCTAGAGAGCCTTGGAACTCCCCCAAATTGTGTCGCAGACTTCTGCCTCATCCCCGTAAGTACGCGCCCGCTTCCTCAAACAACCCGGCTCACATACCACAGCTCGGCACGCCCACAGCATCGGTCTCGCAACAGATAGCAGACGTGCAGCGTTTGCTGCAGCAGAGCAAATTATCATATTCGATGCATTCTGCCGGAACGACGCTTGGTAAGGCCACATCTTGAATGCAGGCAAAGGATGATGAGGGGAAAAAAGGCGGTCTAATCAGGCTGGCCGGCTAACGATGGCGTAGAAGGGTCTTGGGAAGATGTGATGCGTGTGATTGGTCAGGCGCACTGCATGCTGCATGAGAAAGGTATCGTGCGGATTCAGACTGATATACGTGTGGGATCGCGGTATGTGTTAGATACTACTGAATATTTTTATGGCAATGGGCTGATTTGAGAACAGGACGGATAAGAAGCAGACGTTTAGTGACAAGGTCAAAGCTGTTAATGATATCCTAGCTGCTGATGGCAGGTCTAGAGACTGATGAATGAAATTGTCCAATGCCAATGTAAATTGGGTAACCAATGATCCCTGAAAATGCTAACAAAAGCGCCTGACGCTATGCAATGATATTCCCGCTATTATGTCCTTCGTGATGCAATGCCATATCCATTTGCTGATTTCTCCTGCCCCATTTTCCGATTGCTCCTTTAGATGCTGTGTAAATGCCATGCAATTATCGCCACCATCAGCCATCCTGAGCTACCGCTTCCCAGCTGGAACTGACTCCCTCCGGCTCTTCGAACTGCGGCATTACTTATAGCAGTTGCTGACGGCTGCGTCTGACCCACCACCGATGCCGATATTCCATTCAAGCTGTTGACAACGCTGAGAGTCGAGCCCTCATCGAAGAAGTCCACGAGGAGAAACGCTGGCGCCTTTCCATAGGCGGCTGAGCAATCACTTGCCGCCTGGCCCAAACTTCCGGTCCCAGTCAATCCATTAGTGGTTGTGATGTTCCCTGTGTTCGGGATGTCGATGCCGAGTCCTATGCTCTCGTCGAGGAAATGGTTAACAAGTGGTAGGCGCCCAGAGGATATTGCTGTGGCAGTCTGACCCTGGACTGCTGGTGGCCGATCTGCAGTACAAGAGAAGTTGGATAAACTTGTCACATTGTATGGATTTTCGAAAACGAACGTGAACTCGTCAAGCAGATAGGGTGCTACGGTGTTCGAGGTTGGGTCTAGTGATGCAACAAAGGTGACCAAGCGAGTCGAGTTTAAGATAAGCTCTTGGAGAGTTGGCCACGTATCTAGAGGGGTCGTGGTCGATGGAGGTTGATAAGCGTACGATGTGATGTTTGCTGCTTCGAACTGAGAATTCAGGTCTTCCGCTGAGGCATTATCTGAATTTACCAATAGAATCGTAACGACATCATATGGGTTTGCATCCATCCAAGCCTTGATCTGCGAGAGCCAAGTACTCAGCGTACCCGCATTCAGCAGACTGCAGCTCGTGTGGCAAAGGTCCCATGAGCCATTGTTGTTGTGGACTTGAGCCGTCAAAAGTCGAACACCAGCTGTCAGTTGTGCAGTACTGTTGATGTTTTGATTGCCAGCATCGCTGATGCTTAATACGTCTGAATTTGTCGTTGTAAGAAAAGGACTGTCATGAGCACCAAGTTGTGTAATGTTGGAATATGACCTTGAGCAAAGCTCTGGGGAGTTGTTGCAAGCATAAGACGTATTTCGTGGAGCCAGTATGCCAGCAAAGGCAGCTTGTGCAATCAATGGTATCAGAATGTGGCTTTTCATCTTTTTGGTGAGGAGGCGATTAGCAGATCGAGATATAAGTCGATGCGGTTGTGGAAATGGTTATGTACACTGAACGTTGATGAATATTTTGAGCGAATGGACTCAGTAGCGACTGTGGATGAGTGCAATAGTAAAAAGAGAGTTAGGGACTATCTCGAAGATAGATATATCTATTGATAAACAAAGATTTCTGACACGAGGAATACCCCACAGCCCCTCCGCCACCAGATTCGTAAGCTCGCCGACGTTCCGATGGATTTTTTCCCTGTTGGACTAGTCAGCCGTCTTCGTATTAGATGGCGACGAAGGAGCAGAAACAGAGGGTTGGAGCACAAGAAGAATCCATTATGGCTCACCTCGTACCTTAAGGACTAAAGCGTTTTCGACTGATGCACTTGTGGTTGTGGTCTGGGTAGGCTGTAGGTCAACAAGGGGCGGGTGATGACGTAGTCCCTGAACACTGTCTATTTTTAGTACAAAGCACGCCTCTCTGCAGCCCTTCACTACTTCTTCAACGGTGCAATTGAAGATCAAGTATGTAATCAACATGTTTCTTCACCTTTCGGGATCAAATACATCTATCTTGTTCTGAGATTGGCTACAGCCTCGTCTCGTAAACAATCGAAAACTAATTGGTGGGAGTTGGAGCGATAGGCTCGGGACTACACACGACTTTCAATTTGTCTACAATAATTGACAAATCACCATAAATTGGTCAGCAGAATACAAAGAATTCCGGTCCTCTCGTCCTCTTGCGTGATTCATTTTCAATTCGTTGCAATCCATCAATAGCCCGTCCTATACTCTCTTCAGATACGTACATATGTATAGATATATATATCTAAGAGGAAACATCAAGAGGAGATGTGCAGCCATAAGCGTTAAGCTGCGGAACTGCATATATAAGAATCAAGTTCTCAATAGCCGCCCAGAGCCCGAGACCGCAGGTAGCAAGAGATCCCAGGCAATAGATGACGTTCCAAACGTTGAGGTACCAGTCGCCAGCCATGAAACCGCGCAGTAGACGCTTCATGCCCGTGTCATGAAGAACAATGTTGCCAGTGGAGGGGTCATATCCTTCGTCTGGTCGAAGTGCGTTCTTTCGAATGTTGTATGCGAGGTGCAAAAATGGTGGGAATGTATACGTAAATTGCAGAATACAGGCGGCAGAAACAACTGCCGTAAATCCAGAGAAATCCGGGATAGCTGCACCAACGACGAAGGCGATCGACCAGTATATAGGTATGATAGCTACCCAAATCCATTTAGCCTTTGTTTGCGTTAAAGGCGGTGCTCGGAAAAACTCGACGGCGATATTGTTATAAAGGACTGGATGACACGAAGGTTAGCAAGAGCAGCTAGAGCCAGGTACTACTGCGGTTTAGATCATAGGCCTACCTTTGACCCCAATGTTGCCATATAATGCGGCTGCAATGAGTGCACTGACCATGGCCAGAACATTGCCCACCGTCTGCCAAGCGTAGGGCGCGATGCCTAAGTAAGATGGAGTCTGAAGATACTGTGCCTGGTAGGCGTACATGAAAAGCCCATAGAGCATGTAGCAGACGTAGATGAATAGCTGTGCGCCCCACATGCCCTTGATAAAGTCGCGCGGGTATCTCATCTCAGACATGAATTCGACGAAAATCATCGCTCCGCCGTAGGCATAGACAGCCTGCATAAGGCCATTGACGGAAGCACCAAAGTTGGATGGATCAGGGAGGCCTGCGGAGTGCTGGAGTGGAGGGTAGTTACCGTTCGAGTCGGGGGTTACCAAATTTGGATTCACAGCGTATCCGGCGGATGAGGCACTGGCAGAGTACAGCGGAGATGAATGCGCAGCAACTCCCATGGTGATGAAGATGATGAGTAGGTTTATCCATACTGCGGCGTTCGCAAGCCATCCAAATTTCTGCAGTGTCCTAATCTGGCCCATGAAGAAACCGGCTAATGCCCATACCAAGCAGCAAACAGCATAGCAGAGCTTAAATTTAACGGCTTCGGACAAGGCTTCACCATTGGAAATTATAATCAGAGCAACGGAGCAGAGGAGCTGAATTGACTGGAGCAAGTTGAACGCGTATCGACAAGGTTGGCCATAAAGGCGGAATGCAAGATCACCATATGACTTGACAGGGTATTGGTACGAGTCGAGGCCTATACATATATCAGTACCAGTACATCCAATGATAAAGATCTTGTAAAGGCCGAAAAATTGTGATCCTCACCCATGAAGATATGCCAGAGAAGCCAGCCAGAGAAGCCCGCCATGAAGCCGAAGACGGTATATAGTGCAACTCCAGGCCTGCGAGAAAATCAGCGTTTCGGCGATGGTTGTTTAGGCCTGGAAGACGCTCACCCCCAACCAGTTGTCGCAAAAGCGTAGGGGAGACCGAACGGCCCGAGAATGTCCGTGGTGATGAGATAGAAGACAGCTCCAGCAGTAGCAGTGCGCACGGCTCTGGAGGCGTTTGTCCACTCCTCATCAGTTACGGAAGCGCGTCGAGTAGGGTCGGAGATATTGGTCTGAGGCACCAGAGCTTCGCCCTTTTCGCCATTCGTCACGACATTCCCAGTTCCCGACTTGGTCGGGAAGATGGTAGACAGGATGCCATGAGATGCATGGGCGGCGTCTTCTGCACGGAATGCGTCCTCTTCGGCGCGAGTTTGGCGGGAATAGTACCAATATTCTTCGAACTGGATTGAGGGATCGTGAAGAGCTCGCATCTGCGGGCGAGTATAAGCTATGATACCTTGGCCAGCGAATTCTCCCTCGTGACCACCAAGTCGAGGGTCACCTCCGTCAAGGGCCATAGTCCCAACTTTCGCCATGGTGACTGCTTATGAACAAGAATGCCAGAAAGGGGCAGCGCAATGAAGAGAAAGAATGTCGCGTGAGGTGGGGAGTGGAGATACATAATAAACTTTCTAAAGTAGAGCTGGTTGGCTAAGTGAGGGGATTGAACTCTGCAGCCCCCTCCATCGGTGCACTAGACGAGTTGATCATGGTCTATCAGCAGACTTCAGAGCGTGTCCTATCACTGTTACACTCGGTTGTACAGAGAAGCCAATCAATGACGCAATGGGACGCTTCGGATGTGCAGCAAGGAGATATCTTTAGCGGGGGCCATCACAGAAAAAAGAAGGTGCTTTGTTACGGGCTGACCCCCGCCTATTACGCTTGCAGTTACGCTTACGCTTCCTTAAAATTGTGCACCTTCCCAAATCAGCATTAGAAGCGAAGCTATGGATAAAAGCTTATCTTGATCGGCGGAAAATGGTGCATACTAACCCCTTAGTTGCCATACATCTCCTGCTTCCAAGCTGTCAAAGCCGCCTTGATCTGCGCCCAGTCTTCGTTCCACGCAGCGTAACACGAACGGACTTCTCTGGGCTGAAAGCTATCCAGTTAAGCCGTGCGTGTAACGGTTCTCGCGTCAATTGAGAAGGTGAATTGGCGCCACAGACTCATCGGCAGCAGATTATATGATCCTTGCGGCACCGGTGGGTTTGATGCAGAGATAGGACGCCACTCCCTGAGTCCCAGCCGCCACCCGAGCATGGACGGACGTCGCCGCCAACATATGATACCCATGAGAAATAAGCACTAGAACGAAATAGAAGGAAAAGAACAAATCCGCTGGACGCAGCTGAATGCACCAATGATATCTGGCGGCCAGATCAACCAACGGCTCGTTAGCAACAGATCTCCTCCACCAGCCACGGCATGGAAGAAGTACGTAGTGACGCTCTATAGGTGGCAAAACGACAATACCCGGAACAACTCCTACTAAAGCAATGTCGTAATATAGCCCATTAAAGCGCCATGAACTTATACGTCTTATCTTGGCTTACATGCGTGTAATTGGCCAACCTCCTTCACGTAGGATGCGAACGATTTGTAGAGTCACATGTCCTGTTCCTTCGGCCGTAATGTCTTCTTTATTAGGCCGCGGTGCCGAGATTACCATTTTTGCGTATTCCATTGTTGTGTTCTGGATCCTACGGTAGGATCCTTATCTATCCGTCGTAGGATGCCTCAGGTCATCGAACCATGGTTCGACAACCTAATATCCGGCTGATATGTCAGCTTATTCGAGGCCTTTCCGGCTAGGGTGGTTTGGGGTCCGCCGTGTGAATGAATACGAGCGAATAGCCCGCGAGGCTACTAGTAAATCTGCCAGTACCTTATCGACCTGAGTAGGTATTGACCGGAGTAGTGAAATTCTCGTGCGACTTGTAAACCATAGTGAGCGCGTACTATTTCTGGTAAGGGCTAGATCAGCATGCTATAGAGGAAAGTTTTGTTCCTCCTAGTCTTGGACATCTTATGGGTACCGGCCAAGATTGTTATCCTCTGAGGACTTGACCCATTAATGGAGACATCAGGCAGACAGGAGACACTGAACCGCCGTTCTATATTCATAGCCCAGGTACTTCGGTGTGTCATGGCTATTGACTCCAGTTGGAGGCAATGATCGTTTGTGATGATATTGTTTGAAGAAGGGAACAGCCCGGGTAAATGTGGGCTTGGCGCCAAGACCACAATTCATGTAGTCAATTCCATTGCACGAAAGCACCCTTAAAAATTTTGTCAAGCATCCTGCAGCAATGGTACAGGAAACCAGAGCATCAGTGCTATACGGGCCCAAAGACTTGCGGTTGGTACGACCCTCAATATCTGCTGAACATAAAATCTTCGTCTACTGAAAAGCTCTACGCTTTTCAGGATATCGTCACTCTCGATGACCCCGGACCCACAGAGCTACAAATTCAGATCAAAGCGACCACTCTCTGTGGCTCGGACTTACATTATTATAAGCACTTTCGCAATGGTGACATCCAAGTCCGCGAGCCATTGTCACTTGGACACGAGTCGGCAGGCGTGGTGCATGGTGTGGGATCACAAGTAGAAAATTTCAGGGTCGGAGATCGAGTGGCTTTAGAAGTTGGACTACCTTGTGGAGAATGTGAGAGGTGTGGGGAAGGCAGATACAACATATGTCCAGCAATAAGATTCAGGAGCTCGGCCAAGGCCTTTCCCCACGCCCAAGGAACTCTTCGAGATACTATCAACCACCCTGCGGCTTGGTGCCACAAGTGAGATTCTCTGCTAAAGCTTTCCAAATTATCCTGACTTGCCAGATTGCCCGACTGTGCTTCTCTGGAGGTTGGAGCGTTGCTTGAACCGTTGAGTGTAGCCATACAGGCCACTCGCAGAGCTGAGGTCACCCACGGTGGCTCGGTCCTTGTTCTGGGCGCAGGTGCCATTGGACTGCTATGCGCGGCTGTCTGCCAGTCAATTGGAGCAAGGCATATCGTGATTGCAGATATACAGCCGGACAGGGTGGACTTTGCGATAAAACACGGGTTTGCCACCTCTGAAGTCACTATACCTCTCAAAAAAGCCCACAACATTGACGAGCAAATGCAAATTGCCAGAGAGAATGCAGCTCTGGCAAGTCATAAATTGCAGATCGAGGCGGGACCCGAAGCTGCCTTTGACGTCGTGTTTGAATGTACTGGCGTTGAAGCATGCACGCAAGCGGCAATCTACGTGAGTCATGGAAAACGCGATGCTCGTTTCGCCTCTGACGACTTTAGGCCTCACGCCCTGGAGGCATGGTTGTCATTGTAGGCATGGGGAATCCGATCCAGACGCTACCCATTTCGGCAGCTGCTCTTCGTGAGGTTGATATACGGGGAACATTCCGATACGCAAATACATATCCCACAGCGATTGAGCTCGCAACAAGTCAAAATTCTGGGTTACCAGATCTGACTCAAATCATCACTCATCGTTATCATGGACTTGCAGAAGTTGAGCGGGCATTTGAGGTGGCGGGGGAAACCCGTGATCAAGAGGGCAACATCGTGCTCAAGGTTTTAGTAGAAGCTAGGCCCTAAAGTCTTCGTGGCAGGCATAAACTTAAGTTCCACGGCTCCCCAGACAAGGAGATTCACCCACCTGCCGCTTCGATGATTCGAGATCAGAGTTCGAGAAAGCCTGAACTAATCTAAGATTTGAAGATGATTTTCAGCCTTTATTACCAGATCCAGAATCCCACAAGAGCCGAGAAATGGGACTGCGAGTGTTCCTTTGCCGTAGGCTTATGCCTTGTATCCGATTTCGTTATGCTCATGAGTAAATCTGGGTCAAACTGCGTCAGTTGCTAATCTTCAGAAAGTCAGAATGACAGCCAACTTTTGTACCGCGGAACCATAGCTGTCGAGGCGTTCGGCGTCCACAATGACCGCCTCTGTTATTTCTCTTGAAAACGCTTGAAGATCAGTTTCTTCTAGCCAGCACCTGCTAATCCCGCAGCTTAGGCATAGCCTGATATCTCTAGCGTGATATGAAACAAACGCAATTTTAGTCCAGCCTCCACTAAGTCTCACAAGGCAGTGATTCCTCAGTTCACTGTAAGAGGAAGACATCATCATGGGGACTTGCGGTAGCGCTGCTGCAGACTGCTAAGAATTCTGGGTGCCAAACCACAACTTTTCAAGCTTTTTCCAAGAATCCAGGTCTCTCACCCCTGTTCGACATGGAGGTGACTACGGAGGTCTATGATGGTGGTGACCATAGCGTGATCGAACATGGCAGCATTGCGAGCAGACCCATGTTACTCAGTAGGATACCGATGTTGAGTGGATGTAGCTACCGAGCTCTGATGTATTCCTATTAGCAATATTAACGCGAACGATGTATGAGAGAATGTCATTTGGTATGCCTGTCTCATATCTGTTACATTTATTTGTCCATGCACTTGCTCTTTTACGTCATCGCTATTGATGCAAATGCACCTTCTGTGACACAAGCGATGCCCGACGTTGCTCCGGTGTGTCGTCATTATGACCAGCATCTGTGACATCACAGCAGTATCGTCTTCACGAAGTCACCACGTTTCCCAAAATGCAGCGAATATCCCTTTTCAGCCTGAAAGTATTTCGTCCCTCAACCTTGTAATATACAATACCAGTTTCCACGAGTATTTTCGACAAAGACCAGTAACATGGAATCGAACAATCAAGATCTTGAGCTTACCAAGCTCTTTGACGTGAAGGGCAAGGTTGCGCTTGTCACTGGCGGAGGTATTAATCATTGAGCGTCCAATCAGAGGTAGAAGCCTATTGACAATAACTAGGTTCTGGCATTGGCCTCATGGCTGTGCAAGCTCTCGCTGTAAACGGAGCCAAAGTTTACATTGTTGGCCGTACAGAGGAGAAGCTTCAGAGAGTGGCAGAGGCGCACGGAAAGGGTATTACTGGCGAGATCATACCCCTTACAGCCGACGTTTCAAGCAAGCGTCACATCTCGGAACTTGTCAAAGAGATCGAGTCTCGTGAGAAATGTCTCTGCATCTTAATTAACAACGCGGGCATTGCCACGTCCAAACAGGTGCCCGAGGGCGAGACGGGAGAGGACTTCAGAAAGAATTTGTTTGATCCAGAGAGTGCAAACTTCGATGACTGGGCGCACACATACAAGACTAACGTTGCGCAACTGTATTTTATGACCACCGCGTTCCTTCCGCTCCTTGAAAAAGCCACCGAACATAACCCAGGCTTCTCTGGCACAGTCATTAATATCACCTCCATCTCCGGCAATGTCTTGAAGTCACAAGCGCATTTCTCCTACAACGCCAGCAAAGGTGCGGCAAACCATCTCACGAAGATTCTCGCTTCTGAGGTCTCAAATCATGGCATGAAGGTCAGAATTAATGCCATCGCGCCTGGTGTGTTTCCTAGCGAGATGACCACGGGGGACAGCAAGGAGAATCAGAAGAGCGAAATGCCCAAAGAAAAGTATGAGCACCTACCAGCTCGTCGGCCAGGAAATGACAAGGACATGGCAAACGCAATTTTATTCGCGGCGACGAACCAGTATCTCAACGGCCAGATTGTGCCTGTCGATGGAGGCTATCTTTTGAAATTCGGACAGTAGATGAGAAACAGCTTGCTCGGTTATCATATAAAAGCATGATGCAAAGTCTTTGCTCGTAAAGGATTATGATTGACAGATAGGGCAAGAAACATAATGTACGTTATTGCAGGAAAGGTCCAACGAAAGTATGATGAATGAAATACCTCAATTCAAGACTTACCCTTATTCTTACTGCTTCCTTCAGGTTTGGCTTGGTCTCTCTTTGGTAGAACTACCAATGATGGTGAAGAAGACGGCCATTTGGTATTTGTGGAGAACCAGCGGATTCATTCCCGGTCGTTCCCCGCAGATGATAGATCATTGGACACTTGAGACACAGAAGCAGCAAAGACTGAACGCTACTCAAAGTTTGGAAATGATATGTAGCGATCGTTTCAGCTCAGAGTGTGGTCTCTATTGCAGATGGGGCTGCCATCGTATATTCGTGCTTCCCTTCATGAAACGCTTATTCCCATAAAGCCCCTCCTCCTAGACCGGAGCTTGCCTTTTCCATTCGAGCCTGATACGAAGGGATTTATATGAGATATGGGCTGTTGCTATAAGATCAGCTGCTTCAGCTGAATTTCTGCGCACTCTGGTTGGAATGTGACATGGGTTTCTGAATCAATCAACAGAATTACGTTGAGAGCAATTGGCTTCCTTTTTGTGTACTTCGTAGTTCTAGCGGTCAACATGTCATAGTACGTGCAGATGAGTCGTGCAAGTCAGACCATTCGCCGAACTCCTCTGCTCACCGGCTTTAAACATTGTCTTATGGACAGTAGAGATTGCAGGCGATAGCTTTCATATGACAGGTTTGGGTTATGGAGGTAGATGGTGAATGGCCAGTTGCAATTTAAATTGAATTTCGGGTCTACCCCACGCCAAGACATAAATTGTCTGAATACGCCTACACTTCTCAGCTCAGAGGTTCTCATACCTGCAGTTGAGCTCAAGGTATAAAACCTCAGTTATAAGTATACAGGTTTCCGCCGGTGTCTTCCATGGCGGAATATCTTAAGGGTCTCTTTGGAGGCCAGAAAGCTCCCATTAATCCCGCCAACGAAGACGGTTCGTAACCATATGCCGAGGAGTAACGTGTTGAAGGCTGATGAACCATTACCAGACTTTGCGGACTTTGCAGGAGCTCCAGCTCCCTCGCCTGCTTCAATATCGCCCGTCACACCTCAAGCAGCGACTGCTCTAGGAGCCTCACCTACCTCCGTTGTTTACACCAAGTGGTATCGAGTCTGGGAACGAACAAGTCCTTCAGACTTCTACGCTGAGGCGGTCATCCTACCCTTCGTCATCTTGATCATTGGCCTACACATATGGGGAAGAGGTACCAACAAGCGCAAGGCCAAGGGATGGATACAGGCACATGCACCAGTGCTGGAGAAGGAGTACGCTTTGGTCGGCTTTGGAGGACGGAAAGAGCCCAGCGTTGATGTACAGTCTTCGGGTCAGCTGGATTCCTTAACATCAGACGATTTGGTGATCCCAGAGGACTTACTCAAGGAGAAGACGGCTCAGGAGTTCGTCACATACGCTACTGGCCGTCAGAATGTGGCTTTTACCGACTTCGGGTTAACACTTTACAAGAGGTACAATCCTGGGACCCTACTTATCGAATTCCTCCTCAGCTTCATCTTCGACACCATGAAAGCTCCCGCAGAGAAAATGAATGCGACCTCTTATCTTTTCGACGGCCGAGAAAAAGAGCTTGTCCCTACAAAGTCTCAACAGCAATTGGAAGCTATCGAATCGCAAGCTAGGAGCAGAAACTCAACCTATGATCAATTTGTCTTCGCTGTCGTGCATAAAGATATGATGCGCAGTATCAGGGAGGACCGGTATGACATTTCCCTTACCAGCACCAAGGACCATGCTAGTCTCCCAATCTGGGCAACTACTATGAGCGAAAGCGCCGCAATTACGGACGCAATGCTCACTCCTGAGCTGGTCAAGGCAATTGAGAGTGCTGGCGACGCTTTCGAGTACCTCGTTGTAACCGACCAGCCGCTTGACAAGCCAACGAAGTAAACTTCCTGTCCTACGTTCTACTCAAATAGTATGGCTAACGTTTCCTAGGCTTAACGAGACAAACCCCCGTAAAAGAGTTTCACTCTCCCTCAAGCTTCCATCTTCTTACAAATCCTCCGCTTACGAGCCTACACTCCCAATTTTCAATTACTTCCTGCGCCTACCAGACATGCTCGTACAACATGCACATTTCCGCCCCGAGGTACGGCGCAAGATCCTGTCAGTAAGAGAAGAAGAGCAAAAAAAGCTTAGGAAAGCGAGCGAGGAAGAGAAAGCGGAAGAGAGACGACTGGAGGCAGAGAAGAAAAAAAGAGAGATGCGAGATAACAGACTCAAAGGGATGAGTGCGGAAGAACAGAGAAAGTTCTTGGAAAAAGAGAGGGAGAAAAGTGGAAAGAAGCAGGAAAAGAAGATGAGCAGGAAGGCTTAGTGGATGCTGGGACAACAGGTTAAAAGTTCCGCTTTGTATGCATTTATACCCGTGGTCGATTTGGGATACTCGTAGGAGGACGTTCTTCCATTTGTATATCTAGACAAATCCTGTGGTTATATTGATACTTAGGAGACTAATTTCTTGTATCATAAGCATCGGAAGTCGGTTCCTTGAGATTTTCATCTTAGTGCTTCATTTTCAGGATACAATACAGGATACAACCTCCACAGCGAGGATCCGGAAGACGTAATTGATCATCCAGCTGTACTTCTGTGCTGAGCAGTATATGTATCGGTTCCTCCGCACCACAAGCCTGTCTCTTCCTCTCAGCGCCTCCTAGTCCTTTCCAAACCATGTCTTATGCCCCTACGTATATCTGTTAGCCAATTATAGAGCTCGGGATTATGAAGTAGACTCTCGCAAATTCGGATGGCCCAGGGGTTCATACCAGTGTAAGTCGACACATCATGTACATGCTCCCTAACACGGATGATCAGCTTTCTGGGTCGCTATATTTGAGGAAGTGAATTGGCCAATTACCAGCTAAGGAGCCCCAAACCAGGGCGTAATATGGGTAGAGCATGTATTTAGATCTAGGTGACTAGTAGTGAAGGTTGTCAGCAATTGAATCCCGCGGAACCATAGGCAATAAGTCAGCCTGAAATAATCCAATTACTCCAGGTGCCGCACTCCAAAGTATCTATAACCCGGCAATTGCACAAACAATTCTCTAGCTCAATAGCACTGACCTTATCCCAGAGCCTCTTGCCGTCATGTTGTTGATAGAGTCTCTGGTAATGTGGGACTCGGTTCTCACGGTAGGTAAATCTTGATTCGATAGGCCTGGGACCACCCGATCATTATCAGCTCAGATTGAATCAATAAAGTGGATACGATTGGGGATGTGCAAAACAGGCTTCAATGGCTACAAGTGATGCTGCAAACGAGTAGAGCATTCTACATACCCTGGCATTGTGACCAGTGCTTCAAGAATGCCGTGTAAGAAAGGAAGTTGGAGAGCTAAAACAAGTCGTCAACGTTGTTGTAGTAGCATTCGGTCGTTCGCAACAGCAGTTGAAGCTCACTTGATAGGGCTGAAGGCTTGGCGTTGGCGACCTCTCCTTCTGCGCCTCGAAAGGAAGCTATCTTAGCAAACACATTCCAGCAATGCCCCCATAGATTTATGCGACCTGCCCTACAAAGACTTCTGGACAATCCAGCCTCCATTTCTGTCCTACGCAAAGTCTTATATCTGAACTCCTGCGGCTTATGCCAACATTACTCTCACCAGACATCAAATGAGAAGCGGGGAAAGACCGAGGATCCGAATGGGAATAATCACGAGGTATACGTATGTTCGAGTATATTCAGGAGAGAGACGCAGGAGCACAATGAAGGAACTCGGAACTGGGTCACACAAAGCTACTCAGTGAACAGAGAGAGTGGTAGCGGTCCTCGAAGCACAGAGAAGCGCAATGGGTTACTCTCGGAAAAGCGAGGAAGCTTACGAGCTGAGGATCTTACAGAGAATGCATTGGAATCATGCGAAGGAAGTGTGGATAAGGATAGGAGGGACGACTCTCCGAAAGCGCAGGACTCGACAGCACAGTTCCAGCACGGTAGAGACCAAGGCTTAATGAAACGGAGGGAATGGCGGGAATATCTTTCGACATTTGAACAATTCCAAAAAGAATCGGAATTTAAGACGTCTGCCGTCGACAGTCCACGTCTTATCGATAATGGCTCGTACTCCGAGGACTGGCTGTTATGGTTAGAACTCATCAGATTCCGAAGACGTCATGCCGGCATCCAGGGCATACAGGCTATATACCTGGAGATATTCTCTCGTGAAAAGCACATTCCAACAACATGCGACACCGGCAAAGAGCTCTGGGATTTGCTGTTCCAGGCTGGCCACCAGGACCCAGAATTCCTAAAGAAGGTGATCGATTACGCTACCAGACTAAAACGAAGCACGGGAAATGCAGCTCCCAGAGTGTACGGTAGTGTAGTTGAACACGCATTGAAAGCAGATCCAAGGTCAGCGCTAGAGTGGCACCGCTTACTCAAGCAAGAATTTGCACCTTCGATTGAGGATTACAAAAAGCTTCTCGGGCTCAGCGCCTCTTGGGGCAGTATAATCCATTTGAGGGCCCTATACAATGACTATCCATTATTTGGGTTGTATGCTACAGCCATCCCGGAGCTCTCGAGAATGCAGATGTACGAAGAAGCTATCGAATGGCATTCTCTCCTTTCAGACCATAAAGACCTACCTTTGGATTTCGATGACCTCAAACCCTTGCTCGCATATTTCGTCCAGGCAGGCAACTCTGGCCGAGTTGAAAAGATGATCGACGACTTGGTTCAAGCTCGGTCTCCAGTGATCGATCAGGCTACGAAATATGTTAGGAAAAACCAAACTATCAGTCGTGAGCTCATGAGTCGGCAGCTTGGCGAGGTTCATGGAGTGGCTCCAAAGCAGCTGAGCGATAGCTTCTGTGCTCGACTCTTTGCTACGAGGCTTTTCGTCGTCAAAACGGTCATCAATGGTCTTCAAATGATGGCGGTGGATAGTATTGGGCCGTTGTCTCTGCGGGAGATTGCACTTAGAGACGAGTGCTTTCCTCCTGCCATTCTCCGCCATCTTGATGATCTCAAGAATGCTGGGATCTTGCTCGACGGATCGTTGTTCGCCTATCTGCTTCAAAAGCTGGCTCGGGAAGATAATAACGTGCTTCTCAAGTCACTAGTCGAATCGGATCTTCATCCGGACGCGCTCGACGACACTAATCTCCAGGAGAAACTTCTAGCACAATATTATGCGGCGGAAGACCAGCTACAAGTGGAAAGAACGCTGGCTGTACTTACTGCCCGTGGATCTTCGCAACAAGACAGAGCTAGAATGTGGTGGAACGCTGTGCTTCGTAGCCATGTAACGCTCCGAAAACTAGATGTTGTGAAGTCAATACTGAATACCATGCAACAAGCGGGGATATCTGTCACGTCAAGGTCAAGCAGGCATCTGCGAGTGCACTGGTTGACAAGGAGACAAAAGGGTCAAAGGGCTGAACGGACGCAAGAACTATCGATCATCATCCGCGCGACTAAAAACACCCTTGAATCGGGTGGCTTCGTGCCCATTTCTGCTTGGAAAGAAATCATGCGCCGTCTAGGCATGGCTGGGCGTCTTGTCGAATTCGAGAACCTTGCACTTTGGCTCGCGGACTATTATGCAAGCCCTGCAGGCCAGCAATCGTTACCGCCAGATGCTCCCTTGCAAAGTGCGCGTTATCAAGAATGGATCAACACTAGAGCACTGTTCAAGAACAAGAATCCTTCAAAATACCTGAATGTCCTGTTCACCACGGATGCCCAACAAGCCATTGTCGTTTGGGGCTTTCAGCAGGAAGTAAAAATGAATCCAGATCCTCATCGCGTATTGAAGTCATTTAGAAGACTTGTACTGGGATATAGAGTACCATATCCCCCTACCTGGGCCTGGGGCTTGGTACTGCTGAAAAAGCTACAAGAGCGTGGCGTACCTATTCAGCAAGCAACTGTGTCCCGCATCTGCAGGCATCGACTCACTGCTCTGTTTGGGCCCGGCAACTCGAGTCGACCAATCAACAGACGTACCAAATGGAGTAATGACATGCGAGCAAGGGCTATTGCGCGGTACAGGCCAATTTTCTACGTACGGAAGATGGAGGATATTTGGGGCCGGGATTTGTTTCGTCATCAGATCCAAGAAACCGAGGACTTTAGGCACAGGAAATTTAAGCGCTCAAGGTATTGGTGGGACAAAGTCTGGCATAACTATTACGGTCCGTACAGAAAAGGCTTGCCTCGCGTGATAAGACGAAGACTTGATCGAAGGAAAACCAGAGCAGCCCCAATTCCCGGTGGACGAAGCAGAGCATATACAATTGAAAAATGAATGATATTTTAAAGATAAACAATGAGATTCATACATACTACAAGGATCCAAATATTCCCAAGGAAACTGTCTGAATACGTAAAGCGGCAAACAAAAGTCCGAATACCCAAACCAATTTTTATACGGCCTATATGAATTCGATGAATCCCACAGTGCTGATTTGTACTCTTGCCCTCCTATGCTACTAGGTAAAAAGCAGCATGCTCAAAAGTCCTCTAGCATGATTGAATGTTTTGCTAGTGTGGCCGGGTAAACCCCGGCACCTCGAACCGGTCGCCTCACCAACATGGCACAACAGGAAAGCCCAAGCGACATGGGCAGTAAGTGATACCAAACCTTTGAATCTTCATGACCGACCTGTTTTATAGAAATCTGGCGGGGTACGCAGAAAAATGGCACGGAAGGCCAGAGTCTATGGCAAGCAAAAGACAAATGAGCTTGTCAGCGCCATTCAAAACCTCAACTTAACTACACCACCAAAAGGTATTGAATTTAGCTCACAGTGAAAGGCGAATTTCTTGCAACTCACATTCTTCAGGTCCGTATATAGATATACAACAGTCTCCGGCGCTTGCTCCCGTCACTGGCAACAAACGTCGCGCCGATCGTATTAAGAATAATAAGCTCAAAGATGAACCAGCTAACATAGAAAATGTTCCCAAGAGTAAGATCTCGCACCCTTTTCATGAATTAATTTGTACAAGGCTTAATACATTGCTAGTCGATGAGATCCCGGGTCCTCATGGGCTCAAAAAGGCAACTCGATCAGGTGGGAGGCTTAAGGAGCCCCACCCAGAATCGAAGCTCACCCATCAACCCAGGTTACCGCGCGCTTTTGTCTCCACTGCGGAGGGTAAGCAATTGTTTTCTGTAAAGGAAGGTAAGCAGAAGCTCACGATCGAGTAGAGGACGCACTTTTAGCCTCGATCGATGTGGTACCTAGCCTAGTCCGTTGCAGGGTGAAGGGAAAGAGAGAAGAAAAAGCAAAGGAGAAGTCGGAAGACAAAGCAAGTTCGTCATTGAATTGATTCGCATTCAACAATAGTAATCGCTAACATCAAGCAGGATGCAAGACCTACGACCCCAATGACGAGATAACAGCCCTCACCCGCCTCGATGCTGTGGACAATGGCATTAAGAACATCGACGACATGTTTAAAACCTGGCAAGAAGCATTCACTATCACGAAGATAGCGCAGGGGAGCTTCGGTTCGATTCTCAGAACTCAAATGAAGTCGGATCCGAGCAACTTCACGGTTTGCAAACTAATGCCAATCAAGCCCAGAGAGGCTATAGAGTCTGACGGTTCACTTGAAACCTACATCGAGGACGCTGCTGCTGAAGTTAGAGTGATGGATAAAATGAGTGAAAGTCCTGGATTTGTCCAGTTTCGAAGTGCTCACGTCCTGAAAGGAAAGCTCCCGATTTTTCTTACGGACATGTCCCAGGAGTGGGATAAAGATCATCCTGAAGATAGGACTCCTTGGGAGCATAGTGAGAGCGAGTTGTGGCTGCTGATCGAGATGTCCGATGCAGGCACAGATCTCGCAACACTATTGAGTGAAGCATTCCCAGACGGGACTCGTTTGAATAAGGAAGAAAAAGGAGCACGCTTGACCTTGTACCAGGCATGGGATATCTTCTGGTCAGTGGCCGAGGCGTTCGCGCATGGTGAGGTGAATGCTGAATTCGAGCACCGCGATCTTCATCCGGGCAACATTTGCATCAAGAAGAAGCCAGTGAGCCAGAGCGCCCCAGACGAAGGAATCTCCACCCTCGCTCCACGGTATACAGATCTCGAGGTCACACTCATCGATTATACCTTGTCGCGCGTAACACTCGAAAATGGCGAAAAAATTTACAATAGCATGGATGACGACGCACTATTTGAGGGCAAAGGGAGGAGCGCGGTCGACCGCCACCAATACAACACCTACCGCCACATGCGTGATGTGGTAGAATTCGACATGAACCTGCCACTGGATGTCAAGAATGACAACATTTGGTCACTTCATTTTCCCAGAACGAATCTCTTGTGGCTGCACCATATTCTGTTCGTGCTGTTGAAGGAGATAGAGCGGCCTGTGCAAGATCAGCTGTTGGCAGATACACTGGCCTGGGTTCAATCAAAGTTGAACCCTAAAACAATCAGAAAGAGTGTTTATAAGGGAGCTATGGGGTTAGTGGAAGCGTACATGGACGGGCGTATGCTAGGCGATCCGCTACTTCGCTGTGAAATGATTGGATGTTAATTAGATGTGTGTACGAAGCTAGTCATGAAGGTCCCACGAGGATTATTGAAGCCAATATATATTGCCTGATGCCCTTTGGTATGGATTTCCTAGAAGTAAAGGGTCAAGGTTCTGAGTGGAAGTCTCTGAGAGCACTATTCCGCCCATAGAAGCAACCACTAGCGCATTTTGCAGTCTCGCGTTCATGTGTCAATGTCATAACCCCAACGTTTCACGTAAGGTCACTGCCTATACCTATTCCTCTGATTCCCTCACCATGAGGCTATTGCCCACCTGGAGGCCGCCATCGTCTCAATGAGAACCTTCAAAACCCTTCATTCTTAACCATGGAACGCATCCGCAATGCCCTGAGCCAACGGCTTTCGTCGCCCATCTACGAAGCTATTGACGACGACCCCGACAATGAGAGTACACATCAGAGAGCGCCTAAACAGCGTTTCTCATGGATCGAATACTCCATCTTCTTGCTCCTCGGCATATCTATGCTATGGGCTTGGTGAGTTGTCCACTCTAATCCGACCAAAACTCTGTATGTCTAATTGTCATGAT
Organism: Cladonia borealis; assembly: GCA_018257855.2. Classification (NCBI taxonomy): domain Eukaryota; kingdom Fungi; phylum Ascomycota; class Lecanoromycetes; order Lecanorales; family Cladoniaceae; genus Cladonia; species Cladonia borealis. The sequence continues at coordinate 54,274 of JAFEKC020000013.1, forward strand.
AGGAACATGTTCCTCGCTGCCTCGCCATATTTCCAGCACCGCTTCCACACCTCGCCCTCCCTCCTCTCAGCCTTCCCCTCTGCCCTCATCTCCGTTTCCACGGTCACAGGTTTCGCCTGCATGCTGCTTCTCACACACCTCCAATCCGGCGCCAACTACCCGAATCGTATTATCCTCTCCTTAATCCTGAACATTGTCGCCTTTACGCTTCTTGCTCTCTCAACGGTCTTATTCAGAAGTGTGTCGCCGGGCGCATACTTTGGTTTCCTCATGGCTATAGTATTTACTGCCAGTTTAGCTACGGGATTTTGCCAAAATGGTGTTTTCGCATACGTCTCAGGCTTTGGGATGGGGGAGTATACACAAGCTATCATGACCGGGCAGGGAGTTGCAGGCGTACTGCCTTGTATAGCGCAGATCGTGTCAGTGCTATCAGTGAACGAGCCGGATGCTGAAGCTGGAAAAGATGGCGCGCCGGTACCACAACAGAGTGGAAAGTCCGCATTTGCATACTTCCTAACCGCAACCGCCGTCTCAGTAGCAGCCCTGCTCGCGTTCATGCTTCTCCTACGAAGGCACCCAGACCCCTCTACAGACATCAAATCCCCCATCGAAGGCTCAGATCAATCCGAGCCACCTACACGAAAAGTCGTCAGCCTCTGGACCTTATTCAAAAAACTCCGCTACCTCGCCTCCGCCGTCTTCCTCACTTTCAGCATAACGATGTTCTTCCCTGTATTCACGCAACAAATCTTGAGTGTCAGACCTATTGATACTGCACCGCGAATACTCCGACCAGACTGCTTCATACCCCTCGCTTTCCTACTCTGGAATACAGGAGATTTACTCGGACGGCTCCTGACGCTCATTCCGAGCATAAATCTCGTTCGCTGGCCACGCGTGGTCTTCGTCCTGAGTATAGCTCGGGGCATCTTCATACCGTTATATCTTCTGTGCAACATTCATGGCCGCGGGGCCGCTATACCAAGTGATGCGTTCTATCTGATTATTGTACAGCTTTTGTTTGGAATAAGTAACGGATATCTGGGATCTACGTGCATGATGGGCGCTGGGGAGTGGGTCGATGTCGAGGAGAGGGAGGCGGCTGGAGGATTCATGGGGTTGATGCTTGTGGCTGGGCTGACTGTGGGGAGTTTATTGAGTTTTGCTGTTGCATGATTGGTCGCTATAGACGTCACGAGACCAACGGGGACATGTATAAGGAGTCGTTGGCGTGGCATTGTAGTGTATCGCATTGCTTAGAGGTCATTTTGCGTGTTCAGGCACATGGAACATGCCATTTTGGTATTTTGGTATAGTGAAGATTGTATAGAAGACATGCATTGTCTTTTTCCATGCAATTCTGACTCCTGAACGCCACGAGTGGGGCTAATATATCTATCCATCCATAAGACCGACCCTTCTGATCCCAAGCCACAGAGGAATGGACGCCGGTCACAATGCCTGTCCGCTTGCCAAATGCATTTTGAACGCTAAATACCTACCTAGACAAGGACCGCCCCGGTACTCACTTTTGATCTCTCTCCGACTTTTGGACAACCGTTTCTGGTACTGCCTCATCAGTAGCTTTCTCCTTCAACGCCTCTTCATCAACATCATCGTCGCTCTGATTCTCCTCCGCCATTGCTTCCATCACGTCATCGTACTCGCCTTGTGAGCGCCGATGTTCGTATGTTGCTTCTTCCATCTCAGCCTTAGTATCACCCCCACTCATCTGCCACTCCATGAGCTTGGCAAATGCTCCATTCCGGTCTCGGCTCAGTTCGGCGTATGAGCCTTGTTGGGCGACTTTGCCGTCGGGAGAGAGCACGATGACGCTGTCGGAGCGCTTGATGGTTGAGAGGCGATGAGCGATGGAAATAGTCGTGTTGTTACCTTTTAGGAGGGCAGCTAGGGCCTCGTTGACAAGAGTCTCGGATTCGGCGTCGAGAGCAGATGTAGCTTCATCGAGGATCAGAATGTCTGGATTCTTGACCAAAGCTCTTGCGATTGCTATTCGCTGTTTCTGCCCCCCTGATAGCATAGCCCCTCTTGGACCTACTGAAGTGTCCAGTCCATCAGGGAAATCCTCAATGAATCTGCAGTTAGCTTTCCGAGCAGCTTCAATAATCTCCCTACGGCTTGCGTTTGGTTTAGCGTATGAAATGTTGTCTGCGATCGTTCCAGAGAAGAGGACGGGCTCTTGAGAGACAATGCCAATCTTTCGTCGCAATTGTTTGGCATTCATAGTTGCAATATCCACTCCGTCAATCCTAATGGACCCATGAGTCGGGGAGTAGAAGCGCAAAAGAAGTGAGGCTATCGTTGACTTCCCACCACCCGAGGGGCCAACAACTGCGATATTTGAGCCTTGCGGAATCTCAAAGTCGAGATCTTTGAAAATGGTCACTGCAGGTCGTGTTGGGTAGCTGAACGTAACATTTTCGAATCGAATCGGTCCTCGAGCTGATTCCACAGGCTTGCCGGCTGTAGGCGCAATTGTTGGTTTTCTGTCTTGAAGCTCAAACAATCTGGTGGCGGCCCCGACACCTTTCATAAGTTCGGACCAGAAACCTGACAAGCCGAAGAGACTTGATCCGGCGTAGGCCGTGTACATCAGAAAAGACGTGAGCTCCCCAATACTGATGCCACCTGATTGCACCATACCTCCACCAACATAGAGCAGAGCGAGTATTGTCATGTTCCCCATTAGACCAGTCTAGGAGGTGTCAGTTGGCAACGTTGGACTATCTGAAAAGAGCTCACCGTGCTAAAGTATGTGGCCGTGATGAATGCCTCTCTCTTTCCAAGACTGAAGATCTTTTTAACTTGCTTGTTGTATCTAGCAACTTCCAATATCTCGCCCGCAAACGCTTGACTAGTCTTTACATTACCAAGGCGCTCCTCCGCAATCTTGGTGAGCGTTCCTAGATTCTTCTGAATCTTGCGACTAAGATCCCTCATCAACCTACCAAAGACAAAAGTACCGACAGCGATAGGTGGAAGAAAGATAGCCAGAACACTTGTAAGTTTAATACTTACATAAGCCATTAGCGTTAAGCCAGCAACACCACTGACCAAGGACCGCAGGCCATCAGAAAGATTCTGCGTGATACTCTTTCCAACAATAACTGTGTCGGAGCTGAGACGGGATATCAGATCACCAACCCTATTAGCATCGAAGAACTCGGCATTCTGGGTGAATGTCCTCCGGAAAAGCTGGGACCGCAGCCGCGCTACGATCCGTTCTCCCACAATACGAAGTATGAGGACACGGCCGTAGTTCGCTGAAGCGCCAACGACGAGAATGCTAGCTAGGGCGATGTATAAGGTCGAAAGGTCAAATCCGTAAAGCTGGCTCCCCATTTCTGGCTTTGTAGCGACATCAAGAAATTTACCAATCGAGAAAGGTATCGACATGGATATCGAAGACGATACTATCAAGAAGAGGAACGCCCATCCCAGAACTCCTGCTTCCGGTCGTGCAATTTTCACCAATCGCCACGTTTCTCTTAACCCTCCACCTCCCAGATCTTTAGGGTCTTTGGCCAGACGGGCGCTCAGATTGACTTGAGAAGCTTGGTTGGCTCTCTCAGACCGCGAGAAGCCGCGCTCTTCTTCTTCATGGTTGAGATCATCCTCTTCTACTTCTATTGCCTCCTCTTTCTTCTCTGGAGCTGGAGTCTTCAGCTGCTCCTCTGCCGCAAGCCTTTTCTCTGGTTCTGGAACTTTAGACTCCCTAGGGCGCAGCGATGTAGTCACGAAGGAACGTAATTGCACCGCGATAGTTGGATGGCCATCGAAGCGTTGGAGGCGGCAACCGTTTGTCGGTCTGGGGTGGTTCAATTGAACATAGCTGCTCAATCCGGTCCTCGGCACTTGCAAATGTGCCTTAGCTATGCATTGTAGTGAGTAAGAGGGCGTATGGCTGTGAGTATGGAGCGGATGATGTGCGGTGCTCAGCGTTGGAGCCTTGCTCAGTCGCTGAAGGAGCAGCTGAGAGCTGCGCATGTTAAGGAAAGATGTCTGCCATCGGCCTCAAATCCACCTACTACTGAGCTTTAGGACGCATCGCTGAGTATCAGAATAAGAAGGTGACCTGCTTGGGACGAAAGATCGATCTGAAAAGTAAATAACATGAGCTACGGAAATGACGTGCGTCGCGCGAAACCTACGCAGAAGGCGGCCACCCATCAACCCCCCTCCTTCTACCATGCTCATCAACCACGCTGACTCGGCTGAATATCTATATTCTGGCCCTACTAACTATTCATAGGTACACTCGGTGACTTGTCGAGCGCTGAATAAGTGATAACTACCACAGCGGTCTTTCTGAAACCTAACTTCAGTCACGAGAATCAAAGCTTTCCCTAAGTGAAAAATTGATCGGTATCAGGATGCCAGCACCAGCTCCCCTTCCCCAGTACGTGTACAAGATACTTCCGGAGGGACCCGCAGATCCCCTCCCATCGAGCTTGCCTAAGTCAGCACTCGACGCAAAAGACGGGTTCATCCACCTATCCACGGCAGAGCAAATACCAACTACAGCTAGCCTCTTCTATGCCCACGCCAATTCGTTATATCTGCTGAAGATCCCACTGGATCGCATTGAGGAGGCTACAAAATGGGAAGAAACGGGAAGTGGCTGCTTTCCGCATCTATACGGAGCAGAACTGGGTCGGGAGGAGATTGTGGACGTCAAAGAGTTTAGGAGAGAAGACTCAGAGCAATGGACAAATGTATTGAGCAATGACGCATGGCTCCATTGATTTGAAAGACGCATGGTACTTTCATGAGCTAGCCCCTCCATAACACATTCCCAGACAGAATCAATAGTCCCCTCCCGTTTCGTCGGTCGTTGACCGCACCGATTTCGGCCCTTTGGCTCGGTGCTTAGCTATGAGAAGATCCAACGGCGATGGTGATAAGGGCATGGGATATTGGCCAATTGCCACCGAAAAGAGGGTCGACCTGCCGCTAGCGAGAGGTCTCTATTGCAACCGCGGATGAATCGTTAACGCCGTCCGCCAAATCATCGAGCTGGAGCTTTGGATAATCAGATTTGGTCGCTAATTGTACAAGAAAACGCCGTTTTACATGCTACATGCCCTTGGCCTGTCCGCAGGCGCTTCCGTCCCAGTGAATGACGCACAGCACAAGGTCCTGCATCTATGATACGAGGGCGGGGTGTCCACCTTTAATAGCCGGAGACGAGACGTCTACTCATAGAACGGCCTCCCGATAACATGTTCTCATCGCCTTCAATTTACCCTATGCTACCCTGACTACCATTGTCCTCCAACGCGTCGTAGAAGATTTCCTCTTGTTGATCCTGAGCATCCTCATATAAGTCGTGCACCTGAAATGTATCGCCCTGAGCACTCTGGTATTCTACTGAGCAGATATCGAGCAGTTGCTGAAACGCCGTTGCAATGGCCTCTTTCTGTGGATCCAATGAATCTGTACTGTATAAACGCTCGTCCAACCGAGCTTGTGCCGTGCGTCCTTGCGGGTCTCTAAGGTTAATATCGATTGAAGGCCGAGCACTTATAAAGATTCGTATCATTCGCTCATCTCCAAAAACCGCCACATTTATAAGATAAGAAGGATTGAACGCAGATGATAAGCTCAGATTTGAGCCCTTCCTTATAAGGGCTTCGACCGCGCGGTGGTTGTTTAACGCTATAGCAATAGAGAGAGGAGTAGAGCAGTTCCATGAGGTGACATCGGTTGTCACCCCGCGTTCGACGAGATATATCAGGCTATCAGTCTGAGTGGTTAGGGCCGCAACATAGAGAGGCGTAAATTTCTGATGGCGGCTGGCCTCAATCGCAGCTCCTTTTACGATTCTGACGCTAGCAGTGGTTTGGTTGTCATTAGTATTTGCGGGCGTGATCGGAGGGGTCACCAGTGAGTGGCATGTATGATTGATATCGGCGCCAGCGTCAAGCAGCAATCCGAGGCAGTCTGTTGAACCTCCATATGTGGCGTACATAAGGACGGAGTTTCCATTAAAAGATGACGCCTGAGCATCAGCACCATAGCGCAGTAGGATGGACACGGAAGTGCTGTCTGCCCGCCACGCAGCCCACATCAACGCAGTTCGCCCCCACGAGTCCGCGACATCGACTCCCTCTGTTGAGATGGGCAGGTAGGTGGAAAGGTCCAGAGGAGAGCATCCTAGGACAATTAAATGGATGTACTTTAGATTCCAACGGCCAAAACCATCATGTTTTTCGAACAGTGGCAGTAGTGCCATCATACGTTTTTCTTCAGTAGTGGCCGTGAAATAGTTCTCGTAATAGATGTCTAAAGGTGTCCTGGAATAGTAAGTTCAACATTGGTTTTGTGGAATTGAACTCTCACTAGAATAGGCTGGAAGACTAACCTGTTATTGCAGTCCTGAATGAAGATATCTGCACCATGCAGAACCAAGAATTGCGCCAGGTCCGTTCGATAGAACTGCAGGGCAATCTGTTTTACTATTCTATCAGCCTCTATACAGCTAGTCGAACCCAGTCAAAGCACCTACGTGTAAAGGTGACTTATTCGCTGTGCTATCGACTGAATTGGGCACTGCCGCTTTGGTAGCCAGCAACGCCTGAATCTTTTCAATACTCCCCAAAGAAGAAAATACCACTATTGGGGCGTTAGATTGGGTCACCACCGGGAAGCTAAGCGTCCATATAAAGGTAGTAGAAGCTTGTGTTATTGTCAAGGCAATCAATCGTAGGGCAAACCAGACTGGGAAGAGGTACGCGATCCTTATTCTCATTTGCGAGCTTCCTGGCCGGCAGGTTATGCGATTGCAGGTTCTGTGGCTTAATACTGGGAGACCAATATACCCAATGAACAGTCGTCCAATTACCTCCCTAAGGCGGTTTGGTGTTGCTATGTTTGTAACTTTGTGACATTGGCAGAGGCAGGATCGATCACAATGGCGCAGTGGCAAGACTGAAGCTTCGACCCGTATGTGAGTACCTTCATACTGCCTTTTTCCGGACATCGATACAAGCTCCTCTGCTAGGAATGGTTTGCATGGTGCTGTCGTGCTTGCAGTTTGAGCTACCTTCGATTTCCCAGCAGAATCCGTATCCGGGACTGCAGTAGGAGATCTGGAGAGGGATAAAGCTTCTTGATCACCGGCAATAGATTCTAAGTTGGAGGAGCTCAGCGGTTCTCTGCTCATTTGGGTGGCCGTGAGGTCTGCACCATTGTATATATCCTCAGGTTTGTGTGGACCGACGAGGCTCACTTCGCAGGTATGGATTTTGAGGCGTGATACGTCAGCACTGCGATTTACATGATTAGTTACCGCCAATTTAACATTCTGACCATGTTCTGATTGGGTTCTTAGGTATGAGAGTATCTCACAGAGTCAATGTCCCCACCGCGATCTGTAGACTGTGTTTGATCTCTACCAATTCACCTTTCAGTGACTTGAGCTTGCCATGATGTCGGAGGAACCTCGTGCGAGACACCTTTGGCTCGCTGCCCGGTCTTAGAGCCACTCCATCACGCGCAAGTTCATGATAAATTAGTCTGTTCAACTCTGCTATGCTCCGATTGGCGCGCTGGACGATATGAGCCAGGTTCCCACACTCCTGGGCCCTCTCGGTTCGACTTTCAATGACTTCGCTTGCTTTCTCTAGTACTACCTGTAGGTCGCTGACCTGAATGAGGGATGAATTCCCATTCAGCTTGATCCTGAGGATTGGCGAAGACACTTACTTCATTTATTAAAGCGATAACTTGATCAGGAGCATTACGAAGACCCAAGACATGTCGCAACCGTCGCCCGGCTGCGCCTGCCGCGCCGAGTACGGCGAGCACGCTGGCTGCCACAGATAATGGTTCCATTGTATATCCAATCAGCTTTGCCCTCGAAGGGGAGAATTTCTGACCATGTTCCAAGACCAGCTTCAACGAATGAGAGACGAGAAATAAACAAAGTGCCCTGCGCTTGCAAACTCTTTATATGAGGAGCTCTATTGGTCATCATTGCGTTTCCGCACACACATTTCCAACCGGATACCAGCAGGCGCCTTCGCTCCAAAATCTGTGAAACGAGGGACGCTGGCCGCCTGCTCTTGTGATCGGCTTAGGTAGAACTGATGGGACAGTCCGTACCATGAGCGATATAACAGCAGCTGCATTGCAGGAGCAGAATCTTATTTTGGCAGAGCTGAGAAGAACAGTGACATCCCAGATCTACAATGCCTCGGTCTGATCTTGTTCAATGAGATACCAGTGACATAGTCTTTGATTGATCACAGAGGAGTGTTAGGTATCGTTACAAGCAATGAATGTGGTGAAGTAAATGCAGCCTGATGGGGTTTCAGAATGCGTCCCCTCATAAAGAGTCGATAGTCATGTGAACGCAATCTGACATGCATAAAACGAGCCCTATCGCCCACCTACATATGCGGTTTTGAGATCTATCACATCAGATATGTGGCATCTCACACGCGGCGTCCCTCGGACTCGCTGCTGAACAATAAGAACTTGGTAAGCAGGTAATGCAAGAAGTCCCGGGGTCCTCCATGGATCTTCAACGTCAAGGCTGCAGGGCTATTCAAGCACAGCCGCACTGGTAGAAATTTGCACATGCACTGGGCGCGGGTAATACTACAAGCCGGATGTAGAGATGTCCCATAAACGTGCATGAGTCGGGATGCCAAGAATTCCACAGGCTTGTGCATACGCTAGATAACTGACAGTGGAGACAGCAACGTATTAAAGTCGCAGAACTATCCTTATTGACTGTGGCTCGGAATTCCCGTTCAGCTGCTCCATAAAATATGTTGCAAAAGGCACTTGAACTCCTGCGCTTACATGATAGCTCCAGTGTTGACTTACGCCTCAGCCTGCTTCTAATTGGATTGATTTACTGTATTTATAGCTATCTTGATCGGCGGCGAGAATATGAGGTAAGCATCCTGTGCATGGATATACGTGGGGGTTTTGAGCTGACTGTCTTAGGCGGATACTATTTTCAGTCATTGGTACGGTTGTCTGCCTATGAAAGCAAGGTTTCCATGCCAATGGCCTTTTGGTCTTGACGTACTCTACACGCAATATAATGCCATTCCAAAAAAAAAACCATCCCTTAGCGTTCCAACAGCGATTTCTTGACGAACTGGGGCCAAGTCTGGAGATTAAGATCCTTGGGTCTGTTGGATACACGACTTTCGATCCCGAGAATGTCGAGGCTGTCCTATCGTCACGATTCGAAGGTGCGTTTTCTTGTAGCCATGACTAAAGGTGATAAGGCATTTGGTTCTTCCACTGCAGATTACTGCCTTGGTTCAAGACGTGGTGCGTTGTTTCCCTTCATTGGTGAAGGCATATTCACTCAAGACGGAGGACCGTGGAAGCATTCTCGAGAGCTTCTACATCGACCATTCCTGAAAACTCATTATCAGGATCTTGAAGGATTTGCAGAACCTCTTGAAAACCTTGTGACAGGTCTTTCTTCATTGAGTCACGACACGGTGACTGATTTGCAGCCCCTTTTCTTTGACTTTACGTTGGCCACAACCACAGCTCTTATCTTCGGCCAGCCCCTCGAAATAATCTGGAAAAATACGATTTTGCTGCCAGCTTCAATTATACTTCCTTGATTAGCTCATTACGCATGCGTCTTATAGACTTTCACTGGATTTACAACCCATCACAGTATAGGATTTCGAGGCTTACGCTGATGGCTTTGTGGAGCGAGCGCTGCAGAACAAGACGAAAACTATGACCGAAAGGACTTCGGGCCAGTACACCTTCGTGGAAGACTTATGTACCAAGATAGAGGACCCTAAACTGATTCGCGATCAACTGGTAAACGTCTTACTCGCTGGAAGGGATACAACAGCATAGTTCTGCCCAAGTAAGAATTAACAACTACTGCATATAGCTTTCTCCTTGTCCGCCACCCCAAGTTCCTAGATCAGCTTCGTGCTGAGATTGAATCTGTTCTAGCAAACGAGGTACGGATCACTAGGCTGCATATTCAAAGGATGGCTTATCTGAAGTGTGTCCTGAACGAGAGTAAGTGTTGTTTCTCGCCTTTTTGGTTGGTAGAATTAGCCAACCTGTGAATATCGCCTCTGCAGCTCTCCGACTATACCCTCCCATCCCGATAAACGTCAGAGTTGCCCAAAAGACAACCTGGCTGCCCCGAGGAGGTGGTCCAGATGGAAAATCTCCAGTTCTTGTTCGCCGTGGGATGGGTATTGGATTTCCAGTGTACTACATGCATCGGCGCAAGGACATCTATGGCGAAGATGCAATGGAGTTCCGCCCTGAGAGATGGGTAGGTCCTGAGTTGGCAAATATCGGATGGGCATACGTGCCGTTTCATGCGGGCCCGAGGGTTTGCCTGGGGAGCAAGTAGTCCATTCTAGTGTACACATGAGAGAGCCAATAGCATTAACCGGTTCAAAGAGGATTTTGCATTGATGGAAGCCTCCTACGTGATCATAGGCCTGCTTCAAGCTTTCCCTAATATCAGATTGCCACCAAGTCATCCAGTCGTTCAAATAGGCCAAGAGAAGCAAGAGCTTACTATCTTCTTGAAGAGTGCCGACGGCTGTAAAGTACTTCTCAGCTAGTTCGAGGCGTTCGTCCATTCACCCCTTGCCAAATTCTCCATCTTCGACAATCTACCGCCATCTCCAGACGAAGAACCAATAAAAACATGAGCTGGTAGTGGTATCCATAACCGGATCCGGACAACGGGCAACACCGTCGCTTACACAGCACAAATTTCCTTTATAAACGGTACCTAGTTATATACCGCTCATTGGTGTAAATGCTAAGGTGTTTTGGATGTTGCCTACCTATCCATATTACACCAACTCCGTCACAGGCATATACAGACTGCGCTAGACCATAAAGGAAATGTATTAGTTAAGAAGCCAGCGACGGTGAATCAAAAGCAATATGAAATTCTTATAGAGAAGGAAGCCTAGAAGCAGCGCCAAGTTCTGGTGGAGGCAGCGTTCTAACCCATACCAGCAAGCTCTTAATAATCGATTCTCCCCCGGAGCGACATATCAAGAAGGTTATTACGGACTATCTATTGCATAGCTTTACCAGAGCTGCCCACACCGTCAAAGACGCTTGATAAGAAAGCGGGCGTAGGAGCCATATCGGACATGGGCGTTCATACATTCACTGGGGTTGATCTCGCTTTCGCAGGATCGGCTACGCGTTTTTTCCATACTAAGTCAAATTGCATATAATACTAGCAGGAAAGATATCGATGAGGCAGACGCTGCGGTGTTCATACGCTCTTGATCCAGTACGGCAGTAGCAATTACCAACATGACAGTCCCAGGTCGTCAATATCTTCCTTTGATGAGCGCCTCGTAGCGGCCAAGCTTGTCCAAGTGTCAGGATCAGAATGAAGTTGATATTTAATGGTGCCAATCAAAGTCGATCGCATTCGCGCAGGCAGTGCATGACCGAGCCGCTCGATATTTCCAATCAGCAAAAGGATGGACGGGGTGCTACCTGGACGATGATCGCGTATTATGAAGAATTGGAGGTAGTCTTAACACAAAGTCAAATGTTAACTCGATCTTTGTAAGAGAAATGGCTTTCAGCTACTCAGTCGGACGAGGAAGATAGATGTTAGACGATCAGAAAATTGGAGATGATCATCCAATCATGTTATCGCTCCAGGGTGCCCCAAGAGGGGTAGGTAACATCGCGAATGCAGAATGTATACTACCTCAATTTCATCCACCCAATCGGTCCTTTTTTGGCCTTATCTCTCAGCTGAGAGAATGATGTCAATCGAGGGGCAAATGCAACTACACCTCTTATACAGACGCCCCCCAGCTTCCGGCTGATGTAGGCTTTCGCATGACCCCAGAAGACAACTCAAGCGTCATTCTTTTAACATGCCGAAGCACTCCACATTTACGTTCCGCTTCGTTGACGCTCAAGAATCTATCGCAATTGGTTCGGCACTACCAGTAGTATGTCTGATTGTCGTCGCTCTTCGCTTCTGGACTCGAAGGCTTCAGAAGGTTCAGATTTGTATGGATGACTGGTGGGCTGTTGCTAGTTTAGTGAGTAACTCTCATCAGAATTCTTAAGGGAGACTAAAGCCGATCTTTCTATAGCTCGCTGTCATTGGCGGAGGGGCATGCCTTGTCAATGGCACGTCTTTCAAAACCAAGAGTCGTGGTTTCGCTAAGTTGGGAATATAGGGTCATGCATTGGTGTCATGGGTTACCGAACTCCTGCACCACCCCTATATCTCTCCCCATTAGAACGGGCGCTATATCTAGACCCTACAACGGTACTGGTAGAAAAGGTATGTCCCGCAGTGAATACTCTCGAGCGCTACTTGTTAACTCTCGCCTAGATCTTGTTCCCTGCGCTCATAATACTGACGCTGGCCCTTGGCTTCATCAAATTGAGTATCCTCTCATTCTACCGTCGGATATTTGTAATCAACCGCGGTAGCACCATGGATATCATAACTAAGCTATCCATGTCGGTCATTTTGTTATGGACAATTGCGTTTGTCTTGCTTACTACGTTTTGTTGCGGCACCAAATTCGCTGCGAACTGGGGCTCCATCCCAGAGCAGCTTCAGAACTGCCCTGTGGGATCCACGAACAAATACGGTCTTGCAATATCCGACTTGATACTGGATCTGTTTATCTTTATCCTGCCTCTCCCATTCGTAATCCTTTCCCGGGCTAGACCCTCCATCCGCTAAGTCTATCCAGATCTGGAGACTCCATCTCAAACCCCAACGGAAGCTTGCCGTTAGTGGCATCTTCTTACTCGCCGCAATGTGAGACTTACCTTCTCACCAGAGTTCAAACTTCACTGCTGACTCTTGACAGCGCAGTTGGTGCATCCATTGCTCGGCTTGTCCTTTACGTTCAGGCCATAGAAGCGTACGCTAGTGAGACTATTGTGGACATCAACCGTAGGTATCTGGAATAACCCTCTTTACTTTATAGTAATAACCTACCAGAATACGCCACTGTCTTCTTATATTGGAGTATGCTCGAGTGCGGTCTTGCCCTGATTGCGGCATGCTTACCACCAACGAGCTATCTCTTCACCCGCCTCTTGATGCCATTTGTTTCCAATAAATTGCGTAGATGTTTGTCTCACAGGGAAGTCCGACCAACTCGGCATACGCCGGAGCTTTCTCGAGGCTTGAACATGAGGCATAATCAATGGGTTCCTTACGGTGAACAAGATAAGCACTGGAATGCTTCGCACGCAGGCATACTCCATTCACGACACCTAGAGCATGAACAATTCCAGATGGAAGATCTCGAGGTTGGATCATTAAGAGATGGCATTGTCCTTGGTCCCATGGTGGAATCGTAACATCCAAAGTTGTATGCGAATATTTCGTTGAAAGTTAATACTGCGTTCATAACGTCCAAAATTGAATGCCTAATATCTTGTTGGAAGCTACTTACTGCATTAAACGTTCGGATAGAGCTGTTCCGCTGACGCCTGCATGCTGCATGTATTAGTGAATAGAGATATACTGATTTTAGGAGGGATGGAAAGGGCTCAAGACGTGGTACACTCATCATTTTTAATGGTATAGACCCCATATCAGTGAAGTGTCTACCATGTTACTGTGGGAACAGTTGCAAGCTTAGCAGCATCAAGAAAATTGCTTAAACAAACTGTTCAAAACAACACTGATACCAAGTTCAATCAATGTCACGTGATCGGGTCTGCAAGTTTTCTAGCGCATTCTCCGCAGACTGTATTTATACCACAATGAGTGCGTAGCGCTTTGCAATTGTAGGGTATATGTTGCCTAATTACGATTTAAATTCATGATACGACAGATATATTCAAACGTTCAAGGCGCGCCTGTGCTGCTTCCACAAGAGCAGATCTAAGCCCCCGTTAGCAAGACAGTTCGCACCTGGGAAAGAGCAAAGACTAAGAGATTGGTTGACGTACTCTCTATCCAACAATTTCATCACTTGTGCAGTCTTCGCTTTGCGTAAGTCAGGGGGTATCACATGCGTATCTTCATCATTCGTGGATTCAGCATCTTGCGAAGTCTCTTTCGCCCGTGCGATCAGGTCTTCCGCTAACTCCTGGGCCTGTGCTTTTGTCAGCCGCCTTTCCAAATACTGAATAACCAGAAAATAGCAACTTGCCTCACGAAACCTCCGCCAAGCTTCAGAAGCCGCCTCCTCGTTCTCATCGTCCTCCGCGGCTGGTGATTTGATGAATTCTTTGGTCTTTTCGACTTCCGCTATCCATTGCTTTTCCTTGTCACTTAATTCATTACCTCCATGCTTGCTAAATTTCGTTCTTAAAGCCTCATAACGAGCTGTAAGTTCTTCTTGTTTAGCTCGAACCTTCTTGAACCGCTCCTCAACGCTTGGATGGGCTTTGCGTCTTCCGCTGTCCAAATATTGCCCGAGGTCTTTGCCGGTAACTTGATCAGTTCTTCGAGCTACTTCGTTTGCTCGATTAATCTGATCCCGTAGCTCATCCTGTAATCTCTCACACCTCCGGAAAAGATCCGCTGCCGCGAGCTCCAATCTATTAGTTTCGTTACTGAGGACCCGATGGGCCTGTGTCATAAGATCTAGGGTAGCAGAGGAAAGGCGGATCTCTCGGTTAAACATCCTATGGTGGCGTTCTGGGACGTGTTTATTGATGAAAGCCGGTAAGGATGATTTATCGAAGAAGACTTGTGCAGCCTGATAGGTCCTCCGTGGCGGGCCAGGGGTGAACAGATTCATTTCAGGTATATATGTATCATTCCCATTGTCTTCCGGTGCTGGCGTTATTTCAGGGTCAGGCTGATCTAGAGTTGCTGCTTGGGCTGCTCCGTTCACGGCCGTCAAAAGGAAATAGCCCAAGTCTGAATCTTGAAACACCAAGCAGGCAGTGACTGAAGGATCTGAGTCAGTATCTCGATCTGGCTCATATGACAGCATCTTGTCCCTCATTGTCTTCGGGCCGTTTCTGATTGTTTCCATCCGGAACTTGGCGCCAATTATTTCGCTGCTCTGCAACTCTTTCTCAAGACTCCTTACCCAAGGATCAAGCGAGAAGAAGAATACCCCTCTGCTGTGGGTGATAAAGAACGAATAGCGAGAATTCAGGTCCGCAGTGAACGTTGGCCATTCCAGATCGAGTGATTCCGAGGATCTTAAAGTATCCAGCGCTTCGACTGTCACCAAGTAGGGATCATCTGGAGGTGGCAGCAGGATATTTGGCTATGAAGGGATCAATTTAGGGGTGGTGTTGACAAAAAGGGGCTGATCTTGGACAACAAACTTACCTTTTTACGAGGAAGCCATTGACCCTCGACTCCCTCCAGATCCAGGCATACGTAGACTCTGCCACTCCTTGTCACGAGGCAGATCACAGAGGTGGGAATACCGTGGTCGTCCAGATATTCTGTCTCAGAATCCAGGTCATCGTCATCGTCATCCAAAAATTTCTTTGGGTTCGACTTTCCTGGGATTACATATATGTCGGACAACTCCAAGTCTTCATCCGCCTCGTCGGAAAACATCTGGAAGGGGCCTTGCAACCGCGGCATCGGACCGGGATGATTAGGACGCTTGTAGACTTCGATTTGTGTTCCGTCCTCTCCCTCATCCAGAATTGGCTCTTGGTCATCTAAACTTCGAATCCACCCATATTGATCACGGTATTGTCGTGATTCCAGTGTATCTTTCTCGTCTTCATTCGGGGTAGATGCCGATTTCTCCACAACCGAGCCAGATAGTGCAGGTATTAGTGTTGATGATGGTTCCCATGTGGAGGGGAGAAGCGGACACAGAGCGTAGACATCACCGCCTTTCGTGGCGAGCCATAAAGTCATTGCTGACCATGGAGACTCATCACTCAAGCCACTGCCTCCGAAATTGGCCGAAGCAATTTCCAACCCCAAAGCATCTGATGTATATTTCCTGTTGATTCCAAACTTATCGGGAGCAAAGTCCTCTTCCTCTGAAGTGCCTGTCATAAGTTTTTTGAGGTCAACGGCAAGAGCTGGACTATCAAATGACCATCGGTTATCTTGGCTGAATTCCCAGAGACGTACAATTGCATCAACTGTGACCGTGACGAGACAATTGCCCCCTACTCCGTATGGATGCCATAAAATGTTGGTCACTTGGCCTTGTGATAAAACATGGGAAGTTGGACCCACGGTATAGGTCTTGAGTTTTATTGCTTGGTTCGGAATCTGGCCCAGCAAGGAAGAATCAGGCAGTACAGCAATGTGTACCGTATGTGAAGTTGCAATTGCAAGCAAATTGCCGTTTGGAGCTATTGATAACTGTCGGATTTTCTCTCCAATGGAAACTTTAAGAACCTGGATAGACCGTCTATTAGCAAATGCGAGTCCTTCGTGCGGTCTCCCTTACTCGGTAGCTACCGTCCTCAGGGCCATCCTCTTCATTCACCGCTTTCTCCTCCTCGGCAGAAGCCTTTGGTTTCTTCGAAGGGGTTGCTTGGAGCTCCTCGTCCTCTGCCTTAAGAATTGAGAGATCTGACCATCGGATGTACTTCCCGGCAACAACAAAGACTTCTGTACCCCGGCGAGCTATAGTCTTATTAGGTCCATCGTATTTAGTGTGATCAGAGCCTTTGCGAGTATGTTGTGCTGAGCTATGTGCAGATTTGGGGGTACTGAAAAGCTGGAATCCAGGCGAAGGTCTAGACAACCAGCTCGGGGTGTAGCTGATAGTCTTTGGCATGATAAATTCTGAAGGCTGTGTATTTAAGCTGGAAGACAGGTCAGCAAGCTTTTACAAAGAAGCGGTCCCTATGTACCCTCTTCTGCTTGCTGAATGTTGGCAAAAGGACCAAACACTGAAGGTCGCGTAGTGAAGCGCGGCGCGCTTTTGCTAGCCGCCTGCAGCTCTACATTATGTACCATGCTGTCACTCGGACAACCTACAAAGCTGCAATTACAAAGTCACCATGCCAGCAACCATGCAACCTACTGTTGAGAGGCTTGACAAGCCTAGTGCTTATTATTTAGGAAGAGTATGTACATGCCTTTTCTCTTGGTTTGACTCCTACACAGGTTCTCTGCCGGGCTAACATACGATCTTATTGACAGAATAAGAAGCGCAAGTATGGTCGCGACCGAGATGACGATGATGTGGGCCGTGAGCGGACGCCTGAGGAACCAGAGGACCCGTTGAAAGATGCAGCGACGCTTTACGTTGGCAATCTGTGCGTGAAGGAGCTTTGTTCATCCACTTGTGAGGATTAGTAGCTTACATTTGCTAGTTCTTTCTACACTACCGAAGAGCAGATACATGAACTTTTCGCTAAGTATGCTATGTCTTCTAGGCTTTGAGAGACAACGCTGATATACGAGAAGATGTGGAGAGATCAAACGACTGGTAATGGGCCTAGATCGATTTCACAAGACACCGTGTGGATTTTGCTTTGTCGAGTACTACAATCATCAAGATGCATTGGATTGTATGAAATACATTGGAGGCACTAAGTTGGATGAACGCATAATTCGTACAGATCTGGATCCTGGTTTCCAAGAGGGTAGACAATACGGGTACGTGGAGCCTTTGGAGCTCTTGACGCGCTATTCTTGTCTAACAAAAGAGAACAGACGAGGAAAGTCCGGTGGCCAGGTGCGAGATGAATACCGTGACGAGTATGACCCAGGTCGAGGAGGTTACGGACGCGCAATCGCAGAGGAGCGGCAAAAAGAGGAGGATGAATACGGCAAAGGAAGATGATGTGAGAACGCCCACTCGAATGGCATTCGGGATAAATATGGATTGGTATGGGTTTTTGCGATCAGATGCTCGATCAGCAAAGCTCATACCAGGTCGTGAATCAAGTTGGGCGCGGCTTCGAGTCTTCTGGGAGCGCTCTCAACTGGTACGAGGATACTGGACTTGCGCCCCGCTATTCTAGCAATAAAAGTGTCTACTTTGGATCTATTCATCTCCATCTTCACAACCTAACATGTCTTTAACTTGCTCCAGCCACCAAACATGGATTCTTGCATCTTCGGTCAACTCAGGATGGAAGCTCGTTCCAAAGACGTTGCCTTGCTTGACGGCAACGATATCTCCAACATCATCCTTCAGGCCCATCGCAGCCACCTTTTCCTTCAGCGTCCGAGTTCGGCCTGGTAGAGTAGCCATCACTTCCACAGGCTGGAGGACTTGATCTTTCGCCCGGTCTCCTTCGGCTTCTTTCGCAGGCGCAATGACATTTTCGTCAGAAGCCGCTTCTTCCAGTTGCTCTCCTTGTATCACTGGCAGCAGCTTTTCTACCACTGGCGCCCTTATGAAGATCCCATTGAACGGTTCATTTTTGACTCCATCTTCTCTTGGAGTGAGGAACGGCAAAACGAGTGGCGCTTCGAAGCTTTCGGTTTGCCTGCCAAAATAATTGCGGTTTACTCTTACGTCTAAGCCGCCTATTAGATCTTGTCCTCCCTGTTTCGTTCGGTTCGCGGCCTCAGCGAGTAGGATGAGCCCAGCACAAGTTCCCCATGTTGGTTTCCTACGTACTCTTTGAGCAGGTAGTTAGCTCCAATGTTACACTGACAATCGGAGGTGGAGATATTCGCACTTGACGAAGTCTCGCAATGGCTCCAACAAGTTCGATCGGGCAGCAACCAGAGAAACTGCAGTGCTTTCTCCACCAGGTATGATAAGAGCATCACACCTTTCCAACTCTTGTGTTGTTCGCACTTCGATGAAATTCCATTTCCGATTGTTGCTAAGGACTACTTCAGCAGCAGCCTGATTCAATAGTTTGAAATGCTCGTAGAAAGCACCTTGTAAGGCAAGTACGCCTACAATGATGTCCTTCGGCATGAAGATTGGTGAGTCAATTGAACGGCGAAGATGGCCCCAAACGTCACACTGGAACTACTGCCGGAGTATGAGACGGCCCGAAGCCAACAGGTACCGCAGCTAAATCCCGAGGCTTTCTTACAACATTCTCTTTTTATATTGCCATTACTCGACCGCCAGTGATCATGAATACCTTCCTGCCATACATTCTGTGTACCAAATTCTCCCGCTTACCACCCTAATGGCCCAATTCCAGAAAGGAATGAAAAATATCCTTCAAAAGCACCCAAATGACGTCGTGTTCCTCTCCGCCCTCCGCACACCCATAACCCGCTCCTACAAAGGCGGCCTCCGCAATGCCTATCCAGAGCAGATGCTCGCAGCCGTAAGTCATCCATGCCATCCTTCCACTTCTCTCATCTGATTCTCCCAACCCTAGGTCCTCCGCGCCACTCTAGACCAAAACCCCAACGTTCCCCCCTCCAACATCCAAGATGTAGCAGTTGGGACCGTCCTCTCCGAGCTTGGTGGCAGCAAAGCCGCCCGCATGGCCCTCAACCACGTCGGCTACCCCTCCAGTACATCCCTCTACACCGTAAACCGAGCCTGCGCCTCCTCCCTCCAAGCCATCACCACAATCGCCGACTCCATCTCCGTCGGCCGCATCAACATCGGCATAGGCGCCGGCACAGAATCCATGACCCGAAACTACGCCTCCAAAGCCGTCCCCACCGACCTCTGGCCCGATCTGAAATCCTCCCCCGTCAAAGAAGCTCGAGATTGCATAATGCCCATGGGCATCACGAGCGAAAACGTCGCAGAGCGCTACAACATCAGTCGCGCCGACCAAGACGCCTTCGGGGCCTTATCCCACACCGGCGCCTCCACCGCCCAAAAATCCGGCCTCTTCGCCAAAGAAATCGTCCCCGTCCTCGTCACCAACCCACCCAGCGAATCCCAACCCTCCGAAGAAACCCTCCAAGTAACTCAAGACGACGGAATCCGCCACAACGCCACCACAGCCTCAATGGCAAAACTGAAACCCGTTTTCAAAGAAACAGGCACCACAACCGCCGGAAACAGTTCCCAAATCTCCGACGGCGCATCCGCCACCCTCCTCTGCCGCCGCTCCACAGCCACCGCGCTCGGTCTCTCACCAATTGGAAAATTCGCCGGCTCGGCAGTCGTAGGCGTTCCCCCCGACGAAATGGGCATTGGACCCGCATACGCGATACCAGCATTATTATCAGCTGCTGGGATTTCGAAAGAAGATGTAGGCGTGTGGGAGATCAACGAAGCGTTTGCCAGTCAGGCTTTATACTGTATACGGGAATTAGGGTTAGAGGGCGTAATGGAGAAGGGGAGAGTTAATCCGAGAGGGGGGGCGATTGCGTTGGGCCATCCGCTGGGAGCGACGGGGGGGAGGATGGTGAGTACGATATTACATGAGATGGAAGGGGGGCAGGTTGGGGAAGTGGGGGTTGTGAGTATGTGTGTGGGGACGGGGATGGGGATGGCGGGGTTGATTGTTAGGGAGTGAAAAGAGTCTCGATCGAACAGCGAAATGCGGATGAAATTGGAGCTCTGTATATAGGTTCAAATGTAAATATTCAATAGGGGTATCTAATCGCTTACAATGCCAAGATGCTGTAATAATATTTCCCAAAACTCCAACAGAACCTCCCAATGCAACAACGGTCGGCTAGTCAACACTTTGCTTTCAAACCTTCCTGCACACAGACCGCTGTCCCCACCCCTTTGTCATCTTGCTGGTGAATATTCCGCTTATTCTCTTGCGCCCAGCATTTTCCCTTTGATCCCTCTTGGACATGGACTGTCGTTTCAGCTCCTTTATCATCCTGTTGGTGACTGTCCCGTTTATTGTCTCGGACCTGGCTCCACTTTTCAGCCACAGTATTTAGGTTGAGGACCGACATTGACTGTGAAGAAACGGCGGGAGAAGTTGGCAGAGCCGGGCTTGTGGCTGGGCTGATGCCCTGTAAAGATTCCTTGTCCTCTGTTTCGGTATCGGCCGTATAGTCCGTATCGTGGCTCATCTTCCTGTCCATACACGACATAGCATCTTCCTCGTCTAAGTCCTCATCCTGCGCAAATGGTGGGTCTTCTCTCGCTTTCTCTGTTGACCTCTGAGATGTCTGCGCTGTCATGCTGCATGTCCGGTCTATATCAACGATCTGTTGCTGGAATGACAGGACTGATGCGTCATCACTGTCAGGTAAAGAGACACTAGCTCCCAGCGTGTCCTCCATATCATGAAGTAATACCTCCATTGGTGAAATTGTTGCGTATTCCCAGAACTCGGAATAGGCTGTCACATGGCCACAAACAGCTCCAGTTGCATTATGGATCACCCAAGCCCCAGAGTCTCCGCCAACACCGAAGTTCCCTTTGACCCGCCAGACCGGCGATGGGTAAAGTCTCCCAGGCATTTTCGTCATTTGCATAGACGGCAGGATCTTGCCAGTTGCGAGCCTGAAATTACAGAGTCAGAATGTTCCGAATAACGAGCAGGACCCCGCAGAGAAGCTTCACTTACCCGCTTGTAGAGCCAAAGGCATGGACCTGAAGATCTCCAAGGGCATCCGCTTTGACGATTTGACAAGGGTAAGAGGCCGACGTTCTAGCAGCCTTTTTACAATGTTTCGAGCCACCATCAACCTTATTTATGGCCGGCTTTCGATCATCGTGCAACTTGAATAGAGCCCAGTCGACTTCATGGGCGACTTCTCCATACGTGAAGCGTCGCAGTCCTGAAGAAGCATGTATACTGCCCAGGCCATGGATAACCAAATGATCGTCACTTATCTCATCTTCATCTGGAAAGAACTCTGGCTCAACATCATCCAACGCTGGCTGTGTGACAATTATATGTGACCCCTGTCCAGGCTTGGTTCCCGGCACGTCGCCTTGATTGAGATCTTCTTCGACATCGAAGTTGAAATCTCCCTGCGCTGAGGCTTGGAGGCCATCGAACTCGTCATCCGAGATGTCCAGTAGGTCAAAATTTCCTGTTACATCGTCTTCGAGTTCGGGTAAGTTGGCAATGTTTGGCGGCCAAGAACTTTCGGTGCTATTATCCTGACCAGGTCCGGCATCCGGATCTTCGAGCATGTGGTGGACGCTCATACCATGCGCCTCCCCATTCACTAAGACCACACCCCCAAAAGTTACCGCTTCTGAGTGTTGCTCATCAACAAAACATCCAATTGATGCTCCACAAGTCGGCTTTTGCTGATACCTTGAGGGCAATTTCCCCTGTTTCTGGGCAGGCTGGGACTTCTTGGGTCGCTTGTTTTTGCCACGCTTCGACCTCGTGATCTGACCAGACGCAACGTGGATATCAAATAGTCCTTTGTCTTCATTCACATGTCGTAGAATTTTCCAAGCTCTGAGTATACTCCGGCAGACCATTAGAATAGTTGGCTTTGCTGTTTCTGGGGTCTCGCCAGCCATGCAAACATGAATCTCGTAAGACTCCCACCTGTTAATGGCTTTTGCAAACATTCGACTCAACTTAGGCATCATGACAGTATCGAAATAGGTACGAGTTGCAGTAGGCACTGTGTGAGACCATATGCACATATCTACTTTGACTCCTGGCTCTGTAGGTGAATCGGTTTTGAGCGCATCCTGGAGCGAAGAGTTGATACTGGCTTCCCGAGACTCTTCCAACGGTTGTTCTTGGAGTACAGTCGAAGGCTCTGCATCTGAGACGGTTTCAAGTGCTTCAGGGCGTGTACTCGGAGTGGATGAGGTGGGTAATATTCTTGGCTCGTCCGAAACATCAAGCATGCAGCATCGTTCCAACGGCTTTAGTACGTTCCAATAGAAGTCGGTATGTCGAGTACGCTGCTGGTCGTTGGAAGAATGCCGTGGCGTTGCATGCGCCAAGCGATCGACTTCCACTGCTTTCAAGCAGTGCTCCACCGCACTCATGTACCCATTCCCACATTTTCCAGCCAGTTTCTTGGCATAGATTTCTTGAAGCCTAGCCTTGAAATCCGAGCGTCTGTACTTGGTCTTCCATAGTTTGTTTAATGGCACCCACAACCCGACTTCCAATAAGACAAGGCCAAGGCTGTAGATGTCATGTACTGGACGATAGGCAGATCTTTGGCCACGTGAGATTTCTGGATGCCGATAGATGCTTGAGATTAATGTCTCAGGTTGATGAGTGGAGGTGTCTTCGGCGCATTGGTCCCATGAGACTAAATAAGGCTTCCTGATGGTCCCTTCCTTCCATGGCTTATCCTCAGTACCTCGAGGCTCAGACCCGCTTACGAAGACGACATTATTGCTATTGATGTTCCGATGGGTCAGACCTTTCGCATGGACGTGAAGAATATTCGTGGCAAGATTCAGGGCTAGTCTGAAGCGATCTTCTAGGCTTGGCATGTTATTGCTATCTGTGTCGCCACTATGTTGCAAATAGGACAGTAGACTTTGAGGTGGATGAAGTGGTCTTGTAGGATGGGGCATGTCTACTTGGGGAGGGCGAGGTATCTCATAGACGAAAGCGTAACGCGATAGCTGATGCTCGTAGAACCAACCTAGCAGTCTGAGCGACCCGGTGTATGCGTGTTCGAGTCGCTGAGGGAATCCTTGCAACGCGAGCACGAGCTTTTCGTAGCGTCGCAAAGATGGTTGGGGGCCAGGCTTTGGGGTCGCGCCATCCTCTGAGTAGTAGTCCACCAGTACAGCGATACCCTGACTCGGCCTGGGATGTGCAGTAGTCATGTGAGACAAGGAGGGGTCTTTCAGGATAGCAAAGCTTCTGTTGCCGGGATCGGTCGCAGAGATATCATACGAAGGAGGCAACGAGCCTGACGATTGTGGTCTTGTAGGATATACAAGATCGTTAGGGTCAATGCGGGTTGAAGAGATGAGGCTTGACTGATCTTGCACAGCGGGAGTAGCCGGATGGGTATGAGTAGTTAATATTGGCTCCGACGTAGAACGAGTTGGAGGGGGCTTTTCGGACATTGAACTCTGAGATAGTGATGGTAGCTTCTTGTCGTCTTGACCTCCATGTTGTCGCTTTAATATCTGCTGTGACCTAGATAAGTCGCATAACGTGTCAATTGAAGTGGTGATATCCTTGACGATGTCTTCTAAGCGAGCCAATTTCACAGGTGTCCAGGGCGTGCTTGTGGTAGCCATGAGTGCGGGCTTGTCCAGAGGAAAGGCTCCAGGAGGCTGTGGTCTTGACTGTGGATTTATTCTTTCGGCCTCCTCGAGGAGTTCTCTGATGGATGACATGATGCTGGCAACTAGATCGCTAATCCCTGCACGGTCAAGCGAACCATCAATATCATCCGTTTTGTCGGTCTTTGAATCTGCCCACTCCAACCCCCAAGCCACAAGACGATCCTTTTGGACCTTTAATTTGAGGTGCAGTGATGATAGTTGCGGGTTGGTGATATTTGTCTGCACAATTTGCTCGTATGTCCGTTTTGTGTCGGCATACATTTCGGTCAGCCTGCGAGGCAGCAACGCGCTTCTGAGATACTCCATCTTGGAAGGAACGACGATGCCCTTTCCTTGAACAAAAATTCAATTAAAGAACATACAACCCGTCTTGATAAATTATGATGAAGTATAGACGTGCCTGCGTTGTTCTGGAGTTGCTGGGTGCTTTTTCATTGTACCAAAGCTGGTGCCTGATTTCCGCCTCCCACCTATTCGGAGGAGCGAAGGCAGCAGCAAAGTGTACCCAGTGGCGAGAATGACTAATTGCAGGATTGCGCAAACCCTACAAAGCAAGTACCCACCTTTACTGATTAGTCTGTGGATTTTCTTGGATGTTTACTGGTAACGTCGTCGTCGGCAGCTCAATGAAGAGAGAGCAGTTGCGACAGAATTGTTGCTGCCTCAGGCCGATAGAACTAAGGCCAAGCCTTTCCGCCTGAAACGGCTAGACTGCTTCAACTATTCAACCTTCAACTACCTTATTATCCCCAGTGAATGCTTCAACCTCGAGTGCCTACCCTCGACTCTGCTACCCTCGACTCTGCTACCCTCGGCCAGCTCCATACCGCGTCTGCTTGTTCAAGTACAATGCCATCGGTGTCGCTCTTGCCTGGGCGCCATCTTCGAGCGCGGTGCAACTTCAGGGCTGGTCCCTCGAAGCCTTGAATGGACGACTCGGTCCTCAATCTAATTACAATCAGCTTGCAACCCGTAACATCTACGCTTAAAATCTTATATACGAATTTTCTGGACCCTTAACACACAGCGATGCCACCAACAGCGTACGCACCTCCCCCCCTCCGAACCATCCCATCAACCACTAACCCTCCCCCCTCACAGCCTCTTCTTCCTCCCCCCCACCCCCTCCGACCCCCCCTCCACAACCCTAACCACCCACCTAAGAACCCTCTACAACCCCACCCCCCTCCCCCCCTGGACCCTAACCCACCGCCTATTCCGCGAAACCCCCCTCCCCAACAGCACCTCCCTTCTCGACAAATCGAAACCCCCGCCCCCTCAACGCTATCTCCAAATCCTCACCCTCTCCCACCACGCACCCCGAACCTACGTCGCCATAACCACCACCACCACCACACAAGCGCCATCGCAGACACGAGCAGGCACACCAGCTAGTTCCGAGGCGGGAAATACCACCACCACCACGACAACAGGAAATAATCCCGCAACAATAATCTCCATCCCCACCAGCCCCTCCAGCGACGAATTCACCCAACTAATCCTCTCGAAATTCGGGCCCTTATGGCAACAACGCCAAATCCTCGGCGTCGTGAACGGCGTAGCATTTGAAATTGATGAGTTCCGCGTCAGGATAGGGGAGGTGAGGCAGGCTGGTGGTGGGGGGCAGATGATGGGGAAAGGGGCTGTGTGTGAGGTGGAATGGATTGGTGGTGGGGGGGAGGAGGATTGGGAAGGCGCGGGGGCGGTGATAGCGGGGTTCTGGGAGGGGTTGGGGGTGAAGGGGGGAAGGAGGGTGTTTGAGGTGGCGGGGTTGGGGGAGGGGGATGGGTGTGTGAGGCAGTGGTGTGAGGGGTTGAGGGTTAGGGGGTGATGATATGGTGGGGTATATGTGTGTGGGGATGGTTGGATGATGATATATACTCTTATATGATATTTTTTTTTAACAACTGAAGTGTTAGGCATGCCTAACTATATGTTCAATGATCGTACTTTTGCCTATCGTACACCTGCTAAGACAGAGTCTGGCTAACGATCGTGACGCTAGATTTGAGTAGTACCTCTTCCAAACCTCCTTTGATTGCGTCCAAAAGAACTAGGAAGACAATTCGTTTGAGAATCAGCGTTGCAAAGGCGGCCGTTCCATTGTGACATCGAAGCTCCATAGCGCCAATTTACCAGCTGGGCCCAACCGTTCCTACCTATGGTGGTGAGAGCATAGCAACCAGACATCGTTCATAATCGCCACTATCACTATGGTAAGAATCAGCTCCCCAATAGACATAATGCAATTTCAACACAGATATTCGAGAAAAAGGCAAGGGACATTCTTGCTCTCCAAATAGGACTTGTGAATCATGAAAAAGGCATTAAGGAATAGGGTCCTCGAATTTACGTACCTCGTTTCACCCTTAATCCTATGAAGCAGATCATGCCCATACCTCTGCCTATACGCTGCCTTGACTTGTTGCACATGGTACGGATTCCAATGTATCTTAACCACACGATGAACCAGCAAATCATCCTTCGTCCCAGCTCCTGCCATACAATCCTCCAGCGCAATCGCATCCCTCATCGTCCGGTCCGCACCACATCTGACCATCTGTACCAATGCCTGTTCCATGTGTCCTGCGAATTCACTGACAAGGACTTTCTCTAGTGGACGCCGGTATTTCTGCTCATAAGCTTGAGCGATAGCGCGGATTTGGCCATCGGAGCGGTTGGTCAGGATTGCGCAGACGGTCAGTTGCTCCGTGCCTACTTTTGCTTCGGTTGCGCGGTAGAGTTCTGTGACGTCTGCGTCGACACTCTGAGGAAGGACTGGGGCTGATTCTTCTTGTCGTGTGGCAGAGAGGATCATCTCGTACATGCGCTCTGTTTTGGCGGATAGGTCACCACGTACGTCGTGCTCGAGGGGTCGGTGGTAGGTGTCATGGTAGGCTTGTTTGATGGCTTTCATATCGGCGTTTGAGCGACCGATAAGGACTTCATCTAGAAGATGTTCCTTGGTTCCGGCTCCGTGGATTGCCTGGTGTAGGGACCATACATCGTTTTGTAAGGGTCCACGCAGGATAGAGAGCAAGCACATCTCAAAATGGCCACTAACCTCTTTCTCAACGTCGTGCTCCAAGGAGCGACCGTGGCGTTGTTGGAAGGCTTGCTTCAGCGCTGGTACTTCAAGCGGGGAAAGGTGGGCCAAGACGCGGATCAGTGCGGCTTCGTCTGTGCCTAAACCTTTCATAGCTTTGCGACACGCATCGGCTTGAGCGGACATATCCACCCGAGCTACTTGCCCGGGTACATACCCAGGAGAAGGGGGAGTTGGAACGACTCGAGAAGCCCCGTATGGTTGAGGTGGTGGAGCTCCATACGGCGCTTGAGGTGCTCCATACTGCTGAGGAGGCTGGCCATATGGCGGCTGTTGTGGAGGTCCCCCGTACTGCTGTGGTGGGTATTGACCTGGTGGAGGTGCACCGTAGGGCGGCTGTTGGGGTGGAGGATATCCCTGTTGCTGTGGGTATGGACTATGAGGTTGTTGTCCATAAGGTGACTGCTGCGGTGGAGGGTATCCTTGGCTATATTGGCCTTGTGGAGGGTATCCTCCCTGTTGTCCATACCCTTGAGGTGGCGGGGAGCCGCCATAACCCTGCTGAGGAGGATATCCTTGAGGCGGGTATTGGCCCGGTGGAGGCTGTTGGTATCCTTCTGCCAATCATGAGCAGGAAGCAGTCAATGAGATAAACAAAGCTCACGAGGTGGAGGAGCTCCATAGTGCGGTGGATAACCGCCTTGATGAGGCGGGTATGACATGGCTGCTGTGTATGGTCGATCAATGGCAATAGGAAGTGAGGAAGGGTCTAGAGGATACAAAAGAGACGTCGAAGGTATAGAAAGGCTGCGTGAGTAGATGTTGCAGGGTATTATGGGTAGGATGTGTACAGGAATTCTTGATGGGTTGGTGGACTGCAATGGTTTTCAGGACCCCTCCATGGCCCTAGTGAGGCTGAAGTGGGGCTGTGCAGCTCTTGGCAAAAGATGGCCCGCGTATCGTTCCGCCGCAGCTTGCCGGTCCCTGGCCATTGGAGATATCAATATCGTGGCAATAGATTCGTAGAGAAATCAATGACGGAACTGTCCAACGTATGTTGCAACTGGAGTCCAACGTAGACCCTGAGGCTGAGCTACCTACCTTAGGGCTCAATTGAAGTTGCCTTGCATTAGCGCTGCCGATCATCAGTGTCTGATGCATGAACGTTTGCCTTGAGTTCTTCTGATAGTATTTCCAAGTCCACCCTGTTGGAATCCCTTCAGGTCGAAAGCTCCGTATACAATACCCCAAATTTACCGAGCGATATGCTCAGCACTGAAATGCTACACCTTGCTTTTGAGCAATGTTACTTCCGCCAAGGGCGAATCCAGTCCCTTCGCTTTTGAGCTCCACGAGTCCTGACTCTATGGTTTTGTGTGACTTGGGCACGTCTTTGGAGTCTTGGCTTCCATCTCTTTTTCCTGAGATATCGGTATCGCACACAAAGCATGCGATCCTCTCTGCTTCCTGGTGCTTGGTGGGAGAAGTATGTGGGTCTGGTGGGCCACTGTCAGAAGACATGAACTTGCCAGTGCAAGGTTTACAGAGAACATGACCACATGGCTTGGTAAGAACCGCCTTTACGGTATTGCTGAGATTCTTATCGCATGCTGGGCATATGAGATCCGGGGCTTCGGATGAGGTGATGTTAGGACTTGTTTTGAAATGTATTGTGACTAGCGACTTGAGCGATAGAGAGTGCTTGTTCTCAGGAGTCGAGGCAGGGCATAACGGGGAGAGCTTGACTGGTTTGGCGTCTTTTGAATGATTTGTCGACGGTGTGAGTGACGGGACCCAAAAGGAGGGGAGGGTTGGCTTTGCGGACTTCAGCGTGTCAGCCATGTGCAGCAATCCGAGGAAAAGACTGAAGCTACCTTCTCATCATCCAACGCCTTTCTAGCCTTTGCCCGCTCCTCTTTCGCATTCCTCAACATCTCATTTTCATCCAGCTCAAACTTCCTCTTCACACCCCTGCCCTCAACCCGTTCAAGCTCCTCATCTTTGGTCCCGATAGCTCTGCTTTTCTTCTTTTCGCCACCTTCCAATCCCATCATAGTCTTCTCAAAGTCTTCAACAGCCCTCTGCTTCTCTTCCGCCGCTCTCTTCAGCTCCTCTTCTTGTGCCACTTTCTGGCGGTGCTCATCCTCCTTTTTGATCCTCTTTATTTCTTTGCCTTGCGCAAGGAGATTGTTCACTACACATTCTCTGCAGAATATGTCACCGTGAGAAGCACAGGCTACCGGATCTCTCGCAATCTGGAGACAGAGTTGGCAAGAAGCGAATGGTAGGAAGGAGTCACGGGAAAGTCGAGTGGCTTGCGAGCCCCACGATGTCTTGAGCAAGGACCGTTCGTGGTTGGTGAAGAAAGCTAGAGATGTATTGCGCTTGCCTAGCTTCCATTCTTAGCGATCTTTAAACCGCGCAGGCGGGTTATGACTCACTGTGGGACATCGTAAAGATGTTTATACCGGCGATAGGGAACGTAGGAGATGGTTGATCTTCGCGTTTCGCGAGGTTGTTTGGCGGAACTAATTCCGTGCCCGTTGAATGTGGCTGCTATAAATTCAACAGAGCCATGAACACCGCATGCTATCGTCGGCGTGGTCAGATATTTCACGACGTTCAGCGCTATTTCGAACGGAGAGCCATGGAAGGCGACTCACCTCCACCTAGCCTTCCATGGCGATTTGGCTCCGCGACAGTCATGGGCGTCTCGGGCTTCCTAACGCGAACTTTCATGTACGGCTTGAACAGTATGGAGACGCACGGGCTTGATGGCTTCTTAAATCTCGTTGACAAGAGGCAAGACATAGATAAAAGGCAAAGAGGCCTCATAACAGGTGAGTGTAGTCTGCTGCAGGTTTAAGTCAGCTACTGTCTGACTTTGCGTCTCCCAGTATCAAATCACATTTCCATGTACGTACGTATCACAGCTTGCGCCCTTTTTAGCATGTATTCTATGGCCAACTGATGCATACTCACAGTCTTGACGACCCATTGATGTGGGGCATCCTCCCATTTAGATACCATTTCAACCCCAGCAACCACAGATGGTCACTCGGTAGCTACGACATAATATTCAAGAACAAGTTCGTCACATCTCAGTCTTTTCGTTCTTGAGCTAAAGTTTATGACATTCTATAAGAGCATTATCCACATTCTTCACCCTCGGCCAAGTCCTCCCCACCCACCGTTTCCAACACTCCCCCTACGGCGGCCCCTTCCAACCAACTATGCGCGAAGCCATCCGTCTCCTCTCCCACCCTCCCTTCCGTCCGGCAGACGCTCCCTCCCAAGTAAACCCTTCACTAGGCTCTCCTGACATCTCAGACCCATTCTCCTCCCCCAGCGACATCTACACCTACACAACGAATGGCACCGACACATTCCCCGCGCCCTCAGCTTATGCAAATCGTCGATACTCGTGGATACACATATTTCCCGAAGGGCGTGTGCACCAGCACCCACGAAAAACGATGCGTTATTTTCGTTGGGGCGTGGCTAGATTAATATTAGAACCGGACGTATGCCCAGATATTGTACCAATGTGGATCGAAGGCAACAATGAGATCTACCATGAGAATAGGACTTCGCCGCGCTGGGTACCTAGAGCAGGAAAGAAGTGCGCCGTATGGATTGGCGAGAACGTTGGTGGGGAGAAGGAGAATGTTTTTCATGAGATGAGAAGGAAATGGCGGGAATTGGTAGAGGCAAACAAGAGGAAAGGGGGAGGTGACCTAGACTTAGGGGTTCTGGACGATGAGCTGAAGTATGGAGAGGAAGCAATAGCTTTGCGCAAAGAGTGTACGATGCAAGTGAGGAGAGAAGTTCTAGCCGTGAGGCGAATGCGGGGCTTGCCTGATGAGGATCCTAAACAGGGACTTTGGGAGACATGGCGAGAGGAAGGCGATAAACGTGAAGGGAAGATGGATGATGGAAGCATCGTCAAGGATGCGTGATACTTGCCTGTTGCTGCAGGCATGTGATACCCCATAAAGGCTTTTTACTCAACTCACCCGCGACAGCTGAGTTGTCGCTGTGATACATCTCGCTTAGCCTGTGTAAATATCCAACACATTACAATAGAAATGAACGTTACTCCGCTTAGAATGTGGCCCAGCTCAATAGTAAGATAGGGATGTCTCAAGATACCTCACATAGAGGTATCTTTCTAGGTCCACTCAAGATTTTGGGGTGAAAGGAGCAAGAAGTGTTTTAGCTCGGTGAATTTGGGGTTTGCTTAATGGTTCTAAGTAGCAAAACCCTCTGTCCGAGCCTTTATTGCAAGTTTTCCGCTCTAAGTACATGTCTTGTACTCCATTCTCTGCGACTGACTGCTACGCGATTCTCCTATTGCCGTTGTCCGGCGCCAGCCTCCATTCGATAAGCCGGATCCAGTGGAAGCGTATGCCAGCGATTCCACCATTGTGGCTCCGCGGTTTTCTGCGACCTACGTTTCCGCAAAGTCCTCATGTGAGGCTGTCCCTGCGCAAGCTCCTCCAGTGACATGCTTTCTCCGGTTGCGTCGCGAGAGTCAGGGACGGTTAGTTGCGTTACAATAACCCCGAGAAGCATGAAAAGCCCGAAACTGTGGACACACGTGAGTCTCACTCATCATACAGCAGAAGTGGTAAGGGAACATGTCTTACATTAGGAAAATGTACCAAAGCTTTTCCGAGGATGGGCTGTTTGCACCAGAAAATCCTATGATTAGCTGTCCAACAATTGATCCGAACTTGCCAACTGCGGCAGACAGTCCGTGAGCTGTGCAACGATATTGAGTCTTGAATTGCTCGGCAGGTATCTGAAACTCAATGAGTATACTGCTTCAAGTTGGTGTTTGCTGACGTACAATAAATGTGGTGGCATTAGGACCCATGTTGAAGAAGAATTGGCAAAACCAATAAAGTGCCACGAGGCCCCAGTGCTGATTTCCTTGACCATTGTTGAACAGAACTTGGAACAGCCCCCCAACAACGAAGAACAAGATTGCCAGGACACCGAAAAATAAGCTCTGAACTTTAACCGGCCGGGAGTGTTGTATAACATATATCATCGCCATGCCGCCTAAAAGAGCTGGCAGGGAGACTACTACCATTGGATGCCAGGCATTACCCTTCAATGTAGAATAAACTGTGGGCCCAGTGCCTGTAGGTGTGGCCGGACACGTGGCGTTGCTTGGGGTGAGTATGCTGGACATTGCTGTGGAGTCGCCGTCCCAGAGCTTTTGGATAGTTCCTGACGAACTGAGTCCCAGTCCATAGAACGCGGCATCAAGCAGCCCCCAGGCCACCATTGTACCTGCGAGATGTATCAAGTTGCCCTCTGTAATGAAATATGTCTTAAAACCAGACCACCACTCTTCAAACGTAGGTCGTAGCTTCCGTGGTCTACTCTGCCGTTGCGCACCTTGTCTGCCCTCGTGAGTATTCCTACGAGTGACACCACCACGTCGAGGATTAACGCCCCCTTCGGTAGGTATATTGTCCCCTTCAACAGCAAGGTAGTAGCTTTTGGTATCATCCAGTGCCTTACCTCCAGCCAAGAGTACGTCCAACGTATACCGAGGACTTTCTGGGATCTGGAGTCGAATAATCATGGCAAAGATGGCCGGTAAACCGCCGATACCCACAATGAGGCGCCAAGATCGATCGACTGCTCTTAAGTCTTCTGAGCTTTCTGAGTATCCTATGTACTGACACTGCATTCGAGATTGGAACGATGTCGTCACCACTGCAGCTACTACGCTCGCGAAGAACTGTCCAAAGGGTTGCATAAAGAATAGCCAAGCGAGCATACGAGAACGGTACCGTCTGGGCGCAAACTCGCTGGTAATGGTAGCACTTAGCGGATAGTCCCCACCAATACCTAAGGTGGCGTTAGCCTGTTCAATTTCGTGGAAGTGTCGCAGAATGGGGCAATAAACCTTACCCACCCCCATCGCAAATCGCCAGAAGAATAACCATCCTACAAGGCTCATACTGCTATTTGAGCCATCGCCGGAAGCAGCGA
This sequence comes from Cladonia borealis, assembly GCA_018257855.2. Taxonomy (NCBI): domain Eukaryota; kingdom Fungi; phylum Ascomycota; class Lecanoromycetes; order Lecanorales; family Cladoniaceae; genus Cladonia; species Cladonia borealis. The sequence continues at coordinate 87,376 of JAFEKC020000013.1, forward strand.
GACCCAAGGTTCCCCACAGAATTATCAGGAGTAAGTATAAGTACGTCTTTTTTCGCCCGAGAAAATCGCCCAACACGCCGAACAGAACATTTCCGACCATTGATCCTGCCAGAGTAGCGCAGAGCAACGCCGTCAAGATATTATCAGGTATTCCCAGACCCTTCTCGTCCCAGCCGCCCCAGTAGACAAAGGAAATCATCGGGAGGACAGTGTTTACAGCGAAGAGGTGGTATGCGTCTGTGAAGAAGCCGGCAGCGGCGACGACGACAACCCATCGTTGAACAGGAGATTCATCAATAATCTCGATGACTTCTCTGCGGCGCACGTCCAGATCCTAATCAGACCAAGAATTTGCAAATCAGTAAGGCCTTCTTTTCATCGCCCATTCACTGTAGAATTCAAAGTAGGGAAGCAGGGTATCGTTTGAGTTCAAGTGCTTACTTGCTCATCTTCATAGGGGTAGTGTGGATCCCATATATTGATTCGGAACGGGTGAAATCTCATCACCGCGCGTGCCATGGATGCGTCTCATAGAAGCCGCTCCTCGGTGGATCGATAGGGGAAAGGACTCTCGTGGGGAAACAGAAGCTATTGCTAAGGTGCGACATTAGAGCAATGCCTTCACGTTATGTGGGGGGTAGTAGGTAGGCATTCCATCTTGTCGCAGCGTCTGCGACAAGGCTACTGCCCCACGGCGGCAGGCAGAGCTACTAAAGTACATTGGCAGCATGGTAGCGTGGAAGTGCCAGTGGCTTGGTGCGGAGTTCTCCGGATACGACAGACGCTTTGATAGGCATGCAGGAAAGCGATACGATGTGTAGCGAGATTTCTTATGATTGGGCAAAAGCCACGTCCTTCTTCCATGTATGTGCAACCCTGAAGGGCCGCATTGGGACCACGTGGCTTGGTTTAGGGCTGCATCAACGAGGCGATGCTAGTAATATACCGCTACTGAAAAGGTGGAGGTAAAATTACCGTTCCTGCTTGAATTGCTGGTTTTGCAAGGCCAGAGGTGAGGTTCGAAGTATTGTTCTGCGCAATTCAGGGAATACCCACTTGTGATACTAGAGGAGCCGTCGACGTCGTGTAATAAGTTAGGGTCGAGGATAATTCTGAATGCATGAAATTCCTTCTGATCCAATATCGTGTCAGCTCAAAAGGTATTCAGCACGTCCAATGCTGAAGAGACTGTAGATTTTCCGGATAACACCCCACCAAATGTGACTTTTACATCCTTAATGAGCGATAAAACTGGACGAAAATGTCCGCCAGCTCACGGTTGAACAGTCAGTAGGGATGATAACCCAGAACATCCGCCAAATCATCCTTCCTTATATGTTTTCAATCTCAACGGGAGTAAAGAGTCCAAATCGCTTTATCACCGGTCAGCCTACCAGACGTCGAAGAGCCCAGTCAGCTTGTATCGTAAATCGTTACATAACGCTGTTGGAGCTAGGATACCCTCTATTCATCAATTGCCAATGGCGATTCGCCCTTATCAGGATGGGCTCGGCCACTTTTGGACGAAATCGCGTTTATCCGAGCTCGAATAAAACTCGATTTCGAGATACTTAAGGATCTTTGGTTTGTGTAATGCCTTCTTAAATTTGTTTGAGAGAGACAGTCCATTTTCTCCAGCAGTCTCAGAATTGTTCTCAACCTTGTAATGCAATGTGAGGGTCGATGTATCAGGGCGCTTTGCCAATTCATCCAGCGGCTTGAAGCATCTTGCTGGGAATTATTGTAAGCCTCTGATGCGCCCAACCTACTCTGGACTTTGGGAAAGACTTATGAAGTACTTACACGTTGGTTGGAGGTACTCCCTGGGATGATAAATCTTGCTACAATTAGTATAGAACATTAAGGTGACGTCTCCGGTCTCCATATCATTTGACCAGACCCGCAAATCCTGTTTGAAACTTTCTTGTTCCCGATTTGATTTGATTCTCAATACTCGACAATGCAGTAAGAGTGGTGACCCGTATATAAGCTCCTGTAGGGCCTTGAAATCTGCGCAAACGTGTTAATCAGCTATCGAGAACTCACTGGTTACGTTCATTGAGAACAGTACACAAAATGTGAATCCTACCTTTCGAACTTTCGCATCTGTAATAGGGATTGTCCCACACTGGAAGCTTTTCCACAGTACTCAATAGCATCATTTCCTGAGGATCTAGGAATGACACGGTGGAATCTCTAGCGTTAGTGTCTGTATGTGGAATGGTAGGATAGAGGTCCGAGGGAACTGCAGGCACACTTCAATGAACTCATCATTATGATATTGAATCACAGCTTACTTTCATGGATGATACGGCTCTTCTCATCAGCCCGCAAGCAGTCGATAACCAGATAATCCGAGGGTGCTTCACGGTAAGTCCTCATCATGCAAGTCCAGGGCTCCTGTATATGATCACAATAGCTATTTCCATTTGTTAGCTATGTGTACTCGGACTCGACAGTAGGACGTCAACATTGATTGTTGCTGAGGCTGAAGAAGCAGAGCCGCCGCGAAAGAAATATACGCTTACACAGATACTGGACTATCTATCGACGATGTTGATCCCCGAGCAGCAGGTGGTAGGTTTATACTCTCTGGAGCCGACGCTCTCAGCGCGGAAGTGAAGGGTGACGGAGGACTTTGTCTGTTTGCGAGATCAATGCATAGTGGTGTATCGATGTCCTCTACTTGGCCCGCCTGCACCCGACTGATGAGTACCCATTTGATATGACACTTGGTGTGTGTGGGGCGTAACAACTGGGACAAAGCACTAAATATTCCCGAGTCCGCATGTTCGGGCCGATAAAGCACAAAATACATGACATCTAGCTTTGCCTCTGCCAATGTACTTTGTAAGACCTTCTAGATGTCAGCCAATGGCTTTAGTGCCGCAATATAACCGAAACGTTTGGAATGGGGAGAAGCAATATTTCATTGCAAGGACGATGTCAGATATTGAGTGAGCCCAATCCAGGGGTAAGCAAGGCCTACCTTCCACAAGATGTCGAAACATTCAGCCTTCTCGAGAAATCTTTCGTCGTGAACTTGATATTCTCGTAACCACGGTTTGCGGGCATGTGGCTGTTGACAAAGTAATTGATACAAGAGGACCCGGATCATGGCGGTTGCGTTATTTCGATTACAGTCCAGCGCTACACAGAAAAAGTACGCTAGAGCCCTTCTCTGAGAAGATCTCTCCACTTTATCGGTTAAGGCATTGATCAAGGATATTGTCAATGGGGTTTTGCTTTGCCCCTCCTCATCGTGAATCCATAGGATGGGTTTAGTTTCCACGTTGAGCCACGTGGTATACGCCACGTCTGCAAATATCCAAGCATATGTCTCTGAAGACTCTTCTGAAATCTCTCCTTGAAACTTTCGTCTGTCTTGCATAGGGTTGTCATCGCACAATGCACGCAGCAAAGTCTCGACCTCGGATCCGGAAGGAATACCTGTGAATGCGGCGCGTTCAGCTCCACCCTTCACGGAAACTGTATAAGACAAGTTGGTCTCACCTTCATCATCCTTTGGTAGTGATCGAGCTGACAGAAAATGGTTAGTAAGATGAGCAGATAACGGCACAGTTAGAGAATATACGGTTCAGTCGAGCACTTGTTCGACGGGGAGCGTCCCCAATCATGCTTTTAAGTCGAGACGAAACTCTGATATAATTTGTATCCGTAGGAGAAGTGAATTTGTTCAGGTGAAAATGATCTGCTGCTAAGGCAATTCCTTCAAACCCGTCTATGCTAGCTTGCTCATCATCTACAACGATTGTCTGATAACACTGGTCAGCAAAGCTAGCCTAGCAGAGTCAAAGCGATGTAATAAAGCAACTTCGTCAAGGAATTGCATTGCTTACGTTACGTCTTATCGGGACGTCGATGGCACGAGCAATGTTTGCCCTGTGTTGCTCGAAGAAGCAATACAATGGGATGTGCTGGCGATTCACAATACGGACGAAATCTTTGCGTTGTTGCCTTAATTCCCGGGGACTTGTCTCGTAGATCTCGGAGCTACCCAAGTCAACACGAGCTAAGAGTCTGCCTATGATACTTGCGTAAGACTGCGCTCTCGGTGCTGTGAAAGGGGTACCAAGAAAAACGAGTCCAGAAACACAATCAACCATGTCGATACCTCCGTTATCGGTTCTTTGTGGTGCGATTCTCCAGTCTTCTCTATGCGTTGTTGCTATTATGATAGCTTTTTGAAGCACTATACCTATGTACTTGTCTCAATCTCCGACTGGGGTCGTTTCGTTACTCATTCAATGAAAACTGACCTCCGAAACAATGGCATATAAAGACCATTGGTCGCTGAGGGGCTTCCTATGATACGATATCAACAATTGGCCTCAACAAAACACCCGCTACGTACCTCTCTCACGGTACGCAAGTCCTCAAGAAGCTGCTCTGCGACTGTTGAACAGCGCTGATCGATGAAATCCTTTCCGATCCATTGTGACTCCCATCCGAATCGCATTATTCGCGCCTGTGGTGCGGCTTCAGGAAGCATATCTGGATCCTTCAGCCAGTTGACTCCCTTCCTCTTGGATATCCAGGTGTCATCAGGGTCGGCGCCAATGCCATGGATAGCAATAATACTGTTGCAAAATGAATTGATTCTTATTCCAGGACTGGACCCTCGGAAAGTGCGACTGGACGACTCACTCTACTTCAGCCTCAGAGCCTCGAGCGTTGCGCAAAACGGCTATTCCGGTCTTTGGTAGTGAGCTATCGCTTGTAGAAGTTCTCGCCATTATCCGTTCGCAACTACAGCAATAAGAATATCACGTTCGTAGTTACTATAGCCCATTGCCGTACGCATACCTCTTGATAATCATGAGTTCATGAGTCACCAGAAGAGCCTTGGTCTGTCTACAAGCTGCAGAGTGATAGCGGGAAGGCTGGGTACCGTTCAAACTTACGCTTTGAAAACGTTAGCGTACCTCCCATTACGGGTGGCTTACTTACCTCAGCTTCTAGACCACGTTTGCAGTGGGTGCAGTGGCCCCAACCCGACTTCTGGCACAGTCCCCTAATCGAACCGTCTTCGATCTACTGAGTACTGGCCCCTATCAAAGGTGCAAGAGGGCTATGGCGCTTTCTTACAATTGGTAGACGGGCTTCTAATATTGGATCCCAATACCAAGACAGCCCACTTTCACACGGTAATGCTACCCAAATACAAGCTTTGAGTATCAAGTCATGTCATCCGCCTTCTACCATGGGAGCCTTTTCCCCCTCGAATATATGGAAAGGCCGCGAGGCATTCTCGCTTGTAGCGGCGTCATACACTTCCACCTCCCGTTAACACTCCCCTTACTGAGGTGGTAGCTTTCTTCATGTCGAGGAAATTGGCACCGGCGTTGCACATACCTATCTAAACAAATTTATGATAGGATCAGTCCAGAATTATAGATCCCAGACTTGCTTCACTCACCCCAGATCAACAGCCCAAATCCTCATGTTTGAAATAAACCTCTCTCATTAAATAGGTTAGCGCCGCCTTCGAAGCGCCATGAGCAGCTGCCGGGTACGGACGCCACTCCACAGCCTCAACAGTCCGTAGGAGCGAGATAAATGTCGCGAACTTTCCTGCCTGTGTGGATTTTTGAAGCAAAAGCAACACGGCCTGGAACAAGATTAGCATATGATATCGACGTGGGCTTTGACATCCTGAATTTGGACTATGGTAACTGGACCATAGGCCCCTACATGGCAGATTCCGGTGTTGGCGATGACGGCGTTGACGTGTGATATGTCGTGGTCAGATTGGAGGACTTTAATGGCTGTGGCAACGTCCGAGTGCATAGTATTATCAATCTCCAGAATGACGAGGGTGCTGGACGGGTATATGACAAGGCGGGTGAGGGCTTCAATGCTGGCATGCGAAGGGTTGCGGACTACCGCACTCATGTTATGAATTTGACCGGACAGGTAGACCGCTACGAGACCGAGGCCAATGCCCATGGGTGAAGATTGTCGTGTCAGTCGATATTTGCTAGGATCTGTGACCTAGCATGCCAGTCCTTAGCTCGATTAGGGCTCGAGATCAGGTAGATAGTGTTAGATGAAGACTTCCCTTGAGCCATAATGCAAATAAATCAAGGCCTGTGAACAGCTTGGAATAATATGGAATTGCCGAACAAAAATCCTATTAAGCACATAGGCTGACAGTTCTTGCTAGAGGATGCGGGCAAAGATGCCACTGATCAAGCATGCCTCTACGAAGTAGAGTGCATGATATTCAAGCTGCATGGGCCTGTCATCGTGCAATGTTGGCTGCTTTTTCATCAGCATCATCGGCTGAGTTCGGCTATGTCTCGGTTTAGCTTGACAGATTGATTTCTGCTGGCCTGATCCCTGCTTCTTTAAAGATGAGTTTATTCTCGAAAGTTGTGGAAGTGTAAAGCAATGGATGGTAATAAGAATACCCCGATAAGAGGCGCTTATCAGCGCACGCTGATCTTCTCTAAGTAGGGCTCACCACACCAGTGAGCTTAAGTCACTAAATAATTGATAGACGTACATGAAGAAGCAGAGTGGGTATCTAAAATCAAAGTCAACGCCCGAACCACCAAAAACCAAGGATCCCATTACGCCTCTTTTACTTTATACCTGAGAATATTTGAATAGCATCTAGGCACCATAGGCTGGTGGTGGCAAGTCCTCTCCCTCATTGTGATCCCAGAAGCCACTCTTCGCAGCCTCCTGGTCCTGGACTTTACGAGCGATCTCACTCGCCATTCTCGTCATCCATGCTTGACCTAAGATCCCCTCAACTGGGCTTTCAGCGAATGGGGATGGGGATAGTTGTCGGGCGGGACCCTGCAATGTTGCAGGACTGGCTTGCTCTCGTCTTTCCTTCAGGGGATACTGTAAAGTTTGGGAGGGCCGGAGGGTAGGCCGCTTCCCTTCCTCAGGCTGAGGTCCGACGTGAGACGCCTCCATAAATGCGCCATGCACCGATGCTCTGGGTGTGATATCCGCAGACTCGTCTCGCTGCGGTAGACGAGTGGTAAGCCCCCGTGTTCGCGTAAGAGTGCCGTCACCGGGTTCCTTCTGCTCGCGTAATAGATCAGGTGTGCTCGGCGGAGTGATCAGCTCATCTTCACGGCGCGCCGGCGTTTGGGGCCTGCCTCCAAATACTGATGGTGCAGAGGACATTGTACCGGACGCTGTACTACTCTCGCCACTAATACTATCGAGGTCATCGCCGTCGGCTGTTTTCTTTCTTAGATTGACTACCCTATGCTTACGCTTCCGTCCCCCGTGTGGCTTCCCGTGTTTGGACGAAGCATGACTCAGTCCGGAAGTAGCAGATCCGAGACTCATAAGCGTAGGTCGAGTAGAATGATTACCGGCGTCAGGAGCGTCCGAAAAGACGTAGGTAGTGCTAAAACTCCCAGTGTATGAGTGAGAGCGTGTCATGGCAGGCGTTGCAGGTGTCGCTTTGCCACTGCTTCCAAGCATCTCCCCACGCTCTGTTGGGCCAGCCCAAGCCCTAAAGACGACATCCCGTATACCTGGTGTGAAGAGAGATAAAGTTCTGTGAGAATCGGTCAATGCTCCTAGACGAAGCAGATTCTTCTGCGAAAACAGAGCATGCATTTCCGAGCTGGAGTCAAGCGACAAAGCCGCGATTTGAGACGCATCTAATATGTTGCCGGATACATCTACAGGGTCCTGTGGTGGGCTCGCCAGCGGATCCACTGGCTTCTCTTCTGTAGTAGGATCTTGTAAGTTGCGTGCGAGCTCCTGACCCTCTTTTTCCCGGTAGTCGGGCAACCATAGACGCTGCGACAGGCGGTGAATGATAACCGGTACTTCGTCCATCAATAATGTCCGCAGCTGTCCTTCGATTTCTTTCTGCAAGTATTCCCTTACAAACGGGATCGCATCGAAAGTAGAAGACACTTTAAGGGATTCTAAAGGGTCGTTTCGGAACACTAGCGTAAGACCTTTTTGTTTCGAGAAGACGAGTATGATGAACGCTGATAGCTTGATCTCTGACAGGGTGATTTGAATGGGTATTGTTAAACCCGAAGATGCGGCGAGGGGTTGTGGAGAGGCGAATGAGGGCTTTGTTGATAAATAGGTGTTGAGAGGGTTTGCCTATCGCGGATCTTAGCTCGAGAGTCCAATGTCTGCCAGTCCTCTCAATATATACCTGAACCCTGGTCTTGAGTGTGAGAAAGGCGTCCCCAGTATAGCACATTTTGAAAATTCCTCGAAAGCGATCTTCAGCCAGATCCCCAATCTCGAGGATTTCAAGATCTGGTGGGACGGAACCAAGATTGAGCTCATTGACCAGGATATCATCGACGATGATGGGAGGTTTGGGGGATTTGTTCAGGGCCGCCGTTAAGAGTTCCTGCGCTCGCGTGTAGAACGAGGCATCGGCGGTCAGAGGAGACCAGTTGAAATTGAATGCCATGTTCGCTAAATATTGAAGCAGTAACAACTTCTCAGAGAGCGAGAGCCATGGTAGTGTTGTGACGAGTGATTTAAGTGCGTCTCGCGCTCATGATTTGGCGCGTGACAAAGGTCGATAATGCAATAGGAAAACCCTCTTGACTTGCAGTACAATCAGCCGTATCACGGAATCTTGAAACACCTGCTACAAGTCTTTCTGTAATGCAGGCTTTTGGAGAAAAAGTAGCTTAGGTTAGAAGTCCGTCTGCAAGATGAAAACATTCCGATGCTTGGCGTCCCATATCGCCGAGGGTTCTCCGAATTTCCCGCCGTCGATACAGGGGCTTCTCCCCTATAAAAGGCCCCTAGAAGCCACTTTGGGTGGCCTTAGCGCTACCCTTACCAATTGATTCTTGGGCTAGCTCTGGGGGCATAATGCCGTCAGAGTCCAACTCTATATCTGACTTCGGCAAAGTACAAGCGCTCTAAGCTCACAGCATGCTCCAAACTCGCTTTGGCCTTGGTATCTACAACTTAGGATATGTTGGCCTGCAGTTCCGGTCACTTTAGAACCCTATGAGGACATTCATGAGAGGAGAGGATTGGAAGATCTGGGAAGGTATGGTAGTCTTGTTGGATATCAGTGATCAGAGTCCCTTCCACGCTCAGCAAGATAGCATTCCAATTCAGAGCCGGTCATTCTACAAAATCTTGCGTCCGAAGGCGATGAAACACGATACAGCAACAGGCTATGAGTTTTGTAAAATCCATGTACGTATCAATTGTGGAGGTATTGCGCCGCAAAGAATAGAATCTCGCCTTGCTTGAGGTATTGTAGGTACAGCGTGACCAAATGTAGGAGACCCTGGCTGCGACTCCGTCCAACTACTAAAGTGCCCGATTTTGTTATGAAGCTTCTGGCTCTGTGAAGTGCGCGCGCTCTAGATCAACCGTAAAACGCAAAAGCATCCCTATTTCTGCATCATAAGCTGTACAAACTCGTTGTCTAGCTGCGATTAGCATGAAGAACCCTCGAATTATGGATCAGAATACCATACAATCAATTCTCCCATCTCCATCCTGATCAGCCTCCCGAATCATCTCGTCAACCTCATCGTCTGTCAACTTCTCGCCGATGGATGTCATAACATGGCGCAACTCGGCAGCAGAAATGAATCCGTTGTTATCACGGTCAAACACTTTAAAGGCTTCTCGGATCTCTTCTTCTGAGTCGGTATCCTTCATCTTGCGGGCCATCATCGTCAGGAATTCTGTGTGGAGCAAGACGGTCAGCACAGATGACACAACCAGTCTCTTCGTGATATATCACGTACCAGGAAAATCGATTGTTCCATTATTGTCAGAGTCCACCTCATTGATCATGTCTTGTAGCTCAGACTCGCTGGGGTTTTGACCCAGGGACCGCATTACGGTGCCCAGTTCCTTGGTGGTAATTTCGCCTATTGGAGCTCGCCGTCAATCCTTGTGGGTTCCAAAAGCTTGTGATATATTGGTAGAATCCGAGGAACCTGGAAGAAGGCAGCAGCGCCTGACTTACCATCACCATCTTTGTCCTACCAAAGCCAAGACAGTCAGCCTGATATTGGCAATATGGGAGCGAGATACTTACAAACAGAGAAAACGCTTCCTTAAACTCTGACACTTGTTCTTCTGTGAGCGAGTCCGCCTAAAGTGTTCAGACTGTCAGCTTTGTTCTTATCTGGGCATCTAACCAGAACCTCTTAACGCGGGGTCTGAAAGGGGAAGTAAACCAAGCGTACCATGTTATCTGCAATAGTCGCGGTAGGTAGGGTTTGTGATCAGGATATATCGAGATTTGCAAACGATAGGAGAACTGGAGAGCTTTCCTACAGAGTGTATTCCAGGGGAGTTTTATAGGTAACCGTGGAGTCTTATATGGTTTGGGGCTGGAGAAGGCGAACCCTCACAAGGCTGGCCAAGCCTTATAGGGCGTTCGGGATATTCCGCTGTTTTCAACTGCCTAGCAAGTCTGACCACTTCTCCTGAGGCTTAGACCACTACAATAAAGATGAAACTACAACCTGAAAAGTAATGAGCTGGGAAAGGACTGCTGAAACAGCCAGCACTATTTGCGACGGTTCTGCCGGCAAACATGTGGAGGGATCGCACTAATTTGTGAGCTCCTAGCGTTGCGAGCCCCTAGTATTCATTGAATTACGTCTGCATCATTGACTTGAGCTCTCAGCTGATCCTGGCTTCTACAGGTACATTTCGTATCGCCAATCATACGCATATCATCCGTCCAAGAAGCGAAAAGTTGCTGGGCTTTCAAGTAATGGCTTCTCTACGTCCGGCTATGAATCTGAAGAACGTCGCGGTCTTATGTCCGCAGGAGCTTTCGAAGACGATGGAGACGCTGTCATCGAGATGGACTTGCTGCCACCGAGGTGGGTTGACATACAGGACGAGGTCACCGAGCTTCTCGGGACGATAGCAAAGAAGTCCGCGGACTTGGAAAAGCTCCATGCGAAGCATGTACTACCAGGCTTTGATGATGAGGATGTGAAAAGGCAGGAAGAGATTGCTATAGAACGAATGACCCAGGAAATCACGCACGGCTTTCACGATTGCCAAAGAGCCATCCAGAGGATAGAAATGATGGTCAGAGATGCTAGGCAACAGGGTGAAGTGAGCAAAGCCGATGAAACGATGGCCCGGAATATACAGATATCTTTGGCTAGCCGAGTGCAAGAAGTCAGTGCTGGGTTTAGAAAGAAACAGAGCAATTATTTGAAAAGTAGGGGTGATGGAAAAGTCTAGCTCAGTTCCCCTGCAGCTAACCATGGAAATAGAACTCCGTACACTCGGTGGACTTACTATGCCAATCGAACGCTCCTCGACCCCTTTACAGAATCCGTACACCGATCCTTCCATGATGGAATCTGAGAGCGATAAATCATTAGGGCAATCGACTCTGCAGCAGACCTCCCTCAAACGTCTAAACACGAATGATGCAGCAATTGCCCAACGAGAACGAGAAATCAATGATATTGCCCAGGGTATCATTGAGCTTGCCGATATATTCAAAGAATTGCAAGGGATGGTTATCGATCAGGGAACCATGCTTGACCGAATAGACTACAATATAGAGAACATGGCTGTCAACGTCAAGGCGGCCGATAAGGAGCTCAATGTGGTACGTTCTTTCGCAACAATATCCATCGTTGTTTGCAGCACTAACAGGCTCTTCGCAGGCCACGGGCTATCAACGTACATATACGAAGCGAAAAATCTTGTTCCTGCTCTTTCTTCTCGTCATTGGGATGTTTATCCTCTTGCTTGTAAAACCAAAGCGGTCAAGAGCCCCTGCCACCTCTTTGCCTCCGGATGGTGGTGAACCTATCGGTGGACTGGGAGTTGCAAGGCCTGAGACAGATGTTGCAGCAGTAGGACCAGACGTCGTGCAGCCCAATGGAGGTAGTCCAATTGAAGGTTTACCTCCTTAGTCGGGACGTACATGTCGTTATTCTCGTTTTAGCCCTATTAAAGATACCCATTTGTCGTGACCTGGAGTCTTACAAAACAAACCATGACTCTCCAGCCAGATCATTGTGCTCCTTGTAGCCTTGGCGGTGGCGGTCTCACTGTTGTGTTACGAGACTTAACACAAAATTCACTGTGTTCATGACGGGACCCACCTCCGATACGTATACCTCAACCACGAATGACACCACCGATCCTGCTTTCAAACCACTACAGTTTACTCTGCTTTATCTTCCACTGCTGCTATCTTCACACTCTAATTCTCACACTGCAACGAAATGGAACGTAAGACGGGAAACTCGGTGACAGTGAGCATTATGGAACAATGTAAGCTACGGAATAGAATTGGCAAATACGACGATACCTAACGTTAGGAAGATAATTTGCGTCGAATGCATGGAGACCTACTACGAACATTCGCGCCACACTTCATGGCTGGCTTGGCGGAATATCAAGTACAAGTCAATGAGGATGCCCAGCGAGAGAGCTTTACCCTTGTTGAAGAGTCAGGAGGTAAGTCTCTTTCAATTCGAATCCATGCTTGGAATTTGTTTATCAATATCTCCTAGAAACTACGAATTCAAGTGTCTCCAATTTCCTACGCGCAAATGTTACAAGCGTTTCGAATTCGGAAACATTAGAGTCCATGAGCGGTATGTTGCCTATGGTGCTCTTCTATTGAATGATGTGAGTGCAGAATTTAATCCGATTGCGCATACAGCCGCAGACAGGATAATGATCGAACGCGACGAGAACCAATTAGAATCTGGAAATGGAGTAACCCGAAGACTACATGAAAAGGATGCCCAAATCGAGGAGCTGAGAAATTTGAATGAGAAGCTAAGAAGCTTGAATGAACAGCTAAAAGATGAGCTGCATGCTGCGGACATGCGTATTGACGAGATGGAACGATTGATCGAGAATTTGAAAGATGATCTGATTCTTGGGACGAAGACAGTCCATAGATAAACCCATACACCTTGCAAACGTTGGTCCTATTTCAGCATTTACAGTCCTAATCCACATCAGCAACCTCAATTTCCACTCATTCAACTCCCCCCGGCTCCCCAACCTCCTCAACCTGTTTCCCTTCCCTCCCCTCCCTCTCCAACTCCTCTAACCTCGCCTTCCCCTCCTTAGTCGTAGGATCAATAACCCCCTGCTCTAAACTCAACATGCCTGCCTCTCCCAGCTGCTCCACCACTTCCTCAGCTTCACTAACACTCATCTTCCCCAGTACCTCATTCATCCTATCCAAACTGCCACTTTCTAGCGCTCTCTGCAGGCCTGGCGGGAAGCGTTCAAAGATGATACGGGCTTTTTGCTCTATATCATCTTTGCTGTCGGGTTGGGGAACATTGATGTGAATTTCTGTGCCTGGGTCAACGGCATGTAATTGGATTTGTTCGATCTCTTGTTCTTGTTTGTTAGCGGCGCGCTCTTTGGCGAGTTCAGCGGTGCGAGTCTTGATGCGGGCGTAGGTGGAGTTGACGTCGTCGAGGAAGACTTTTTGGGCGTTGTGATTCTGGGTTGTGATACTATCGATTGTTAGTATCCTGCTTGGGATGGGGGAATAACGAAGACTTACCGCTTGAAGAAGAGGCCGACGCCATCTTTACCCAGGGAGCGGCAATACTGGAGGAGCAGAGCTTGGTGGACACACTGTTTGGCATATGTCCCTTTGCCGTCCATTTGGGCGTTGAATGCTTCCATAAGTAGACCGTCCGTCTCTCGCTCAGCCACAACCTCATGATGTTCTGATATGAAATTCAGGCATGCTCTATAGTCCCCTATCTTGATCTTAGCGAATGCCTTCCCAAGCTCCGTAGGCTCGATGTCAGCATCGTCGTCTTGCTCTGGCATAGGCTCGTCTACATCAGCATCTGCGCCAGAAGTCTGTCCACCACTGTCCCCACGCCTTAAAGGATCTTTCTTAAGTGTCCCAGGATTAAGCACCTCGACTGTCTTTGTAGGCTCCTTTGCTTTGGGCTTGGGCTTTTCCTTCTCTTTCGATACCGAAGATACATTGAAGCCTTCATGTACGCTCTCGCTTGTGATTTTTCTGCTCTCTTCTTTCTCCAGCTTTTCCAGTTCGGCTAACAAGTCTCTCTGTAAATTTTGAATCTTAATTTTGTGCCCCTCGACACCCTTAACGTAGCTGGCGTACCAATCCTTCGGATCTGATCCAACTTCTTTCTTTACTTGGTCTACCAGCCCAGCTATCATCTGCGAATAGAGTGGTTGCTCTTCTTTGTAGTGTACGTTTGGCGGAGGATCGGGAGTCTTGTCCTTGCTAGGATCTCCCGTAGACTCCATCAGCGCCTGCATCATGAATTCATCCGGGTTCGACCCCGCGACCTGGTCTGCATGCTTGTGTAGCGATTCGAGCAGCTTATCAACACGTTCCAGCATGCCATCATTGACTATACGCTCGTACTTGAGTGTGGCTATTCTATTTTTTCTCTCGTATCTTTGCTGGTGTATCTGGTTCTGCTTCGCTCGTATGAAGGAGCGCTTGTCGACATTGGGGTGGACTTCGATATCTGAGTCGTCTGAGAGCTCGAGTGCATCCCACTTGCTGTAATTGACCACCATCTTATAAGTTCGTATAATATTGTATAATGTTTCGCGTTGAGCGACGAGAATTGGAGGGGTGTCTGGTGCTTGTAGGAGATATCAGTGTTTAGTTGTCGTCTCAACTCTACGTCAGAAGTTTCGAGAACACCTTTGTTAACCCAAATTGCTCTACACAGGTTTTATGCCAGTAGAGATGACATTGAAGCATATTTATTCTCATGCTTCACAGAGTTCTCCGGACACAATTATGCGACCCGAAGACCAAGCTCTGCAGATATTTACATATCCCCCAAAACGCCTCTGCTAGTAGTCTACCGACTTGCAGCATGCTCGAGCGTCGCCTCTGCAATTATCGCTCCCAAATTGTACCTCAATACCCGGTAGCCCCAGGTGCCTTCTCATCCTTTCTCAGATCAAGCAGCATCTCCCTAAACTTCTCCTTCCCAGTCCCGCTCGCTCCACCTTTTGCACCCTTTCCACTCAGATCCACCAATTTAGCTATTCGCTCCCAGCTTGTGCCTCCCGCCGAAGTATCTTCTCGGTTCGCTAAGAATTCCTCAGCTTCTTTCCGGGTTTTAGCCACCTGCTTCTCGGTCTTTTGGCTATAGTTCTCGTAGAAATCATCAATATTACGGCGAGCAGCGGCTATAGTCTCTTCTTTCTTCGAGGCGGAGATCTTCTCGCGTTCTGCTAGGGCCAGGTCTCGGCGTTCTCGCCATTGGCTGCCAAAGCTTCTGTAAGCCCGAGCCACCTCAGGTGAGACTGAGAGCAAGACTTACCGAATTGGCTCTGACTCTTCTTCTGGAGCTGTGTAACTGCTGTATGATGGCTGAAAAGGAGCATCCGTACCGGTGATCGTGCCACCAGGTCCAACTTGCTATATGTCCCATAAGCATTCTCATCTTCTGAAAGGCCTTCGGCTGCTTGACAAAGGACCCACCTGGTTCTGGGTATCCACGGCAGGAAATGAGCTTTCGAATTCTGTAATCTCTTCTCCTTTGGCTTGCCCTCCCCCGTAGTCGCCTCCACCCCCTAGCAGATCGTCTTCCCCATCTTGTACAGTAGCAGCGTTGTCATCAGCTGAGGCAAATAGGGCAGCATCGTCGCCAAGTGCGGCACGTTCACGGCTTAGGAAGTCATCGCTGGTACCAGACTCGTCGATTTGTGTGCTTGTGGGTTCAGTTTGACCTAGGCAGCAACATTAACACCTACGGGATTGAGGGTGTGAAATTGGCCGGCTTGCCTGCTGAGAAGTCCTCCAATGAGGGGAATCTGTCTGCCATTGTTCTCTACCAACGAAAACTAGGATATTTTAGATTGCCATCAGTAAAGCTTTCAGCAGTGTGAACGGTCGTTGCTCGTGAGATGAGAAAGGTCAAGAGCTGCTCCTTCAGCAAAGCAATTGTCGAATCCCTACCGTGCTGTCCGTATTTTCTTAAGGTAAGGACCCGCCTACTTGGACATATTTCCGCCTTCCTTCCCCGATCGCCTTGAACACGACAACAATACTCGCAGAGTAGATGCAGTGAGCTCGTAGAGCAGTAGACATGGCGTATACAGATGATGCAGTCAAAGCGAAGCTATCAGCGTTGAATGAAACGCAGGAGAGCATAGTCACAGTAGCGCAATGGGTAATGTTCCATAGGTACAGCCACGCCTGTTTATCATCTTGTTACATCCCTTCTAATGCTGGTATGATAGGAGACATGCAGAACGGACTGGCACATTATGGCTGCAACGTCTCAAGGACTCTGGCTCGAATAAACGACTCAACTTGATCTACCTTGCCAATGAAGTTGCCCAGCAATCGAAAGCTCGAAAGAAGGATGAATTTCTTATCGCTTTCTCGCCCATCATTACTGAAGCCACCGCCATAGCATACAAAGGAGCTACAGATGAGGTCAAAAACAAACTTCGGCGTGTTGTTGAGGTATGGAGACAGCGACTCATCTTTGAACCAAATATACAAGAAGCTATAGAAGCCCGCATAGATGGTATGCGATATCCTCCCCAAGCCTTTTCACCTATTGACACAAAGCTCAGAGCTTGATAAATCACGTTCCTCGAATAAGAAACCCCTTCTCGGCGGCTCCCTCTTCGGTAGCTCCTCCGGGCCTTCAGCACCACCAGAAATCCAACCTCTCGTCGCCCTCCAGATAGCGGTATCCAAAGCAGCAGCTACAACGACCAGCGCTGTCCCCACCGCCGAAACCGAATATGACAAGCTTAACGATCCCAGCAAACCCACGCCCACCCCACCCGTACACGCCGCCCGCCTCAGCGCCCTCGTCAAAAGCCTCGCCAGCGCCGAAAGCGCCGTCTCAGAGAGCATCAAAGCGCGGCGGAACCTAATCGAAGGTCTAGAAAAGATCATCGAAACCAACCGTGCTGCACTCGCCACGGAAGAAGCCCAAAAAGACATCCTCGCCACCCGCAAAATATCCACCGAATCAAAGAAACGCGACGTAGAAGACGGGATCATGCGTGGCCTCTCCGCGGAATCAACGCCCGTCGCCGCACACGGAAGTCCCATTTCCGGCTCCAACAGGACCAACGGCAACGCCATCTCGCCTATCGACAACGCATCCGTAGAACCAGAGCGTCCTCACGTCGAAGAACTCACGCCTCCACCGCCCGAGTCACGAACCGAAGAAACAGCCTCTCCCGCCCCTGCTACCAACCCCCTCAACCAAACCGCTACCCCCTTCTCCAGCAGTGATCCCCGTCTAGCCCATGCTCCCCCTCCATCCACCGTCCCCCACCCCCCAACAGCAGGCGCAGATCTCCTCTCCAGTCTCTCCATGCCGCAACAATCTCGCCCGTACGCCGGTTTGGAACAGCATAATAGTCCGCAACAGAAAAAGCGGAAATTGGGATCAGATGATTATCCGGATTTTGGGGCGGGGGAGGATGCAATGGCGGATTTGGATGAGGATGTGGCGGAGTTGTTGAGGGCGGAGAGTCGCGGGGCGTAGGGGTATGAGTGAGGTATAGCGTAAGGAAGGGGAGATGATAGAGTTTATGTTCTTTTCTTTCTCTTCTTTCTTTTGCTAATATTCGGGACGGGGTGGTACGTTTAGCTCTAGCTCTTCAAATGCTGGAGAGTGGTTCATCTGGACGGGTAGAGGTGACTTGCTCTTATGTTCGATATTACGGTGGCTGGCTTCTTTTTACAAACATGCTGAATGGCGATATTACAGCTTAGGGCTTTCTCAACTGGTTGGCAGGGCTGGCTATGTATCTTATGTGAGAGAGACCATTGACTCATACCATATCACAAAGCAAAAAGCAATTGAATTTCATTTCAAAACTATCAAAATAGAAGACTACCTCCCTCCCATTCCACCACCATCTTTATCCCTCCCCAATCCCGTCCAATCCGATCTCATACATATGTATAACTAACCCTGCACCTCCTTCCCCACCGGTCCAACCCCACTATCTTCATGCTTCTCCGGCAAACCAATCTCGGGACTAGGTCTAAAAACCCTCCCCCACCGTCCATGCGCCAAATCACTCACATTCTCCATCACGCCCTTCAAATTCTGTCTCACCAACTCACCAGTCGGCTGACTAAACAAAATATCAATTTCCTCCAACGTCTTGTTCTTCGTCTCCGGCATAAACAACAACTGATAGAACCACCCCACCACCGCAATGCCGCCATAGAAGCCAAGCGTGAGGCCAATGCGCGACATGGCGGCTTCCATGTCGGCGAAGAAATAGGTGACGAGCCAGGAGCAGAAGAAGAGGGTGACGTCTGAGGTTTCCATGCCGTAGCTGCGGAGGTAGGTGGGGTAGACTTCTGCGGGGAGGACCCAGGTAAGGCAGGCGTAGGAGCCGAAGAAGCCTTCATAGATGATAAGACCGGTGATATAGCAGCCTTCAGCGCCATGAACGTTAGTAGTGGGGTCAATAAGGTAGCTGCAGCCGATGATGAGCAAGCCGATGAAGAAGCCGGGGAGCATGGCGCAGGCCCAGAAACGGCGGCCGAAGCGCTCCATGTAGACGATGGCGGGGATGTTGAATGGATGAGATGTAGATTCAATCTATCTATCGAGGTAGGAACCTCGCTATATAGGCGTACGTACATTCCTACGTACAAAGAGTCGTATTGACTCCTGAATCCGGTCATCTGAATGCAGTGAGGTGTGAAAGAGTCCTTTATCCAACACACAGTACCACCTTCCAGACCGACACCTAAGCCCAGGATCACACGAGCCGCGACGATCATGCCGAAGTTGATGGCACCAGCCTCCAAGGCCGCTCCAAGCGTGTACAAGAAGAGGGAAATGATAATAGCCATTCGACGTCCCACAGCCTCGTTAATTGGTCCCAGCAGAAGCGCACCTCCGACAGCTCCAAGTGGAACTCCTGATGCAACCAGAGAGACCTGGGAGGTGTCCAGGCCTAAGCTACTCGGCATGTAAAGATTGGCACCGCTGATCAAAGACTGATCGATTCCGGAGAGCAAGCCACCCATGGATGCAAAACCGACCAATAGCCAGGTAAAGTGAGCAGGATTCTTGAAATTGATAACGGGGCTGAAGAAGCCAGTCTTGACCGGGTTCTCCCTCAATTCGATCTCCAGTAGCTCTATCTCTTCGTCGATTTCCACTCCACCTTCTTTGGCAATTCTCATGGCGTCCCACTCACTCAATCTCCGGGCTCCGCCGGTGGAGTACTGGCGACCATTGTCCGTAGCTACTGACAATTGGCGGCCAGTTAGGGAGTTGCCGCAACGGGTCTGGGGGTCGACATGCTCAATCTGGAGCTTGCCGTCGACGTAGCGACCCATTGTATCACTGGTAGGGGAATGATCCTTGTCATCCATGTTGGCGGTGGTGGAGGAGCTCTTTTCGTCGATAAGTGAGCCACTTGCTTCCCCGAAGTGTGCATGTACAGGCCCGGTCGTGGTGGAAGTGGAGGAGGACCCTTATATATGCAAGGAAGGCACTTGGGGAGGAGGCGCGTGACAGCAGTATAATGCGTGAAGTCCATGGCTATTGGGCGTGCAACGCCTATCACTTCAGTGGTTCGACTTTGCGTCTTCCTGCAGAGGCTATCGGTCAGAATCTCGGCCGTTTTCCGTTCAATTTTCTCAACGGAAATCATCGTCATAGCCTGCATTGCGGGGTAGTGGGGCCCCCAGGCAAGCACTACTGACTCGTGGATCGTCCTGAACACCCGTTGGTGCCATCACGATGTCACTTTTTGGCTATAAACACCAATAAACATTGAGGAAGGCTTGAGGCTAAGGTGTGATTATCGGTGATTGTTTCAAGCGCCATGGGAAGTTCCCCAGACGTGGCGCAAGGAAGTCGCAAAGCTTGAAGGCTTAAGGCTGCTTGCTAAAAGCTCCTGATTGACGCTATGTTGTAATTGGAGGAGTGCAGGCGGCACAGAGAGATTAGATAGTACTATAAGGGTTAGAAGACACGGAAAAACTGTATTGATAGCTAGGTCCTCGCTGTCAGTCAAGTCTGGGCAGGCCAGCCGGTCACCAGCCGGTCACCATCCGATTGACCCTGTCGGAGAGACTCTCGGCCTTTATTTTCCGTACCAAGCACTCAATACAGCACTATTGCCAGCGCGATGACAATGCAATAGCTAGGATGAGATATCAGCTGAATCCAGACTTTCTCAACAATTACTTGAAGCAATACAAACCAGAAAATAAGGCCGAGCTAAAGTCCTGAATACTGCCGCTCCAATCTTTGCAATTGTACATATCAGCTGCGGCCCGATTATCAGGAAGACATCTAGAAGTAAGCCTCACTCATGAAGAGTTCTAGACCGTGCGTTCGTTCCCAACGCAGCTGTGCAACTCTCCTTCGCTGCATCTGCGACATTTGACATGCCAACGCTAATGATCAGGCTGACTTCAAGTCCATGGAATCCGATCATTGTGTATCCAGCAACGGGTGTGGCTGCTTGATGCGTCCAAGTGCTTGACCATACCATTGCACGGCCTGAAATCGTTGGCAAACAGCATAGGACAAGAAGCACGAGGCGAATGTCGGGTATTACGTCTCAAAAACAGCCAGTTAGGAGAGGTCGAAGGTTGACCAGCTGGATTTCACTGGTCAGGAAGACTTGACTCGAGCTTGAATTCGGACCTAAAGGAGCAATGAGAGGACCAAACCCGCTCACGCCACTATCAATGTTATACCTGGTTGATCAGCGTGTATTTCTTAAGAAGCAGCCGTCTGGCCTACGCGCCAGTGATCATGAAAGTCACCAGCCAGCTCTTGATGCCTAACACCACTTCACCAATCTTAAGCTTTTCGCGTCTCAACCCCCTTCTAAATTCTGTCCACGGCCGCTATGCGTTCTTCTGGAGACGAAAACCAAGCGGTCACTGCTGAATTAGGAACCGCTGGACGAAGAGACCACACCAGAGAGATACAGCAGCCGTGAACACGGCTATCATCCCCAATATACTGACCAGTATGCCAGGATCTTTTCTAACCTGGAATCGCTGGCGTATGAAGGTTATTGGGCAATGGCCAACAAGCATTTCGAAGTAGAAGATTTAAGTCGCCTAGCTCGACCATGTTGAAACGGTAGTAGCTGAAATCGTCACAGTGTCCACAACGCTAAGAGAAATATCATCTGTCATATCGAAAAGAACAGCACTGCTTAAGACCGCTTTATCATGATAAATGAAACCATAGCCGATCCATGTCCACGGTATCAAGATTATTTCAAGCTTCCATGACTCGATGCTTTGTGCCGCTGTCGAAGTTCTGCGAGTAATTCGGAATAATGACAGCCGCAAAACGTTTATCGAAATAGTCGACACTTGAATAGTCATCTGCACTGGATGGGATACCCGTTTTGGCAATATTCGTGCCAGTAGACGTTTCTGGTGGGACTGCAGATTTGTTAAGTCGGCGTTTCTCAACCTTATTTGCGTTATCACATGCTTCTGCTAGCTTTCAAAGTATGACACACAGAATTATTGTGGCCCACCATATCGTAACGGCTTGGTACTGGCTTTTAAGCCTCGATTTCAGTTGTGTGCTCCGGTTCATACTTTACGCGAAGTACACTGTGACGTAATTGGTGGATACGCTGGCGGAGCAATTTGCAACGTCAAAGCCCATGGCTATGAGGCCCTATGTTTGGACATTGCTCTCATTCGTTGTATGGAGATAATGCAATACCAGGAGAGCCATATTATCGCGAAAACCAACATGGAGGACCAAATACCCAATGTTTGAGGCGCTGCGTCTTCTTTCGAGGTATCGTTGACCTAAAAACATGCATAAGTGTGGGTTAAGCTTCACGTACTCATGCTCGACGGTGTCGAAGAAGACTGCATGTAAGAAATAGCCATTATAACGGAAAAGCCAATCGCTTTCGTGTTATGCTTTATGGTCCCCATCCAGATTTCCTGAAGGAGATAGGCAGGTGAACGTAGCTAATTTGTTCTGTAACGTCGTGATTAGGAAATTTCGATCGGCCTTAGCCGACACGATATAAACAGGCTAAGGAGCCAGTGACTGCCTGGTACGACGAAACTCGCGACTGCATGAGAGGATATCACAGTTCAATCCCATCCGCGGTCGCGCATATGATGTCGTAGGGTACAGCATCAACAGCTTGAAGGCTTTTGAAAATTTGTGGGTGAGAAGGAGGTTTGTGAAAGCTCTGCAAGGACTGTTTACGGAGACTGCGCTTAATGTCGCTCTAGCCTCAGGCGGCTAGCGCAACTAGGCGACAAGTTAATGATGATAATCAACCTGAATTGGATTACCTCTTGATGTGTGTTGCACATGCAATAAATCGAAAGGCTCTATCATCTATAGGGATAGTCACGGACACCTATCCGGGAGCAAAGCAATGATTCATTGATGAACCAACATTTCGGAACTATTATGTACAGCAGCTCATATTGCGCCAACTAGACGACTAGACGAGACTTTGAGGGGAATATTCGCCAAAACCGCAATAAAAGGAAGAAAAATAACAACTCTATGTACGCGTGCAAGACCAACCTATCCCATGACATAGCGAGAGGCTGCCGCCAACATGCGGAATGTTGAAGTAGAAACAGGAAGGGTCTCATGCCGTCGTACCATTCATCTCCCCCATCTCAATTACTCTTCTTCGTTCGCGTCCGCTACTCACTCTGGCCTTCTCACGGTACACCCGGCATTCCGCCCAAGCTTTCTTCTTCACTCACAACTCATCTTTCACCGTGTCCGTAGCCTTTGCAGCCATGCTGCTCACACTGCTGAGAACTCCCTCTGCTGCCTCTTGGGCATCAGATCCGAATTCAGCTAGTCTGGCTTTTGCGCTCTCTACAGCAGCCAAGAGTCTGCTCTGCGCACTCTCCATTGCACCCTTCTCTGGCCCATAGACCGCCTCCCTTATTTTCGATTGAGCAGCGTCCATAGCCGAGCTTGCAGCAGCAGCATTCTCTGCTACGGCAGATGATACCGAAGCGTACACATCGGAAGCAATGCTGGTCGCGCTAGCAGTAGCACCAGTCGCTGTGGTACCGTAGATAGCGGCGTATATAGCGTCTTGTGCTGAAGAAGCCACGGCACTGAGGCTAGCTTGTGCGGCATCGACATAACTTGGTTGTGTACCATATACAGCTTCACTGACACGAGATGAGGCGGATGACGCTGCACTGGATGCGGCAGACGTGGCTTTCTCATATGTTCCTTTGCTGGACCCGTAGTACTGGCTGCTGGCAGCCTCTACGGCAGCATTTACTTGTTCGTTTGCTGAGGCGAAGATAGCTTCAAGGGTAGCGGGCGGAGTGAAAACGGAAGATACAATTGAAGATGCAGAGGCGTAGGCATCGCTTGCGAAGCTTGAAGCGGAGGCTGCAGCGCTGGCATGGGGCCCGGTGTAGTATGCGGAACTTAGTTTGTTCATGACACTTTCCGTAAAGTCTGGTTCCTTGCCGCTGATAAGCTCGGAGAAAAGACCTTGGACAGCCTCGAATTGGACAATTGCGGCAGCAGTAGCTTGAGAGGCGTAGTCATTTGCTTGAGAGAGTACTGACTGCGAGAAAGGCGTAGGTGCTCCATATACCTGTTCGCTAGCTTTAGAAACCAAGGCCTCCCAGTTGGCGGAAGCCTGGCTCGCTACCGACTCGCTCCATGCAGTTTCCGAACCAGCAACCGCAGTACTCGCAGCTGATGAAATCGAAGCCGCCTTCTCAGATGCAGCCTTTGCCACAGACTCGACTTTGCCTGTCGAACTACCATAGACTGCGGTACTGGCAGCAGCGGACACTGAAGATAGCGAAGCCGATGCGACTGAAAGGGCTGAACTGTATTGGGAAGACGCTGAATCTAGGACTTTCTGAGCAGGAGACTTGCTTTTCTTTCCTACTGCCGAGCTTGCTGAAGCCATCACAGACTGAAGCTTTTCGGACGCCTGAGCCACGGCATCACTGTACTGTGCTTGTGCCGCGTTCAACATACTCTGGTAAGCAGGCGTTGGGGTACCGAAAAGAGATTCCGAGGCGACACTGGCAAGGCTTTGATGCACAGGTGTTGGGGTACTTCCAACAGCGCTCTTGGCGGCAACTATAAATTCGGAGTAACGCTCGTGGGCAAGACCAATAGCTTCATAGTATCGTCGCTGGCCCTCCATGAGATACTGCTGATGTACTGGAGTGGGCGTCGCTCCTACAGCAGACTTGACACTGCTCAGTTGTGCAGAAGCAAGATTGAGGCTGTCTGCGAGTCTTGAGGAGGCAATTGCGGAGATGGAATCAAACACGCCCTGGCTCGGACCGTAGATGGCCTCGCTCGCAGCCTTTGTTGCGGAAGCGTGCTGTTCACTTGCAGCGCCAATTATGCTCGAGTAACGTTGGCTTGCTTCAGACATGAACTTCTCATAGCCCGGCGTAGAGGTTGCGCCCATGGCACTCTTCGCAGAGTCAAGCTGAGAAAAAGCTCCCGCTAGTGCACTCGAATATTTCGCATTGGCGGCCGCAATTGCAGATTTTTGAGGGCTTAAAGGTGTACCATAGATGGCAGTGGAGGCAGCGCTCAAAGCATCTTGCAGATGTCCACTGGCTGCAGCGATAGCACCCGAGTAAGCATTCTCAACAGAAGCGAACATTTCCTCGTGAACAGGCTTCGGCTTCCCAGTAATCTGGGCAGAGACAATCGACTTGGCGTGCTCATACTGTACGGCTGCGCTGCTGATGGCATTTGAATATGCGGATGATGCTGCATCGGTTGCAGATTTGGTAAGTGGTGCAGGGGTGCCGTATAGGACCGAAGACGCCCTGAGGAAGGTCAGTACAGTATAGCTGGGAATGTAGAAATCATGACTTACGCTGCAACCGCTTGGGCATACTTCTCGGAAGCAACACTGGTAACGCTTTCTACAGTACCCTGCTGGGTCCCATACAGGACGCTAGAAGCAGCCTCGAGTGCTTTCGAGTATTGCTCATTGGCAACAGATGACGCGGATTCTACGGTTCCTTGTGTGCTTGTCGCCTTCATCAATGCTTCGCTTACAGCGTTTGTGATATCAGCATATCTGTCACCTGCTTGATCGACCATTTTCTGCATCGTCTCGGAGTATGTGGAATCATCATCATCGCTGATGACGTCGTCAAGTATTGGTTTCTGTTCGTTGTTGACTTTCTGGGCCATTGCTCCTCCATAGACCTTCTTGGAAGCTTTGCTAGCGACAGAGGATGCACCTGAACTGACAGAGCTCGTAAGACTTGAAATGTCCTCTGTCACTGTAGCTGAAGACTTGGAGACTGCTTCAGATACGGCCGAGGCAGCAGAAGCGGCGCTTTCAGAGACCTGTGATGCGACTGACTCGTGCACCGGTGGAGGCGTGCCAATCACTGCTCCACTTGCATCAGATGCAGCCTGATTGACTTTATCTTTCACGGCAGATATAACGCTCTCTGATAATGGCTGGGGAGTGCCAACTATCGCTTCACTTGCGCTTTCTGAGACGCCACTGGCAGCTTCTGCAACCTTAGAAGTTGCCTGTTCAGCTAGGCCCGGTTCTGTACCAACAACGGCCGAAGAGGCACTGGATGCTGCGTCGGAGGCTTGCTCTGTGGCCTGAGATATAATTGACTCGAGAGTGCCTTGTGACGTTCCCACGACTTGTTCACTGGCCGAGCTCACTTTCTTCACGACCTTCTGGGCAGCATTAGCAGCTTCTGCTGGGATATACTTGGTGCTAAAGTCGTCGGAAATGTCGCCCGCTTCCATCTTCCATGCACCGACTTCCTTGAGCCGGGCAAGCTCTTTAGCGGTGTCCTCTGCCAAAGCCATGCCCCTTGACTCTACGTCCTCACTTGCTTCCTTCGCCTTTTGAAGTCCTTCGTGCTTTTGCGCAACAGCTTCAACCTTCGACCGCCATTCGTCGAAAGTCTTCTTCACATCGTTATATTTAGACCAGTCCTTGTAAGTGACGCCTTCCATCTGAGCCCACCTTAGGCCAATTTCTTGCAGCCCAAGATCGCGAATACTATCAATAACTTCAAGGGTTGACTCGGATGCCGCAGAAACCAGTGATTGGGTCTCCTGGTCAAAATTCTCTTTCCATGACCGCAAGGCCTGGGCTTTCTCTTTGACCGCTAAGACTGCCTGCCTCACAAACTTTGACAACGAAAACGAAGCCTTGCCAAGGTCTTCATCGTCATACTCTTCAGGAAAAGTCTGAACCAGCCACTGAATATCCCTTTTCAGCTTTTGTATTTGGAGATTTGCAGTCTCTTCTAGCTGTATCACCAAAGCCTCTCCAACCCCATGGACCTGGCTCTCAACCTGTCGCTCGGTGATCTCCTTTACGCGCTCTTCGAGATCCTCAGTTCCCTTATCGGCAGCTTTTGCAAATTTGTCTTGCCAATTTCTCAAGTCCGACTCAATCTTCTCACGAACCTGCTCGGCTTCTTGTTCAGCGGTCAGAGAGGGTGAAGCGGCAGGTGTCGGTGAAGATGTGGTTGAGCTGAGTTGGTCTGGAGCAATGGAAGCAGCTACCGATGAGAGGCTAGACGAAAGCGACGACACTTGAGCTGTGCTGGAAGCTTCTTCCAAAACAGCTCTGATCTTTTTGCCGTCGCGATATCTTCCAAGTCTTTCCCCAATCCTGACGAGCTGAGGCTCTACATTTTCGCCATATAGAATGCGGAGCTTGGGCCAGAGTGTCCGGTCGAAGAAGGCAGCCGTATATTCCCAGGCTGTTGTTACGTAAGGGAGGCCCGTATCAATGAATACTCGGTGGCCTACAGCGTACGACGTTTCCACGTACGGTCTAGAAGCCTCGAAGGCTGGGAGCACGTGGGCGCTATAGATCTGAGTCACGCCATCACGACCTGAGGTATAGTAAGGTGCAGCAGCAGCAGAAGCTTTGCTGACGTGTGGGGCCAGGTTTGACTCGTACTGCTTCTTTGCCTGAACCTGAGCTGTATCAAGCTGGGGTTTCACAATCTTCTCCCATTTCTCTTGCCCAAAGCCCCGAATCTGTTCAACTTTTGGGGCTCCGTAGGTATCATAGGTTTGCTTGCCATAGTTGAAAGAAGGGGTGTAGATTTCTCTGTTGAATCTCTCGATATAGGGCCGTACTTTGTCGACGTGTGGTGCAGCGTAGGAATTATAGTACGGTTCAATGTATGGCGCAACATGTGACCGTGCAGTCAGATATGGTTTGCAAACCCTTGGAGACTCCTCTGTAAGATCCGTAAAAGATGAGGGACAACGGAAGAGAGCTGTTACTACGATATACCAAACCAGCAACCTATGTTATATCTTATATTAGCAGAGGATTCGGGAGGGGAATAGAATGTCATATCACGTTACTTACCGGGTAATGATGCTAAAGCTTCTAGATGCAGGCCTTGATGGAATATTCTTCGTGGGTGGAGTTCTCCTAACCACAACATGGCCATTTGCTTTACCCTCTGTGATTGACGAATCTACCGGTCGCCCATTAGTTTCTGCTGCCATAGCAGGCTTATATGGTTGTATTGCGATGGTTTTAGAAAGCATGGACGGAAATTGTGCCTATTCCAGGTTTGAGCTCCTACACCCGTGCTCGGGTCAGACGACCTGTCCCAAGACGTCACTCCTCGCTGCTCACAAACAGTGGGCCCAGAGAAGAGATGGAGGAGACACCAAATGAATATTTCTAACAAGTTGTAAGGAAAGGGAAAATAGATTGTGGTTGAGAAGGACGGGGGCGATCGCCATGTTTAGCTCAATCAATCCTGCTTGGCTATCGCGATGATGCAACCCGGACCTGATAGTCGCGTGAGCCAAAGCTGTGTTTGCAGGACTTGGCACCTTCAGCTACAGCTACTGATACATTTACAAACTAATTGATCTCTTCTACCTAGTATCGCAGACATTAACACTCGTAGGTCTCACAGTGTTCTTCATCAGCTTGGCCAAAAAGTCATAGTCGCGTAGACTTGCTTTCTTGGCATTATTAAAGCCGTGGCGCTAATTCCAGCGTCATATCTTTCAACTCCAAGACGACAACCTTCAGCCACAGCCGAAGGACATTCGTGCGACTATCTATCACAAGTTTGAGATGAGGAGCTCTCATTCACCCCGCCGTTCTCTCTTTGGGACTACCATTCCTCATCCTAGGCCTTAATTCTCTCACTCATCATGGATTTGGCCGAACCAGAGGGAAACATGGAGACAGCCTGGGGCCCCGAAGCCCAGCCAGACGTTATGAATGACCCCGCTTTCGATAGGAATGTAAAGAGCAAACAAGGCAATTCGGAAGAGGCGGACACATGTAGGATATGTAGAGGCGAAGGGTCGAAAGAGGAGCCTTTGTTCTATCCCTGCAAATGCAGCGGTAGTATCAAATTTGTCCATCAGAATTGTCTCATGGAGTGGCTATCACATTCGCAAAAGAAACATTGCGAGCTGTGTAAAACGCCTTTCCGATTCACGAAACTTTACCATCCACATATGCCGACTACGGTTCCATTACCAATCTTCCTCCGCCAAGCTGCCGTGCATACATGGAAGAGCTTCCTAACATGGACTCGATTCCATCTCGTAACGTTTGTTTGGGTGGCCTGGCTACCGTGGTGCATGCGGACAATGTGGAGAGCAGTCTTCTGGATTGGCGACGGTGGCTGGGTCGACTGGGCAGAAAGAGGGCTACATAACGAATCAGCAAGGATGAGTCTGGGGCAAGCTGAGGATGCAATGAATGTCACTTTTTCGACCAATACAACCTCTTCTATGTCAAGGGAGGCTTTTGCATCCGCTTTCGTATCCTTGATGTCGAACAACCTTTCTCGTCTCCTCTCACCTGTTGAATATTTTGTTCACTCTCTTTGGCACTATGAACCGTTCGGGCTCGGTGTATCAAGAGAACTATTCCAACTCGCCATGGGTCTGAATTCAAGCACGACTCCGTCAGGAACGGTTCCCATCAATGTTACGGTTCAGTCTCAATCGGTACCCCGATCATCATCATGGTTATCAGATATCCAATTTTTAAATACCTTGACACGATCGACCATGATTAACAACCTCGTTATTGACACCCTGGAAGGGCAACTCATCACGCTGTTTGTTGTCATTGCCTTCATACTCGTTTTCTTGATACGAGAGTGGGTTGTGCAGCAGCAGCCTAACCTTAACGGCGGAGCGGAACTCAATGCAGGCGCTGTGGTACCGCCAGATGAAAACGTCGTGAGACCCGAGGAGGATGCCGCCCGGAGACGTCAAGCACAGGAAGACGAGAGGAATGCCGAAGCTGCTCACCCGCGTGCAGCGATTCTGAGGCAGAGGAGAATTGCAAGACCAAGACAGAGACGACCAATAGCTCATGACCAAGCTTTAGAGCCCGGCGCTGACCAGGGTGCTGAAGTTGCGGAAGGGTCAGGATTCGAAGCGTTGGACTCAGGGGCTACGAGGCATTCCTCGTACTCAAGCGTGCAAAACGATACAGGAATGGATGCTCCTTCACACGTAGCTGTTGACGGGCCACAAAGACCTACGATGCCTGACAGGACTACAATAGCAATAGCTGCGGAAATCCGTCGCTCAATCGAAGAACAATCTCGCGAAGCTGGAGACCAAACATCATCTTTGAGTGTTTTCACAGAGCTATGGGGTCAATCCAAAGAAAGGCCGTTGGAGGCCATCAGGATTATTGAGGAACAGGACCGTACTGATGATCTGAAATGGATCATCGTAGCAATGAGGAAAATAGAGGATATACGGCGGCTGGATGCCAATCAAGGTGCAATCCGTCTCTTAGGGAGTTCATCTGATGGCGCCTCACTAGGAAGAAACCACAGCAGTGGCCGTGCGAGTGGCTCTCAACCTGAGGATGACGAAGGGTTTGTCTTCCTTGATAGACCCTCGTTAACTTCCAGCCCAGACACTGAAGCTGGGTACAGTGACAATATCGGGGATAATACCAATACCGACCAAGAGAGGAATAACCCAGATCCTAACGAGATCGTGAGCAGCGGTGACCAAGTTGAAACACCTCTGCCGAGCACTCTTAAACCGCATCACAGAGAATTGAGCTTCGAGGTTCCCGACACTGCTTATGACTTAGAAACAGGCAACGACGCAAGGGATCTGGATCCGCTCTCGAACAACGTCGCTACAGCCGATCGAGACAGCTCTGAGTCTCCCGGCGAAGCCTCTCACCATAACCCATTCCATCCGGATTACGCAGGAGAACTCCCCGAACCGTCTGCCACCTACCAAATGGCTATGCCACTGGGCAGAGATTCCGACTTTGTAGACACAGATCAAGCCCAAATTTCCCAAGTAGAACCAGGTGAAGTTCAATCGCACGAAATGTCCGCCCATGGGAATCCTGAGTATCGAACGATTATCGAAATCATCACAGACTGGCTTTGGGGTGGTGTGGCTTTGCCACAGGCTCAAACTGAGCAGCCCGTGGGCGATGACGAGCAAATAGTGCAGGATATTGCAGCCGAAGAACCTTTCGTGCGAATTGATCGCGGACGGCTTTTGAGGGCCCCTGTGAACGAGGGGCCACCTGCAGACGAGGGAGCCGTAGCCGGCCAAGACCCTGAGGTTGTAGCGGCTGCCATTCAAGCGGGCTTAGATCCTAATGATGTAGAAGCAGCTGAAGATATCGAAGACTTGGAGGGCATTCTAGAACTCATCGGCATGCAAGGTCCTTTGGCTGGACTGGTACAGAACGCCATGTTCTGTGCTGTACTTGTCACGCTAACCATCATGTTGGGGGTATGGGTACCCTACATCTCGGGCAAGGTGTTCTTGGTTATTTTAACTCATCCTGTCTCTCTGCTGCTGAAGCTGCCTCTACGATGGGCGGCATCAACCGCAGATATGGTCATAGACATCTTTACCTTCTTCGCTGGAAGCGCTTTAAATTGGATTGACACCGCGGTCTCCCTTCTATGCACTCCAATAGGATGGCTGATACCTCGATTGTTATCCATCAGTCAAAATCAAATACTAGCCAACAGAGCTAAAGTCTACGCTGCAAGGGCCTTGGGAAGACTTGCAAAGAGTTTTATTGCTACAGGAAATATTCTTGCCGAGTCCGATATTCCCACCTTTTCGCTCATTGCCCATGAATCCTTGCACTTGCTGGAGACGGAAGTCTCCAGATATCTGCAAAGCCTATGCAGTTGCTGTGTATCTTTCTTTAACTTCGTATCAAATAGCACTGGCGTTGCAGACAGCCTGGCGCTTGGGCTGCTTTTCGTTACGGAACGTGCACAAGTTGTGGTCAAACTCATTCTCAGACATACCCAGTCACTCGCCTTGTCAGCACCCTCACTCCTCAGATTCAACCCTCTACATGTCAATTTGAGCATACCACAGCGCACCACTCCACTCGATTACAGCCTAGCTTATTGGGATACGAAGGATCGGGTCTTGGCTATCGTCTTCGGTTACATGTTCTTCGCTCTACTAGGAGTGATGTATCTCAAGTGTATCACCTGGATCCGAGGTACCAACAAGACTGGTAGAGTTGATGGTGGTATAGCCGATGGGCTGTATCAGGCTGGCGGAGTCATGAAGGTCGTCCTGATCATCAGTATCGAGATGATCCTCTTTCCTTTGTATTGCGGCTTGCTGCTCGACGTCGCATTGCTGCCTCTTTTTGGAAACGTCACATTGATGTCAAGGATCAACTTTACCCTTAGTTCTCCGTACACCTCGATGTTCATCCATTGGTTCGTAGGGACTTGCTACATGTTCCACTTCGCTCTCTTCGTTGCAATGTGTCGAAAAATACTCCGGCCTGGCGTTTTGTGTAAGTCTCATCCCAACAATGTTATTACGCAGTGGCTGACTTCTCAGACTTCATTCGTGATCCTGATGATCCGACATTCCATCCTGTTCGGGATGTTCTCGAGCGTAGCGTGTCTACCCAACTGTGGAAGATTTCTTTCAGCGCGCTGGTATATGGTGGCCTTGTCATCGTATGCCTTGGTGGCGTGGTTTGGAGCATTGCATACACTTTCGACGGGGTGCTTCCCATTCACTGGTCCTCAAACGAGCCGGTGTTAGAGTTTCCCGTCGACTTGCTATTCTACAACTTCTTAATGCCACTAGCAGTCAAATTCTTCAAGCCTTCCAAAGGGTTGAATAAGATGTATACCTGGTGGTTCCGCAAATGTGCTCGGGCACTTCGACTAACGGACTTCCTTTTCGGAGACAGAAAGGAGGACGAGAAGAGCAGCCATTTGCGGCGAAATTGGACAGATTTTCTAGAATTGTTGCGAAGTGACACACAGAAGCCATCCGATGACGCAAATGGGCAAGATGTGTCTCAAGAAGATGATACAGTCGTCGACTTTGTCCAGGATGGTCGATATGTCCGCGCACCTGCGTCGGATCAAGTTCGCATTCCCAAAGGTGCCCACGCCTTTTTGGAAGTCGACGAAGAGAACCGACGTCTTGACGACCGGCAAGACTCCGATGAAGGTCTCCATGGCCGCAAAAATGAAATGTTTACCCAAGTATACGTACCACCATTCTTTCGTATACGCATCAGTGCCTTTATCTTCTTGATCTGGCTATTTGCAGCCACTACTGGGGTCAGCGCAACGATTATTCCTCTCATGTTCGGCCGCTTCATATTCGCCCACTTAGCACCGCCACACCTCCATATGAACGATATCTATGCCTTCTCCATCGGCCTCTACATACTCGGTGGCGCTATCTACGGCATTCTCAATCGCCACCGCATAATAGACTACCTTCGAAAAACACTTACCCCACATGCGACTACAGTCACATCTCTTCTGCGGAGAACTGCGTCCTTAGCGTTGCACACTCTTAGTCTAATTTACACATACTCAGCTTTCGGGATACTTCTCCCTGGCCTCCTCTCCTTATTAATGGAATTCTATCTCATCATTCCATTACATACATACTTCAGCACTACCTTTACCGCCCTCGGTAGCGTCGCGCAAGACCGACACATCATCCATCTCATTCAGGACTGGACGCTTGGCGTCCTCTACCTCAAAATGGCCGCCCGTCTCATCCTCTATCACGCACCATCCAGGCCAGCAGCTGCACTACGTGGCATTGTCCGTAACGGTTGGTTGAATCCAGATGTGCGACTAGCAACGAGGGGTTTCATTCTGCCAGCCATTTTTGTGATGGGCGTCGCGCTTACAGTGCCGTTAGGGCTAGGATGGCTAGCCAACTCGACAATCCTGTACTCTTACAGCGCCAACAATGAGATCTTCAGAGCCTGTGTATACCGATACAGCTACCCTGGTGTACTAGCGCTAGGATTCGCCGCAGGCTTTGGAGTACTCCTAGGCAAAGCCTTTACAGGATGGAGAAGAAGGGTTCGGGACGAGGTGTATCTGATTGGGGAACGTTTACATAATTTTGGGGAGCACAAAAGGAGAGGGAGCAAGGCGAAGGGCAAGGGGAAGGCCAGAGCGGTGCCGGTAGCAGCTGGACAGGCATGAATGTCGAATTTCAAATATTTCCAGCGGTGTGATGAATAGAATTATCGCGGGTGCATGCAGACTTCAGACAAGTCTCGGGGGCGTCTATTGCTGAATTTGGGATGATCATTAGGACTATAGTAGCGGTACCTACCTTAGCTTAACCCAGCGTTATTGGGAGTGGAGCCAAAAAAACAATGGAATGGATGGAAGCTGCCCTGTCTCCACTCATGCATGTACGCATCACTTACATATCCACCACATGGACAAATCACATTGACAAATCCCAATAACCATCAATCAATCAATCTCATTCTCACCGCATCTTCGCCCCCAACCCCAATCTCAATCTCACAGGAAGGAAGCGTGCATCACAAAAGCCACGCGCCGGTCCAGATCCAGGGCGGACAAGTGTGCCGGCCAAGGCGCCCATCCAATCCCAAAGTAGCCCCCACAAACACCAATTCCTCGTAGCTTAAAATGCCGGCTTTAAAGCTATACCCCATCAGAAGCAGAATCACATCTCAGAAGTGGGCTGAGAGGCCGATCGGACAGGCACGTACTAACATGCTAGGTGCAGTATTTGAGGCTTACGACGCGTTGATGTTATCCAGGTTTTCTCTTTCGCGCTTAGGGGTATAAGGTATGGAAGGTAAGGGTAAGGGTAGGTACCTGCTAGCCTAGCTGGGCTACTTACTGTACCTAAGAAAATGTGCCGGCCGGGGGAGAAAGCATTGATACATTGCACCCTGTGAACATGCGATGGACATGGCCGACCGACCGCCTTGCCTTTTTTTCCAGTTTCATACGTGGCTTCAATGATTGAATATGCAGTAGTTCTATTCGCTAATCTCATTCTTCTCTCCTTTCTACCTACCCACCAAAGTACGAGTACGCCGTACGTACGTAAAGTAAAGTATTTGAGATACAGATACAGATACACCTACTCACTACTACCCAGGATGATCGATCTATGATCTTCTCCCCCCTCTTCCCGCGCCGCCTCGCCTCGCCTCGTTCCCCACTCCGATCTCTGAAATCTGGCCCCCAACCCGCTCCTCCGCTCATCCCTATGCCCATGCCCATGCCCATCCCTATGCCCCATCCAACCACCAACATCCGAACATCCACAACCAAAAACATACACCACAACAAAATATATATCCACTCCAAAAACAACAATGATCAACCCAACCAACCAAACCAACCAAAAACCCAATCCCCATCCCCATCCCTATTCCTCTCCACAATCAACAACCCAACCAATCACCAACCAATAATGACAAATACCCCCCCCCCCCCCCCATTCCCCTAAACCAATAATTCTAATTCCAAACCCCCCCCTATCCACTAAAAGACACTCGTCTACCCCCCCTTAGTGCTAACCCCAAGAGCCCCACCCTAAGGTACCTTATCCACCCACCGTAAACCACGCACCTAGAACCCCAAAACTAACACGCTCCTCCCTCGTCAAAAACCGGTACCTGGAACCGCCCTAAATCCCAAGCGTGTTTAAGCGGCTGAAAGTTACCTAGGTGGGTTTGGTGGGAGGGGGCCCCTCACCCCTGGGGATCGGCAAAAATGACCTGCATTAGTGTCGCGAGATTCCTTTATTCCAAGGACCAAGGGGGGGGGATATCTCCGCTGGTTAAGGCTCCAGCTCCAGGGCTTTTATTTCCCATCTTCCCCATTTCCATGATTGGGCGGAGAAATCTTTGAGTGTGATCTGCTTGGATTGGAGGACTTTTTTGGTAATGGGATGGGGTGGAGATGAGGATGTCGCTATCTACACCATGGTTGAGAGTGGGTTGGGGCTTTTTTGGGTTTCTTGGTGGAGGGGTTGCGGGTTGTATATTAGCAAATGGAGGCTCCGGGCTCACTTGTTCCGGGATCAGGTTCGAGAATGCGGAGGACTACATTTGGAAGAGGTAGGATTTGGAAAATGGGGGGGAACTATATCTGAAGAGGGAGGAGAGCACTTGCTCCGAGTGGTGAAGAAAACGAATTCGCCCTGGTGAAGAGAGTCATCAATTGTTCACGATCTTATGTACTGTTAGGCCATATGTCGAGAAAGATAGCAACTCTCCTCATAATCATACACATATCCAGTCCAGGCAAGATGGAGCAAGCATGTCGCACCTACCCATTAGAAGCCACATATCCCACCCTGTCCGAAGAAGAGACCCAACTTCAGCTTCCAAGGACAACCCAAAGACAAGCATAGCCACCGAAATGCGACCCATATCCTTGTACAATACTCTGTCGAACGCGTCATGGCTAGCTTGCTGCAAGAACCATGAAAAGAAAGACGCCGGACTCCTCTCGCTTCGTGTGCAAATCCGAGCCATGCAGAAAACGCCCAAATTACCGAATTATCAGTCGTGAAAATGTCGAGATGATTTAGGACTCATCTCTCTCTCTTTCACTCAATGTGCTCGAGCATACACTGATAGCATGCCAACGCCCATTTGCATGGGACCAGTTCGTTCCTTGTGGAGATCTGGAAGATAGGCGTTAATGATCCGAAGGTCTAGTCGGAGCTACCAGCTGAATCACCAGAATTTTCTCGCAGCCGAGTCTCAGCTTGCGCCTGATTGACAAGCTCTGGGATGCGCCGACGCCTGGCGTTGATGAACCAATTGCTAATCTATACCAGACTGTCAGCATACTCAAGCCTCTCATGCCACCGCGGCTTCCTTCGTCTTCATACCTGAGTCATCGCCAGCCCGGTGCGCCTGCAGAGCATCTGCTTTTCGTCTTCAGTCGGATAGGGATGAGCAAGATGGTCTGCAAACCACTGCTTCAACATGTCGGTCGTATCTCTGGGCAGATTGCCTCGGCGCCTCCTCGGCATCTGATTGCCCATGTCCTCGGGTTCAAATTGCATAGGCCCATGGGCGTAACCATTCTGATACT
Source organism: Cladonia borealis (assembly GCA_018257855.2). NCBI lineage: Eukaryota > Fungi > Ascomycota > Lecanoromycetes > Lecanorales > Cladoniaceae > Cladonia > Cladonia borealis. Next base: position 123,719 of record JAFEKC020000013.1, read on the forward strand.
GATGGACGGGCGGAGTTGCGAAGTAGGCACTTCCAGAAGGAGGAAGCGGATAACCGGGCTGTATTGAATTGTAAGGAGGGGCGCTCGCCGTTGGGTAAGGAGGAACTGTGCGGTTGCGCGAATTTTCGTAGTAAGCATCCCCATAGCCTGCACTACCATGATCCCTCTCAGCTTTGTAAGGAGCGTGACTGTTAACACCATTACGGTAAGGCATTGGAGGCGGAGGTAGGCTCGTTGACAAAGCACTTCCGCCAGGATAAGGCAACGGGTCTGGAGTTCGTACTCTAGAATTCGGTACGGTACTCGGATAAGCTCGGCGACTCTCAGGCTGGTTCGCATAGGGCGACACTGGGGCCGGGCCAGAACCTGAGGGTGAGTAGCTACTCCGACTGTTAGGAGGACCAGAGTGAATGGGTAGTTGATGACTTGGTGCCTTTTCGAGACTACTGCGTCTCGGGCTTCTGTCGTCTAAGGAATAGGAAGAATTTCTGTTCGCTCCATTCTGATAATCAGGAGATATTTGGGGCCGCCTGGAAGCCGGAGGAGGCGACAGATGCGCTGGAAGGGTCGTTGAGCGAGTAGGACCTGCTGGATCTGTGCGCAAAGGAGAGCGTAATTGAGATAGACCCTGGTCGGTACTATGATGTGGAATATCGGGGAGGATCTGTATCGATTAGATCAGTGACAGTGACGATAATTTTCTCTTGAAGATGGCTGTTACCGTTCTTATAGATGGCAGCCTGTTGTCTTGACGACCTGCCGGATGACCTGGTGGCCGAGGAGAAAGAGAAACTTCGCGCTCCCTCCGCTTCCTTTCCCGCGATGGTGAATCCATGTATGGCATTGCAGTGGGCATAGCCAAGGATCGAATGTCCTCCTTCGTTGACTGCCAGTCGCTCCTGTTCCTAATGCGAGCTGATATAGGATGTCAGCATATGCTAGTGGGGTTTATATGACATAATCGTCAAGGCGCGAAGTAATGATCATTCTGAGGTACATCGAGCGCGTACAAGGGGTACAGAGCTCGGTCTGGAGGCCCCAATACTTACAGGAACAGCCCACAGGATGACATAAAATGGCCAGCAAAGTCGAGAGACCCAAGATACGGATTTTCAGGCGTGCAAAGAACGTTCAAGAAGATAGATCAAGAGACTGGATATGAGAGGAGTAATTATAGTAGGAGATAAAATTGTAGCACGTTGTACGCTGATCTTCGGTGTTTGGAACGCGACGTCTCACAGTTCAAGTGCACGGTTCCGGAATAGGCAGTCGAAAGTGAGGCGGCGGATATTTCGACGTCCTTGCAGAGAAAGTGCGTCCGAACAAATCCACTATTGGATGGAGTCGAGTTCTTACAGTGCTACAGACAGGTGATCAGTCAACATTTAACAGATGTGACATACGTCAGGCGTATGAGTATTGGCCATAAACCGTTGAGGTACGAAAATTCAAAAGAAACTAGGTGAGGCGGGTGGGGTGGGGCGGAGTGAAGTCATATTGGGAAGTGCATGGAATGTCAGCTTGTGTGACAGAATGTGGTAGATTAAGTACGCAAGGGAATAACAGCAGTTAATTTGAAAGGAAGAAAGAAGTTTAAAGGGAACGGGAAACCCACAGACCACCTTTTGAAGCTAAAGCTCATCTGACAGTCGATTATTTCAGGGTACGAAAGTCAGGCGAGCACTTTTATTGGTATATGGATATAAGTGCGTTGTTTGACTTCGCTTAGTCGCCGAAGTATGCACACAATAGCTGAACAGGCGCGGAAGTAGCCACGGTATCGTATGTAATCCTTTCAGTCGAGACACTCTTTAGCCTAATTATGGCAATAATGAAGCCAATGTTAGATGATGGAGAGTATGGAGTATAGACCAACCAGATAGAGTATATGCCAAATATCCCTTCAGGTGTGTTCCCCTGACAAAGTAGTAGTAGTGTGCCCCTGCTGTTTTCGGATGAGCCCCTCTTCGCTGAAAGAACTGGAGGAAGGAATGTACTGTAGAAGGTTTCCTTGGCTGAGAAAGTTCCCTGGTTCTAGGATCTGCCTGTACCCTTCAACTATTCAGTGTACGCCAAGGCTAGATGATGACCCGAGCGTCAGCCAGCTCCAGGCGGAATCAAGGGAAGAGTAAGCTTTGAGGCTTCCAGGTTCTAAGAAAGCCTGTGTCTCAAGGACAGATGGGAGGACTGATTCCGATCGTCGACCGCCGGACTGCGAGACTAGATGGGACTATCAGTAGTTTGACACTTGACAGATGCGATCCTTGTCTTTAGTTTGTGAGATGGTGTTGCGGGCTGACGCCATAATATATTAAGCAAAGCTGTCATCCTAAATTAGCTGTAAACGTATGTAATGGATATGCTATGGAGGGTGCTCTGTGGAATGTAGGGAATGTACCGGGTACCTGTTGTCGCATCAGGTACCCGCTACATCGTTGGTACATCCCTATTGGCATATAATGAGCAAGAGACATGAGACCAAACCAGAGGTCGGCAGCGGGTGACGGCCATCCTCCTCTGTCTTGCTTAGTGGGCAGGGTTTAGGGGCGAATAGTAGGACTAATCGAGCTTGACCGAGCAACGCTTGAAGGGCAGGCTGGCCATAAGCAGAATTGAAGTAGATCTGGACGATCTGAAACCACTGAGCGCAATCTGATCAGGCTAAAGATGGCATCAAAGTACTTTTACCGAACTTGAGCTATCAGCACGATCAAATCAAACTAGGTAAGGTATAGATCAGTGCGAAGGGAAGTTTTTGGGGGTGCCACAGTGGTGAGCTTAAGTCCTCTAGCCTTTTTGCCTTATCAAATTGCGACTAGAAGCTAGACTTCGGCCGGAGAAGGCTTTCTCCAAGTGCCACGGTTGCCACCACAAGAGCCATTTGTGAGGGATGGCAGTCCTCGTACACACAAATATTGTCGCGCAAATCCGAATCTGATTTGCTTGATTGCCCCCACCATGGCGGGAATTTAGTTCTAGGATTTTTGAATGTGGAGGTGGATGTGTGATGGACTCCTTCGGTCGGTATCAACCGTACCTGACTCAGCTTCTGTTGACAGCGAAAAGGTTTTGCACCACGCGCCAACGACACCAGACCAAGGCGAATTTGTCGCCAGATGCAGCCTACGGGACCCCAAAACAGGAGTTGGAGGGTTGGTCCAGCGTTGGACGATTGGCCTTAGCTAGCATTAATTATACAGACCTTATTTCCTGGCGGTTTATGGGTTAGGATAGAGTCTACTTTGGTACATTGCCAGGTTGTGCCAGGGTGAGCAAAGGCCCGGAAGATTTGGCAAGCTTGTAGCTTTGGTGGCTCCTTTGGCTCCTTGGGCTTCCCAGCCTTTGGTCCGTGTTGGCGACAATTCGTGGTGGTCAGGTAAGGTACAGGGATGTCAGACATGGGTTGGAGGGGGCGTCTCCGGGTATGAAGGCATCATGCAGCATCTGCTGCAGCCGTGACAGCATCTTGTGGACCCGCCGACCAGGTATGTCTCGAGTGCGGTCCGAAAGTCAAAATCAGCTGCATGTGCACTGCACACTTAGGCAACACTTAGCAGCAAGTCCTAGTACCTTGTACCTAGAAGTAGTCCCCCAAGGTTGCTTCTAACTCGAGATGGTGCCATCTGGGAAGGGAAGAAGGGACCATCATGCTAAGGTACTCTATGGTACACAACCGGCGCATGTACGGTAAGTATCTGCTGCATCTATTCTAGTAAGGCACTGCATCTACTGCATCTAGTCTTATTCGTGTGGAAATCTGAACACCGACACCCACTAACAGGCTTTGAATGGGACTTGGAAGTGCCTTGATTGGTGACAGGCTCCAGGACGGGGCAAAGGAGGGGTGGAAGGTAGCTGAGGGCTCTTCTTCATGGGGACTGGGGAACACGCCCATGGCTTGTCCCTAACCCCCCTAAGGCATCCCCTACAGTAGACCCCGAACTTTTCTAGCTTGAACGAGGAAGGCCCGCCAAAGCAGACCCCGAGGCCACCAATTCACCCTATGGCTAGAAGGAGGAAGGCACCCCCCCAAAAAGCGAGACTAAGCCTGTCACCCGCGCGATCTGTCCCGGCAAAGCATCTCTCACAAGACTAATGCGCCATTTTTGCCGGCAGTAGTTTAGCTGGTAGGGACAAGGGCCTGGGGGATGTGAGATGCCTGCACAAGCCTGGACCGCCATGGACCGCCATGGACCCGCAGGCCTCGTAACAGGCTTCATATTTTCTGATTGATCCTTCCAAATACTCCCTCGAGAAGACTGACTCGACTCGACTCGACTCAATCATTTCAGGGGGTCAGGGGTGCTTCTAGCGCACAATTCACGGTCAACCAAATTTCTCATTACTCAACACCGATGACGATTACTACATCAACTACTAACCAACAGTCTTTCCGTCGGCTATCGAACCGTGGTTACACTGTTACGCTGTCGGCTGAACATGACGGTAGTGTGGTGTACTACGATACCCTGACAGCAGCGTCGTATTCGCCAATGAAATGAATCATGTCTACAGTCTACAGTCTACACAATGAAGATTATAACTCTACAGATCAGTTGCGATGGATAAGGCTAGCGACCCATCGATGCCTGCACCACCATCACGCTCGTGAACCTCGACCGAACAAGTGCGACCGTTTAAGCGATCAAATAGGCCTTCTGGAAGGCTGTCAGAAGCCGTCATCCTTCTCGTTACCGAACTTGTCACCCTCCTCATCCGCGCCAATTCTCCGAATTGGTGCAGTCTGCAGACCGTTGTCCGTCAACACTGCCACAGACACCTGTTCCGACCCATGCTAGTAGAGATGACGTACAAATCGCCCCCATCTAAATCTCTATTGCTCCTCCAAAGCCCAAAATAGAAATGTTGAGGTCTAGATCTCAAGCCCCCCATCGACCGGGGGGGAGCAACAGAAGACCACATCTGCCCCCCCACGAACTGACGGCGAGGCGCCCTCACAGTCCCATTGGTTGAAAGCCTATCTGGTTGTGAAACCGGCGTGACTGTAGACTAGCAAGCTTCATTGCACCTATGCTAATCCTTTTCCACTCCCAAATCGAGCAGTTGGGTGCAATCGGCTAATAAGCCACAGTTCTTTACATGGTCGCCTCACAGCTCTCTCTCCAGGAGTTGTACGCGCGTGCATGAGGCTTACCGGCTCTTCTCGCTGCAAGCCTAACTTCAACCCGGTCCCACTGCGGCCTGCCCGTTAGACTTGTCACCTCGTTTGTGGAGCCCCTAAGGAGCGGCTCACGGCAAACAACTGGAGGCGTCTGCACCTGCTTCGGAATGGTAGAACTAAATCTTACATTGGATCTAGATAATCGTGCATGTCATCCTTACTCGAGATTTAGTCAGCTACTTCGTACTTGCGATCCGTGCTTTGAATCTTGTCCATTAAGTTAACTTGCATATCGCATTAAATGCCATGCAGCCACACTGAAACATCATTGTTGGTGAAGCAACGGTGGTCGTCATTGATTGTTCTCATACACATCTTGACGGGGCGTCCCGAGCTGTTGCGACTATTCAGGTGAGATGCTAACATGCCGCCTTGTCATGATGTCCATGTCCACGTCCATGTCTCTTTTATCAAGGCGGAAGTCGGCTCCGAGGAGGCTTCAGCCACTGGAGTATTGTCCATAGGTGTACTATTGGCGTACTACAGAGTATATCGCAACAACATCCCCAACGAGCTAGTCCCAGCCCTTGCTTACAGATTCAGGGTCCACACCAGCGATCCGTGCCGAGTTTGTATCAGTAGATGCTTACTCTGGTATCTGAAGGTCGTAACGAGCTTGCTGATCCCTAAAAGCGTTGTACTAAGACTCGTGCTTTTCCGCTGTCCCTTCCCAAATACAGAAAGCATCAACACAATCACTGAAGCCACGCGCGAGAGTATCCGGATTCCGACCTCGACGCCATATACTGGTGTACTGTAGGGTGATGATCTATCTGTCAAGCTCAGCGCATCACACAAATCACCAACGTGCTTTGGCGGCTTTGGTCCGTTGGGGTTGGGGTCACAAAATTCCGGGAAACCGGCGGACGGGGACACAAATCCCACGCGAAGGATCATACCAAACTACCTACCGGTAGCTTTACCGACTTTTCACGTTACAACAGCACTACCTTCACCTTTCTGTGAGATGTCAACCAACCTCTACTAGAAGCATGTGCTCAGTAATAAAGCACAGCAGATCCCCAATACTCGCTTTCCTCGGACCATTGCCGACTCGGCAACTTTGAGGAACCGATGTGTAAGTTTACCTTCTTTGTCTCTTGAAGATCTCCGAGCGTCTTGGTGGCTTGTTGCCTTCCTTCCGATCTTCATTATCTTCACTATCTTCTCTCCTCTGCCAAGTGCTCCGGACCTGGCTCTACGGAAGATCTATCCCCAGGGAGTGTTGGACCAATTTCCGTTATGACCATCGTTAGCGCAGGTGTCCCTTTCCCAATTCCTAAAGTAGCTCATGTTTTTAGCGCGGGATATGCAACTCTTATGTCCAAAAGAACGATCAGTAGACCAATAAGCCTTGTTTGGTGTATCCGGTTTATTGACGTTCGAGTAGCAAACCGGAGGTTTTAGCTTGGGGTCCTATCACGGGGAATTTGGGAGTCTAGAATCTCAATTTACAAAGGTCCCTAAAGAGTCTTGCCCCGCTTCACTATTGTTGACTGCACTAGGCGTAAGACAGGAATGTTCCAGTAAGCCTCACAATGCTAGGCTTATCTCTAGAAGTTCGGGATTGATTCTTGTCTCATTTCGCCCTCGAAAGGCAAGCCTCCCCTATTGTGCTTGGATACGAAATTTGCACAAAAATTGTGTTTCCAATGGTTGCGTGTCTATCCTTTCAATGTTTACATTTGGCCTTCTACAGCGTAAGGACTCACTGACCGCTTGAAACCTTACTTATTATCTCAAGTCCTCAGTTCAACCTACCAGCCGTTGCTGTTAGTCATCATTACGCAGTCGTGGACGTCATGCTCTCATTGGGGTCGCTAGTGAAAGTCGAAGAATCACGGATTAATGCATTTCCTCCAATACGAAGCGCATGTTGCGTAGGAGATACCTCCGGTCGATGCTCCCTTACAGATGCCATGCTATGCCTCAAACAAGCTAGTATTCCTCAGATGATGTAGCGACTGAGTTTAGAGGCGGAGTGGGCGGAGGTGGCGGACGTCATTGAGCCGTTCAGCTTCCTGTGGTCCGTGACGGTCTAATACGACCACTCATCTAAGCTCGCGCCCACGCCGTTCTCTATGATGCAAATACCGTTGTTTCAGGCGACTTACCAAATTCGAAGTAATGGGCCAAGCTAAGTCGGGCACGGAGGTATGTCCCGGGGGGGAAAATAGGCTCTCAACCAAAAGGCGCTGCCTGGTCTCAAGTTTGAAGACATATGCTTATATAATGCTTGTTCCAGATGACAGAGTTATCAGAACCATTCAGTGCACGCTTTGGACAGGCACTTTGTCCAGCGCCGAGAAGACCATCTAGGCTAACATCTTCTCAGTCATACCTCCAACCTTCAAAGTGAAAGTCTAAAAGATGCAAAAATTGACCGGCTGGTCCATGGAAAATCATTCATAGAGCCATACGAGAACCAATTCTCTCAATGTCCTGGACAGTCACTCCCCATTTATCCTCCTTGGCGAAAGACATTGTCGAGGCCATAATACTACAGGAAAAGCGGTAGCTCCTTTATGTCTTGGAATCGAGAGCTTTTCGCGAGGCATAAATGCAACTGAACATCTATGGGTGGAATCAGTGCTGAGCCTTGCCAATACACAGTGACAAGGCTGAGGGCTGTCATGGAAGGACTTTCTTAGCTCCTGAGCAACAGGCAGCTAAAACTCATATCCTTGTCATTCTCAGGCACAATCAGATATTGTCTATTGTATATAAAAGTCATTCTATGGCATTATCCTTGAAAATCAACAGCCAGCGTCTACAAAACGATGAACAGCGTGTTCTCTCGGCTCCATGCTAAAACTATTTCAAAAAGGGTTAAACTCTATGTATACGGATAAGACACAAGTCCAGGCCCTCGCAATATTGTACCAAATAGCATATCTGCTGGATGCTTCTACATTCCCATCCCTGTTCCAAAAGTTGCTCAGGACAGCCCTTTTTGAACCTTCGCGCACTGAGAAGAATAATAGCCTTGGGGTATAGACTCCAATGTAGCATCTTAAAGCAGACCTTCTAAGCTTATGTTCCGCGTACGTTCGAAGCTTCTTTTGTACTCCTCTCCTGAGCCTCTTGTGACCCAAGCTGGGACGGAGAATCAACATGCCAAGGCGCTAAGCGAGGGATTGCCCGAGAACACTGCAGACCTCGAAACTTCATCATCCTTACCTTCCTCACTCTGTGACTGGCCTTCGAAGTTCACTATGGGCACAATGATCGGCCACCTTCGGCAACTCTGCCTTGCGTGGCTATGTGAGTGCGACATGTCCGTCAAAAATGGAGCATTTTGGAGATGAAAACGCTCCGTTCTTTACGCAGCATTATGGAGGACGGGACAACTCTCATCCGTGTCCAACAGCACTGCTACCATTCAGCCTCCCAGATAGTGTAATCTTCGCGGCATCAGACAGCCCTTTCACCTGAATCTGCTGCTTGCTCGGCTTCACTGCCGTGGAGATCATCATCTTAAGAGCCAATGGATTCTACAAGGGACAGCTCCTATGGGAAAACAACAACTTACCACCCTGGCTCTATTTTGATTTAATTGAGGGCCTCTGTCCATTTCCCAGACACCTTCAAGCTCCTCAGCAACTGTCGATTGACAGTTCAGAATCGCAGATATTCGACAATGGCAGCCATTGCTTTCCCCTCCCTTGCTAAAAGTGGGAGCGTCCCTAGCGGCACGACCTACAGCTTCGTTCACGTCCACCCTAAAGGGAATAAGCCCTACATCTTGTTCTTGCATGGATTTCCCGACTCGTCATATGGATGGAGACACCAGATTCCCTATTTTCAAGAGCGTGGATATGGCCTCATAGTTCCAGACCTTCTAGGCTACGGCGGCACGGACAAGCCCAAAGATGTAGAAGCATACAGATTGAAGAAGATGGCTCAAGATTTGATTGACTTCCTGGATGCTTACCAGATCCAGCAAGTCATTGGCGTAGGACACGACTGGTATTTTACCTGATCAGATATCTCCTGAGAGCTGATATGTCTCATCTATTACTCAGGGGCTCTTCCTTCCTCTCCCGCCTTGCATACTACCACCCCGAACGATTCAGCAAATACGCCTTCCTAGACGTCGCTTACGCCCCACCAAGGGGCCACTTCTCCATCGACGCCCTGAACGAACAAACCGAGAAATTGCTCGGCTATCCAATATTCGGCTACTGGCATTTCTTCAACGAGCCCAACGCCGGCGAGTTGATGGATCAAAAGGTCCCAATCCCCCATCCTCCCAACCACTCCAACTACCCCAAACTAATCCCCCCTAGCCAGCTAGTATGAACTCCCTCCTCTTCCCCGCCGACCCCACCTCCTTCAAAGAAAACCTATGCATCCCCAACGCCACCCGCGCCTACCTCGCCTCCGGCACAACCCAACCCCTCGCCTCCTGGATCACCCCCTCCGAAATCTCCATCTACAACGAAATCTTCGCCCCCCAAAACGGAGAAGGCGGCTACGGCCCCCCTCTCAACTGGTATAAAGCGCAAATCGCCAACCTCAACACCGCAGACGAGGCGGAAGTGTCGGAGGAAAAATACCATATCCAAGTGCCGGCGTTGCTGGTGACGTGTACGAGGGATTATATAGCGGTGCCGAAGATGCAGGAGGGGTTGATGAGGCCGTGGGTGAGGGATTTGCTGGTGAAGGAGATGGATGCGGGACATTTTGTGCAGGCGGAGAAAGCGGAGGAGGTGAATCAGACGCTCGAGGAGTTTATTGAGAAGTAGATATGTACTTATGAGGTGTGACCGGATGGGCAAATAGACTTGTGGCGATCGTGGCATCGCGGATTCTGTTAGACGAGGCAGAATACACGAGGAAAATTCCTTGATAGATTGATTATATGCTGCTTATCTTTGAGCTGATATTGCATAGAGACGATTGCGAAAGTTATTAATTCACCCGCGTGCTTCTAAAGGGCCCCTCCTCTTTTCTATCGTCGTAGAGACATTGTTATACATGCCTTTTTGCGGATTATAACGTAGGCTACATATCCACGCAATGATTACATGATGGTCTATGATGCCACAAGCGCGAAATAAAATGCCAACAGCTCGGTAGGATAATATTCTCCCATCTCTGCTTCACTCAAGTTCTAGTGAGAAGAACCGAGCTATTATCCCAATACTGTTTCCTTAGGAGACAGGAGATTGAGTTCCAAGTTACGACCTGGTTTGCGCACAAACGGTACGTAAGCCATCGTAGGTGGTGGCCCCTCCTTCTTTCCCTTCGAGTCCAGCTCCACCTTGCTGTATATAGCGGCACCTATCAGAGCTATGACCATGCCGCATCCGTTCAAAACCCCGACATGGACATTGAAGGCCATCACGCCTAACAGGATTGTCAAGCATTGTTTCATATTCGCGCAGACAGTAATCGTTAATGCACCGGCAAGCTTGTTGGTGTAGAATGAGGTGATGTTTAGGAGGAATGCGAGGTAGCCGTTGCTTGCAAGCGCAAGTGCGTAACGTGTAGTAAGATTGCCTTCATGGACCCAGGTGAGAAAAGCACCCCCCTCGCCGGTCACAATTGCGAAGAGTAGAGACTGTACTGCTGCAAGTGGAGACATCCGCAGGAGAATCTCAAGTGGAGGAAGAGCTAAGGTGCCAGTCATGAGTCGATTTGAAGCCACAGTTTTGGCGGAGGCGAGGACGACACCCAGTAGGGTTAGGAAGAAGCCAAAAGTGGTGAAGTAGTAGTCGCCGTACGTGGCTAATCCGACGCCCAGGATGGTCGGTATAAGGGAGATGTAAGTGGGCGTTGAGTAGCTTCTTGAGTATAGGAAGCGGTAGATGAGGATTGCGAAGACTGGGCAGGTCGATCGCATTATTTGGTGAAATGGCACGGATACCATGCTTCTGCCCCGTATGTTAGTTCGAATTCTAGGCAAAGTAGAAAAGTCTGGTCGTACAGAGAGACATTGGAGATTGCTATGTTGACAGTAAAAAGGAACGAGAATGCCACCAGCGTTAGATTTTCTCGAACCGTGAGTCTCGTCAATGAAAAATGGCCCCGCAACATCAGCATCAGACAGCCCAAGGACGCTGAGGCTGTGTGGAGACTAGTCAGAAGCCATGGGAAGTTGAACTAGGAAACCACCGGATCAGCATACTGGTCGCCCATAGAAGATATTCAATCACAAGTGTTCACTCACCTGTCCAAGTACGGCTTTGTTGAAAAGAGTGAGGGTAAGATTCAACCCGAAATATAGGCTGAGGTACAAGTACTTCGTCCTTGTAGGAATGCTGTATTCATGGGCAGTACTCTCTTTGTGTTTGTCCCAAAGGGGCTGGGTCTCAGGGTCGTGGAATTTCAGGTCGAGCGAGAACTTCTCTGTTGGCGAGGTGTTTTCACTCGTCTCTCTACTCCAACTCGAACTCGCTCGGTCATCAAGTGAATCTCGTGTGGCTGGCATATTCGCATTTCAAGCAGACTTTGCGAAAATGAGGCTTAGGAGGTCTATGTGACTTTGTAATGTGGAAAGTATTGGTCAGAAATACTGGATTGTGGTCATCACAAAGGGTAAGCCATATTTTTTCGGTGGAGCAACGTAGATGAAGAGAGATTGTGGCGTGTATGTCAGTTGGATCTCAGATGGCAATGACGATGCGTGAAAGGAAGGTAGGTAGCTAATTCCCAAATTGGGAATGCACAGTCGGCTTTACAAGGCCGACGTTCATGCATAAGGTAACGTAGCCAACAAGCACACAGCATTACCTTACTCTACACAGATTTTGGGCGCCACCTTCTAGATTTTTTGGGTTCATTTTCGAACGAATACCCGACTTTGCCTCCTCAGAGCACATGTTTGTTGATCTTTATCTTGAACCCGTTGAAGGCCCTCAATTGGGGCCTTTGATCTCCGACCCTCGATATGCCCACTCCTGCCATCAGGCCCTGTATAATCATTCGAAGGGTGGCTCGTAACGGCAGTGACTTGTCGAGAACCTCCATAATCATTGGTGGCTTCAAATACAATCCAACGATACCATAATCACGAGCCTGGTAGAGTAATGCCACAAGAATGGCCGACCCCGATCAAAGATATTTCTTTCCCGCGGCGACAACCCTCTGCCTGAAGACCGGACTCCCCAACTTTCCCTCTACACTACCAAATGGACTCATAATCGCCTTGATCCATACCTCGAAGACCTCCCCAAAGAACGCCCTGATGGCTTCCTCTGTTTGAGGGCTGGTAGGATTGTTCGGTATTGAAGTGCTAGAAGAGGACGAAGACCGACTACCTGTAGTGGTCGAAGCAGGCGTAGAGGTATATGGTGTGAAAGGCGGGAATGAATTAGGTGACGCCGTAGATTGAGGGGCGGTATTTGGCGGATGTGGAAGGTGAAGGAGCATGAATCGCGTAGAGGTTGGGGTGAGGAAGGTGGAGATATGGGAGGAGGCAAACTGGTCAACACGCTTGAGGTACCTGGTATCCATTAGTCCACCCTCCAAACCCCCATGGTCCACATATCAAAGACATACATCTGATTGTTGGTCCATTGCATCTCATCCACAAAGTCCAAGCTACTATGTACGATAAAGGGATTCATATGACGGGCCTCTTGGCTGAAGCGGGCAATGCCATCGCCGCCTTGTTTAGATGTGCCGAATTCGAGCTCGAAAAGAGGTTGATCTCGTGTGCCAACTATGCAGAAGTAGTAAGACATTATGGTCGGCTATCCCACTCTATTCACCGGTCGGGGCTCGGCCAGTGTCTAGCTTGGTTTCAGTCATGGCAGATAGTCTGCTCGCAGGGGCAAATGGCTGCCACGATCAAGGCATCTTGGAAGTTGTTGTTGCTCCGGGATTGTTCAGCTCCTCGGTGAGGCTCTTCAATTGCCCGCAGCTTGGCGCTCGCCCAAGCCACCATCAAGCCTTGCCACACCACCTTCAGCCCCAGCATGTCCATTTTGCGGAGATGTCCATCTGAACTAATCTCTATAGTTGGCATGGGCTCAGGGTGGCCAAAACAGTTGCTCTCGACTATATCAGCTGAGATTATGGGGCTTCTGATGGTGGTCACCTGCCCTTTCCTACTTCAAGATTGCGTATTGCGTACTCAGTCGGGCAACAATATGGGCGATATGTCTAAGTGTGTTACATGTGGCTTTGCTTGAAGGATAATAGAGCTTGCGTGACCAGTGCCTTGTTCCTTGCATGGATTTCTGATCGTATTGGGGTCTCCAGCATACGTATTCGGTCTGTTAGCCAACTGTCACGCATGCCTGCGCCTGTCAGTATGACTAGGTACTCAATGTACCCGTGCTTGAGTCATTTTGACTGCCTGAACTCACCTTGATATATCGTTTTTCCTGCATTCTCGACCTTTGAATCCTTATTTTATCTGGATTTATACTCTCATTGCTTGACAGGTTCCAAATCATAGTTCTTGCAAGTTTTTGATTTGGCATTTTCATTAAGGCTACAAACCATGCATACCCTTAGAAAAAGGCATTCATGGCCTCCACTACGGAAGCCTAGAGCCTTCTATTTCGACGAAAGCATGGATAAAGATCCCTTTGCGTACTTCATTTCACCAGCCGAGGACCGAGACGTCTTCATCAACAGTCATTTAACAGCTGGCATCAAGGAGAAACGCCGCTGTCGTTCACATTCACCGGCTCACAAAAAGCTCATGACTACCCTTTCTGCTGCTGCCGTTGCTTCATCTCCGACAGCCAAGTTGAAGAGGTGGATTGAGAGAATGGAATTACGGTGTTTCCACCGAAGCCCCGGCGCTTCTGAACGACCTATACCATCGCCCGATCCTCCGAAGCCCCGAGAGACGTTCCAGACGGCATCGCCCCCAATCCGAGGCAGGAAGAACATACGATCAAGCTCGACCCACCGCGTTAGTCGCAATACTAATAGCCATTCCAGACGGCCTAGAGTATGGCGAGAACCTAGCAAAGATATCTGGCCAGTAGAAGAGGAGGGCGATGATATCGGTCTTGGAATCATGGTCTGAAAGTAGCACGCGACGAAGGCAAAAATCAGACTGCGACACGGACCTCAATTCCTTCGCTTTCGCCGTACATCAAGCGAGCATCTTGAATCCAGTGGAATAAGCAGGCTCCACACCCGCTCATTGCGCCAAAATCATTCAGCTCGATCAGTCGAACCTACTGGGTACTTGGATCCTCATAGACATCGAACACAAAACCTCGATTCCTGAGTGCTTCCGTCATTGCTGGGTGTCCCATGATCTCCTGGTGCAGGCCCTGACAGTTCTCCAATAATCTGTTAGCGATGGCTTCTTGATCATGTTTGGCCGCAGAGGCATGATACCATGGCGCATGCCATTCGTATTGGGAAATGGCAGCTATCTTGCCTGTAGGAGGGGCACAGTATACCCTATATTCGAGCGCGGTGTTCATGTCATCTTTCCAGGGGAAGAGGTACATGTAGATGGGTGTTGAGGGATCATGCAGGCGCAGGTCTCTAATACCTGCCATTCCTCGTGTGGAGGTCGCCAGTCGCATCCAGAGATCTTGCACGCTTTGAATGGGCCCCTTCCCTATTATGGCATCCTTAAGGCTACAGGTGTCAAGTCGAACCAAGAATTTCTTGGTCTTTATCAGATCCTCAAGTGTACTTCCATCCGTAGTTTTTCTGGGAAACGCTCCCGCGAGATCCTCGGCGTCATCTTCCGAAATCCTTCCCATCTGCAAGCCGAGTTTACTAGCATGAATTACCTGGATCAGAAATGACCCTGGAAGTCGAATGCGATGGACATCGACCTCCCGAAGCCCTTGAGAAGCCATAATGAGATTGAGCCAAGGCTCCAGCAGGATCCACGGCTGGTCATCATCGGGTGGGAAGTGCTGCAAATCCGGTAGGATAGACTCGATCTCCTCGCGCTTGTGCAAGTTTGTATTGAAGACACGTTGATCTTGAAGTGTATCTTTCCCTTGTGCCAAGGCTTGCTCGATAGCAAGGTATGGTATGCTCTTGAGGGTAGCCATTCTCGCTTGTACTCTCAGCAGGATGGTGATGATTTGCTGCTAAGCCTATCTTAGGTAGTTGCTCTGTGGAAAATTCTTGGGCAATGGTGTATATAGTCTGGGCGAGATATGGTCATCGTGGCTCTCATGACTCATTCCTTGGCAACGTGTGTTTGAAATAGGAAAGAACGAGTACCAAATAGAAATAATTGTACCCAAATAGAACACATGATTGAGTTGAAGAGTATGTTTAATTGACTTCAGCACCCATATATGCATGTAGTAATTCTATAACCCTGGCCAATGCCACAATATAATGCGTTCAATGAACCATCAGGCATTCCATTCAGGCACAACGCAGATAACCATCTACGTCTGTCCGCAATCCTCGCTCCAAACGCCCACTGACATGCTCTCGCTATGCCTGTCCCGTATGATACAGCTGATTATCTCTTCCATGTACACAAATCAGAATCCCGGTGGATTTATCCTCTGACTGACCCTCGTCCACTTAGGCAGCTCTATCATTCACCATCAGCATCCGTCTCAGTCCCAGTCACCCATTATGCAGAAGCTTACTATGTATCCCCTTCCGATATTTCTTCTCCTTCCGATCAAACATGGTGTACTTATCCTTCGGTCTCATTTCCTGTTCTGACGGCATTTCCTCCTTCCACCGTATCACGTTCCTCCCCAGTTCCATATTCTGTCTTTGAAGCGCCGAGTCAACTGTAGCCACGACCTTGTCAACCAATCTTAATCGTTTGCGCTGACGACGCTTTTGGGGGTTTGAGAGACGCCATGGTATTTTCCTAGGCAATGGAAATATATTAGCTTTGGCAAGGATGATGAGCATAGGGGCCGCTTACCATAGCAGACCTCCGGAAAGAGGCGATGAGATCCTAAAGGGGCCAAACATGATTTGAGAACTATTGGGAGGTGGAGGGCAGAAGGTACGGTGATGGTGGACTGAATGGTGAACAACAGGGCTTGCATGTTACTTTCTAGCGGCCGGCATATCCCGCCAATCGGCATACTTCAATACAATTCGGTGACCGGGTTACTGACTAAGCTGCAAATCCCCCAACGTGCATTTCCGACCGGCCTCATTCTCCTTCCCAGTCCCAGTCTTGCAGTAGGAATATGCACGTAACCAAGATTGCTTATTACACCAATCGCTCCAGATCTTTGCATCTTGTCGATCAACCTCTCTGCCGTGTTACTCTTCCTCGACCGCGTTCGAAGTTGCATATACTTCAAGGCACAATGATGATCCATGAGCTCAGCGAGGCGAACGGAAAAATCCTCCCACCTCTACCAGCCTACTCTGTACAGCCGCAGAAGCGATGGTCAACTTGAGCGCTGATCCTTCGTTCCTTGCGTCTTCGAACTGCCGTATCTTGATGCCGATGGCACCTCCTCAATAGTGATAATAGTTATCGTTTCTGTTGATGTCTTACCGAGCTTCTCCTTGTCTTGTTTTTCCATCGCATGGTTCTCCAAAGATGAGTGATGTGGTCATTTTACTGCGATTTTCGGTCACTTTTGGATTTGATGCGTTTGCCAACACGAAAACGATAACCTCATCGTTCTACTGGTACTGTCAGTGATGCAACATCCACACATCAGGCCCAAAGTCACTTACTTGTACCTCTCCGCGCGGCAGCAAAAGCATGGACCCTGAGCAACCTAGTATCGACACTGAGTTGCTCGGTTGGCGCATCGACAACAACGCTGCCATGGTTCTGACCATCATCCTCTGACGTTCCTATGAGAGTAATACGGATTTTGAAAAACCCAGGCTCGCGGATCACAAGGCCTCTAAATGTGAGAAACCAAAGATTATCCTCACCCTGACGCAGAGGACTTCGCAGTAGAGGTGCGACGAGGCTACCTCCAGTGAGGATATCGGCGCGGAACTGAGCCATGGCTATTCGTCCATCTGCAGAAACTAGAGATGCCTGGCCCCACAGGTTGTTGACGTCCGAGATCATATCATCGCCCGACTCCGTAATAAATGTTTTCAAGCTGACTGTTATTGGTGGCAGTGGCAGGTTAGTACGGGTTTCAGCTGGGGGTTGTCTATCAACACTGCAGGATAAAACTGGATAGTGAAGATTCGACTCGGCAACAGCTGGCGAGTTGCTTGACTCCCCAGCATGCATATCCTGTGTGGGATCCAGAGTCCTGGATTCAGCGTCCTCCGATGGATTCAGACCAACAGCGGGCGTCTTGTCATGGCCTTTAAGCGAAGGAGATGGTACAGGGCCTGGATTGGCTCGTGCGCCTTTCCCACGACCTCGACGTGTCCTTACCATCTGGCTAAGGTTTTCAGAGTGCTTGACTCCGGCACAGGGGGCTTCTTCCGGCTGTCAGGTGCTTAGAGGATGTTCTTCTAGCTAAACTTCGACTTCAGGCAACGGCAATAAGTAAACCAACTTACCGAACACTCGCGAAGAAGCTTCCACTCTTTATCAATGCAATACACTTGCATGGCCATTGCGGAATGCACAAGAATGGTAGGAAACGAAGTTGCCAAGCGGAGGTTGTGAATATTTGAGCAGATTGATACCACTCCAGATAAAGTGGGGGACGGATCATACTCAACAATAAGTGCTTCAGTTCACCAGCCTTGCAAGCCATCCACATAGAGAATATGGTCATGATGGCCATGTTCGTAGGAAAGAAAGATAAGCTATACCGCAAGTCCGAAAAGGCTATTACGCATACAATGAGGGGACCGCCACCAACACTTCTACCCATGAAGCGATACTCACGAGCCATTCGTGCAATAAATCAACCTGGACTTGAAGAAAGCCACTTGTCAACTAGTTTCCACAAAAGTGCATTTCCTCCCACGAACAAGTCCTCAGATGTTGGGAATTGCTGTGGCATAGGCGCACATTGGCCATGTGATATCATGAGAACATCAATGCCGTGTCTTGGTTCTGGGGGCTATCTCACCATCTCACGAACACTGCAACAACCATCTTGATGCTTATGCAAGCCTACGATTGCCCCATAGGCGCCGTTCGCGGTCGGCTTAGCGAGATCATACTAAGGAGTTGGGTCTAGACCACAGAAGCCGCACCCTTTGACTGCGCCACGCTAGCCAAAGCAAGGAATCAATCAAAGTTTGGCATTTGTTAGCCACGTACCGGATGGGGATTACTCTACCATCCAGAGCACTCCTTCGGGCCTGTCACAATCGTGCCTTCCCGTTTCTGACCTTCCCGTACCAAATTTCGCCCCGACCTAATCCGTCAGGCTGGACATTCTCAGCTGCCACGGTCAATTTTCAGCTGTTACTGCCTCTATTTGCCGCATCAGGGTCATATGGCTTTTTGCTACCGCTAAATATAGGATGTCTCTTGCCAGACTAGGTCGCTTGAATCGTCCCAAAACAGTATCGTCCGTCGAGTGCTGCACTTGTCATTGACCGCATCATCCTAGTGCACCAGGTGGCCTCGGTGTTGCCCTCAGCTTGCTGCTATACCGGAACTTCCAAAAGATCGTTGACATCCTTCGATCGAGATTCCTTGCATGACGCTATGCCGGCCATGGTCGAGATGAACATGTGCCCACCATCTCGAGGTCACTTCCACTGCCATGTCACTGGGTGGTAGACTACATTATCGGGCCAGCCTCTGTTTGTCCGATAACCCATCCGACTGCACACTTGATATCGCGATATAGGCCGAGCCTCAGGTCTCTTCACAGCATCCGGACACTTCTGATGACTAAGGAGGTTGCCTGCCAACCATGTCTTAACTATTCGTCGTGGCAACCTTTGGATGACATCGTTGAAATTGCTCTGGCAGTCGTGGACATGGTCTTGAAAGGCCGCAGTGCGATATGAGATCATGGTTCAACGACATTAGGTTTGTGGCCAACTTAAGTGCAGATCCACGATTCTCTCGTTAAAAACAACCTCAAAGATAATCTCTTGCGCCAGGCCGAAATGGTCCGAACGTAAGAAGAAAGGCATACATAGTCCCCAGATCTGTAATGATAATCGGGAGGAATCGGGGCAACCTCATTGCGTCTGACTACGTATGAGAAGGAGATGAGTGAAGGATTTTCGAGAGATATGGTTTCATTGAGTTGAACAGCTCAATAGGCCTACGTTGTGGGAAAGACTGAGCAGGACTAGGATATGTTTTAATGATGTCGCGCGGATTTGCTTGTCTCTTCGTCGTGCCTTCCTCTTTCTGGGCTTTGCTGAGCATTGTTGCTATTGTCCGTTATGCGAGTGTGGTCCATGAGACAACCTCACCGCAACTGCCGCATATTTTACAAGAGTCTAGTTCTAGCTAACATCATCTTAATCCAATCGCAGTTTGTCATACGAGGCTTCGTAGCAATTCTTACTCACATACCGCATTGCTTCCGTTGCAGAGATACTTAGCACATGCTCAACGCTTTCCCTTCGCTCTAATTGTACCTGCATGGCCTGGGAGGTCTACTGCCAATTCCTTTTCGTCGGGGGCGTGTGCGGCATTCTCCTCTATTCGTGCTTCTTTGGAATCAAGTCAAGACGACGGCATAATCGGGATTTGGAGGCCCAGAAGAATCCTCTGTCTCGTCACGTCCACTTCGAAGATAGGAGAGGCGCCCTGGCCCTTGATTAGCACTGTCACGTATCACGCATCGCGGGCTGTCAGCGACCGTCGAAATCGATAGTCGCAGAAGAGCTCCGGGTTTCAAACGCAGTTCGCAGGCTCACGTGCTTTTTGCAAACATGAATCTACTGTTTCTCATGCTTCTCTTCATACTAACCCTGCTTGGTGTGGCGAACTCAGCTCCGGTCGCCACTCCTACCACGGGCGCCACTCCAACGGCTAGTATGACTGGAAACGCAGCATCAGCCACCTATCTACCCGATACGTCTATCATTAACAGCCTCCAACTTACTGATCCTGCAACGTGGGTTGAACTAGCTATAATTTGGATTGGTTTCCTTATCGGTTTCCTCCAGGCCTATTTCATTTACTACCTGCTCACAGGGGCCGCGTCAAGACGTCGAGGCCGGAGTTCTTTTCCCAATACAGATGACTCTGCAGGTCAGAATCCCCAGCGACAAAGTAGAAAGGGCCCTCGTAGGCTTTGCCTTTTCGAATGGGGCATGACTCGGCAGGACTACGACGCTTACTTTTGGGATCCTGAGGGTTATGGCAGACGTCGATATGAAGAACAGGAGAAACAAAACCTCCACAACATATTACTCCGCTATTTTAGGCGCTGGTTTAGACTCAAGAGCCACCGAAAAAGAGAAAGAACAGCACCAGGTGCGGCTAGGTCGGTTGCAACCTTCAGGGTCCGTCGCCATCGCCATCCTTGTGAACTGACGTCTACCAATGATCCCAATGTGTTAAATCAGCCAAATTCAGATCCGGCAGCTTTCTTATCGGAAGCTTCAGAAGAGCCGTACCACCTTGCCCAGTCCCCTTTTGACACTACACGACGACGAAACGTCACTGGACATCGAGCTCAACCTTGGAACTCTTACAGCAGAGCATCCCGTCAAGAAGCAGCTACGACTGCTAGGGAATGGAGTCCGAATACGACAGATTACTATGATGCATTGGACAACGCCGAGGTAGTCGACAGAACTGTCTACAAGCGAGCCTGCACTGCTCCGATTCCAGTGATGCCTCCAGAGACCGAGAATGCCATAAGAGCCGCAAGTGAAGGATCGTATCTTCCCAAAGGTCACTACGGTAATCTATCTAATGTAGCCATGAGCAGCCATTCGGCCAACGAGTACGACGCTGAAGACTACGAAGCTGGGGCCTCCATCGATCTAGAAATTTCGTCGTGTGGGTCCAGCAATGAGACCACTGTCTGGCCCACGATAAGAGCCAACCATAGCCAAGTCATGAGCAATGCTCTTTCAGAACAATTCCAGGTAGCCAGCAAAGCGTCTCGCATCAGTCAGGTTCCGGAGTTTAATCCCTCCGCAGCTTACGTCCTCCCAAAGACAAGATATCCGGCGGCGAAGCCATCCATTTCTTGCACTGAGCGAAACCCCACAGAAAAGTCTTCATGACCAAATGACAAAGGCCACTACATCTCATTTAGCGAGGCCTGCTCCGAATTTCGCACCCAAGTCTCTATATGCTGTCTCTCCCTACTCGAGCTATCGACCGAAGCCTTAAAGAACACTTGTCCCCAGCGCATTGAAAGTCGAGCGTTCCAAGAGCTAAGAAAAGCTGAGGGGGAATACTATCAAAAGCATGCATACATGCCAAAAATTCACAGTAATGAGTACCGAGGAGCAAAAGCGGGTGCACGAAAATGTCGATCAGGAATTTGAAGGAAAAGACTAAGGAAAGCTTGGACGTCAATAACTGGCGTAGGAGGCAGGATCAGATTCTCGAGAGAGCCGGGGTCAATGCTCAGCGTCTTGCCTGACGTAATGTACAATTTGCAGTCCCATTGCCGCAGGAAGTCCACTACAAGTCTTTTGTCCACAGAAGGTCATCATAAGGACGGTTAAGATACCGATGAATGTCTTTTATTCCGCGGCACCTGTACGTCTTAGGTAGCATGATCAATTATTACATAGATGAGCCAATGAAGTTATGAAGTCATTCAATTTTCACTTGATCCTCTGTCCGGGCCAAAAAGGAAGACTTTCACCATATACATTGGTCTAGGATATAATGAAAGAAGCATCAACTTGGTATAATACACTGACTGGTCTATCATCCCATTCTAATCTCTGAAAATAATGCAAAGGTACTGAATGATTGAATTCATGTAACATGCACATGAATCATGCAGTTTCATGTTCAATGGCTATAGTCGCATCTAGACTCAATGCCACCTCAGATCCAATCTAATGCTAGGTCTTGTATCCCAGCGTTGCGGTGCGGTGCGGTGCGGTGTTTTCTCCTCCATACTCCTGCATATGGGGTTGGCAAAGAAAGGTATGGGACTGCTTCTTGAGATAACATGATGACTGGTTAGCTTTTTAGATCATTCATGAGACGATATAATCTTCAGATTATATACTTGAGAAGTAATTTTTCGAGTGTTTACGTGTGTGGATGAGGGGATGGAGTGTAAGTGGAAGGGTTTTCCTTGAGCTTTGGCAATTATGGTGGTTTTGTTGTAAGAAGAATGGTGTACAGTTCTAAGGGTAGAGAAGGATATACAGGAGGTTTCATGAACCCAAGATCGGCTCTTTATTTAATTTCTCAACTTTGTCGAAGAGGTCAAGCGTAAGCTTAAGAAGTTCGTTTTTTCACTATGGTTTGAATTTACCGTGTAAGTAGAACTGGTTGAAAGGACATATGGAGCAGATCGGCGGGGATGTTGCATGAGTGATTTGATATGCTGTCTACATGTGGTCCTCGTGGTCTAACAATTGATGGGATCTTTTCAGGATTGAAAAGTAAGAGCGCAGATAACAAATCAACGCAACTGGAAGAAATGTTATTTTCGCTATGTAGGCTTGACCAAAACCGGCGTCATCGAGGAGTAATACATCGGAGATTCAGTCATTATATGAATTGTTGACCCAGAAACTGCCTCTCACCCGAGAGCAATTGGCCTACAATGGTATAAAAGGGTTCACTATTTCCTCAATGGCTTTCCTGATCCACCAAGCGTTCCATCCGCGATCGAACGTCAACCTAGTAGATCTACACTTAACGCTCGAGGGCTTGGGTAACCGATCATCCCACTCACTATCTCCATGCCCGCGCTCACGTGCCGGTTGAGGCGCTCCAAATCGGGAATACGAGTATTCTATATTAGCAGAAATTCGAGCGTTGATATTTGCCTCCAAACTCAGGGTCTCAGCTTCGTTGCGAGTCCAGCTAATAGCATCAGCTCGTCGATGATACACAGGAGTGTCGAGTGGCGGCATTGGTGCCCTGAGGATTGCATGCCAGGCTCGTTCATCAGTGTCGTCCTTGAAGCATTCGGGTATCCATCCTTGGCCTATTCTCACAGTCTCGAGCGCCTGCAATGTCTCGGACCAGTCCAGTCGCTCGAGGGCTTTTACCCAGGGATAGCAGCCTACCAGATCGAGCCACTTTAGGCAATAAGTTGACTTGCCTAGCCGACGGAGAATAGAGGCAGCTTCGCTCCAGTCGTTGTCGTATGCGCTGTAAAAATTGCTGGCTCCGTAGTTGACATTTCCATGGGGAGTCTCTCGGTATGCTGTTTTTGAGTTAGGAGCTAAAGTAGGTGTGGGCCAGTATGCTAAGGACAGATGCGTGATTGTCGCTAGATGAAGGGCAAGATCAAGCAGACCCTTCCAGGATGCTGTCGCGGGGTTTGGATGTGCAAGTGACAAGTGGGTCAAGGAATGAAAGCGAGGTAGTCCAGAGGGCTGGGCCACGAGTTGAGGAGCATCCCAGCTTTCAGGTGGTGATTCGGAGTTTTCTTCTGCCCTCTCGGCAACCTTCTTGACACTGAACAGGTGTCTGAGCTCGGTTAGCTTGAGCGAGTTTCCGATAAAGGTCGACAGATCGAGATGGGTGAGAGCCTCAGCTCCCGTCGCATCTTCCACTTCTGTGTCATCTAGGAATAGAAGCTCGAGACCAGCTCTATCTATTCCCCGTGGGCTGTAACAGCGGATATAGTGGAGCAGTTCCTCTTTATATCGGACTAAGATTGTGGCCAAGTAGTACTGGTCGTACTGTAAGTGCCAGTCCCAATTCTTTGCAATTGCCTTCAAAGTCGTGGCTATGAGTGATACATCATGTAGTGGGACAGAGCCTGGTAGTCTTTCATATATAGGCATTTCTGCTCTTGTCAATTTCGTTATCCCGTTGGCTAGAGTGTTCGGTCTATTTTCTCGCCGCAATAACCAGCTCGGCGGTACGGGACCCGCTGGCCCTCTTATTCGCCCAGTGACTCGTAGTCCTGGCCGAGGACGTGGTGGAGCAGCATCTGGCAGTTGGAGTATATTCCTCAACGAAGGTGGCAACGAAGGGTTTGCCGCCGGACTGAGGACCTCGGAGGAAACCCGAGCATTGTGACTGCCCTGGCTGAGACGTAGCTGGTGGAGTCGCTCGTTCACTGAGTTGCCATTTGTACTGCTAC
The DNA here is from genome assembly GCA_018257855.2 of Cladonia borealis. Taxonomy (NCBI): domain Eukaryota; kingdom Fungi; phylum Ascomycota; class Lecanoromycetes; order Lecanorales; family Cladoniaceae; genus Cladonia; species Cladonia borealis. The sequence goes on from JAFEKC020000013.1 coordinate 147,929, forward strand.
CTGAGCCGAGAGAGTGAGAAGCATCTTTAGGCTTCCCCGATGACGAGAGGGATGGGTGTGCGGGAATGCTTGGTTTTGTGTCGTATATGGGTGCTCTTTTCTTTGGCATGAGACCTTGAGGCAACTCCAGAGGAATACACCACGCTCCTGCTATTATATTCAGCGGCTTAAGCGGCGATGTTTTAGCAATCGACAGAGTGGCGGGGAAACAACGGGGGAGATAAGGCTATCCGCCGCCGGGTAGCTGTGGTGAAAATCCCTATGAATCTACTGGCTAAAGGGATTGGAGGTTTATGTGGGATGATTTTGGAGTCAGGATATTTTTCAGGGCAGTTCAAACTCTGATTATATTGTTATCCCGCTAACGGAATAGTTCCAACACAAGCTCATAGCTATCATTGTGATGTTCAGCCGAAGGAACTATGACCGTCCCCTCCCCTTTGCATTGAAAGTCTTCAACGGATCCAGTTTTAGCACAGTAGCTTTCTTCCCCTTTCCCTTCATACGATTCTGCATTCGTGCTCTCCGGATCCTATTATCAGTAGTCTTCCGTAGACCAACAAAGCCAATATCTTGTCCAACTATTCCTTGCTTGCCATTACTAGGCATAAGATAGTCCGGTACATGCCTGAGATGTGGCTGTATCCTGGCAGCCCTAAGCTCACCATCATGCCTCAGATGGTGCAAGTCCTCGGGGTTCTCCTCGAAATGCCTCTTCAACTTCTCACTTTTCAGAAGCTCCTGCCTAAGCTCTCGGGTCCGTGCTTCTCGAATGGCGATGCGGGTGACGGCTCTTAATGCATCGTTCATGCGGTAGCGAAAGGCATCGACCTGCTTCATGTCGAAATGATAGGGTTTGACTTCTTTGCCCTTTTTCTGTTGATGGGAGCTAATTTTCTTCAAAACTTCCTCATCATGCTCCGCTGTAGGAAATGTGGTCGGCTTGTGCTTCTTGTAAAGATGTGCAGGTACCACAAAAGAGAGCGCCATTCCGGTCTTCCCAGCCCTCGCGGTCCTGCCTATACGATGGGTGTAGGATTTTGAAGAGACAGGAAGATCAAAGTTAATAACAGATGCAACATTTTGAAAGTCGATGCCCCGCGATACCCCATATTCTTTGCTCTTTTTACTCCTTCTTCGTGGCTGCTTCGGCTTATCGGTCTGCTTCGCCTTCTTGTCAAGCTCTTTCTCCTTTTGAGCAGTATCGTCGGTTTGTTTGATTGATGGATCATTAGCCTCATCATTTGTACCATCCGCAGCGTTAGACATTTCTTGTTCGGTATTGTCAGACTTTTCTTCTCGGACATCAAGGACTTCATGTTCGTCTGAAGCTATGATGATATCATATACGTTCTTGTTGAATTCTTCCACTACATGTATGCGTGAGTTGACTGGTAATTCGGAGTTCAGCACGCAGCTTCTAATACCGAACTGCTCGAAGAATAGCTTCAAGCGGTAAGATCGATCAACATCCCCAACGAAGATTATGCATTTTCCTTTAATCAGTTGTAGCTTGAATATAACGTATATTAGAAGGAATTTTTCGTCTTCGGCACAGCTGTTGCCCGAGCACGTCAGCAAAGCGAAGGACTCGGTAATGGGGAACTGGCAAGCTGACATACTGTACAACATATTGGCTCACACCTCCGCTATCACTTGCACTTTCCTGAAAGTCGAGAATAATCGGGTCCCTACAGAACAGGCCTTTGAGATCATTCACCTCCGTAGTCAAGGTCGCGCTCATCAAGAACGTCTGGACACCTTTGGGCACTGCATCGGCAATTGTTTGCAAATCATCCTCGTAGCCGTACGAAAGAACCAGGTCCGCCTCATCTATGACCAAGTGCGCAAGCTTATTGACCGATAATGCTGAGCTCTGCAGGTTTTGCGCAGCACGTGCGGGTGTTGCAACAACGATATCCGGGGACTCGGCCAAGAGCGTCCGCTGTACAGCATCGGGGACTTTCTGTGTCAGATTGATTGTTCGAACGTCCTTGGAACAGAATGCTGAGAATGTTGCTATGACTTTAGACACCTGCTGGGCAAGCTCACGGGTAGGGACGAGGATGAGTGCGGAGACGGATTTGTTGTGCTTGCTAGCCTGTATGACAATTAGCAGCGATTCGGATGTACCTGCCAGCATTGACGAACAGCCTTCTTTTGGAGTATGGATTGTAAGATTGGAAGGATATAAGCAGCAGTCTTGCCAGATCCGGTTTTGGATCGAGCTAGGCGGCAGAGTCAGCCTGTGATCTAATAGTAACATCTATCTGCACATACCCAGTATGTCCTTGCCTTCAAGAGCGAGGGGTATTGCTTTGGCCTGGACCAAAGTTGGGCTAGAGAAATTCTCTTTCGCAACAGCTTGGAGCAACCTGGGATCTAAGCCCAAGGTGCTGAAACTAGAAGCATGATTCCCAGTGTCAGACACACTGACAGCAGTTGGAACATCATCGTCATTGAGCTTCCGCTTCATGACTACAGCCTTGGGCTTATGTTACGAATGAAGCTGCGAATTTGATCGCAAGGTTGATGCTCGAAATAAATTCAATTTCCATACACACAAAATCATAGGGCTGACTTGGCGCCAAGATATCGCCGGATCATTGCTGCCTGTTAAAGGATCCCCGTGAGACAGTGACGACCTGTGGTGCCATGAGATGCATGAAGCCATTTTCGAACGATTTCTAACACCAAAATACTACACGAGCTGTCCAAATTGTACCAAGACGCCATTTACAAAATTGTACAATGCAAGACCTCCCAATAAGCCCAGCTAAACCCAAAGCAAGACATGCGTGAGCACTTCTAGTTTCTATTTTATGACGCGCCCATCCATGCTCATGCTATCATGTCGTTTCGTCTCTCATTACCGTAATATGTGCAAATTCTAATTGTGTACTTGCCCAATGGTGCTCTTACCAAGTCTCCTGTTATTGTATCAGCATAAGTCCGAGGACTATGGAAAATCTAGCCACTTACAGCAATGTACTGGCCTGCTTCCTTCTTTTTAGCCCAAAATTTCTCCGCTTCTTCTCGCCTCAGGTTTCCTTTGTCCATTGCCACGTCTACAAGCGCTCTTTCCACACCCTCGCCCATGCCTTTACTACTCCCGCAAACGAACACACGGCCGTCGAGAGCGTTGATGATAAACCAGACCAGATCCGCCTGATGTCTCACTTCCTCCTGGACGTACCTGCCTTCACCTTTTCTGCTCTGGACGACCTTCTTGACTTTAGCTTCTTCAACGCCCCATTCGCCGCTATAAAGCTCATCGAGTAGCGAATCGCGCACTCCTTGCAAGACCCAGACTTTGTTCGCACAATTAGCAGACTTAAGGCGCCGTTGCACGAACCCACGGAACGGCGCTACGCCAACGCCAGCTCCAATTAACAGCATAGGGCCATCGGTAACAAATTCGCGAGCTAGCGGATTTGCCATGAGACCACGGAACATCGGGACCCGGATGTCGAGATCTGTGGCCTTGAGACCATCCTTCTCGGCATCTTGGACCTTTCTGGCAATACGTTCGAGAAATCCGGAGCCTACGCCTGTGCGCGGTCCACCTCGCCAGTTAGGTGTTTCGTGCACAGTGACGGCAATTTCGATCAAGCGGCGGCGATTATCGTCTTCACCGGTGCGAGAGAATTGTGGATCCTGACTTAAAGAATAAAAACGAGGCATCAGGGTGTTGAGAACGGATAGGAGATGTGGTAAAGGCGGTTGGGACGAGGGGAACGCGCTCAGTAGTTGAGCGATAGTGATATGTGGTCCTGTACGGAGATCGCAAAAGGCGGCTTGACCTTGCGCGGAGGAGAGGTAGAGAAGTATCTTCTTTTCGTTCGGTGCGGTAGCGTATTCAGCAAGTAGGCGGAGAAGAGGCTTTGTGGGTGGGTAGCTTTGTACATCTGAGCACCACGTAAGCAGTTCCCGTCGAGTTGTGACCAATTCGCGCGGCTTATCGTCTCCCCAGATTGTAGGCCATCGTCCCGTGGTCGTGTTCATGATTATCTGCTTATCACGGACATATTTAGGGATGTTGAGCAGATCAAATATATCATCAATCAGTTCCTCAGAATTTGGTGCTTGGACACCAATTGCACCGCCGACGACGAAGTCAACATCACCACTCTCAGCCGGGTATTCGGTGACGTCGAGATCAAAGTGATACGTCCGTTTCTCTGCGCCGGCTTTTGTCAATTCCCTGGCGTGGTGGACTTTAGCTGAAAAGACCTCATAAGGAGCGTGTGGGGTTACGAAGGTTGGAGGGTGTTGCTGGACTGTTGATGTGACTGATGGTGCCCTGGATGCCAATGGTTTGAAAAACACAGTCTGCGGAGGGAGGTCCACGATTTTATGAAGCTGGCTGTCGAGGCTAAGAGGGCCAAGCTGAAGTTGTAGACTCCGAAATGCCTCGCCAGGAGGGACTACCACTGGCAACGATGCTTTGGTGGTTGGATCTTCCTTTAGAGTATCCAGAAAGCAGCATCCTCCACCGCAACATATTTTCTCTATTTCTTTGGTCTCTGCTCCCCTTGCAGGCGAAAGAATTCTTTTGACGTCTTCTGGACTTTGCGAGATGAGTACCGTGGACGCTCGCCTTTTGCGCGGTGTGGTTGGCGGTACGACGAAGTTTGCCTCGTCGTTAGACCGGTCGTTTGCTTCAACAGATTTTTCATCCACAGCACTGTTAAGTTGTGGATCTGTTGCCGGGGTACCAGGAGCTTCATTGTCAGAACCGGACGTGTAGACTAACGATTGAGATGACGAAGAAGGAGATTGTTCTGACTTGGTCGAGCTTCTCCTATACATGATTGGTTCTTTAGGTATGGGATCACTTGGGTGACAAGTGGAGGATTCGGATAGGCAAGTATGTTCGGAGGACTGGGGGTGAGGCATCTTGAGTGAAGTCAAGGAGGGGCGATGGAGGTGGTGTGTGACTGGGCCTGGCAGTTGTGTTAGCGATCTCCATTTACTACAAGTGGAGCGAGCGATGTTCACGGACGCCGAAAGGCGCCTGAGAATACCCACAGCAATGTTGTTGTGCAGGGGTTGACGTTATTGGCCTTGCGGGGAAAAGCCGTTGAGTGGCGGAGAAAAGCCGGCGGGAAGGCCAGAGCAAAGAGACTGGCACATTGATATAAGACACGCTGGGCGTCAGTCTTCAATGCGGTGAATGAGTAGTGTAAATCATGTGATTAAGGTCAGACTTATTTCGCGGATTTCGGCGTGTTGTAAAGTCTTAATGCTTGATGATGCATGACAAAAAATTAATTTGGCGATGATGAGATCGATATCTGCAGGGGCTATCATTAGAATAGGGCTGACGCTAGCAATATGCAGGCCATGAGCCCGGTCAATCAAAGACATACAACTTCGCAATGACAACCGCTATCAAACAGCATCCGCTTGATGTAAAACGGCGTTAAACTTCGTACCTTTACAATTAGACTGATCTGCCATGTCATTAATGCTAATCGCGTTACAGAGCGATCAAGCCGAGCAACTCTCGGCGCAACGCCGAGTCATTCTGTTCCCCAGCGTAGGAGTGCTCCGAGCACCGTTATGCAATATCTGTACATCCTCAGATCCTCATTCCGGCCTTCATTCTTCCTTGGGACTGACACTTCCTATCAAATTGGTAGATTGCGCTTGCGCATGACATTATTGAGATGATGCAGGCGAATCACAGGTACCTTGCAAGCACCTGCATGACTTGGCCGCATTGCATGATGAGGCTCTGTGCCGCCTGCGGGAACCGGGCTCGAAACACTAGGCTATTGCACGACAGTCCTGCCTTAAGTCTCTCTCAGAACCGTGTGAGAAAAGCGTGCTCTAGTTATTCGCTTTGTACTACTTTCGTTTCAGCTCGAAATCGAAGAGCTGATGTGACGAAAGCGAAAGTTGACCTCAATGCATACTTGCAATCACGGAAGAGACGAATGAAGAGTTTCCCCAGCAGAGAACTCAGCAGAGTAACCCTCGAGTATTTGTTATATAATACTTTTCAATGTATCATTCCTTATTGGTGTTCAAGAGCAGCGCTGTACGATTTTCCGCCGAAGCAGGAGTACCGCTCTTTCCATACCCTGCATTAGGTACTGTCAGTGCTTAAGTGGACCTCAGAATTCTCATTTCCTGACTCAGAAGTCAAAGGAGGTGTTTTCGCTGGCTATATTGTACTGAACACCAAGGCGGACGGCTTCGCGTCAGACCATCGGCTCGAGTTGTCCACGATGCTTATTTTTGATCAGTGGTATGTACAAGCCATCTAAGTTTCTCTTATAGTTCTGCTATCGCACTGAGTAGTAAGCTGGTGAATGGTCTCACCAGTCTGCTTGAGGACCTCCACTGGAAAGTTCATCTCCAATCGCTTGTCCGAAGAAACTCCTCTAAGGGTTACTGACTTTGGGGGCCGTTGGAACTTCATCTAGTGGTAACAAGAAGTACACTGTTGTTCGGCCGGAAGGATAAAGAAACGGAGGGCCCTATGGTATCTCGAAGAGCTTTTATACGGGGACCATAGGTAAGTGTGCACAGGAAAGTGTGCATAGTCAGCTCGGCTATCAAGATCTGGAGTTGAGCTGTCCAAGTCCTTCTCACCTATACCTGCCAATGCGGTAGACGCTCCAAGCTTTTGCTCCACCTGCACATCAATTGAGTCACTTCTATCAACCATTGCAACCCGCAAATTGTCGATAATCTGTTCGACTAAGACATGTTGATTCTTATTTTCTCCCTGTAGTCTTGGAAATTAGCGCCAAGCAGCTATAACTGTATTCGTTCCAGTAGTAGTGTGTGAGGCGTTGTTAGTAACGCAGAAGCCTTCCGGTGAGAAATCAGGCTTGTGTAGGCAGTCGGAAGGGGCGCAAGGCTGCAGCCACAGGGCAAGTCGTGAGGCAACAGCCATAGAAATTAGGTGACGACCAAAGAACATGTATAAGCCACATCCAATATGCATGAGAAGCGTCTATGCTGTAGGATGCCGGATTGTAAAGCAGTTGGTAAGGGGTGGAAGTTGTCATGAATTACCACTGGCGCTAGCGCATGGGTCGGTAATACTTCGGTTAAATCGAAGCTTAGTTTGTTGTCATAGGTTCTCTTCTACATGTTCTCTGACTCACTCAATGGTTGACTATTAGATGCTATCCTCGCGTCTAGGATGCTTCTTGAGACGTAAGATACCTTACAAAGGAATGGACTTCACAACAAAGCCGATGGCTGGCCTGCACATCTCCGCACACGACAATTCCGCGTTTAGCCAGAGCAATCCAGTCAACATTTACCGGCAACATATTTCCGACAAACTTGCTCCTATAACGGGGAAATCGCCCAGCGAGATATATGAGAGGTTGGCGTGGACTCAGACTTTCGAAAAGGGTGATCTTGCCTTACCAGTACCTGCGTTGCGAATACAAGGCAAAAAACCTGGAGAGCAGGCTATAGAATTTGCCGAAAACTTCCCAGAAACAGAACTAGTTGGCAAACCGGTTGTTAATGGGACATTTCTTCAGTTTTACTTCAAGCCAGGACCGCTCTCGGAGCTCATTATCCCGTCAATCCTCAATAAGAAGAACAAGTACGGCACGAACGATAAATTGGGCTTAAAAGACGAGTCAGACCCATCCAGCAAAAGAAAAATTATAGTCGAGTTTTCATCGCCCAATATAGCAAAACCATTCCATGCTGGGCATCTACGAAGTACAATCATCGGAGGTTTCCTGGCAAACCTTTATGATGCTGCAGGATGGGACGTGCTCCGCATAAACTACCTGGGCGACTGGGGACGACAGTTTGGACTACTGGCCAATGCTTTTGAGCTATATGGTAGTGAGGAAAAGCTGGAGAAAGATCCTATTGGTCATCTCTTTGACATATATGTGGAGATCAATAAGGTATCAAAGCCAGAGGAAGACGCAATTAAAGAGAAGAAGGAAGAGCTCAAACAAACGGAAGGGGAGAAACAAGATACTACAGAATTGGAAAAAGAGATAGCGGCTATGGAGGCCAGGAGCATCAACGAGAAGGCTCGGCAATACTTCAAAAGACTGGAGACTGGAGATAAAGAAGCTTTTGCTACCTGGAAAAGGTTTCGCGATTTGAGCATCACGCGGTACGAGAAGACATATGCCCGCTTAAACATCCATTTTGATGTGTACTCTGGCGAATCTCAAGTCGAGATGTGGAGGATGGAGCGTGCGGTAGAGCAATTGAGAACTAGTGGCCTGTCTGAAGACTCCATGGGAGCTGTCATTGTTGACCTAACAAAGTCCAAGGATAAGAACACCAAGAAATTGGGCAAAGCTCTTGTTAAGAAGACCGACGGCTCATCGCTTTACCTGACACGTGATATTGGAGAAGCTATGAAACGTTATGAGCTTTACAAATTTGATAAGATGCTCTACGTAGTATCTTCTCAACAGGATATGCATTTAGCTCAACTCTTCAAAATATTGGAGTTGATGGGAAACAATGAGGTGTCTGAACGATGCCAGCATGTCAATTTTGGTATGGTTTTGGGTATGAGTACACGTCGGGGCACGGTCAAGTTCTTAGACGACATTCTACGAGACGTAGGGGAGAAGATGCACGAGGTCATGAAGAGGAACGAGAAGAAGTATGAGCAAGTCACGAACCCCGAGCAGACAGCAGACACACTTGGTATAAGTGCTGTCATGGTTCAAGACATGAAAGGCAAACGGTATGTTCGTGCCGAGAATCGAATTCACTATCAATAGGCAGTGCTGATATTGCTCCAGTATCAATGATTACGAATTCTCTTTGGAACGAATGACCTCATTTGAGGGAGATACCGGGCCGTATCTGCAATATGCCCATGCTCGTCTCCGCTCTATTACCCGGAAGGCTAACCTATCCTCACAAGACCTCGAATCGGCAGATCTCTCCCTTCTCACAGAATCTCACGCCATCAATCTCGTTCGAGCTCTTGCCTCCTGGCCAGATGTTGTTCAGAACACATTGAAAACCCTAGAACCGACCACTGTATTGACTTATCTCTTTAAAATGACACATATGCTCAGTTCCAGCTATGATGTCTTGCAGGTCGTCGGTAGCGAGCCAGAAGTAAAGAAAGCGCGCATGGCTTTATACGAAGCTGCGAGACAGGTGTTGAATAATGGGATGCGCTTGCTTGGACTAGATCCTGTGGAGAGGTAAGCCATCCGCTTGACGATCTACGAGGTACTTCCTGGCGTGCAACGCTGATAAAACACAGAATGTGATGAATCATCTTCGCTCGTGGCTTCCATCGGTCACGTATGGATGGGAATTTTCGGGAGCATGGCCTATCTCCTGCTTCATCACCGCCCTTGTATGACCCGGTCAGATGGATACGCTATGGACGGTCGATCAAGGGTTTAGGTACGACGACGTGGCTATGGCCTGTGTGCTTTGCACTGCAATATCTGCTGACTTGTAAAAGTCGGTGAAGAGACCGGAAATAACCCATGATCAGGACTTTCCTATTGTGGTTTGTGGAGCCCAGTAAAGGGCCTTTGCCTTTCAGCCATACAATCGTGGTTGAGGATATCTAGCAATGCAACAAACCAATTTCGCAAGATGTGCAAAGCAAGCTCTTTTCAATCCTTTCCTGGCAACACTGCTCATATATGACTGGGCTCGCTTGATTTGCAGATTCTGCGTTGGCAAGTCCAAAATGGTTCGCTTCTTCAGGGACGCTATACTAGAGGGCCCCATGATCAGCTACTATGCATGGTAGGGCAGAGGAATATAAAGCCAATTCGTCAGTCTGGCTAATATGTCTCGCTTCATTCTAACCTAGTCTGTTACTAAATACACCAATGCACTGCGGGTGCGACCCTCTGAGGCCGCGTCGTAGGCGAATGAATGACAGCGAAACCTCTCCGCGCCTCTCCACATGAAGCATAGAGCGGAGCGCGGTGGAAGCACGATGCAACCATATGGAACTGGTTGGAAAGGAGGCGATAATGATGCCTGTTGGCTTGGGCAGCGACGGCTTGTTAGGCAAGGCAACCAATGATACTGCCCAACCTAATGCGAAATGCCAGGATCCTCCAAAATCAATTTTATCGCCCGACACTTTGCGATAAATCTTTTGCTTGTCACCGAGGATACAATTGCTTGCAACTCCCTCAGTATCACGAGCATTTATCTTATCAACATAAAAGCAGCTTTCCGGGCATATCGTTTCGGTAACCAAGCAGGAGATATGCAGGAGTCCGGCATCGATGCGGTTTGGAGAACGTGCTGCGAAGCCTGCCTCCTGCCAGCACAGGCAGTCCGTATTCCGCCATGCAAGCCCCTCCACCCAATACTCTGATCGCCACAGAATTAAGATTTCGAAAATTGTGACTCAAGGGACACGCTGCCCAGTGTCAGATTTTCAGGCGCGTTCTGTTTCTTGTCCATGCCAGTCACGGTCAAGCTCCTTAATCATCGAGTCAATTTGCGAGTCCCCACGCCATAGATCAAGAATTCAAAAATTTCAGCGGTCCTCCAATTCTTGGATTCTTGTAGCATATCATTTTGCTTATTGTAGATTATCCTTCAAATCCTTCGAGTTACCGTCATTGACCCCGGCGGACCTATCAGTGGTGGGGCAATAGGTCAGCCTTACGATCGAGGGGGTTATCGATTGCCCGCCGTTTTTTTTTGACCGGGCCTAGGACTCCGAAGACGCCCCATTTCTACACATCAGTCAGGCCTTCCACTGTGGTTCTGGCTCTGGCAAGCCAGCCTTGCCTCGCACAATTGGTACAGCTGTGCTGACCATTGTAGCCACGGCTGGCTCAGGACCATGTCGAGTAGCGCTTCGCAATCTCGCACAGCCGAAGCTGCTTACCTCGAAGAATATAACGAGGAAGCCCAGACGACCCTCCCCGGTACTCGACGGACTGCAAATATCACAGCCAAACGATCTAAGCCAAACGAATCGACTCCAAAATCCCTTCGCGATGAATTTAGCGACTCGGGATATTCAAGCCATACGATTGCTACCTTGGGTAGTACGGACTCTTCACTTGAGTCCAAAACTGGCTCAAATCCGCTGAGAGTGGACACAGGTACAGGCGCAATCAAGAAGAAGCCAACCACCGAGGGTAAAAAGCCCCAAAGTAGGCGACAAAGTCCGGAGAAGCCTCCTCTAAGCAGAGTCCAATCGAAAAGTCGGAAAGAGGAGGCCGCGCAACCGAAGCAATGCAGCTGCACAGAGTGCGTCGCAAAAGTGCGACGCTCTACGGCTCCGGTTAAGACGTCACACATTCACACTGGCCATGTCAAATCGCACTCCAAGCAATCGGTGCCTGCCCTTCCACCATCGACGAGACCTCCACCGGCTCAGATTATGCAAGACGCTCCAATACAGCCTCAGCCACGACCTCGACCGCCAACGGCGCAGTCATACCATCGTGCGCGGCCCATGAGCTTCCATGGTGGGCCCATTCCTGATCTCGTTTATCAGGCGCAGGGGCCTCTCTACATCGAGAGACCCTCACCGAGGTATCCTCCAACGCCTGTGTTCCCACCGCCATCGTACCCACCCCAGACTTCGTACTTTCCCACACAGCAACCAGTACCACAGCCACAAGATTATTTCACGTCTCCACTCTCGCCATTCGAAACTCAATCCCGCCCCCGTCCTCAACGGTGGACATCCGAGCATCCTCCGATTGTTCGTCCACAATCCATGGTCTACCCTAGCTCGCCTATCATCGAATATCCGGTGTATCCTGTAATAGCTCCTTCAACGCGCCCAAGCTCTCGTCAAACATCACATCGTGAACGACCTATCGCACTGCCCGATGAGCACCCTGCACGGGACGAGGATTACTACAAGATGCCTCCTCCACCATCCAGAAATAATACCAAATCTCGCCAAGAGACAAGGCCAGCAATGAAACATGCGAACACTGTAACGGATCCATATCATGCGCACCATAGTCGCCGCTCGGGACGTGAGGAAAGTACAGGTGCAAACGTGGGTCATCGCAGTCCCAACAAGCAAAGTTCCGGCGAGCATGACCGTCCAAGGAGACCCTCACTGGCCAGGCCCAGCAGGACAAGCGATGAAAAGGTGCCAAATACTCATACACTCGAGCGCCATCTGGCGCGTATGACCCTTGAAAGTAGTGCGGCTAAGGAGAGGAGGCAATCTTTAGTCTATGACCATGAATCTCTACATGACCTCGAAGGATCAGTGGAAGCATACCAAGCCGCCCAACGGAACAATGCCTTGCACGCTTCTTCAATTGATGCGCTAGTGGGGAGGAAGAAAGCCACTACAAGTAGTAGTAGCACCAGCAGTCGACATAGTGAAAAGAGTGAGAAAAGCAAGAACAGCCGGGAGGGAAGCGACGTCAAATCACGTCGAACAAGCAGTGACGTCAAGAATCGCCATGAGAATGACAAATTCGCAATGCGCTTCAACGCCTCGCAGGGCTTTAACCTTAATATCAACGGTGATGCGAGGAATGGGACTATCAATTTAAGACAGGTCAAAGACGAAGGCGAAATGGAGCTCAATATTGGAGTACGAGGCAGGGCCGTTGGAAGCCGGCCTACTCGACCAACGAGTGAAGAGAAGACTCGGAGGCGCAATTCCTCATACATTGACGGCGAAGCCGTGAAAGAGCTGGAGCGATCCAGGGCTACGAGTCGCGCCCGTAAGGAGCAGCTTGTGGATTACGAACCACGAATGATTCGAGAACACATCACTACTACGAGTCGAAGTCGGCGGAGTAGTCGGAGCGGATACAGTGGACGTGGACAGGCTGGTTAGAAAAGATCCGTAAGGAATGGCATGCTGCAGGCGTGATATCCTTGAATTTGTATCGCGATAACGCTGACGGCATGTTTGCATTGAATTCTTGACATTATTTCGGCTTTCTATCCCAAATCAGAATTCTGGCCGGTCTTTGACAGAAAAGCCGAGCCAAAAGCACGTTTTATCGGCGGGACTGATACCTATAATCTCAACAAATTTAGGGATTGAAGGGAAGATTGACGAAGACATGTTTGTACGGCCTTAGATGTTTTGAACCATCACGCAGCGCATGGATTTGGTTGTGGCGAGCGATTCCGGCTGTTGATACCACATATATGGCAAGACTGTAATGGAAGCATTGAATCTTGCGCTCTTTTGATAATCTCCCTGCTTGTGGGTACTCGGGTTTTACAAAATACCCTGCATGCTACTACAAGAGATTAGGATTCTATAGAGATCATCTTCAAACGCGTGGCAGGTCCTCTCACACATAAATATCCAACAAGTGGCAAGCGTCCTCAAGGCATTGATGTGTCTATTCTAAATCCATAGAGGCTAAGGGCGGTTGCGCGGCCAACAGACAGGTAAACAATCCTTCCCAGCCACCTCGCAATCACCAACCACCAAGACCGAGGTCTAGGTACGACAAAATATCGAGTCCAAATTAATACTTACTGTGAAGTTGACACAATAGAGACTTCTCTTCACATATAATAGAAGTCTTCAATCCCCATGCGTACCACGACTGGACACCTGCAACCTTAGCCGCAAGAGCCACTACAGGCTTCCAACTCACTCGCCTTTTCACACAGCACAGGTGCACATACCCTAATAGACCCATCATCATGGCGCCCCTTTCATCCTACTTTTCAATTCTGCTCTCCTCACATCCTTCATCATCAAAACCCTACTCCCTTAACGCTCGCTCCGATGGCCTTTCACCCCTCGAAGTCGGAAACTATCTGAGGAGAAGACAAGCAGCCAAAACCCCACCTTCTTCCTACAACCCCGGTGCCGGGGCCGTAGATCCCTTCCAAGTGAACAACCACGCGTTCTTCGCTCTGTTCGCCCTGCTAGGCGTCGCATTCTGTCTAGGCGGCATCTGGTTCTTCTTCTGGGCGAAGAACGGCGGATTTCGCTGGCGCAGGGGTGATTGGGAAGACTACAAAACAACAGTGTTGAGGAAGAAAGGACCCAATGGAACTACACTATCCGGGGCAACAAAGACAACGCGATTGGGAGGCGGCAGTGTAGTCGCTCACGGCGCCACCGATTCAGAGAAAGGTTTCAAACGAGGCGTCCAAGCCAACGGCAAAAAGAGCAAAGTACCCCGCGGAAACCGCAACAACGACGACGTCGACGTCCGCGCCTACCGCCACGAAAAACCCGCCAAAGTCGGCGGCCTCAACCGCGAACCAGACGCCATCTTCCATCAAGACTTCGCCTACACCGATAACACCACAAACACCTACTCCGACGAAGTTTCCTCCCAAGCCCCCTCCTCCGTAGGCAGCCACATCCCCATCAACACTCCCCGTAAAAAGCGGAGCCATTCCCCGAGCAAGAAACATACCGCACCCACCACTCCTTCTCCAAAGAAGAAGCAATCCCCCTTCTACACTACACCCAACTCCAACACCTCAACCGACTCTCACCGCCCCCTCCGCCCCAACGCCCAATCCCCCGCTGGAGCTAGCACACCCTCCCGCTCACGTCACAACTCCCCTACCAAACAAACCAGAAACAGTGTACCGGGAAGTTTCTACACCGAGCCGCTCGATTTTGATTCGAGATATAGTGCTAGTAATAGTGAAGCCGGGGTAACGGAGGATAGTAGAGGGACGAAGGCGTATTTTCATCCGATTCCGGGACTGGGGACGGAGGGGAGGAATGGTAGTGGTGGAGGAGGAGGTGGGGGTTTTAGGAGGGGGAGGGGGAGGAGGGATAGTTTGAGTGATAGTGAGGGGGAGACGACGGTTAGTTGAGGTTTATAGGGGTGTGGGATGGGGGGGAATGGAATGGAATAGGCGATGAATAGGGAAATTGGTGGAAAGGATTGATATTTCGGATCATGAGAATCAGAATGGCCATTTTGCATTGCATGGTAAGAATGGGAAAGCGTATCTGTCTGTCCCTTTGAGGTATGAATGAATGTAAGACACTAGCTGAGATAGCTTCAGCGATATAGCATTGCAATGGAATGAACGATTGTGAGCAAGCAGGGACGTCGTGCATAATAGTGCTGAACATGCAATGCAAAGCAAATATAATTATTTTCCTTGCTCCTGCTTATTAATACAGTGTGTAAAGATAACGTGACAATGCCCCGAAAGTACCTAGGCTTTTGGTACACTAAGCATTCATAGCGCTGCCTATGCCTTCCTGATTCCAATATGACTTCTGTTTTTCGTTGCGTTGCTCCTGACGAGTCCTCCCTCCACCAAGCTTCAGCAGAGGTTGTCAGGCCTCGACTACTAACCCCCTTTGAGCAAACTTCATCTGACGGGCCCTTCTTTCGCTTGGGAACCATAGAGCTTATCCTTGATAGCCTTGGTGTAATTTGTAGGTATGGTATGTATGCCTGGTAGCTATATTCTCGGGACTAGGTCTTTGGTCTCTGAGGTATACATATGCATGCCGGTTCGCTATTCATGTGACGACCGGATAGCTATAGGTGACGTGTCACTCCGCGCTGATAATGTTTGAGGTTCCCGTGGGCCGGGAGGGAATATAATGCCTTGAATTCATGCGGCGGTATTGGGTTGGAGGTCGATGGTTCAACGGTAGTAGCGTGGTATTTCATCGCCGCCAGCTTTAGGCCGCTTCAGGGGATGGGCTTCTGTGTTCCTGAAGCAGATCTCGCGTTAGTATATCTCTTACGAGCATGGGAGACTTAGGTAAGAGGAATTTACTCACAGGACATAATTATCCAAGCTGATCACATCCGGTTTGCTGAAGATGAGGTAAAAATACTTCAGCGTCTCCGCAAGCCAGAAGCTTTCCATCTTATTCTGTTTTTTTGGATTCCTAACAGTCACGTCGTCGATCATAGCATTCCCATATTCGGTCTTTGTCTGCTTCTCAATATTCTCAAACATGCGCCATGCCGTGTCCAGCAGGTCAGTCTCGCCGGTCAAGCGGTAGTGAATGAAGACCGATTCAATAGCTTCAGGTCTGAGTAGGTATCTGGGATCCCAGATGTCGACGAAGCCAGGTTTAAGATGTTTGGTGGCAATAGTGTGGTTGAAAAGCGCTTCATCGCTAGGGAACTTATTCTGCTCGTCATCCTTCAGATGGGATTTCGCTGATTCGATGACGGCCTTCTTCCACTTCCCCGCATCCCAATTGCAATCGGAATTCATCTCGCAAGCGACCATGCGGAACACTTCTGGCATTATTCCAGTAGGCATTTGGTCGTATGCCCATATGCAGCCATCTACCAGCTTCCGCGCCATATTCATGTGTTCTTCGTGATTGAATAGCTTCGCGCCTATTCCAACCATACCTCCGGCGTAGCAGCCTAGATGCTGTCCCACAGGGTCTATATGAGTGTTAAAATCCTTATCAACGAAGGCACCTCCTGAGATGAGGATATCTCTGCTGTCTGGCGTCATGGGCTGGAAGAAGACGTGGTTCATCGCCGCTGTAATAGCATCCTCGTACATCTTTTCCATCTGCTCGCTTCTGCCACCTAGCAGCATATGCTCTTTTGGTAGATACTCGTAGAGCGAATCCGCCATCGCACCAAGTGTAAATCTTGAATCTTCGAATGTGATGTTTCTGGCGTTCATAACCACTGGCCATAATCCAGGGATCTTCGTTTGACTTTGGCTCTCCTCGAAGACATCCACAATACGTTGAATAGCATCAAAGAACTTCATATCGCCCGTTATCTGCGAGAGGCGAGTGAATTCCAAGGAAAGGGAGCCAATGTCTGCAATGAGCGTAGCCTCTCCAGCATCTTGATTCCCACCCTCGAGTGCTTCCTTCCACTTCCAACGGGTGGCTGGCATGCGATTTGGGGTGTCGAACGCGCAGTATAGCAATTCACCCACTTCCAGGGCTTTTTCAAGTAAAACCGGGTATTCACCTTCGGTCAGATCGTAAGCTCCAAGAAAGCCTCCGAGGTACCGAATGGTGGTCTCGAAGACGCTTATCAATTCCTGATTCGAAGCATTGAAGTCGATATCCATGACGGCAATGACAGCCTCTTCAAACTCGTCTTTCATTCCCATGATCCAGAGCGTATCAAGAGAATCTACCAACGTAGCACCCCATCCTCCAAAGCTGTCTGCCGCCCCTCCATCGATAGGCGACAGCTCATCCTTCTTCCATGCATGATTCTTGTAACCCTGCCATGCATGTTCGAAGCTTGCCTTAACCGCCTCCAATCTATCCAACCTCCTGACCTTTTCCTCTGGTTTTTCATCTTCGAAGATATGCTGGAGTCTGCTCAGTGGTAGTGGTAGGCCATGGTTGAACTTTGCATAATCCTTGACGGGATATTTCTCCTGGAAAACGCGCGAACCAAAGGTATGTTGTCCGCTCGAAAACCTGGACTTGGTAGGCTTGTCTGAATTCGGCTTCGGTAGAGGACTAGGTCGTGTGTCGCTTATGATAGTTGAAGACACATTGGTTGGGGAAGGGAGGGTCGTGTTGCCGGGCGTTGCCTTGTTGGTGGGTAAAGCGTTGCTCCATGGAATAGCAGCTGATGAGGAAAGCTCGGGTATATAATCCAGATACCAAAGCGTGACGAGGGCGGCGAAGGCTAATAGGGTGAGCAGCGTGACTCTGCGACGTGGGAGCAGCATGTTGGACCGTAGGCTCTCTGGAATTCTAACATGGGGTCAAGCATTGAAGCCTCACGGACGTCGCTGGGTCAAGTATATGCCCACTCGTTTGAGGTTACCTAGCATTGGAAGAGATGGCAGAAATGTGGGCGTTGCACACACTTTAGCCAGAATGTTTCTTCCACATATCCTTTGCACCAACACCAAAAAAAGGAGGGTTGGTTCACCTTTTAAACACCCTGGTTCGGCCCCTTGGACTAAGCACCTACAAGCGCCATGGCTCATTTGCGCCCCCGCTTACCCGTATTTTCTTCAGCCTTTTCGCTTAAAATTACCTACGGTGTACAGTAGGTACCCTAAGGTAGGTACCTTGCCTAACCTGGCTCCCTTAGTGACGATCATCCCAGCCAACCGTTTATCAACGAAGTAGAAACTGCTCTCCAAAGCTATGCTAACTTAGAGATGCGTGCAGCATTGCCTGCAACGCATTCTTTCAGCTGTCCCTTCTGGTTCGATATTGTCAGCACCACCAACACAACGTCATGAGAGCCTGAAAAGCGACAAGGATTCTGGCTCCACACCAATGCTTCATTCAATTAGAATCACTTCCGGATCAGCTGATTTGTATCTTGTGAGTTGATGCATACCCTGGCAGGCTCGAAATCAAGAGGCCCACGAGTACTTGGCCTCACTCATTCCCCCAATACCGATAGTGTTATCCACTCTCATGAGTCCATTCAACATTTCGTATCTTGAGCTAAGGTGATCTGCATTACGGGGATTGTCCTCTGTGTACAAGTAGCACATGGATTCATGTCACCGAATGTTGACCACGTGGTCGCTTTGTGGTACGTGATACAGTCTGCCAGGACCTAGGCAACAAAAATCGATACAGCGATGCCTTCATCCATCGTTGGATATATGACAGCCTCCGGTGATGGTATCGTGGCAGCCAGATGCCCCACGCGACATGCAAAGCAAGTGTCAAATGCTACCAGCGGTATTAATTGATTTGGATAATCTTGCAGCCTTCTTAGAGGTTACGAGTACCACGGCACGGGATCATGAGATCTATCCCGTCAAGGCTCTGCCATGATATGATCCACCATCTTTCTCGATGTCCTTCAAGCCTGCCCCCCCTTTTCGGGAAATGGTCGGAAGGCGACTGCTATTCTTGAATTTGATGGCCCTGAAGGCGGCTAGAGCAAGCACTCGGACCGTTGGAGCGCTGGATCCTGGATGCACACCAGGATCGTCTTTATGAATAGTTGCCTCATGACCTTCATGGCATGCTTATTCAGAGTACCGATTGGCACACATTGTCCGGAAGAATGTCGTACGACAGGTGCTGATGTAGATCTACGCTCTCTTATCGGCCTCCCGCCTTGGAACGTCTGGATCCATATTCTATGAACCCAAGGACGACCAGTAAGCATCCTTCGATGGATCAGACACATGGTAGATCACAACTTCATGGTGCGTGTGACCTCGCATTGCGTCCCTTTTCAACCGAGACTCCCTGAAGCAGCCGAGATGTTCCGACGGTGTGTCTCTTATTCAATTCTAGCAGCCTAAAACCCCTCGACCTCAATCATCTTTCTGTAGACCTTCCCAACAAGCTGTCATAATTGTGACCACAGGACCATCGACCTCAGATATCTTCCGGTAAATTTTCACAACGAGGCATATCGGGAAGTTATGCTGCAACTACCATGTTGGTCATGTTTCTATCGAATGAAAGTGGTAGCTATGTCCATCCTCTATAACATAAATATACTAATCCCTCAAACCAGTGTGACGAGGACGCTGTCTGTAAAAGCTGCGCTAGAAGCAACACCACTTTCAAGTGTACAAGGGGGGTGCTGGCAGAACAACTGGTGGGAGACTTCCGGCGTACAATCATCACTTGAGTGGTCAGCGCTCATCGCTAATGTAGTATAGGTCTCTCTCAACGTGGTGACGCCTGGTGGATCCTCGAGGATGTGGACCCAAAGAAGCCAACCTTGTAAGCTGGTCTTAAGTACGAGGGTCAGTCTCAGCAGCCTCTCCGAGACCTGCACACATTTGGCGATGGTGCTACCGCTGCCGAGGACTTTCTTCACCAGTCCATTTCATTCGAGGCTTCACCGAGTGACCATCCTCTGGTACGAGAATGGTACGGGGGCACTCCCTAGCAAGTCATTTCTTCTGCCGCTCTTTTCCAACTGAACCGGCTACCGAAGCCAGGGTACGGTTACAAAGACTTCGAAGTCCAATCTCACCTAATCATGCTTAGCCTCCATTGTCTCATTGCCACGATTGAGCTAGCCGAGCTCACTCTATCGCACAACGCTGTAATCGAGCTTCCTACTCCGATCCCCCTTCCAATAGGTGGAGCATACATTAGGCCCGAGTTCATTGAAGTGACCAACCCATCTCAGTGGCCTCAAGACCCGCCAGGGAAATGCCCGCTGGTCCGCACTTTACAACGAGTGATGCAATCAGCATATAGGATGCTCCTTCGCGGACACGCTAGAGACTGGCCAACTTTCTACTACACCTACTTCATTTTGGCAAGGATCGCTTGGAACCTCAGGATACCTCAAGTATTGACTACTGCCTTCCAGGGGGCTGCTTCGAAATTCGACGACGATATCGAAGAAAAGTTATGTGGATTTGCCAAGTACGTCACTGAATACAACGAGCTATGCCACTCAAAATTCGATATCGAGAAGTATGAGCATTTGGTTAGCGACCCCGGGTTGAGGGAAGAATGTGTTCACTTGAACAAACTGTGGACTACCCCCTTCGATGACTTTCAAAGATGGCAAAGAAGCAATGCAATCGCTTAATGGACAAATACCAATCCTATGGGGTAGATAATGAATTATCTATTAGCGGGAATAATTATGACACATCCGTTTGAGACATTTGACCTTGAAGGCAATATGTATTGCTACATGTATGTAGTACACCCGTCTAATTTGTTTCCCACATTTCATCACATACATGTGTAGCAATCCCGTCTAAGAGACAATGGCAGCGGTCCAGTCAACTTCCTCCTGGCAAAGACCGGCAGATTCAAGCGTTCTCTGAGATGGCGTACTTCGATGGGGTACCATTATGAAGAGCACTAGGAGCAGTGAGTTGGGTGTCATGGCTCTGGGGAAATCACATCGTGGGGTCATGCAGCTTGGTTCCCGTGTTTAGGTTCTAGGGTGCATTAAGGGTTTCCTGGTTCTATGCTCTCGGGTTTATTCACTGCTAACAGTAACTCTAGTCATATAGCATCTGCTCGCTCTCCATTCCCTTCCTCGCCCCTCACAAATCAACCTCTTGCCCCTTTAAAGACTTCCTCACCTCCTTCCACTCGCTTACAACCCTCTCAGCGGCCTTGAAGTGCTCATTCGAGTTTAAGCCGTCCTTAGCCAGAATGAACAACACCCTACCAAGCCTGGAACAAGTATCAGTCGCAAGATACCTGTACTCTGCTCCAGCATTTTCTTCAAATAGCCGCTTAAGCTCCTGATTCTCTGGTGTAGCAGGAAAACTTTTGGGACTAGGAAGCTCATACGGCCAAGTCTCGAAACCGTTCTCATCCAAACGTTCATCGCCATCTTCTTTCCACAGCCACCATGGCGGCTGACAGTTGACGAACTTGGGTGCAAATACGGCCTCATCCCAATCGAGCACAGCGGTGATCTTGATATCATCATCCGGTTGAACTTCAGCCATGACGTTGCGCGAATGCAAATCAACGTGACAAAGGCAGTGCATGTCCGTTGGGAAACCCCCCATATTATCCATGTCGCAGACTGTTTCCAACAGTTCTCTGAAGAGTTCAGTCTCCCGGTCATCATCGTCGAGTGTATACGCGTGCCACTTTCCGAAAACCATCTTGAAAAGTTCTCCTGTGGTCTGAGGCGTTGCCATGTCTCCTGAAACCGTACGGTCATCAATGAAGTCCCCACTGCTGTCTCTCAGCTCAAATGGCACAATGTTAGGGAAATCGGCGAACACAGTACCCGCGGATGCTGCATCGATGAGGCCCGGCACTGGACTCTCCACGGAGAGTAGAGACTTGATGACAAGACCCATCTCACACGCTATTACGCAACGCTGTTGATGACTGAACTCTGCCCACATTGAATCAAGGTCGCTTCCAGGTACTCGACTCTGCACTACATATGGCATTTCCAGGGCATTATCGTTGCTAAAATCCTTGGCGATAACCCTGGGAACTGGTATTATTGTTCGCTGGCTCACAAAATCCAAGATTGCCACGTCTCGATCGGGACGCCCTGCGCTTTCTTCCCATCTCGAAGTCCGGAGTATAAGCTTCGATGTTGCATGCCCGTACGAATTTGGTAGCGAAATACTAGTGATCCTATTATAATCCCCCCCTTTGAGTCGTTCAACTTCAACGACTGGTCCTTTGGGAGGCGGCATAAGGGACCGCAGTAATTTGTTCGCACGTAGCCGTGTAGCTACAAGTCGGCTCATGGACTTTGGTGGAGGCCATAGGTTTTCACAGAGCTTCTCGACTTTTGTCTTGAACTCTGTGAAAGGCTCTCCTGTATACTTTATGGTGGAGGTTTCAGAATGGTCGGAGAGGAAAGATGAGGAACGCGATAGTAGCGAGGCACAGTCAAATGTATCGGTGCCATCCTGCTCAGATGGCGACAATAGCACATTTGGCGGGTTGCTCGGAGGCTGTTCCTGATTGTCCGACATATCTGTTGTCATAACTGATGTATTGCTCGGCACCTGTTGCTCGCTTTCTGGAAGATCTGATGCAAAGTCCTTTTGAAAAGCTCCTTGGGTGTCCATTGGTTTTTAAGAAGCAGCACAAAGTGTGCATAGGAACCTCAAGAAGGTGACAAAGGAATTTGGCGTTTTTCCAGAATGAAACCCGATTTCAGGCTCAGACAAAGCACTCACATGCTTGTGTTTTGGCTGCGGGATACGTTTCTTTGTTTTGCATATTCACTAACGTACCTTCTTCCCCGTAAAGAGAGGCGATTTCTGTTCTATTCTATTGAAAAGACAAAGAAGAACCAAGTCATGACTTTGGTATGGTCAGCGACAAAGCTATTTTGCTACTTAAATTTCATCATCACGGTGAAGTCTTTGTTCCTATCCTCGTCGCTCATTGCTTTTTTATCCACGAAACCAGTGTTGAATATATAATAGACATTGTGTAGCCTCTGGACGAGCCCTCAATCAGCAATCCCACTCATCGCCTCAAATCCCGATCTAGCACATCAGAAGACGTCCGATCCAGGACCATAATATCGTATCTCAAAAATCGACCGGCAAAAACACCATGACCAAAACACACCACTGCGCCGGTAAGAAAACAATGCCAGGCAACTGCCGCCGTGGTGTCGGACCTAACAAAAAAATATGTGCTGAGCATCAAGTCATCTGTAAAGGCATCACAGAAAACGGGAATGTGTGCAATAGACTGCGTCTCAAGGACCAGCCGTGCGTTAAGTGTGGCCGATCTTCAGAACAAAAGCGGCGCTAAAATGAGAGTTTTGGGTTTGCATTGTAGATACATATATCTGAGACCGATATACTATTGACTTCAAAGCACTTTTTACCTAATAAACTAAGCATTGCAGGTTCGAAAAGACATGACTGCATGTCTATTGATGAGATAAGCCATGACATGTGCGGTTGCCGGGACGGGAAAAGGACCATGATAAGCTAGTAGAAAAGAGAAATGAAAATTGGCAAATCATGCGGTAAAATTGAGATAGATTACAAGCCTCCCTGGCAATCTCGTAAGGTACCAGCGAATCATATGATGCTTTGAAAAGCATAGTATTAAGCAATATTGGGTATAGTAGCAAGCTACATAGCATACCTGCCAGCCTCCCCCCAAACCCACCTCATGACAGCCATGAATACATAAGCACGTAAATCATGATCTCCATAGATAGCTCGTTCGTCGCGACCAAAGTGCTTCCACCCTTTCCTGGTTATACAAAAATCTCCGCGTCCGCCTCATTCAATACGTCTCGCCCACACCGCTCAGCTTTCTCGTTCCAACTCTTTGAGGTGGTCCCATATCGCCGCCTCCAGCTCCTTGGCCTGAGCTTATCCTCCTGGCGGCGCCGAAGCCACTAGTTCTTTTGGTAGCAGTGGCGGCAGCCAAATTCGGTATGCCGGAACCGCTATCGCTTTTTCCGAGGGTAGTTCTCCGATTAGGCGTGGGTGTCAAGACTTCATTACTTTCGTCTTCTTCTTCTGGATGCTCGGGTTGAGAGCCGTAATTGCTCAGTCGGCTCACGCTTGCCGAATGTCCATGCGCGCTAGCATAAGAGCCGCCTACCGACGAGCGTGGACGGCGAGTCTCGGATTGTGTAGTAGTCTTGTAGTGGCCTAGGGGCGTTCGGGCACCGGAGATGGATTGACGACTTTCTGGACGACTCGTCATTGAAGCAGCACTCGGTAAGTGGCTCATTGATTGGCGTGAGGATAGACTAGCACGAGAGCTAGGTATGCTGTTGTGAGCATCTCGACTTGGGGGCCGGCTGTGTTGTGGCTCGCGGCTGGGACTTGGTTGGGGGATGCCATACGAAAGACGACTTGATGGTCGATCCTGACTTGGTGTGAATGCAGATGATAGCCGGCTGGACGGACGCTCTGTGCCAGAGTTTTGAACCGAGGAAGCATTACTGCCGCCGGTACGCTTCTTATTACTGCGCATAGTAACTGTAGCAGGAATGGAAGACTGGCCGAGGGCGGAGCCACTGCGGGGCGAGGCGTGGGGAGGTGTGGATGTAGGAGCTGGGAGTTTCGAGCGTGCTGATTTCAGGCGCTGCTCAAGATTCGTCATCTTAGTGCGTAGGCCACGAATCTGATAAAGAGAACCCGAATGTGGGAGCCCCGCTCCAGGCTGTGGGTAATCTGATCGGCCCAGCGTGGTCCTGCGCGGCAAGCACGGAGTCCGATCACCATCCATGGCTAATCGGCTGTGCCTAGGCGGCCTTGAAGAATTCAATTGTTGTGCTGGGCGTGGAGTCGTATTTGAGTCTGATATGGAAAGCCTTGATTTGGCTATTGGCAGACCAGGCGTTCTCGAACTTACAGGTATGGACTTTTCCGATGTCGGTGGTGAAGGGGGTGTGAGGGCCTCGGACACTTCAGATGATACGGATTTTGTTGGAGGAGTAGCGATAGTCGGTGAGGATGTAGACGTCGTTGGTGAAAGTTCGGATAACGCCGACTGTGGCCTGGCAAGGTCTGCCATCAGGGGTGGAGGCTTTTTTCGGCGTTCCCTCTCTGCTGCTTCCTCAGCATGGCGGAGCTTATCTTGCCTAATTTCTGCTTCGATCCTGAGATCGCTAAGTTCGTCCCGTAACCTTTGCGTCTCTATCCTAAGAGCTTCCCTCTCCTGCTCGCCAGCCCTGATCTCTTCCTCTGCCATCACGCCTCGTTCGATAGCTACATTGTATTTCGATTCTAGATCTTCTAATGACGAAGTTGTGTTCCTTGCTTGGCGTTCAAAGTCATCGTTTGATACCTCAATATCCCGTAGTTGTAGCTGCATAGTTCTGTTGGCATCGCGTAGGGTGGTAATTTCCTTCTGGAGCTTGTTCTGCGCCGCATTTGCTTCAGCTTTGGATTGCTTGTATTTAGTCTATCGAGTGCTATTGTCAGTCCACGGCCACTTGTGCATATCGCTCGCGATTTAAGACTGCAAGCTCGGAGATTGTGCAAAACTTGACTAACCTTCCACTCTTCAACCTCATAACCCAGAGCTTCTACCTTTTCCTTTAGCTGTCTCTCTCTTTGTTCCGCAGCTTCCACATCTTTCTCTAACTCAGTCTCCAGCTCCTTGCTGGATGCTTGGAAGTCTGCGAGTTCTGCCTCAAGTTGCTCATATTGGGTTTTGTAGTACGCGATGGAGTGGTCTGAATTCGGCGTCCCAGTAGGTGACGAATCGATAGCTTCTTTATGAGAGGCCATAGCTGGCGGCAGCTTGCCAAAGGCAGCAATGTGGCTTAGGGGTCTTAATGATGGCGGAGAGGGCGTCGAAGACGGCTGCTTGTGCAAACCGAGCACCCTCCGACGCTCTGGGCCAGAGGTAGCAAAAGCCGTTGCAAGAGGACCGTTGGTCCAATGTCAGGTGTTAAGGCCTGGGATCACCAGGGGTTGTTGTCCGTAAGTGGCGGTGCGGCAATCCCGCGCTGCGCAGTGAATATTCTCTTGTGACTTTATCCCTCCTCTTCTAATTCACGCAACCTGCCTCACACGCACCGTGGTCCCTAGGGTTAGTCGTCCTAGTCGTCCCTGTCGTCGTTGATGTCGCGCAAGGCATGAAAGTCGTCAGTATCAACAAGTCAACAATTGCCAAGCCCGCTAATTGGCTAGCGCAACCGTGCGCGGTGTCCTATCATTGTCCCTAAGGCAACCCCATTATGAAATCGTTCAAGACGTATTTTCGCGGAAACAAATACACCTATCAACGGCTTTTCCTTACTATCTTCACAGAATTTGAGTCTGGTGATGAGGGACTGCATTGATGCAAAAGCAAGCTCGAGTTCTAGAGGCTGCCAGTTTTGTTCTTTCCCCGCCAAATTATGTGTTCCGGCTTCTGTTGTTTCACACTGCAAAGAAGGCTACGATGTGCAATACAAGCGATTGGGTCTTCGCGTATCGCCAGATGGCTTCAAAAAGAGGTACCCAAGCTGTGTTTCCAGATGTCCCTGACCCCGCTTAGCTAGGGTTTCCCCTACGGTACCTATCTTATATCTAACGCTCCAGCGCATGTGCTTTTTTCCCTATTTTGTCGGTCTAGCTTGATTGTTCCAGATGTTTTTTGTTCTAGACTTTCGAACCCTGCGATTAGGCAGTGCCGTTGCAAGTGGGCGTTAGAGAGATCTAAGCGTCGTCGGGCAGATCTACGGTGTAGGAATATTGCGGTAGCTCTGAGGTGGAGTACGCCAATCCCAGGCCTACGATCGGCCAAACTTTGATAAGCTAAAATATCCATTACATATCTCGGCCGCCACATCTCCTGCCTTATCGTAAAGAGGAAGGTAAGTAGCACATGGCGGGATAACGCTATTGCATTATGGGTGAACTTTAGAAGACGAGCATGTCTCAATCCTTCTCTCGCTATAAAGACTGCCACGATTGTGGGTTCATTGTATTTTCACCTAACTTCGACAGGACAGCCATCTCCCAATTGTATTCTTTGATTTCCCAATACACTCTCTAAACGTTGCTTTAGTGAGTCAAGATGTCTATAGAGGAGAAGAAAGTTTTCCACGAGGATGTCGAAGAAGAAAAGGTCCTTGAGGATCTGGGCTACCAGCAAGAGCTCAAACGCTCGTTTGGCCTCTTCGGTATGATAGGCTTCGCTTTCAGTATTGTCACTAGCTGGACGGCGCTGGGAGGTGTCCTCATCGTTGGTGTCGAGTCAGGCGGCCCTCCTGTCATGATATACTCTTGGATCGCAGTCAGCATTTTCGGACTTGCAGTCGCATACTCGATGGCAGAGATGTGTTCAGCATATCCCATTGCTGTAAGTTTGAATGAGTAGCAGATTTGTAGAGGTACTGATTCGTGCGTTCGAAACTTGTAGGGTGGACAATACTCCTGGGTTGCAGTTATCTCGCCGCCAAAGATCGCAAGGGGCATGTCATGGGTGACCGGATGGTTTATGATAGTTGGGATTCTAGCTATGGGCGCTACAAACAACTTTATAGGGGCAAACTTCATTCTTGGCCAGGCTAACCTGTCTTTTCCCACCTATACCATAGAGCGCTGGCATACCACCCTTCTAGCCTACTTGATCGCCTTCTTGAGCACGGCACTCAACATCTACGGCCCTCACCTTCTGGACCGTATCTCACGTTTCATTCTAATCTGGAATATCCTCTCATTTGTCATTGTCATCATTACTATCCTTGCCACAAACGACCATAAGCAGCCTGCCAGCTTCGTTTTCAACGACTTCCAGAATTTCACTGGCTTCAGCACTGGCTTTGCGGCTATCTTGGGCTTGTTGCAGAGCTCCTTTGGTATTGAAAACTCAATCTACTTAGTTGAATCTGACCACTAAGTTCTTCAATAGGCATGTGCTGTTATGATGCTCCGGCTCACATGAGTAAGGGTCAGAATTCGTTCTTTTTGGACAAATGACTGACAAAGCTTTAGCCGAAGAGATGAAAAATGCCTCTCGGGAAGCGCCAAAGGCCATCGTCCTGTCCGTGTATATCGGCGCAATTACCGGATTCATCTTCCTGATCTCTATCTGTTTCTGCATCGGCGATATCACCTCAACAGCTGCATCGACGACAGGCGTACCACTCATCCAAATTTTTTACGATTCAACAGGTTCCGTAGTAGGGACATGCTTCCTCTCGTCACTTATCGTCGTCATCGTGCTCGTTTGTGCCAACTTTTTGCTAGCGGAAGGCTCGCGAAGCCTTTTCGCCTTCGCACGTGATCATGGCTTGCCCTTCTCCAAGCTCTTCGCGACAGTGGAATCGAAGCGTCAAGTGCCCGTCTACGCGATCTTACTCGCCTGCGGCGTACAACTAGCTCTCAATTCGATCTACTTTGGAACTTTGACTGGCTTCAACACAGTCATATCGATCGCCACAGAAGGATTCTATTTGTCCTATGCGATGCCGCTCCTTGCACGTATCCTGGCTTGGTGCACAGGTGATGCAAAAGATCTTCCCGGGCCGTACAGTCTCGGTCGTTGGGGCATTTGGATGAACATCGCAGGGCTTGTATTCCTCATTTTCACATCTATTACGTTCAATTTCCCTACTCTAAGCCCGGTCACTTCGCAAGACATGAACTATACCAGCGCAGCGATCGGAGTCATTGCGTTAATTAGCATTGTCACGTGGTTCACTACCGGGAGAAAGAACTTCACTGGCCCACAGATTGGCGGAGCGGTTGCCGTTTTGGAAGCGAGGCTCGGCGAAATTCCGGGCCATGGTAGGCTGGATGGTACTTTGGATGGTACTTCAGATGATAAGGCGGCGCTGCCGGAGATGGGTGCTGATGCTCGTGCTTGATTGTCTGTGTCTTCCGCGAGTGACGTGCCAGTTCAATGCATATATATTATTCTTATATTTGAGCAGGTGGAGCTAGCTCTGGTGGATTTCCTGTGGTCTAGTTTCCTTCCAAGCCTGCGGCACATTGCCTCGCCATTTCGAACTTTCAGATCTTCAGCAAGCACCTAAACCTGCGGATTGGAGCTGGTACTCACCTGTTCATCGGTCTGACAGACCAAAGTTCTGTATCTGGCGCCTTCCATTCCTATATCGCGAACAACGTCCTCGATCTTGTTATTGTTTGTTTGCTCGTCAAGCCCAAAGCCCAAACATCTACACTTCTCGACAATCCTTGTCCGAAGCAGTGCTCCTTTCTCTCCAATGCCTCCCGCGAAGACCAAAGCATCCACTTCACCTTCTAATTTCACATAATAGCTGCCGATGAAATGAATGAGCCGATCAACGAATATTTCGAAGGCGAGTTTGCATGCTGGATCTTGAGAGGAGGAAATCTCGCCAAAGTCTGTGGTTCCTGTAAGAGCTTTCCAACCTGATTTCTTGTTCAGAATTTCTTCCGCCTGTTTTTTCATGGCGTGTTAATGGTGGAACTCGGAGTGTCTCTTGAGTAGAGTACGTACCGTGCTGATATGCATTTCTTTGGTGCTACTTGGACTTGGTTTTCCTGCATCATGCGTAAAATGGAATATCAAACTGGTAAAGATTAGCACTGGTACCATAAGTGGATCTTGCAGGGCAGTGCTACCTCGGATCAACATCACCACTTCTCGTTGCTCCTGGCAATCCCGCCAGCGGTGTCAATCCCATACTGGTATCTAACGACTTCCCACTCTTTATGGCGCAAGCTGACGCTCCACTACCTAAATGCAAGGCAATGAGACTAGTCTCGCTCTCCGGCTTGTTCAGATATTGTGCCACAGCCCGAGTGATGAAAGCATAGCTAATACCATGAAAACCATACTTCCGCAGTTTGTTCCTCTGAGCTACCTTTGGATCGATTGCGTACGTTCGTACTGCTTCTGGTATCGTCGCATGGAAAGAAGAATCGAAATATGCAATGTTGGTTGCTTTTGGGAGAGCTTTCATACACGCTTTCACGATAGCAAGAGCACTGGTGTTGTGTAATGGGGCTAGGTCCGTGAGATCTTCGAGGTGGTGGTAGGTATCTTCGTCAATGACATGGGCAGTGGGGTAGTCACCACCGTGGACAACTCTATGACATGCATAGGTTATGTCGTCTCTGCTGGATATTTCGGACAGACTATTATCCTTGACTAGATGGTCTAGTATGTATTCACAAGCGTCTTCGTTGGAATTGATATCTTTGACTTCCTGGCCCTTAATGTTCTCCGAACCACGCTGATAGCTTAGTTTTGCTGGAGGTGCCGTGAGGCCACTGATTTGAGCATCAGCGAGTTGTATGGGATCTTGGCCTTGTTTAGATGATTTGTAGATGGAGACCTTAACAGAGGAAGAGCCCGAGTTGACGGAGAGAATTATAGCCATATTTAAGATTATCCAAAACCGTCTGGCCTGACTCGACGAGCACTTCCAAATCTATCCGCCACGTATAAAGATAGTATAGTAAATGTAAAGGCTTCTTCTTGCTCACTATTTACGTGCCGGATAGGGCTCTGTAGAAACCCTTATCGATAGTTCTAGCTTGGCGTTAGTTTTTAGGGGCGAAGCTAACGCCAACGGCTTCCAGGAACAGGAGGTTCTGATGATCACGCCAAAGAGATAGCACTCATTTGCCTCCGGTGGCAGCCAACATTGTCTACCTCAAGCAGGAATGCATAGAACGTTGAATGGGTGAATATAGGAAGAGGCCGGACCGACAGCTACAGGCATGATGTCAACGGTGACGGCTACGGCGGAAGCGTCACGAGGGGTCTCTGTTGGAGGAGGCGCAAATGCTCGGTGGTGTTATTATGGTGTGACCCAGCAAAACACCCTGGATCTCGCCGGTTTCTCAGACTGCTGGCCACCGTAGAACGGACCATTGACTCCTATAAGACAGCTTGGGGATCTCAATCTACTCTCCTCACCATCTTAATTCTCCTTAACATCATTATCAACAAGCGCCAATATGCCTGGAGAGGAAATAGATCGCCCAAACCCCCAGCCTCTGCCATCTCATATCGACGATAATGTTTTGTCTTTGGCCGTCAAGCTGGACAAGACGAAGCTCGATGAGTCCACCTACACAGGACTTTCTGAGTTCAGGCGTGCTGCAAACTACATTGCTGCAGGTCAGTATCAATTGGACTTTAGCCGTATCAATTGGCTAATAACTCGCAAACAGCCATGATATTCCTGGCAGACAATATCCTCCTCGAGCGAGACCTTACCTTCGACGACATCAAGCCTCGTCTACTTGGTCACTGGGGCACCTGCCCTGGCTTGACCCTCGTCTACTCCCACCTGAATCTGCTGGCTACACAGAGAAAGCAGGACATCATCTTTGTAGTTGGGCCGGGTCACGGCGCGCCTGCCATACTATCGAGCTTATGGCTGGAAGGCTCCCTTGGGAAATTCTATCCCGAATATGGTAGAAACAAGGCAGGATTGAAGAAGCTGATTACAAAATTCAGTACTCCAAGCGGATTTCCAAGTCATATCAATGCTGAGACCCCAGGGGCCATCCACGAAGGCGGAGAGCTAGGTTATGCGCTGTCTGTGGCTTTTGGTGCAGTCATGGACAAGCCCGACCTTGTTGTAGCTTGTGTAGTAGGCGATGGCGAGGCGGAAACTGGTCCAACTGCGACGGCTTGGCACGGCGCGAAATTCATAGATCCTGCAGAATCTGGAGCCGTCCTTCCAATTGTGCATGTAAATGGATTTAAGATCAGCGAACGGACCATTTACGGCTGCATGGACGACAAAGAGATGGTAACGCTATTCACGGGCTATGGCTACCAATGCCGCTTCGTAGAAGATCTGGAAGATATTGACGCGGATATGTGCAGATCGATGGAATGGGCATTGGATGAGATACACAAGATACAGAAAGCAGCCCGATCCGGTAAACCCATTATGAAGCCTCGATGGCCAGTCTTGATTATGAGAACTCCTAAAGGCTGGGGTGCACCGCAAAAGGTTCATGGGAAATTTATGGAAGGATCATTCCGTGCCCACCAAGTACCTCTCATGGCTGCCAAGTCAGATTCTGGCGAACTGAAACAACTTCAAGAGTGGTTAGGTTCCTATAAGCCAAAGGAGCTGTTCACTGAAGACGGCGGTATTGTTGAAGAGATTCTAAGCATCATTCCCAAGGATGACAGCAAGACGTTGGGACAGCAAAATGATACTTACGGCTCTCATGACGTGCTTAAACTTCCAGATTGGAAGAAATATGCAGCTAAGAAAGGAGGGCAAGCAAGTTGCATGACTACTATTGGTGAGCTTCTTGACCAGACAATGGTTGACAACCCAAAAAGCTTCAGAATTTTCTCGCCCGATGAACTGGTGAGCAACAAGTTAGACGCAGTATTCCGCCACACTGGGAGGAATTTCCAGTGGGATGAGTTCTCCAATGCCCGCGGCGGCAGAGTGATCGAGATCCTTTCAGAGCACACTTGCCAGGGCTTCATGCAGGGGTATACCCTCACTGGGCGAACTGCACTTTTCCCTTCGTATGAGAGCTTCCTAGGCATTGTACATACAATGATGGTGCAGTATAGCAAGTTCAATAAGATGGTAGGTTCATCGATAATACTCGTCTGCAAGACTGAGCTGACTCAGAGACAATGCAGGCACGTGAAACTAGCTGGAGGAAGGATGTCAGCAGCATCAATTATCTCGAAACCAGTACCTGGACACGACAAGAACATAACGGCTTCTCCCATCAAAATCCCTCTTTCATTGGCGCTGTCCTGAATCTGAAGCCGGGAGCCGCGCGTGTCTACCTCCCACCGGACGCGAATACTTTCCTATCCACCATAGCTCACTGCCTCCGGTCCAAAAATTATGTAAATCTCATGGTTGGTTCCAAGCAACCCCAACCCGTGTTCCTCTCGGCCGAAGAAGCGGATAGCCACTGCCGTGCTGGCGCATCGGTTTGGAAGTTTGCGAGCACAGACGACGGTCTCGATCCAGATGTTGTTCTCGTTGGGATTGGAGCTGAGATCACCTTCGAAGTCATCGAAGCAGCAGCAATGCTTCGCAAGATTGCGCCAAATCTCCGCGTCCGGGTCGTCAATGTTACTGACCTTATGATTCTTAAGCATGAAGGTGGCCATCCCCATGCCCTTTCGCATGAGAGTTTTGACGCCTTGTTCACCGCTGATCGCCCAATTCACATCAATTACCATGGCTACCCAGACGAAATCAAAGCACTGATATTTGGCCGGCCAAACCTTCAGAGAGTCACCATTGAAGCCTACCGTGAGGAGGGTAGTACCACAACCCCATTAGATATGATGCTGCGGAATCGTGTTAGTAGATATCATGTGGCGGAGGCGGCGATCAAGGGTGCCGCAGTGAGGAATGAAAAGGTCAAGCTGGACATGCATGAGATGCTAAGCGGTCTTCGACATCAGCTTGTCAAGCTGCAGCAGTATATTATGACCACTGGGAAGGATCCAGAAGGCACCTATGATACGCCAGCTTTTGGTGGGAAGGAGTCCGTGCACAGGGATGTCGGGTATGCCGACTGAGGAAAAATTTCATATTCGAGTCTGTATGTGATGATAAAAATGGATTGTGTATAAATAGAACAAATGCATAGCATGATAGAGACATTATAATGAAGATCAAGTCATCTAAGTAAGCTTATGACATTCTCGTATTAGCCTGGTGATGATCTAGTCCCAATACAACGCAAGCGGGACGACGCCTTCGTTTGGTTATGTTGACGTGGCTGGGCGGATGTAGCATATCATAAGATGCAAGGATGGTCTTAGAGATCCTAATCAGTAACATACTGTTGCTCGTTAATGTTGAAATTCAGCCATGGTTGAAACCACAAAGCCGGGGCTGCTCGACCTAGAGAAGGAGCTGACATGTTCTGTGAGTTTTGCGGGAATAACTATATATCCTACACTGTAGACTATGAATGCTAACGATCGCCAATTCTCAGATTTGCACTGAAATCCTCTATCAACCCCTCACTCTTCTAGACTGCCTCCACACATTCTGTGGTTCCTGTCTCAAGGCATGGTTCTCATTACAAGCCTCCCAAGCTGCGCCCTCAAAATCGAATCCGTTCAACTGCCCGTCATGTCGCGCCCCAGTGAGGGAGACGCGACCGAACGCTACGGTCACCACACTGTTGGAGATGTACCTACAGGCGAACCCGGGAAGAGCACGGACTGGCGAGGAGAAAGAAGAGATCAAGAAGACTTATAATCCGGGCGAGGATATACTGGTCAAGGTCAAGCGCAAGAGAGAAACAAATGATGAGGAGGAAGACAGACGGATCGTTGAAGAAGTCCGAGAGATGAGCCTCAGGGAAGTTGGAGTCAGTGATAACGGGTCGCATGAAAGGGGCGCAAGGCGCAGACTTAGAGACACAGCACTTAGAGAGACAGCTACGGCCAGATGGGTTGATGATGCCAGGCAACACAGAAGGCATGAGAGCGACCACGGTACTGGCGCTGAGGCAGCTGGACCTTCAGGCTCTAGAGACCCAGCAGTTCAAGCGAGACGGATCGAGCACCAATCAAGTCTACGGTCCCTGATGAGTAGCTCAGATGTGGACTCATCAGAGATGCAGGAGGAGATATTGAGACAGATCAGAGACGAGGGGATATTGGATGGCATTGATCTTGATAATCTCGATGTTTCACAAGAGGACGAGCTCAGTGAAAGGATTGCTGAAGCATACCGCCGTCGTCATCACCTTAGGGCAAGACAGCAACAAGACACCTCTGACAGGCCTCAGACACCTGATCCTCGTGAGCAGGGTTCGGACGCGCCAGAACAACGGCACCACCGTCGGCCTGGAAGGTCTCCAAATCCTCCTGAATCTTCCGCACACTCGTCACATCCTCCCCTATCAAGACCGCATCTACTCGAAGCGTACCCTACAGGCCAAGGCCATAGACGGAGGACGTCCAGCGAACACAGACGGCAGACTTCGCCTACGCCACCTTCAAACAGCAGCAGAATCTCTTCTGACACGCAAAGGCAAGCGGCCCGCTCAGCTACGGATCTTTCGAATACAGCACGAACAGTTTCAAATCACAGAGAGCGCCCTTTAGACGTTTCAGGTCATAGCAGACGCACGTCAGACACGGATCGTCTACGATTTCGTGGGGAAGTTAGGGATTCGACACCTCGAATATCACAAGACTCTAGAAGTCCAAGGACGCGACCTCGAGCGATCTCATCAACGCAGGCTAACGGTGCTAGCGTCCCATCACCACAGCCTTCCCCTAATGTAACGGCGAGACCAGATCTAACAGTGAGTCCCCAAGCTAGCCGGAACGATAGACCAAGTACAGAATCTCGAACCTTGTCTCAGCCATCAACAAGCGCACCTGCTCAATTACCCTCATATCCCGAGCCTTCTGTATCCTGTGACAGATGTGGCAAACGGAACCTCGAGTATGAATTGCATGAAAATTGTCCTGAGTGCAACGATGGCAAATACCATCTATGTCTGCGCTGCTATCGTCTCGGCCTTGGCTGCCTCCATTGGTTCGGCTTTGGCCACCTGGCCATGCAGCGGTATCGACAACAAGAACCAGTCTCTGGCTATCCGTCCAATCACCCTCTTCCTCATCGACTCACTGGCCACCGCTACCTTCCACCACCTCCGGAAACTCGCCATATAGCGGTATCAGGCTCATCAGTAAGCACGTCTTCAGACCCGGGAAGTCGTCTTCAAGCTGGGCCCTTT
Organism: Cladonia borealis; assembly: GCA_018257855.2. NCBI lineage: Eukaryota > Fungi > Ascomycota > Lecanoromycetes > Lecanorales > Cladoniaceae > Cladonia > Cladonia borealis. The sequence goes on from JAFEKC020000013.1 coordinate 183,353, forward strand.
TGTTCGAATTGCTCAGCTTTCACGCCAGACTGCTATTGGAAGTGTGACGACTGCAATGCAGGTGAATGGGGCTATTGCAATGTGTGCGTCAACCGGGGCAGATGTTGTACACACGCTCTTCTACCTGTTCGCTACCCAGATTCCATTAATCCTCGAAGTACCTCACCATCGAGTCAGGCCCAGCATTCTTCCATGACACCGCTTTTACAACCTCCCAAGTCCGCTTCAGACAATCAGTTCATTGACCAGTTCACTGGACAAAGATATTTCCCTCTCGCTTTTAGCACGAAATGTGATATCTGCACTTACCCCATCCCACCCTCCAACACACGATTTCACTGTCCTAGATGCAACGAAGGGGACTACGATATTTGTTCGCCATGTTATAATAAACTTGTCAACGCTGGTAAAATCAGCAGCGAAAATGGCGCCAAAGGCTGGCGCCGATGTCCAAGTGGTCACAGAATGATTGTCGTTGGGTTTCAAGATTCAGTTCTTGGTCAGAGGCGCATAGTCGTTGAAGATCTGGTCGGTGGGTACGCACTCAGAGATGACGCGGAAGGTGAAAGCAGCCTCGAATGGAAATGGCAAGAGGACGGGCAACCACAAGTCAGGAGAATTTCGAAAACTTTTCCAGGCCGAGCCAACGAGGTGAGAGACTCTCCGTTGGCCGAAGGTGTAGCAGCTCCACCCTTATTGAAGATATACCCTCCAAACGGCGGTAATGGCATGCGAGTACTAGCTCTGTGGTCATGGTGGCCGGCAGATGGTGTGACTGACGAGCTTGCGTTTCCAAAGGGAGCGGAGATCAGGGAGTGTGAAGATGTCAATGGGGAGTGGTTCTGGGGGACCTACTGTGGGAAGATTGGGCTTTTCCCGAGTAACTATGGAAGAGTCCTTGAGATCATAAGGATGTGAGTAGGGCCTCTTGATCACGTAGAGACGAAGTATGATGGCACCAATGATATGAATAGCAACTAGGAGACACCGTTCGAGCGAAGTTGATGTTCTCAACACTGGTAAGGTACATGAAATAAGCACAAATTACGCAGAGAGCTACTACGTAAGTAGTACTTCCGGGAGCAGTGACCTCAGCCGCTGCACGCCAACCGCGTGCAGAGAGCATCTCAGAAATAGCATGGGTATGCTTTCTATACTATAATGGAATTTTGTGGTTCACCCGTTAAGGCTTCAAATATCTATTTGTTTTCGCGCTTACGCCTTCCGTAATCGCTCGAGGCATTCCTTACGACGCATCTCTGTTATAAACCGCTCCTTTGTATTGGTACAAGCATTGTTGTGTATCTGTTAAATTCGAAGGGAATGCCGCGCTTATCCTATTTATGCAACTACCGAAACACCCGCAGATTTGGAAATTAAGCTAAGTTTCATTGCGATGCGAGATCTTAATATTCAGGGTCACGTTATCGCCGTGCGAATGTCGTTATGCGCTCTTATGCTAGGGAGACGTTCCGTCGTTCAGAGGCTACATAAGTCAAGCTTACTATGGTGGGTAGACTACATTATCACATCTTGTCGGAAGACGCCAAAAGAGAATGGAAGCAATTGTGACATACTTCTTGGTCTTCGTTGGTCTTGCTCTAGCTCTCCCAACGTCTTGCCCATTGATTTCGAACTCCTTGTCCTTCACAAGCACGTTGGCGAATCTCACACTCCCAGTGAATGGGACGAGCTTAGTGAACACGACAGAATTGAGGTGCTACAGGTATCACCACATCAGTTCAGAACCAAGCCTAACAAAACCCTCAGCGCTTATTCCACAGCCTCTGGCCTCTACGCACTTGGAAATATCCGAACTCGAATCTGTAGTTTCGGCAGTCTCTTCAATTTCAGCAGTGATGCAGACGTAGACGAAGTCATCTTCGCCGCAACTCTAGATGTTCTCGATCACATCGAGGACGAAAGCGTGCCAAGAGTGGCTTATCATGCAGGCCCGGGCGGTGGCCAGGGCGTGGTACTCAAGCTTGAACCTATTGATGGGGCAGTGAATTTGACGTGGGGAATGTGGCGTTCTGCGCTTATGGACATCACGGAGTACTACGCCAGGGAGGGCAAGGTGCCCATTGACTTTTATATTAATTATTTGATAGACTTAAGAGCTATATTGATTGGAGGTGGGAGTTTGGTACACGATTTGTGGTACGAGGGGGACGAAGATTGAGTTATGGACGAAGTGGCGTGATTTGCCTACAAGGCTTTCAGGAGGACCTTTCGCCCACCTGAATGACTGATATCGACCGTGAATAGATGTTACGAGAAGCTTTCCACTGTTAGGCCCATAACAATCAGACTCATCTTTGCAAGTTCGTTCGAGCTACTCGTCCACCATACCCGTCCCATTCCCACCCCTACACCCAAGCCTCTGCCATTTTGCCTGCGAAATCGGTTCGGAATAGTCTCACATGACCTCAGATTATCCCACTGCTGACATATTGCACGCGAAGGACATTTCAAGTTTCAAGAGTCTCCAGAAAAAGAATTTTGCATTTCCAGCTGGAGAATTACCACATATGCTAGGGGGTAGACACCCCGTCTATTCAACCACAGCGCCTTAGGATAGGGCCAGTACCACATATACTAGGGGGCAGGTACCCCTTATATTCAACCACAGCGCCTTAGAACAAGGCCAGTACCATAAATGCTAAGGGGTAGAAGAATTCACCCCTCAAAAGGGAGCATCGAGGGAGCATCGAGGGATCTGTGGGGCGGTGCAGGGCGCGCAGCGGGTGGGAGGATGTTGGCTGCATTGAGCCGGCTTCAATTGCCTTCCATTTCTTCTGTACGAGTATTCAATGCCTACTATCCAAAACCTTATTAAGTGCCAGCCTATATACAGCCACCCGTAAAATAAAGCAGTAATAATTATAGCAGAGCGACATATAGCAACGTTCCGCCTAGATATTCCTAGCTATATTATTGGATGCTGGAATGGCGCAAAAAGGTGTTGCTTTTCGAGCCCGTTGATCGTGCTGGAGGGTCATGTAGGAGGGTAATGGGATGGTAAGTTTGCCTGGCGAGCCGGGTCAGAAACATATGATAGGTCGAAGATGGTTCGTACCAAGCGGGCCCTCTATACTAATCATCTTTGAGGGCGCATTTCGACTGAGTGTTTGGGACTACTGCCGCGGCGAATCGAGTATGCTCAGATGCACGTCTCTAGGGACTGATAGAGGTGCGGAGCCTATTCGTGATCCGCGTAATGAAGCCGTAGAAAAGGGACGACTGCGAGCACGAGTGGACAGGGCAGAGACGAGGAATTCGGGTAGACCAACGGATGTCGAGTATGGAATCTCAAGTGCACACAAGGCGCGACCTGTCCGGAGTATCATGTCACGGTATGACAGTGACTAGGGAGTAATTGAGAGACAGCGTAATGGTCAGAAGCGTTCTGCGCTGTTCGTTGATTCCATTGATCCAAACTCTTTTGGGCTAGCTTGTATACTAGCGCTAAATCTGGCTTCTCGAGAGATCGAACGGCCTTTTCCATCATCATCATCGTCACAAACCTGTTGCGAATTGATCAATTCTTGTGTCGTCTGAGTATGAGGACTTGTATCGATGGGAAGCCATTAGAACCCGTTCAGCGAAGACCCTTGACACAATCGTCGAAGGCATGGAGGACCGTTTCGTACATGCCCTTCCATAATGCTCTACCTGGCATTATGTAAAAGCGGCCCTGCGACCCTTGAGGATACGAACTATGTATGATAAGTCCTGCTTGCAAAGATGTTGACGCAGCCAAGTGTCAACACATCTCGCAAGCGGCGCACCGCAAGGCTCATTTTCTCGCAAGCGGTGCACCGCAAGGCTCATTCCTCCGAGCGTCAGCCTTGTTCGTGCGTGGCTGTGACTGCATTTAATGACCCGATCTCGTTATCAATTTGCTCGCGAATAACCTTTATCTGCTGCAACGAAGACTCTCTATGTCCTAAGGCCTCTACCTGCAAGTGCTGAGTCTATATTTGTGACTGCTCTGATTGGCTGGTGTGTCTGTCCTCCCCTGCAGCCAGATCTGTTTCAGAATGGCGAGGCAGTCAGTAACAGCAGAGCTTCCCTTCCACCGTCTTTTAAGGAACAACGACTTGGGGATCATTGAGAATCCCTTGCGACGAGTCCACGAGGACGACTTGATTGCAGACATTCGAAACTTTCACCATGAGTACAGCCTAAAGGATATTGTAGATGTCGATGTCTTGATCAGAGGAGGTCTCTTGGCAAGGGACGAAGAAGCCACCGTTACCGAAGGGCGACTGAGTGACGTGGAGGTGTCAGCCCTGGAAAGAGAAAAATCCACGCGGATCTGGGATGAAAGTAAAGAGCTCAAAGTCATCCTTCTGACATGCTGTGTCGGTAGCGTTGTTCAGGGCTGGGCTCAAGGTGCTATAGTGGGTGCTAATCAGCTATGGCCTGCAGAGTTTGGCTTGATAATCGGCTTGACGGGTCCTAAGGAGCCGGAAGGCCACATGAACGATATATGGCGATTCTCAGCCACCAATGCAATTGTTTATTTTGCGGCAAGCTCAATTGGAGCTCTATTATGTGATCCCTTGACGGAAATATTCATGGGTAGGCGAGGAGCTCTTTTTGTCGCGGCGATAATGACTTTCACGGCCTCGATTGGTGAAGGATTCACCCATAGCTGGCAAGTAAGTAATTCCAGACTGTTGTTCATATTTCTATGCACTATCATCGCCGAAAATGCTGGTGTGAACGCGGAGGTCCATCTCGAAACATGTCCATGGCACGATACGGCGGTGCTGACGTTAAAAATGAATTTAGGCGTTGTTCGCGTGCCGATTTCTACTTGGAATCGGGATGGGAGCGAAATCTTCAATCATACCTGTTTTGGAATCCGAAATATCGCCCGCCCGACTAAGAGGTATTGTCTCATGATTGTTTTAGTCAATGAGTTCAGGCTAATCTGAACAGGGCAAATTCTTACCTCGTGGCAGACAGGGACAGCTTTAGGAATTGCCATCTCTGCCATTGTACCCCTCATTGTCACTGGCAGTTGGCGATTTACTATCGCAAGCTCTTTCATACCTGCAGCAATGCTTCTAGCACTGGTGTTTGTAGGATCCGAGTCTCCGCGTTGGTGAGCTTTCCCCTATCCTTTTCGATTCTTCGCCTTCGGTCAATCTCTGTTCTGCAGCCTCACACCATAGTCACCAGCTAATACTCCTGTGTTGTCCAGGCTAGCAAAAAAACAGAGATATTCAGATGCTTATAAAGTCCTTCAGCGACTTCGCGAGAGCCCCGTTCTAGCCGCACGTGACTTGATCCGCATACGGGCTCAGCTCGATGTCGAGACAATCTTATTCACGCGCAATGCCAACGATGTCATTGAGCTAGGGAATGAGCTTCCGCATCTGGATGCCCAAGCCTATCGACGGGAAATCAGCCTAGCGGGATACGGACGACGAATCATCCAGCTATTCACAATACCTCGTGTTCGACGATCCACGCTGGCCTCCTTTATCGTCATGAGCGCTCAGCAACTGAGTGGGGTAAATGTATTCGCTTTCCTTGCATCTACGCTATTTGAATTTGCAGGGATATCTCACAAGCGCAGCTTGTGGCTGTTCTTCGGATTTGGGTTGGCAAACTTCGTGTACGTTTTCGAATCGACCTGAAAGGGCACGGAACGGATAACTGACGTGACTAGATTTTCTGCAATTGCGTACTTCTATATTGATAGTAAAGGACGTAGATTCCTTTTGATGCTATCACTGGCGGCCATGTTCCCGCTTCTTCTAGCCTCCGGCTTTGCATTCAAAGCCAGCAGCACCAACGTAGAGAATGCGCTGGTTGCGACATTCCTCGTTCTATATACTCTTGCATACAGCCCGGGCGCAGGGGTCGTTCCGTTTCTCTATAGCTCCGAGATCTTCCCTCAAGTACTTAGAGGTAAGCGAAACCCATTTCTTGCCCCCCAAATCTGTCAATCATCATTTGATGTTAACAAAGCCTTCATAGAAGTAGGAATGGCGTGGGCCTCTGCTGTCTGTTGGATGGGAGCAGGCATATTAGCTTTGACAGTGCCACGACTCATCCATGCACTCGGGCAAACAGCTCTACTCTGCTTATTTGCGTAAGTTTCCTATTCTAAATGCCCTTCTTTGTCTTGACAGGTCGTGTAATCATCACTAACGGCACGCAGCGGCTTGGATGCGTTTGCACTTCTCATGGTCTGGCTACTCGTACCCGGCACGGAACGACAAATCTCCACTATGGAAGAGATGAATTATGTATTTGGCGTGACTACAAAGAAGCACATGCATTATCAGCTCAAAGAAGTCGCTCCTTGGTATTACAGTCGCTACGTCCGGCGCCAAAGGGTCGAAGACTTAGCTCCCCTTTACCGGTACGCAAAGCTGAAGGATACGGCGGCTGAAGATCAGTGATGTTCATGGAACGTTTGGGACTATAGGTAATGGATATGAATGAGCTCCGTTTATTTTATTGGAGTTTCCATGTATTTACGACGAAAGGTTGAAAGATATATACCAAAAGTTCTTTACCGTTGGGCTTAGTTCGTAGAGGCTGGTTAGGGGTTGCTGTACAGCCACGCGAAATTCCCGTTGCGGGGTCGTTAAGGCACGTGCCCAACCACATTCAAGGTGTTGGGGCAACCCGGGACATTGGGCCTCCCGCGTCGGGGCTCGCTTAAGGGACCGGGCACCAGGCTCCTGTCCCATCCACCTCAAGACAGCCTCACTACCTAATGAGCTGCGTCATCGCGATCGCATTGCAGCGGAGTCTTACCCACAACCTGATACAGGCATGAAAAAGGAAAAGCGACGACATTTTCGCAATCTACCCTCAAGTATTTCGATTATCACAACATAAAGTTCATGGTGCGGGCCGTTATCGGTCTTACTCCAACCTAACAACGTCGACCACCATAAAATGGACGTTACCTGTGGGTCACCAAGTCTCCACTCCACCCTATTGGCCTCAGCTATTTCCTCCATCGTGGTATGCGCGTGGTTGCTGATGATGTGTCACAGCGAGTACCATAACAATAGTGAAATCAGCATGGACGCTCGCTATTGCCCTTAAAAGACTCATCCACGATATCAACCGGCAGGATGAGAACGTTCAAGAGTTGGAATTCAAGGCGGGATTTCTTGCTACTATCATTGGAGAGGTTGAGAATGCCTATGGTCCACAAATTGGACAAAGCCATGTTGCCCATATCGACCCACGAGAGGTACATATCAGAGAGACAGTGGAAAAGGTTACCAAGCGCTGCAAGGATGACCTCAAGCAATTCGAGAAAGAGCTGTCGAGTATTCTTGAGAAGAAAAATTCGGGATTCTCAGGCAAGGCTTTGACGCAATGGAGAATGCAAATGGCGGCCCCTACCTTTGAGAGAATTGAGATATCTTTAGGAGAGCACCAGCGCTCTCTACAACTCCTAGTGAATGTGCTACAAGGGTATCATCCGAACTCTAATATTGCTATCAAATTTTGGGGATATTTGCTAAGGTCCGAGTAGGCGTAGACTGGACGATACATACAAAATCATGAGGATCGTCCTCAATGCGGTCTCGCCCAACGAGCGGATGCTGGACAGGCTCCAAACGTTCACACCTCTACGTCGATGCGATACCGATGCAACTCTTGTGGCCCCATCAGAGAGCACTGACACGGAAGAGCAACTTTCGTTCACGGGGAACAATATGGGCATCCCGCAGCAGCTCTTCTTGCAATTCTTTGCAGGACTGCTCAACGAGATGGCTGCCGAAAGCGGGGCTTCTGTGGCTCTGAAGTCACCCAATGAAGTCAGCGATCTCGTTGCCTTCGGAGCCACCCCTCAGTTTCGACAAGTCTCACCTTCCAGCTCAGAAGCCCCAACATCACGCCACAGTCACTGTGAGGCGTGCAATAAGAAATCTGGGCAGCCTTCATCGCCTATGCCAAATCCGGTAGAGACTGCCAGCTCCCTTTCACCATTCCCAGCAATAAGCTACGAGCCTCGAGATTCCTGTTCAACAGAATTATCAAAGGTAAGGACTTCAAGGTCGACATCCGGATCATCACAGGCAACAACCCTGTTTCAAAAAGAATCAAGAGAGCTCCCAAGAGTTGAGGATGGTAGTTGCAACAATCAGATCACGAGACCCTCAGATTCTCAAAGGCTACCCAAAACGAAGAGCCACCAAGACCTGGAAGATGGGAAGAAGCTTTTGCAAGCTGTCCAAAATAACAACATTCAGCTATTTGACCATATTCTTGAAAGCCACTCAAACCTCGAGGAGAAAGATAGCAAGGCGATGACCCCTTTACTACTCTCCGCTTCTCTAGGCAGGGCGGAAATGCTGGAAAAGCTATTGGCACAAGGCGCGGACAAGACAGCTACGGATAACACTAAGATGACCGCTCTTCATCTCGCAAGCCAAAAAAAAGCTACTGGGCCTATTATAGCCTTGCTACTGAGATATAACGATCAGTGCGTGAAGGCCGGTCATGATAACATTGTGGATGTCGATGCTAAGGATAAATGTGGGAGGACAGCACTTCATTACTGCTCGAGAGAAGATATGCAAAAGGAAGCGAAAATGCTCTTGGCTCGTACCACTGACATTGATGTCCAGGACAATGGTGGTTATAGTCCGGCTTACTTCGCCATCAAGCAACACAATTACTTCATTGTGAAGGATTTGCTAGACCGGGAAGCCCGTATTGACTTCGTAAGCCCAGAGTTGGAGAAGGAAACTTCCCACGAGATCCGAAAATTGCTTGAGAGCAGCAAGTCTCCTCCAGGCAACCTAGCCAGGTCGCGGACTTCAGAACCCACGGTATCAAGACACAGTAGTGTCAGCGATCTACCGGAGAGAAAATCCTCCCGCTTCTCTTCACTAAGGAGGAGCAGTACGAGGACATAATTGCCTACTCCGAGGAACTCATCGAATGATGACTGAATGGAGCAGAATTTGAGTAGAAGAGCAGAGATATATGGATTCCAGGCCCGCCTGCTGGAACTCCCTCTTCGGCAGAAGTTGGAGGTATGAACACTTTTTTGGCAATCATCCAACGCGGATGGTCCATTCGAAGCAAAACGATTCGCATGCCCAAAAGGATTAGCGGTGCTTGCTTCGCCCGCTCGTCACTTGACATCAATGTCTGAAGTAGCAATCTTTGTACGCTGTCCGCCTTCCTCGGATACAATTCAGCTAAAGAAGCCGGTTCCAGAAAAAACGATACATCACTGGTTGGTCCCATCTACTGTCAAGCTGCTATCAACGCTATCCGCCTACTATACCACGTCCGGAGCAGCTAAATCCTCTCAATACCGCCACTCATTTTGAGGACTCCTCATCTTTGACCAGTCTCATCTTCTTCCGTTGATCCAATCCCGCGAAAAGGATATCCTCAGCATTTTCCTAGACTGGTGGGTACATCAATCTTGATCGCGACCTCAAATGTTATCATCAGAGCGTCGGACGAAGCTGGGAATGTAGTCATTGAAGTGGGTGCGGATGGTGGTTTCATCACGACTTGTGGTATCCAGATGGCATTCGTGTAGGGCCCGATGAAGAGGTACTCGGCCTCGTTCTCATCATCGGTATAGGCTGATGGGATTCTCCTTGTCGAAGGGGGTCGCTCCTGAGCGAGACTGTAAACGTTCATTGCTGCACATTCCCTAGAGTTCCTCGCGATGTCGTGGTCTGGTATCGCGATGCTTGGGGCCCTCGTTCATGAAACCACACCCCCGTAATTGATCTATCAGACTAGCCGCTCAAGCATGAAGCTGTCACCCGATTTGCAGGCCACGCCGCCTCTGACTCCCTCGTACGCCGACGGCATCCGGCATGACGATACACCTATTCGATCTACCAGAGACGGCGCTGTTTTTGGCTTGGGGAGGGTTTGTTTGTCTGCTGGGAGAGTTGGCGTGCTGCTATTGTGGCGTCGCTGCTGACAATGACTTTCACGGCTTGGGAGAAGAAGAGGGGGGTTGGGAGGATTGGGGAAGGTAAATTTGATGGTGGGCACTTTGAGTATGACACAAGGTTCCCATTTGACAGGAGGACCTACCGTGAAAGTTCTCTTCGTGCTATTTTCTTCTTCTTCTTCTTCTTCCGCTTCTTCTTCTCCCCCCTTTTCTCCCGAACATAATTTCCCAAGAGAAAGAATTACCTTGGAGGCGGCATCTCGACGACGAGTACAAAATCATGTATGCGAGATCACGTTATTGGCGTATCTTTGTGAGATCTACGAGTTCAGAAGTTGTTATTTTTCACCTACCAATACATATATATACATTATAGGATACACACTAATAGGGGCCATCCCCCGGACCTACGGCCCTCCAGATGGATGAATCCCAGAAATTAGATGACAGCCAATCAATCTATTGATATTCAAGGTCTTGGCGCTTAGGTCAATATATAATACATGGTAACTCTAGCCGGTATAAACCCCGTACATAAGCACCTCTAAAACCGGGATCCTGTCTGGATTGCAAAACAATGCGAATGTTGCACCAAGAATCTTGAAGAATTTGAGAGTGCCAAGGTTTGATTGGCCTCTATTTAGGGAGGCTCGATACGGCAGGACCTATGAATAACGGGTAGATAGTTCCCCGTAATCTGAGCGGAATCAAAACAGTCAGTTGGACCTCCGCTTCTCTAATTTGTACAATCTGGACCTGCAATTCTGCATATAAGGATGCGTTAGGTATATACAACACTAATACCCAGGCTAGCTCATTCCCTAAGGTAGCTCGAGAATCGGACCCCGCAGTGGCTGGCTGTAGTTCAAGGCGCAAAACCCAACACCATGCATTATCCTCTATTGCTTCATCAGCAGACCATTATCATGGCAAGTGATATCAGCGATGGATCCATTATCGCTCGCAGCCAGTGTTGCCGGCCTCGTGAGTCTAGTACTCCAAGTCTCTGGCACAATTGGATCATACTGCAAGTCTGTGAAGGACGTACCGAAAAGCGTCGAAGAGATCAGCCGAGAACTATTGCTGCTGGTCTCGGCTTTACAACAACTTGAGAACTTCTTGAAAAACCTGCCTTTGAAACAGAGCATGTTTGATCAGTCATCTCTCCTTGCAACAGTGTTGATCTCATGTCGGGACAGCATTGATGGCATAGCCTCCAAGCTGCACGGCCCAAAGAAGGATGGCAAGTTTCCGACGCTGGACAGGTTGAAGTGGCCTTTCGGGGAGAGCGAGATCCAGAAAAGACTTGAGGCTTTGCGAAGGTGTACCGCTACGTTTCAATTCACCCTTACGGTCGAAGGCTGGTGAGTCGGATTTACAGCAATCACCATTCCCACCTCATTCCTGTCCCTTCAAAACACGATACATTCTATGTTCATACTAGAGTATCGTTTGTCGATCCTACTGTTTTTGTCTGTTCTATGTTGCCTTCCATGGTTCCAGGCTTTGTAGTTTTGCATTGCGTCTCTGTACTAAAGATCCTCACCTCAGTGAGCTACTGTCTCAAACTTCCCAGAAGGCCGTACAGAGTCTCGAGCTACAACTGAACACTTCCAGAAAAGTACTGGAATTGACCAAAAATGTTCATATCATGACTGCCTCGGCTAGCGAAGCCTCGAGAGTGTCCACACACGTCGCAGAAATTCTGGAGCTCGTTAGTACATTTCAGAGCACTGGAGGCTCGATTCAACGTATTTCAGACGACGTCAGGACCTTGAATTTGAGGTCTCAAGGTAGACGAACCAACATCTTTCGAGAGACAGAAACGGTTACTAATGACAAGGCACGCAGAAGCCAAAGAAACCAAGATTCTTGACTGGCTCTCATCTGTTGAAAACTCATCCAAGCACCGCGCAATCTGCGATCGAAGAGTACCTGGTACTGGCCAATGGCTACTCGACTGTAGGAGATTCGGACGGTGGCTTGAGCATGCTAACCCAGTTCTTTGGTGCACCGGTGGTCCAGGTGTTGGTAAAACTGTATTGACGTAGGTCATTAAGCATCCATGGCATTGAAGAATTCCTAACTCCCATCAGATCCCTTGTTATCGACCATATTATCCAACAAAAGTTGTCCGCGGATCGAGGATTAGCATATTTTTACTTCGACTATCGAGAGCAAGACACGCAGACACCAACGGTAGTGGTTGCAAGTCTGTTACGCCAGCTTGCTGCTCAGAAGGCAGACTTTCCTCAGATCCTCCTGGACTACTATGAAAATTACAAACAGGACCAAGCGCGGGGTTCCACCACCGAGCTTCTACATGTTTTCAATCAAGTCTGTCTCACATTTGACCTCTGTTATATCGTCATAGATGCGCTTGACGAGTGCAAAAAAACCTCGAGGAAAGAAATCCTTCCAATTTTGAAGGGTTTGGATCTGGGTCTAGTGCATTTGTTTGTAACAAGTCGACCACATTCTCATGACATCAAGCAACATTTGGATAAAGCTGAGCAAGTACAGGTTGAGGCCAGCGAAGCCGACATCAAAAACTACTGTTACCGCATGATGGATGACAATGAAACCACTCATGAGCTAGTAGATGGCGATTTGAGGTCGCATGTTGCAGATACTGTGTCACAGAATGCTCAGGGGATGTAAGCATTGCCTTGTATCTCTAACTGGTTCCCTAGCCAATCATCATGCTGTCCGCTCAGTGCTTTAAGCTCCAAGCTCTGTCAATTACTTCATGAGAGAGCAACAGCTCATATGTTCATCTAGGTTCCTGTTGCCCGTACTACAGATGCAGGTCATAATCGAGGCCATGACGAAAGCAGAGATCAAAAAGTCTCTCCACAACCTCTCAACCAATCTCAGCCAGGCGTTTGAAGACACCATTGAAAGGATAAGTAATGAACCTCGCAACCGTCAGCAGATTGCTATGCAATCTTTGATGTGGATATCACACGCTCGCAGTCAACTGCGGATTATCGAATTACAACATGCACTGGCCACCCAGGTCGGAGATACAAAGTTTGATGAAGATACTCTCTTGCAAGCCAAGTTGGTCGTCGATTGTTGCTTCGGCCTAATCGTTCTAGACAACGAAAGCTCCATCGTCAGGCTTGTGCACCATACACTACAGGACTTTCTACAGGCCCGGCAGCAACCCCACTTTGCGAATGAAGAGACTCAAATCACTAAGATCTGTCTTACCTATCTCTGTCTTAGTGGATCAGAGATTTCTAGCATGCACCGACAAGAGCACGGTCTTCACTCCCCACAGGTATCTAACTCTCTGGATGACTTTCCCCTCCTTGGATATGCAGCGGCTCATTGGGGCCATCATGCGCAAAACGCTCACTCAAATGAAATTGAAGATATTGCACTCAAGTTTCTTCGAAGCGCATCCAATGTGAGCCGCGCGGAGCAAAGCCGAAGTCAACCCCCTTCTTCGCCAGCTGATTTATTGCGCTTTCGTGACATCCGGAGAACCCGCAGCCGGGCCAATCTCAGAGGATTGCATATCGCTGCGGGGTTCGGATTAGACAAACTCATACATTTGCTGCTTAACGAAGATCCGGATGCTGACGTTCGAGACAACTATGGAAACACAGCCCTTCACGAAGCTGCTTGTAATGGGCACTTAGAAGCAACAAGCGCGCTTGTCAAGCGAGGCGCAGCAGTCGACTCGAGGGATGTCGATGGCACTACACCTATTTATCTCGCTGTCTCTTTCGCTCACGAAGAACTCATCCTCAAGCTCCTAGAGCATGGAGCAGATCCGAATGCCGTATGTCTCGATGGTTGGACTCCCCTGCATGAGGCAGCCGACAAAGGTCACATCAATATAGTCAGTCTATTATTAGATAACAAGGCATCAGTCCACAGCACGAGTGCGCGTGGGCTAAATGCATTACATCGAGCTGCTGGAAGAGGACATATAGAGATCGTTAAGCTGCTACTGAAACGAGGTTGTCCAGTCGATGCTCTAACTCGAGACGAGTGGACGCCTCTGCATGGGGCAAGCAGTAGTGGGAACTATAAAACCGTAAGGTTACTACTTGAGTATAATGCGGCGATTGACCATCAAAGTGCCGATGGCCGCTCTCCTTTGCACAGAGCTTGTCGAGGTGGCCATTCTCTGACCGTTTCTATGCTCTTAGAGAAGGGGGCCAATATTCTTCTTTTGGATCTCACCGGCAACATCCCTCTGCATAGAGCAGCAAAATGTGGGAACGCGAAGATCGCTAGACTTCTTCTTGATCATGACGCTTCCACCGTAGTAGCCCAAATAACTGCTCTCAATGCGTCTGGCCGCACTCCGCGTGGGGAGGCTTCGTACTCGGGTCACTGGAAGACGGCAGCATTGTTGAGAAGAGAAGAGGTATTTCACCATCAATTCGATCCCGGTCCAGATCATGAGCTAGCAACCGCGGTAACGGATGGTAATCTATCAAGAGTTCAAGAGTTGATAAATAACGGAGCAGATATTAACCAGCCCGAAGACGATTACTTGACCCCACTTCATCTGGCCTTTCTTACAGGCAACGAGGCCATCGCCAGAGTGCTACTTGAAAATAACGCGACACTGAATGCCAAGTCTAACGAAGGCTGGACAACACTCCACTGTGCCGCTAAGAAAGGCATCGAGAGCGCAATCCGCCTCTGTCTAGACCACGGCGCAGACATCAAAGCCCGCACCCGAGATGGTCAAACCGCGCTCCACAAAGTATGCAAAAGCGGTAGCGTCGCAAGCACCAAGCTTCTCGTTGAGCGAGGAGCGGAACTTGAAGCTGCAGACGACTGGGGATGGAGACCCTTGCACACGGCTTCGGCAGCGGGCTTCAAGGATATTGTGGAGCTTTTGATTGCTGAAGGGGCGGATTTGGGAGCGATAGACAAGGAGGGGAGGACGGTACAGGCTTGTGCGGCAGGGGCGGGACATCATGCGCTGGTGGAGTATTTGAGGATGGAGAGGCATAGGAAGGATGTGGAGAATCATAGAAAGAATGTGGAGAGGCATAGGAAGTATGTGGAGACGGTGCTAGAGCCTGATAGGAATGCCAATATTGAATGGGCATAAATGGTAAGAGAATTGAGCATAAGTCATGCATATAAAGGGGTGGTTAAAGTTGGGTTCAACACTTATTAAGTTCGTGTAAAGCAGCAGATATCATTCAATATACACTTATTAAGTACGGAAAAGCTACAATCGAGGATTGAAACCCTCTAAAATGATATTGTCTAGGGATATTATTAGTAATAACTTATCAAGTGTTAGCTCTATATACATGACTTATGCCCCATTCTCTTACCACAAATGGGCTAGTCGAAGCCTATAGGTCCTGGAGTATACTCGCAATAAAAGGCAATGGGGTAGGTAACTAATACGTGTGATGTAAGACAGCGAGGTTATCTAACGATCGAATGAATTGAGGGGCAAACAAGCCCACTGTCATCAAATCATTCGGTTCAAAAACCACTCGGGCAGCACTTATCTAGGCTAAAATACCCCCGCTAACTCTTGAAACCGCTTAACCCAGGGTGAAATATTAAATCACACGGGCCAATCAGCCCTCAGATCCCCTAATCTCAAAATAAATTAAGCCCACATCGTCATACCCCCCTACCTAGCAGTCCTATACTTCCCCCTCCTCTGCTCCTCCATCAAACTCTCCTGCTGACTCGGCAGCGGTCCCCTCCTCCTCACACTCCCGCCCCCACCATTCTCCCCCCCAATCCCCGGCATCCCTCCTCCAAAACCACCCTGCGGTGGCGGAGGCGGGGGTTGAAACCCCGGCGGGAGTAAACCAGGGGGTAATTTCGAGAAGTCGAAATTTGGGGGGAGGGGAGGGGGCGGTGGTAGGTTGTGGTTTCCTGTACCGGGACCTGGTGGGCCGTTGAATTGAGAGGGGGGTGGAGGAGGAGGTATGGTGCCGTTTCGGATCATTTCTTGGAGGGTTTGCGGATCTATTCCTGCGAGGCCGTTGGGGAGAGTGGGTGGTGGTGGTGGGGGGCCGCCGGTGGGGAAATTAGGCGGTGGGTGGATGTTTGGTGGGAGGTTGGTGAAGCGTTTAGATGGGGGGTCGTTATCGCTCGTGGTGCCGTTCGTAGGCATAGTTAGCCCAGGGATGCCGGGCAGGATGGGCTGCTTGACGGGCATTTTCTGGTCTTCGAGACCTCCTGCTTCGTCATCTAATTCCTGTTCTTCGTCGTCGCGCATATTCTTCATGCGCCCGCCTCGTTTGTCCCATGTACCAAACGCCTCGGCGGCGGCTTCGCCGAGGTGGTGTTTATCTTTGAAACAATCGGTTTCGCCGGGGCGGGCGCGGGTCCAGAAGCGGGTGACGCGGTCGTTGGAGCCGGAGGCGAGGATGTGGCCGATGGGGTGCCAGTCGATGGACCAGACTGCGAACTCGTGCGCGTATTGGATTTTGTGGGCGGGGTGGATGGTTTGGGCGGGGGCGCTGGTGGGGTCGGCGCTGTCGTATGGGGGGATGGAGATGGCTTGACCGGGAGGGGTGTTGGGCTCGTCGAGGAGGTAGTGGTAGATACTGCCGTCTATACCGCCTGTAGATAGGAGTGAGGCGTGGAAAGGATGCCATGTTAGGGTCGAGATTTCTTTTTCGTTGCCGCGGAGTAAGCATATGTCTCGCATCATCCGTAGGTCAAATATACGGGCTGTCTGATCTCGCCCACTCGTGGCTAGCAATTGGCCTTTGACGGGCTCGAATTTGGTTTTGGAAACTGTGTTTTTATGCCCATGGAGTGTAGTTAAGCATCGACCTGTTCGTGGGTCCCATAGCTTTACCTGATGGTCCTTTGATCCGGACACAAGAAGACCTTTTGTGGGATGCCAATCAACCGACTTTGCGTCCCAACCATGTCCTGTAAGCGTTGACTCCTCAACGCCGCCTGCAAAGTCGAATATCTTAAGGGTGGCATCATCAGAAGCAGTCACGAATTTGTTGTCATTAGGAGAAAAGGCAAGATCACGGACGGGATCATTGTGAGCTTGAATTGCTTTAACATTGTTGAATGTAGGTTGCCAGTATTTTACAATGCCATCTTGATCGGCTGATATGAGCCAGTCCTCACTATGCGACCATGATGCGGCTCTGACTGCTGAATCGTGTGCCTATGATCCACAGATTAGGCAATGATGACAATAGTTGGAGAACCAGTCACACTGACCTGAGAGATCGTCTCAAAGTTGAAGCCCATGCCATTCCACAGTGTGAATTCTCCAATACTTGAACCCGTCAGCAACCGCCGACCCTCGGGTGTCCATCGCACAACGTTGATAGGGTGTTTGAGTTTGTTCAGGGAGGAATGAAGGAGCTTTGTTGGTACAGCATCGACCGCTCTATGAAGCTTTGCGGCAGGAGGAAGCATCTAAGGCAGCCATTCGAATCAGAAGAGGCCCATGAAAGTGAATGTCTTCTTGTTTTCAGCTACATACATCGACTATGTAGCTCGGGCTTGGCCTCTCCATTTCCATACGCGCTCCTCCCTTGTATCGTGGCTGCCGATGTCGCATCCATTGTACCATAGATGATGTATAGTCAGTAACAGGCCCTGCGCGCATGTCAGTCTCCATAGTCCATCCATGTGGGACGGTATACAGCCTCACTCAAGGCTCGAGCTGTTTACTAACTTCTGCCATAGGTTCTTCGCTGCGGCCCCTCGTAGCCGCCTCCTCCTCCGCCTCCGTAGCCACCGCCTTGGAAATCACGATCCATTGTCAAGTTAGTAACGTTACTTCTTCTTGAGGTGCTTTGGACTCATAACAGCATGTTTGAGTGAGCACATTTATGAATCGTCTCACTGGTGTAGGAATGGGAGCTGCAACAACGGGGCGACTAAAGATGCTCGTGTCAAACCCTAAGCGGCGGGAGATCGACATTAGCGTTCATATTTAAGGTTGATTGCATAATTGTGCATATCTGTAATTCCCAACCGTTGGAAATTGTTGTGTCGACGTAGTTATTTCCTTTTTTCTTCCAAAACGCATATTGTCTTTCTTTATCACGTATTTTGTACAATAGATTTGGCTTCAGCCTTGACGGTATAGCTGACTTTTCTTGGAGTCATTTCCTTTAAAAAGATAGAGATTGCACCCGAAGAGGGAATCTTGCTTATCCGTTTCCGGAATAGATTGTTTGAGCAGCCTTTCTGGCAGCGATATCAAGCAAGGATGGATTACACCCACGAAACAACAAAGAACACCAATGGCACTGCTATTCCAGACATGACAACAACAAGCAATGGCAGCCCTACCTCGCCTACCACTGAAAAGGTGGCCCGTGGCAGATATCGGCATCTTGCTCTGGTCCATCGAGGTCATCGCACTTCTTGTCTAAGCCATGATTCAGAGAACTCACCAAGCTTTCTTGGATTCAGGAATCTCATGGTTATTGTCTTGAGTAAGCAAATTTCAGTACCAATCTGTTGCCCGTGTTTGCGTTTGCATGGAGCCTAAGCAAAGTATGCAATTAGTTGTAATGAACCTACGACTCGTCATAGAGAATTTTATGAAGGTATGTTTGATTGCTCAATTATTTGCTTTATTCTAGAATCTCATGAATATCTAGTATGGAGTCCTCATTTGCATACGATGTCACGATTACCGGAAACAAGACCTAATCCTTGGCGCCATTTTGTATGTCATGACTCCATGCTATCTCTATGTCGCCTACATAATCGAGAGGGCTGCAAAAGATCAAGCTATGGAAGCACTCGGCAAAGCGAAAAAGAATAACGAAAACCCCCAGAACGGCGCCCAAGTAGTCAAGTCTTTCCAATCCACTTGGCGTAATATCGCTTGGGCCCACGGCATCAATGCCACATTATCGCTGCTGGTTACTAGTATTGTCGTATATAATTACATCCACCATCCCCTCATAGGCACGGTATCTGAAGTCCACGCCATCATTGTTTGGCTCAAGATATGCTCTTACGCCTTCACGAATCGGGACCTTCGTCACGCGCTCCTGAATCCGAACCACGCGGAGCCCCTTCCAGATCTCTATTCAATATGTCCATACCCGCGGAATATCACCCTCCGTAACCTTAACTATTTCTGGTGGGCACCAACTCTGGTCTATCAGCCAGTCTACCCTCGCACTTCACGCATTCGCTGGTTATTTGTCGCCAAGCGCATCGCGGAATGCATCTCACTCAGCATATTCATTTGGCTTGCAAGTGCACAGTATGCTGCACCACTACTGCATAATTCCATCTTTAAGATGGCTTCTTTCGATGTACCCTCGATCCTGGAACGGCTGATGAAACTCTCAACGATCAGCCTTATCATCTGGCTTGCTGGATTCTTCGCCGTCTTTCATTCGTCCTTGAACGCTCTTGCAGAAGTCATGATGTTCGACGATCGAGAGTTCTATACAGAATGGTGGAATAGCCCCAGCGTAGGTGTCTATTGGCGAGAATGGAACAAACCGGTCTATCACTTCATGAGACGGCATGTTCACAATCCGTTAATGGCCAGAGGTTGGAGCTTCAACGCAGCGAGTGCTTGGGTCTTCATTTTTAGTGGGCTGCTCCATGAATTATTGGTCGGTGTGCCTACGCACAACATTCTTGGTAAGCTCAAATCCAAGTTCCTTTGATAACATGAGATCCGCCGATTAACAGACTAGCAGGTGTTGCATTCATAGGGATGGTAGTCCAGATCCCGATGATCTACGTCACCATGCCACTTGAGAAAATGAAGGGGCCTAATGGTAAGGTCATAGGCAACTGTATTTTTTGGGTGAGCTTTTGCCTAGTAGGTCAGCCTTTAGCGGCCTTATTGTACTTCTTTGCGTGGCAGGCGAAATATGGCAGCGCGTCCAAAAATTCATTTCGATGATCTGAGCTCGTCTCTAATTACACATTGACAGAGCCAGACGCGCTAAGTTCAAAGTATCTCCAATGCCCATCACCCACAAGGTCGCCAATCCAGCTTCTTGTACCAGTTCACGCCGGCATATTCCCCCTGAGCCGAGCTTAGCAGATATTTCATCCTCCTGATGTGGTCCTCACAACCCTCCACTACGAATGATCGACCCCCTCCAATCTCACATCACCGTAGCCACCCCCATCGTCAACCCATCCTTCCCCACCTCCTTCAAAACCCCCACCAAAACCGTCTGCAACCTTGTATGATGCTCTAAACCCCGATCATGCAGCACCCCCTCAATAATCTTCCGTTTCTGCCACGTATCTTCGACTCCAACGGATGATTTGACAAGAGCAACGAGGTGGATACCGCACGTGAAAGGCACGAGGAGTAGATTGAATACTTCGTCGGTACCTACTTTCGCCATGTCGCGGGTGTAGGTTGTCCATTCGTCTAGGAGGGCGTCGTCGGTCATTGCGCGGCATTTTTCGAGGTACTGCTTCCAGTGCGCGGCGGAATGCATGGTTGGGGATTTGCGGTGGGAAATGGAGATGAGGGAGGTTGGTGAGGGGGGTGGTAGATGTGGGAGGTGTGTGGGGATTGGGGGTTAGGCGAAAGGCTGATAGAGTGAGGAGGGCTTTGGTGACTTAGGAGAGCAAACCGAGAGATGAGAGACACGGTCAATGTATATTGGAAAATCGATCATGCTGATATTGTATGCTCACATAATCCTCAGAGGCTCAGCAAATGAAGTGTTTCAAGCGAACAAGTCTCCGCACACATGCATGGCCATTCGTGCATTAATCGGGCACCCAAAGGTTGATATCTCCTATATGAGGCGGGATATCATGGGCGGAGCCCCAAACAGGCTGCACCGCTGACATCCTGACAAATCGACAGTCCAATCAATACAGAGTAAAGCGTTCTAGGCAGTAGACAAGTACTACGCAAAAGCGGTGCGGTGGACGAATCCTTCCCGTTCGAAAGCCCAAATGAAGTTTCATATTCATTTTTTTCTTACTGCTTACGCTGTGCAATTTTGCCACAATATATAATAGGACAAGGCTACTTCCGCGTACAGGGCGTGCATCTGAAATATTTTCTGCCGCAACCTGAAGTGAGAATGTGTTAGCCGCGCCGATGAGTGCTTGCGGCTCGCAAGGCTGTAGACATAGGTGATAAAAGGTCTTTTGTTTATTAAGGAGGTTCTACCGTTGCATCGCTCCCACGTGGCGTATTTCGGACGACGATTGTCCCGGGATGGATTTATGGATTATGAGTTGGTCGTTGTCAGGTGGGTTCGTAAGCACTTTGGAGAGTAGAATTATGCGGCTCTGCGACAAGGCTATGAGTCATTTCCAATCAACCCTGTAGTCATTGGTGGAAGCCGAGGCAAAAGACGATTTTGTTCGACTGGGTCCCAGATGGACCGAGGACTTTGATGACTCTGAGAGAAGGGATTGTCGATTCATCTTCGAAATATCGAGTGCACATGGTGTGGAAAACACTTCGCAATGGCCCTCATCTTAGAAATGAAGCCAGCATTAGAGATATACGTACGTATGGCTGGTCACTTGCTTCTCTAATTCGAGGTTTAATGTCCGGTCTTCTGACGAGAATGAGGGATTAGGAGGCGCTGACCGTGCAGCAGCCAGCCAGCAGCCATGGGAAACAAGGCAAATCGAACGTTCCAGTCATGAGTATCGGACCGGATGTAATAGAGGTTTCCATGGCTGTGTTCATGGCCGTTATGGCCGTTTGAGCCGTTGTGTTGATAAGAAAATCCCTGCCAATGCGTTTGGGAGGTTCAGGGGTCTAGCCGCTGACAGACGTCACTTCCTGCATGCTCGATGTCCGCATGAATAGCTAGCTTACAATGGCTTACAAACCTGGGAGTAGTTTCCGGGATAAATTTCTTTTGGGTCCAATCATATCCGAGCTTCACAGAACCCTGTGCTCAACTCTCAGCTTGGATTTTCATCCGAATCTTGCGATTTTCGACAAGGCTATAGGGCTGACCTCGTACTCGGGGCTCACGAACGCCAACATAGCTACGACCAATGGGACTCGAACATTGCGACGGCAATATACTTGACTTCTGAACTGGTCTAGAACTGTATCCCGAAATTGTAGATAATGACCTGTGTATCCGGAACAAGGACAGAAACCCTGGTCGCCCCATCTTCAGCATAATAAGCTTGTATAACTGGAGAGGCTCGGTGCAGTATGTTTAATATCAAGTTGATATTCGCTTATTTGTCTAGGTAGAGTCTAAACAAGGACGGTAAAGAAACCAAGATATTAGGACCTGGATGCAATGCTTTGACTCAGGTGTTCACCGATTGGTTCACCTGTAGAGCTGGCCAGAGCTCGAGCAGCTCACCAAGTTCATTAATAAACGTCTCCCTTTTGGGGAATGTGACCGACTTTTGTGCTAGACTTACCTTATGGTGGTAGTGACTGTCCTCGAAATACTCTTCACATCCAGTGACAGCATATGAGAAAACTCAATCGTGAACAGAAAGAAACAAATTATTTCTTGGGTATCGGTGCGGAAGAATATGGTTCTCCATATTGTGGTTTCTGGTCAGCGATCGCCCCATTCCTGATGAATTCCACTTTTCCCTCGTGCAATGCCATCAGGACCAGCCACAGGAAACCTTCTACCCAAAAGTTGTAAAATTCTGGATAAGTGTTTTTAATCCTAGCCCATTTCCAAAACCAATATAGAGGCGAGTCTTTCGTGATGTATGATAGGCTGTCCGGCAGATCGGAATGAGGTAAATGGGTTTCTCTGATGCCGTGAGTGTCAGTCAATGGAGGGTTCTCGATCAGGCAGATAATCAGTAGGTCTCTCAGATAGCTGAAGACAAACCAAGTGCGTGCATCGTTTTGTTTAGTGAAATATACCAGAATATGAAATTGGAAATGGAGTTAGATGAGAGTAGGAGTAGGTCAGGTAAGGGAGTTGGTTGTGAGGCTGAACTACGCCACCACAATTTAAAGCTTATCTCTGGCGCTATCTGTCGCCGCCAGAGCCGGATTTCCACCCGCCGGATTACCACGGCACGTCACTGGCAATAACGGCTCAAACCTCTCCCTGCCATCACGCATTGGCACTCCAGAATCCTTCCTCACACTTCCTAAATTTCTGCTCGAGCTCCAAGAAGCATAACAAGTCACTCATACAGTACAATGGCAACTCAAGGAGCTACCCAAATGCCTGGGCGAAGCTCCAAGGGCAAGGGCGGCATAGAGCTCTACTCACCAACATACTTCGCTGCTTGCACATTGGGAGGTATCATAGCTTGCGGTCCTACTCACACCTGTAAGCACCCATTCACAGTATATTCGAACAACTTACTGACCTCCTCTAGCCGTCACACCCCTAGATCTCGTGAGCTCTCACCCCTCCAAGCTCAACCCAAACCTCCCACCTGCTTCCTCAACCAACAACGCCAACTAACCCCCCTTTCATCCAGGTAAAATGTCGCCGCCAAGTCGACCCCAAAATCTACACATCCAACATCTCCGCCTGGCGTTCCATCTTCGCCAAAGAAGGTCTCCGCGGCGTCTTCTTCGGCTGGTCCCCCACCTTCGTCGGCTACTCCTTCCAAGGCGCCGGCAAATACGGTTTCTACGAGATCTTCAAAAACTTCTACGGCGAGCGGCTCTTCCCCAATGCCAACAAAACAATCGTCTACCTCGGCGCCTCCGCCTCCGCTGAATTCCTTGCCGACATGTTCCTCTGCCCTTTCGAGGCAATAAAAGTGCGCATGCAAACCACACTTCCTCCTTTTGCAAACAATTTGAGGCAGGGCTGGGGGATAGTGACGAGGAAGGAAGGATATGCGGGGTTGTATAAGGGGTTGTATCCGCTTTGGGGAAAGCAGATTCCGTATACGATGGTCAAGTTTGCGACGTTTGAGACGACGGTGAATTATATTTATGCGACGCTGGGGAAGCCGAAGGAGAGTTATAACTCGTTGCAGCAGACGGGAGTATCATTTTTGGGAGGTTATATTGCGGGCATTGGATGTGCGGTTATTAGCCACCCGGCTGACGTTATGGTTAGCAAATTGAATGCTGATAGGCAGCGTAAGTCCCTTATCCCACATTTCAAAATCTGCTTTTATCAGGGGAGTAATAATCGCTGAACTGGGTCTACAGCTGGTGAAAGCGGCGGCAAAGCCATGGCACGAATCTACGGCAACATTGGCTTCAGAGGCCTCTGGAACGGTCTCCCCGTCCGCATCCTAATGATCGGAACCCTAACTGCTTTCCAATGGCTCATCTACGACAGCTTCAAGGTACCTAGATCCCCCATCCCCCCAAGCCTACTTTCCTGCAGAATCTAATTAACACCCGTAACAGGTATCACTAGGTCTTCCCACAACAGGAGGACACTAAAAACCGGCATTTTTCCAATACGATCAAGCTACGATACATGATACTCGAATTCCCTACGTTTCCCACATCCTTCCTGTCTATATTATCCGGCTTTGATATCTTAGTCATGCTTTCTATAGGCGTTAAGAGCGTATTAAATGTACATAGACTTGATGTCCAGCAAAAGAAAGATTGTTTTACAGTATATCCTCCAGAAATCAAAAAAACCAAGCTCCTCGAACAGGTATTTGAAGTTTTCAGATCAGGTAAACCATGCTTAAAAGGAGTTTTATCTCTATATTTCAGAAATGTTGATGAAAGCAAATCCTCTTTTTTCATGGAAAAGCCATTTACGCTATATACGCATGTAGCTTTCAAAGCACTCACTCACTATATGTGCATTTCCATGGAGAAAATCTTCCCTCATCATTCGCTTAGAAGAGAGAAAATTGAAATGAGAAAATCGGGTTACGTATCATATCTCATTCATCAAGCCGTACTCTTTTCGTCGCTCTCTCCACCCCGCCATCTACTTCTTCATCTTCATCCTCATCCTCATCTTCCTCATCATCATCATCAAGAAGCACAACATTCTTCCTCTTCCCCCTCTCCCTCCTTCGTTCCCCATTCCCACCCACACCACCCTCCTTCTCCATATTCCTCAACAACCGCTCATAATCCCCCGCCTGCTCCCCCACCGCCTCCTCCACCTTATCCACCCTCTCCCCCCTCTCCAACTGCATCAACACATCCCGATTCTTCTTATAAATCCTCTGCTTCACCAACAACCGCCAATAATACCACATCCGATCATCCGGATCCGAAGCTCTTGCTCTCTGCGTTAGACGTGCGGTTCCAGCTTGACGGGCGTGCGGGGAGATGAGGGAGAGGAGGTGCATTTCTACCAGCCGGGCGAATTGGCGGGGGGCGATTTTATTTTTTTTGCGAATGTGCTCGAGGAGGGGGAGGGGGAGGAGTTTGGATGTGGGGACGCGGATGCCGGGGCGTTTTTGGGTGAGGTGAGGGGGGAGGGAGGTGGTGAGGGAGATTTGGGAGAGGGAATTGTTGGCGAGGAGGCGGGGGTAGTCGCAGTAGTCGCGGAGGTCGTCGAAGGCTTCGTTGGGGTCTTCGACGGTGATTTCGACGCAGGTGGGGTCGGCGAGGAAGGTTTGTACCATGGCGTTGTAGAGGTGGGTGCCGTGGCCGTGGGAGTGGTGGGAGGGGAGGATGAGGAATTGGGAGATGCGGGCTCGGTGGGGAAGGGAGTTTGGTGCGATGGGTTTGTCGGGGGGAAGGTTGAAGTCGTGGAGGAGATGGGGGGTGAGTCTTTGATGAGGGATGTAGGTTACGAAGCGGTAGGAGGTTGAGTAGCCGACTATGGAATAGTGAGAGGCATTTGGTGAGGAGAGATCAGAAAGCTTTTCATATCTGTTAGGCACTAGTCAGTACTGATTGATTATGAAAACATGGACCATACATGAAATAAACGCGCCATCGAGAGAGTGTCCAGTCAAGGTCGTCCAGCTGTAATGGTGTGCCCCCTTCGATGAAGAAAGATATGAGTATCTGTATGCGTTCGATGATTTGTCGAATAGCCGGGTCCGTCAATTCGCCGCTCCATATCTCAAATTTGCGGCCTTTACTGGTGTAGCTCTCCAGTAGTTCTCCAGGAGGCTTCCAGTGTCTTGCGGAGGAGTCATTCTGTATATGTGAATTGAAAGCGCCGACCTTCTCAAAAGATACTGTATTATGATTTGAGCTGTCTACTTCTCAAGGCGCCTTCGAGTGAATATTTCGACCTACCTTCAGGCATCCATTCTTTTAAAGTCTCTTCTATATTGGTAGCTTTTGTATCTCCCACCGCTTTGAATCTCTTGTCGTACAGAACTTCTATGTTGGGCCGTAAATCATGGGCAGCGAAACGGAGGTTCACGCGGAGTCCTTGGTAACCAAATATTCGTTCCTCCTCACCGAATATCGGATAAGTGAACTGAGGATGGAATGTTGAAAGGGTTTTGGGTGATCCTGACCCAGCTTGTACGATGGATATCTCGAGAGCTTCATTTGCGTCCGTGGACCCTAGAAAACATCAGCCTCCCGTCGCCCATTGACCGCGATCGAATACGTACAATCTTCCTGATCAGCCATGTTGGTGTTGTAATTTATTGAAGCTCGATGATTCTGTCGTCAAAAGGAAAGTAGCTGGAGAGTCGCGTTCGCGCTTCACAAGCTGGAATTGTTCCGCGTTGCGCTAGAGGTGACAGGGCTGAAAGGGACTGGACAAGTCCACCAAAGAAGCTTCCTACCGTAAATCTGCATAAGCGCAGCGCATGTGAGAGAGTGGCTACCTTAGGTCCCTACCTTAAGGCAGTCTTCTGGCTCAGGTCTCTTTTAGAATAGGAAAGCAATGGCTTCCTAATTGCATTGTCAGCGCTAACGACTATCTATCGAGGCCGCGCCAGGGGCCCCTTTCAAGATGCTGGACGGCCTGTTCATGCTGCTCACCTTGAGCACTATCATGACCATTGCGTGGGTGCGATCCAACAGATAGCATGGCTGAACTAATTCCTTTTCCAGGTCTTTTCTGGCCGGCTCACTACCCCTCTCATTCTCCATGTCGCCATCCCGGCTGCGATTGGTCTCAACGATTGGTATGGGAGTGCTGGTTGGCACATCTCTGATAGTGATAATACCAGAGGGCGTCGAGACTTTATACAGCGCCAGTGAATATGTAGGAGACGCGCACATACGGCGGAATATAATACCCAGGGCTCTTATCGCAGAAGAGCTGGATGCAGGGATACCATTCAACCTTCGCAAACGTTTTTTAGGAGAAACACTATGGGGAAAATCCGAAAACAGCGAGCGTGCCGGAGCTGATGAAGCCAATCCTTTCAATGCTCTCCCCGGCCCAGTCATACCGGAAGACACAAATATGGACCCAGACGGGCCCCCAACTGCACCACCACTAACCCCCACCGGAGCTGATGAAGTACACATCCTCGACACCGACTCTGACTCCAAAGCCGGCGACAAGCCCAGCAAAAAGCCCAAGGTCTCTCATGTAACGCATCCAGGAGAAGAACCCCATTCAGAACGCACCCCCCACGCCTGGATAGGCATCTCCCTAATCCTCGGTTTCATCCTAATGTACCTCCTCGACACTCTCCCCTTCCTCTCTCCCCAAACCTCCAGCCGTCCTCACAGCAGCATATACTCCCTATCCGACCTCTCAACCTCCCCCCCTCCCACACCCGCCTCCCCACAACGCTCCCTCTCCACAACCCTCGGCCTCTGCATCCACGCAGCAGCAGATGGCATCGCCCTCGGCGCATCTTCCTCATCTCAATCCACTACATCCTTATCCCTAATCATCTTCGTCGCTATCATGGTCCACAAAGCGCCCGCCTCATTCGGACTCACGTCCGTCCTTCTAAAACAAGGACTAGGGAAACGGGGCGCGAGGGCGCACTTGGTGGTATTCAGTCTCGCAGCGCCAGCAGGAGCGGTGGGGACATGGCTTGTTGTGCGGGCGTTGGGAGGTGGTGGGACAGCGGAACCGGCGCTGATGAAATGGTGGACTGGGATTTTATTGTTATTCTCTGGAGGAACGTTTTTGTAAGCCCCCCCCCCCCCCAAATCCCAATCACAACACCCCGAATACCTTCTCCCTCCTAGAACAACCACAATCACTGACCCCCTACCCAGATACGTAGCAATGCACACAATGCAGGAAGACGACAACATCAACACGCAGAGCTTAGCTCCCGATGAAAACCAAAGCAACGGATACCTAGACAGCGGGATGAGCGGTAGTCGTAGTCAATCGCGGCGGCCTGGCAAGGAGGGCAGGAGTGCGAGTTTGGTTTTTGCGGCTGTGGGGGGGATGTTGTTACCGCTTTTGACGCAGGTGGGACATGCGCATTAATTTATGTTCATATATAGTTTGTTAAGGATGGGTGTAGGGTAGATGTTGTGGTGTTTTGGTTGTGGGGTTGGGGTTTTTATATAGACTAATTTAATTAAGATTTGTCTGGATACATCTTCTTGCCGTGTCGTCTGATGCCGTGTCTTTTATTCGAAAAAGAAATAAGCAAATTTTATCAAGGTTGGACTGTCGTGGAATTTTCCGCGAGACGATAAAAACAGGATTCTATGTATATACTATATTAGAAAGCCCAATCAATTGGTTGGCCTTTTCGTTTGATTGGGTGTCTCATTATTGTGAACAAGAAAAAAGGACAGGAGAATGAGGCTCTTGCCGGATTTTCCGCAAGACAAACAGATTTGTGGAGGAGGGGTCGTACTTAGACATTATATATTGCATTAAAGCCAATAAATGGGCATAATATATATGTACACGCTAAACGACGACATTCGTTGCATTACTACCTTAGACATCCCTCTTGGTATCATTTTATGGGGCGGAAACGAATCATTAACAGGTAGGGAAAATTAGCGAGGCTTGTATATATGTGGCAAACGCCATACAACACAGGCCCTCATATTAAAAGCCTTTAGGCCCCTTCTACCTCACGTAGCCTTGACTCTCAGGGTTCGAGTGGACATAACCCCCATGGTGGACCTGGGCGTAGGGCTCAGGGACATGCTGCACGACAGGCTGATTCGCACTTCCCGTCTGACCGTCCATTTCCGAAACACCCGTGCTCTGCGGCTCATAATCCGTAGTCGATGCATACCCCGTCGTAGCTACTGGCTGATTATACGCAGCCGTGTGAGACGGAAGCGTAGGTTCCTGCGCGGTAGCGTATTTGTTATTAGCTCCCCCATACCCATCCGTTACAGCAGTGTCGCCGGTGATGTTGCTATTGCGTGTGTGGTCGTGGTGGTGCTTGTCCTCAGCAGCTAAGGCTCCGGCACCAACGGCACCGAGCTCGGCGTCTTGCATGCCTTTGTTCTTGTTTTTGGCGTTCTTGCGCTGCCAGAAGCGTTGCTTGCCGTAGCCGGAGGTGTAGTCGTTGGAGGGGCCGGGGCCGTAGCGTTTTTCGCGCTTGTGGGCGCGGGCGAGGAGGATTTCGAGGGCGGCGCTGACGAGGAAGAGGAAACTGGAGGGGGGGTAAGTCTATGCTCGGGTTCCAGGTCTGAGGAGGGATGTGCTTACGCGGCGATGATAGCGACTATGAAAGTCACTCTCTGTAATTGGCAGGAGAGATGTTCGCCGGGTCCAATGGGGGAGTTGTTGGCACTCCCGCAGGAATTCTTGCCGGCTCTTGCTAGAATGGCAATGGCAACAAAAGCTCCGCAGAAGCAGATGTCGAGGACGACGCCAAGGAAGGAGAAGAATGTGATGCCGCCAAGGAAGCACGTGAGGATCACAGCGAAGGCCGTGTAGATGACGGCGGCTCCGGACATGCCCTCAACGGCTTTCTCCCATTTTGGAATTGCAGGGTTGCCAGCTCGTCGGGCAATGACTATTGACCTGTTATTTAGCTATAAAGACATCGAATCACGTCACCCTTACCAGCTAGGTAGTATGAGAAGATGCCCAGAACCAGAGCGGCGATACAGAATTCAAGAGCACGGAGGAATGAGGCGAACGCCCTGGTTCCTAGCATGAGCTTGCCCATGTTTGGCAGAGGTGTAATGAATGTCAAGAAGTGAAGCAGTTGATGTGTCGTCGACAGTTGTGGGAAAAGAATGGAAGCAGAGGTCGAGATTTAATAATTTAATATTCTATGGCCCAAGAACTTGGCATTTCATTGGCATCACATACGTAATTCAACGAGGCTTCTCCTTTTGACCTGAATCTTGATTTGGGGGCCAGCCACACAGAAAAATGATTCATGATTGGTCGTGGCGGCCAATATCGGGTCTGGCCCCAAATGGACACTACATCATATCAGCACTGTCGAATGGGGCCATCCCATTTCTGCTACAAACAAATTGTACTGGAAAGTTATTGACCATACGACACCTCTGCTTTGTGCCTAACGGATCGCGCCGCATCATCGTCATCGCCCGCTTTTAAGGTTATGACTGCCGAGATTCAAGCCCTAGGGTACCTTAAGGTACTCTAGTGGTGGCTGTGCTTAATATCAAACTTCCTGCCGCATATACCTTCTCAAGACATACAATGATTTTCATGACCCAAGACGACCTTGGCTGTTCTGCTGTGCTCGCGGGGAGTTGTATACCTAATCAAATATGACTCCCACTCGATCTCCGTCTCACGGTCCTGGAGGCATCGATCGGTGAAGCTGTTGGGGGCACACCCTGGTGGAAGTCCTTAAGCAAGGATATCATTATCGTACAAGCAAAAATAGTATTATCGTACAAGCAAGGATAGCATTATCGTACATCTATGGCCTGTCTAATCATCTTCGTGAGGTATTTCAAACCTTTCTGTCTTTCCGACTGCGTATCAGACAGAAACAGTGTAGCTACTGGCCATGCATGAATGGCTCCAGGTTCTTCCCTCACATTAACAGCACACCCACTCTTCCGCCACAGAGCAATAAGATCCTTCAACTCCGGACCGAGTAATTCCTCCGACCCAAAAAGGACACCGAAGCCTTTCTGTGGGGATGCTTTGTACCACCATGTGCTGTCTTTACACACTCCAGGGGATACAAGCGGGTTTTCTAAGTTGGAGATTGAGTTTGCGTACTGTTGGCCATACTTGTGGAGACTATCCGCATCGAGGAAGTCGGAGGCTGTGTTCCGGTTGTGCGAACTGAAGAGGGTAGTCCAAGGTGATATGAGGGTTGCGAAGCCTGGTTTCCGCTCTGAGCGGTCGGGGTGAGAGGCGATGTAAAGAAGTAGACTAAGGATGAGGGTTCCGCCGGCTGAATCGCCCGCGACGCAGATACGGGAGGGATCTGAGATTAGTGAGGCGACGTAGTCGTAGCCTGTAATAGTTTGTTCCAGCTGGATGGGATAAACTGCGTCAGGAACGAGGGTGTATTCGAGGGCGAATATGGCGGGATTACTGTAGCCTGATTCCCGGAGGAGTGTGAGCCATGCTACGAGGAACTCGAGGTAGAAGTAGCTGGAGCCCATGGCGAAACCGCCGCCATGGCAATAGAAGACAACGAGGTCAGGTTTTAGGGATTGGTTCGAAGTTATCCAGATGCCGCTAGTGTTTTCGAGATGAATCTCACGCCATTGGATGGGCGAGTGGACGTAGCCATGGCGTAACATCCGAAATCGAAAGAATGGTAAAGCCACCGGCTTGGAGAAGAAAACCCTGGGTGGCTATAGTTAGAATAGCCCTGTTGAATTCAAATTCGCTTCCTAAGAATGAGATAAAAAGTAGACTGGCCTTGTTGGACCGAATCAGGGCGCCGACGTACGATCAAGTTGTGCTACAGACCAGGAAGTAACGGACTGGAGATCACCTACCTGCCAATGTTGGCTGGAAATCGAGCGAATGCATAGCGTACACATCGTATAACAAAATCTTGGAATGGTGAAGCTCGCTTGATGAAAGGAGACTGATATTTCTTCTGAGTAAGATATCTCTCAGAAATGAAGCCGTAAGGTAGCTGAAATACTAAGATTTGTTAGCATATAGGCTGGAAATGTGGAGAAGGAACCCTTACAAAAGAAAGGCAATGCTTTGAGAACGCATACAAGAAGTTCAAAGAGATTTACTCGAAGTAGTAATTGTGGCGCCAAGAATATGAGGAAGACGACACAATCCAAATACGAGACTTGGCTCAATATCATGCTTCTTCCAAAATGGTCTGCGTATGAAACCTCGACTTACTATAACGCCGTAATAAAGCATCCAAAAAGAAAGACGGTAATACAAATTTCGAGCACAAAAAAGAAAGCCCAACTGTCTGCGTCAACACTCTGCAAAAGCGCACTTGCTACGAACGATCTAGCGCGCCAAGCATTACCAATCCTCATCCTCTCAACTTCACCTTGAGACTCAGCAGCCGACGATAAACGACTTGCGCACCTCACTTCCCGTCGAGCTCTGTGCTTATCTTCCCGCCTCCCTTCTCCCTCTTTCACTATGTCGCCAATACACTTCTTGACCTTCCCTACCATCTACAAGTCCGGTGACTGAACAAGAACTGCCTGAGCTGTCACGGACCAATTGAAGTGCGACCCTTAGCCGCGGAAATGGCAGCCATGGATGCAAATGCTGAGATCGCCGCGTGAGTTGAGGTTTAGATGATGACCTACTTTGATGGCTAATACTTGCTTCAGGTCGCTGACGATGGATGAAATACCTGTCAAGCTTCGCTGTGCTGCGTGCAACAAACTCGCCAACAACGCGTTTCGCACACCTTGCTGCGATCAGTCGATCTGTGAGGACTGTAAGTCATTCCTTTCAAGCTTCATGTCGCGAAATACAAGCTGATCATGTATAGGCCAAGCTTCACTGCCTGAGGCATGTCCCGTATGCTTGCACGAACCCGTCAAGGCGGACGACTGCCGACCCAATAAAGCTCTTCGCACTACGATCAAGGTCTTCTTGAAGAAAAAGGTTATGGAGAGAGAGTCTGCAAGGAAAAAAGAGATGCTAGAGAAGGCCGCTGCCACCCCAACTGAGCCCATCCCTAGCAAGACTCCGGCTCCCCAAGCTCCTCAGACTCCAGCATCGGTCGCTCCAGAGCTGTTACCGGAGAAAAGTGATCCAATCCAAGACTCTCACGACCAACATCAGACTACTCGGCTATCGAAAGCCACACCAGACCTTCCGACTGAGGCTCAAAAAGATATTCCTCAAATGTCTATTGAGGTAAGAGTTCAGCATGGCAAATCCTACCCCGACCTATGTCGCTAACCATGTTCAGTCACCGGGTGCGGAATTACCAAGACGAGACTCTACCCAAACGGCTGGTGATGGGAGTAATGGTATGGAGAAAGGGGAGGAGAATGAAAAGTCATCGGGGCAACAGCAGCCTTCAGGCCAGAATGAGCAGTGGGCCGCGATGAATGATTTAGCGCAAGGGATGAACAATGGTAATTTTGGCTTCGATGGCACCAACAGTTTTCCTAATATGGGGTTCAATGAATTTAATTCAATGATGCAATTTCTGCCAAACGGAATGCCAAATCCTATGATGGCTTCCTTTCCTAATATGATGGGTAAGCTTTATGACAAGTGTGTTATTCCTACGTACATCGTGCTGATCATGGATGGCCAGGTATGCCAGGCATCGGTCTGGATCCTATGACACTGTCCCAGGGCATGTATGGCGGCTTTGGCGGGCAAGGCATGGGTATGAATGGCATGAATATGGGCATGGGGTTCGATGCTGGACAGGGAGCGTTCGGAGGATTCAACGGGCAACCCGCAGCATGGAACGCAGGCCAGAATAAATACAATCAAAATGCATATGGTGGTCATGCGGGCATGAGTGGAGGTGCTGATTTTGGAGCTAATACTGGATATGGCGGATATAATATGCCACCACATCAAGGAAACTTCAACCAGATGAATCATCATCAGTATCCAAATAATGATTTCCATCATGGTCACCATGGTCAAGGTTTCCAGAATCGCGGCCGTGGGCGAGGCCGCGGATATCAATATGCTGGCCGCGGTCGAGGCGGCTACAATCAAGTTTCACAAGGTAATAACCAAACTAACTACGAACAATTTCATCAGCAGGTCCCACAGCAACAGATCACCCGGCGGGGCTCACCACAATACGGGGAGAAACTGGAACAGCCAGCACAATCGCGAGAGGAGCAACCAAATACCGAGAGTCAGCAAGATGCCAAACCCCAGGAGAGCACAGATGGGCTCACGGCGGAAGAACAGCTCAACCAAGAACTGGCTCCAGGTGATGCAGATGATAATGTCGAAACAGCGAGGGCTACGTCTCCTAAAGAAGACAAGGCTGTAGAGCCACTCGAGCAAGCTGTAACTGAGACTAAGACCCCAGACCAGGTGGAGACTAAAGTGGACATTGTAAAGGAAGAAGAAAAGCCCGAACCTATCGGAACTTCCACATCTGAAGAGCCCTCAAAGCCAGTTGTCACTCTTGTCAAAAATGAAAGTACTCCTCAGAATACAATGATGCCTCCACCTAGCGCAGCGATCCCTACCGGTCCAGCTGCGGACCATCAGTCACTGGAAATGAACCCACGAGGCCGAGGGGGTGGGCGCGGCTATCATGGGGGCGTCCCTTTCCGTGCTGGGTCACAAGGTCGAGGCTCAGGTTACATGTCTAATAGTAGTATTCCGCATGTTCAACCCACACCATCAGTAGCGAAGCCCAATATCCCCCCCGTCGAAACCAAGGGCCTTGGTGTTGAAGGGGCGCCCAAAGCACCAAAGGCTTTAAGGGAAGCCCAACCAAATAACACCCTAAGAGGGTTCTCTATAGCTGGTCGTGCGTCCGCTGCCCCTCAGGTTCGGCCGAGTGATCACGCATCTGTAAAGAGGTATGTACAACAGTAGACCAAAAATGACAAAATGTAGACTATTTTACTTACACATATCACAGTCCCTCCCATGATAGATCACGCTCACCACCTCGCCACCAATCCTCTCACCATCGCCACCACCGTCATCGCTCTTCTAGCCCTTCAGATGAAAACGAGCGTGAAAAACGACGAGAACGCCATCATCGTCATTCTCGGAAGCACGAGGATGAAAAAGGCGATTCCAAATTTCCTCGTACAAGGGATGCATCTGCTGACTCTTCAGCCAAACGCTCTTCACATCGAAGTCGCCGAGACCATGAGAAAGACAGAGATAGTGAGCGAAGTAGCCACCGCTCTCACCGTCACCGCGAGAGAAGCAGAGACCGAGAAGATGAGCATCGCAACGGCAAAAATCGATCGCCATCTCCCGAATTTATCATTAATGGTGCCAGCAGGGGCAATGGCGCTAAGAGGAACTCTATATCGAATCACCATAAAAACAAGAACGAAGAGTCCGGGCAGACATCGCGTAAGCGACGGTCAGACGACGAGGAATACCATCAAGATCACCACCGAGATCGAAAGCGATCAAGACGCGATAACGAAGAGGTCATCGAGCAGAGCGTAAATGGTCACCGTTCAAGACCAAGTAAGCGCGAGGAAAAGGAGTCTAAACCTAACCACGACAGAGCTCCACGAAACGTAGAAGAATCGGTCGAGAAAGAGAGGAGAAGGTCCACATCACCCCCCAAAGGACCGAAAATAGACCAGCACGCTCTCGAACGCGAAGCGCGCAATGCTGAGAGAGTTGCCAGGGAGAACCAGAGAAGGGCGCTGCAGCAGGGAGGTAGTGCTACAGCGGCAAAGGGTGTGAAGTCAAATGTGAAGGGGAGGCGGATGGGCTATAAATATGAAGATGATGAAAGTCTTGAGGCAAGGACTTCAAGAGTAGAGAGTGAAAGGGAAGCTTTGCGATTTCGCTAGAGGGTATCCTCTCCACCATCTGGGTTTGCTTGAGCCATAACACACATGGGTGTATGAGAATCTATTGAGCATGTGCAGAATAGCAAGTGGGCTGTCTGCGTGCCACAGTGTATCATTACTCAATTACGGAGCTTTGTAGATAGAGGATATCTAATTCCTAACAGATTAATGCCAAGTGAACCACTTTACGCGGTGCGCGCTAAATATTCTCTGAGCACTTGACCCGCTTTCGGTACACAACTTCAACTTTTCTTTCTTTCCCCCTGGCCATAGCCAGGACAGGCACGTAATTGCAAGAGACAGCCATCATGAAATACGTTCTGGTATCAGGGTACGTCGAGTAATCTTCCATGGTATGCTCCAGGCTGACAATACTACAGTGGTGTGATCTCCGGTATAGGGAAGGGTGTTATAGGTTTGATAACCACCGCAATTGACACGTCCAAAACAGTCTTCTGACGCGACTGTAGCCTCATCTACAGGTCTACTGCTTAAGACAGTTGGTTTGAAGGTAAGGAACGCGTGCAGCAACTATCAAAGGCGAAGTAAAGGCTGAACAGTGGGGCAGGTCTCGTCCATAAAGTACGGAAGAATTGTCTTTGAAGGGAAAGGCAGGTCTAATACGGCTTGCCCACAGGGTTGATCCTTATATGAATGTCGATGCAGGGACTATGGCACGTGAGTACTCAAGGTAAAAGAACAAAAGAGATAATCGAAGCTGACGCATGATGACAGCCACGGAGTATGCACCTTGCCGAGACAGTATCTACGAATTGTTTAGGGCTAATTTTGCCAAGGCACGGGGAGGTGTTTGTACTTGACGATGGGGGAGAGGTGGATTTGGATCTTGGGAATTAGTGAACCTATCTTCAACTCTTTCAACCGAGCCAAAGCGCTGATTCATCCCAGCGAACGCTATCTCAACATCACCCTCACCCGTGAGAACAACATCACCACGGGCAAGATCTACCAACACGTGATAGAGCGGGAGCGTCGAGGCGACTATCTTGGGAAAACAGTGCAGGTCGTGCCCCACCTGACAGATGCGGTACAAGATTGGATAGAAAGAGTTGCACGGATACCCGTGGATGATACCAATGAAGAGCCAGATGTTTGCATAATTGAGCTTGGCGGCACGGTGGGAGATATTGAGAGTGGGCCATTCATCGAGGCTATGAGGCAGCTACGACGGCGGGCTGGGAAGGACAACTTCTTGCAGATTCATGTCAGTCTGGTGCCTGGTAAGATCAGGCATGGACGTCGTGATTCGGGCTCTGCTTACGATATACTTTTGCAGTCGTGAATGGCGAGCAGAAGACCAAGCCCACGCAAGCGGCCATTCGGGACGTTAAGAGCGCAGGCTTGAGCCCGGATCTGGTTGGCATACTGCTTTGGATTGCTGTACGAAGTAGCTAACCCTTCACAGATTGCCTGTCGTTGTGCTGAACCACTCGAGAAAGTGACTACCGATAAGATTTCGAGATTTTGTGACGTTGAACCAGAGCAAGTCATTGCTGTGCATGACGTTGCTTCCACATACCACGGTAAACTATTCCATATCTCGCAACCGTATATCTGAAGCTAACCATATAGTCCCCCTTCTGCTCGAAAAACAAGGCCTTATAGGACATCTCCGAGACATTTTTCGCCTCGACAAACTCTCCATTGCCCCCTCCCTCGTAAAAAAAGGCAATCAAACCTGGCACGCCTGGCGCGCACTCACAACGTCCCAAGAACACCTCCACCAATCCGTCACCATCGCTCTCGTAGGCAAATACACCACCCTTCACGACTCCTACCTCAGTGTTGTCAAATCCCTAGAACACTCCGCCATGGCCTGCTTCCGAAAACTCAACCTCGTTTGGATCGACGCCTCCCACCTCGAAGAATCAGTCCGCGTCTCCTCTCCCGCCGATTTTCACAAAGCGTGGCACGAACTCTGCACCGCGCAAGGTATCCTCGTTCCCGGCGGCTTCGGCTTGCGAGGAACCGAGGGTATGATCAGCGCCATCAAATGGGCTCGTGAAACCAAAACACCTTTCCTAGGCGTCTGCCTAGGCATGCAACTCGCCGTAATCGAGTATGCCCGCAACGTATGCGGCATTCCTGAAGCCGACTCCGCAGAATTCAACGAACACACTCCCGACCCTATCATCATCTCCATGCCAGAGATATCCAAAACAACTCTGGGCGGCACCATGCGTCTCGGACTTCGAAACACCATTTTCCAACCCGGCAGCGAGTGGTCGAAGCTGAGAACACTGTACACGAAGAACACCACGCAGTTAGCAAACGGCAGCACCACACCCCCACACCTCTCCAACGGCACCGGCAGTAGGGAACACACCGACTCCGTTGTCGTCCTCAATGGCTCAACAGCCAACGGTTCAAAAATCGAACATCCCCCCACCCCTACCTCCTCCCCAATGATAATCTCCGAGCGCCACCGCCACCGCTACGAAGTCAATCCCACCCGCATCGAGCAACTAACATCCTCTGGCTTGCATTTCGTTGGCAAAGACGAAAGCGGGCAGCGAATGGAGGTTGTGGAATTAAAGGAGCATGCATGGTTTGTGGGAGTGCAGTTCCATCCTGAGTATCTGAGTAGGGTGTTAGCGCCTAGTAAGCCTTATCTGGGGTTTGTGGCTGCTAGTGCTGGGGTTTTGGGCGAGGTTTTGAAGGGGAGGGATGGTGGAGGTGGGGTTGGTGGGCTGGTAGATGGGTTGGAGGGAGTGAGGATTTGATGATGGGGTACGAATAGGAAGGCTTTGGGGGCGAGTGGGTAGCAGTTCTTTTTTGGATTGAACAACGCTTGCATTGCTTCGGGAAATGATGTCTATGGTATTCTTGTTGATAAAGATCATGAGATCATGCATTGCGGCGTTGGATATATAGGCGCGAGAGACGTGAACGCGAATTGTATAAATGAGAGGGTTATTGATGGGGGTTGTACAGGTGATTGAAAGGGTTGGGGTGCATGTAAACCCTTCCATGTTGCAGATGTATATGTCAGAAGGACGGGTGTTGTTGCATTCTTGGTTATAGATCATTGCATGTATATAAAATCATCCGTGTACAAAAGGAGTAGGCCGGGCTTATCAGAGACCTTGCTATTAATCAATTCGATAATTAGTATTGTTGGTAGACTTGCTTCTGAACAAGTTTAGGATAGGAGGCTAAGGTAGGGACGATTCATGTCTTGTATGTACCTAAGTGGGAAGGGTGGATTCATTAACACTTCATTTGAAATTAGCGTGTTTGCTAGATTTCTATGCGGGTGTCCAGAAAAGTTCGATATGTTCCTGCGCGTGGCGTTGTCTCCTTTTGAAGTTGGGTAAAGATCCTCCGTGTATGTGTGGTAGGGTACGTCAAAATAGTTTACCCCTGTTGAAAGTTGGGTAAGGATCTTCCGTGTGTGTGATGATAGTACGGAACGTCAAGATACCTAGTTTACTTTGACAGTACACTAAGATGATGAGACAAGTGACAGCGCTAGGTACAGAACAACGCGATCTCCTGGCGTTCAAGAGCGGTGTGGGTGATGCGTACCTTAGGTGACAGAACTATTCGGAAATAAGCTTCAATCATTAGGTGCGTAGATCAGTATAGGTACTACATATAGTCTGACTCAATGCGTAGATCAGTATACTACACATAAGTGACTGATGACGTAGCGGAACTATGTTATAGTAGGTGTAGGTAGGTACAGAGAGACACGCGCTAGGGGCAAATAAACGTCTTCATCCACTCGTCATAGGAGCCAATTAGGTATAAATTTCAGTTAGTGATGCGCTGGCTGACTGAGAAGGGTAGGGGAGGTTTTTCGTAGACTTGAACTGGATATGCGCACAAATATTTTTAGAGGGATCTGCAAAGGAGGGATCTACAGTTGCACGGCCAAAGCAGATCTGATCTGCCCGCTAGATCTGTGGATGTACATGCTAGATGGGCCCAGTCTCCCGTGATAATTTAGACAGACGACAGATCAAGTCTTGTTTGTGCATAGGAAGTGACATTCTTTTTTGTAAAGGTCATGACGGTTTGTGGGACGGCTGAGCAGTGGTTGGCTGCAGGGGGGTGATTGGTTGCCTCAGGGAAAATTGAATGGAAGTGGAAGAACGCTTGCACTTCTTGTCTTGAATGTGCAATGGTGTCGTCGCATGAGTTGATATCCGCCATCGCCTTAGATGTGCGATTGAATGTAACGAGTAAGGGGTTGGTGCACAGATGCCAGAGGTAAACTCATAAAGACGATTGAGTTTCTGATATGTAAAGGTTTGACCCCAATACCTCAGATCTTCGATCCGACCCAGTAAGCGACAGATGTAGGAAGCTTGATTTGGAGTTTAACCTTCCCAATTCTGGCATTGTTCGATCTTGATAACTAAAAGTGGCTGGTGAGCAACACCGGAGCCAAGAGAATTATGCAATGCCACTGCGAATCAGCAGAATCAAGTATTCTTGCTTAGTTAACGCCACTAGGCTCTGGTCGAATATACCATGGAGAAGTCGATCGCCCAAGTGATTCGAGCTTCCGAAAATAGATTTCGCGTTCTACATACGACCTCC
This sequence comes from Cladonia borealis, assembly GCA_018257855.2. Taxonomy (NCBI): domain Eukaryota; kingdom Fungi; phylum Ascomycota; class Lecanoromycetes; order Lecanorales; family Cladoniaceae; genus Cladonia; species Cladonia borealis. The sequence continues at coordinate 223,471 of JAFEKC020000013.1, forward strand.
GGGGCAACTGCTTAGGACCCGTAGAGGATAAGAATCCGAGATCTTGGAAAACTCGATGATCTGGACCGCATGTCTCTTGATGATACCGAGGCTGTGATAAATTTCAGATGAATGATGAAGCCATGAATCGGAGATAAAATATATATGGGGGGAAGGACTTGGCGGGGCCTGTCCCTTGTGGTAATCAAAGATAACACGCAGATGTCTGATTGGGGAGTTAATTCGGGTGGTCACTCACTCCTATTCGTTGTCGTATTGGGGCCCGGAAAGATTCACCTGCGGCATGCAACTTGGCCGGTCAGACATCACAGGTAGACGATGGCTATACTAAGGGAGTAGGGGGACATCTGAACCCACCAGAATCTTTCGCTGAACCAGGCAGTTCCCACGACTTGCATTCATCGGGCAAAATCCACAGGTGTCCCTGGAAATTTTCCTTCAAGTAATAGCGGTGAAGCGAACAAACTCCAGAGGCTAGCCAGACCAAACGATGGGCTCACCCAGATCCGGTCATTGAGAATGTATGATATAGGGTTGAGGAAACGTCCCGCAAGCTGATGCGTTGTCTAGGCATAAGCAGTCGACACATGGCACGTTTCAATAAGGGAGCGCTGGTCGCAGCATTCCCAGGTTTACCAGGCGTGGGATCCCGGAAGTGGAAGGAAGATGAACATTGACAGCTCGAACGGGAAGTGGCCATTAGACTGAATAAGCCGCCATTTGACACCAGACCGTCTCGAGTCATGCGTTTATTCCCGAGGGGATTCTCAGAAACCCGACAAATGGCTAAGAACGCTAATGAAAGCCCAAATTGGTATCCTTATTGACGAGTGTTGCAATGGTGCACGGCCCCCAGGTCCAGGTCACGGGATGGCGTTTGGTAGCGCCTCCTTCTCAGCTGAGGGTCAATTCAATTGCGGAAGAGCTTCAACCCCGTTTCTTCCGCTGTCTCGACTTTGCCGCATCTTGAGCACCGTCGCTATCCTCATTACTGCTGCTCCTCTCACCGACGCTGCCGCCACGTTTCCTTTGCTCTTTGCCTTTCTTGACACTCACAGTTGCCCCCTGCTTCTTCAGCTCCCTGGTCAGAGTCGTACTTGCCCTCATTCCAGGGAAGTCCTTCGCGCTGAAGACCTCGAACGTGTCGCTGTCTATCGTGCCTGCGATTCTGCCTTGGCCGTCTTCAAAACTGTTTGGCATACTGACTTTCATCAACGTGAAGCGAAGGCGGTGCAGTCCGTTCTGACGACAGGAGAGGTCCGGAAAAATAAAGAAGCATCCAAGTCGCCCCTTCTCGTCACTGGAAGGGGGTGCTTCAGGATCTATTCCAACGAACGGTGAAGCGACCAATGTGCCCATCAAGCGGCGGCTTTTCCTGTTGGTTTGGTTCGGATCTACCACTTCGGTCACATCGGTGGAACCAGAAGACACAGAAGATTGTGGAGGCAAGGCAAGAAGAGAGCAATGTAAGATGTTGAACGGCCAACGAAGCTCGTCAAGGTCAGAGGGTGACTGGGGGTCAAAATCCTTAAGAGATAGCTGAACAATTGGTGGGGGGTCGATAACACGACGGTCGCGTTCCCCAAACCCACAAGCACGTGCAGCCTTAGGCTGTTGACGGATAGTAAGGATGTAACGGTCCATTCTAAGACGATCCTTAGCAGAAGATCGCACATTTAGTCACGTCGAAAGACAGTACTTACATGCCCTGCGATTGAGGCTGCGCCTCTGCTGCTTGGGTGGACTTGTTAAATTGCATTGGGCCTGTTGCCAGTCCGCTGGAAGAAGTAGCGGAGCTATGGTAGGAGCCTGCCGGGCTTTGATGGGGCTGCGGAGCTACAGTTGGATACGGATTGGAAGTGTACACTCCTTCGTTGAATAACGATGCTCCTGGCGGAGTATCGTGTGAGTATTCGACTGGCGAGATTGCCTCGTAGAGTGTGCCTGGATTTGCTGATTGATACGACACTTGCTGTGGATAGAGAGGGGGATGTGTAAAGCCTGTGCCATGGGAAGGCCGCTCCACTGTTGCAGGAGCTTGTGTTGTATGACCGAAATTACGCGGTAGAGATTGCTCGTATGCTGATTGCCGGAGGATAGGAGCGTGCTGGTGCCTTGCGCTTGGAAAATCCGAATACTGCGGTCGGCCCTGTGGGGACTGAGGTACGAAAGTAGGCTCCAGATGCGCCGGAGGTGGCAAATTCGGACGAGCAGCCAGCGTTGAAGGAGGCGGTAATGTGTGAGGAGCAGATGGAGGCATCTGAGTTCCTGCCGTCATGCCATATCCCGGTCCGACTTGGGTGGGGTAGTAGATGCTGCCTTCATGGTGTTGCGTGGTGGCTGGTGTTCTTGAGGACATGGGACTTGAGGCTATGGAGGTTCAGAATTAGAGGCAATATTGGTCTATGGCCGTGTGCAAGTCGACCTTGCTGAAACTCGTAGCAGAATACCTCAATATCATAACCAGAAGTGATAGACCAGGGCAGAAGCAGGGTGTGCGAGACAAGCATGGGCCCGACCAACTGTAGGATAACGTTGGTTGGCGCTGAGAGCCGAGTGTAATGTATATATTAATAGAGGCCCCAACCCCAAGACGAGTATTATTCAGATCCGATAAAAGATATTAGAATCGACAGAAAGGGCTGGTATGGTGAAGATCTTGGAGATCAGCATCTGAGTTGCGCCAAGGGTGTTCAAGGACGGACCGCTTCCATCTTTTCCATCCGGTTTTCAACGGTCACACCCACCATGTTAATAATCCTTATCCTTAAGTATCTTGCGAAGTAACTGTACTCCAATGGGCGACTTGCAATTCTCCAATGGACGCCGAAGCAAGCTATTTAAGGCAAGTGCTGTACCCTCGCTCGATCTAGATGTGTGGACAGAAGGCAAAAACCTTTCATACATGTTAATTGGGGATTTCCAAAGAACTTTTCGGTCTGTCTGCATATTGAAGACCCTGCTTCGTTGCCAATGGAACAACTCGTAATGCTCACCTGCCGGAGGAGGTAATCTCATGCAATCTTGTACCAACTTCTTTGTTACAGATCTCCGTACAGATTCCAAATGCTTTTACAATCCTCGATCGTACCTATGCCGTGCTGCAAAGCTGCCTAACTGTTCTTGTTGGTAGGGATGGAATGTTCCTATTCGCCTCTTTCTTTTGTGCCTGTTTCGAGTTGCGTTCGCAGATCATTGTCTCTGTTGGGTTTTTTTGCGGCTGATCCACACTATGTCAAAAAACATCCGGTGCGCGCAAAGGCGAAATTGACCTACCTAGCTCGTCCAGGCTCTCGAATGGCTCTGCTGGATGGCCACGAGCAGGGACCAGTGCCTGGGGCAATGGATGCCCAATGATTCCATTGGTGTAAGAACTACCCATATTAGGAGTAGGTCTCAAAATCGGGAAATCGGGAAGAGGGTTTTCAGCAACGCCCGATCGGCCTGGAGCCAGCCACAACGTTGAATTTGGCGAACGTCCTCAAGCCAGGTTAAGCCGAATTCAGTGGATGCACTGGATGAAGCTTGGGGTGCGGCAGCAGAATAAAGTAAACCCCCATGCTCTGGCGTGGTCGCTCTGCACGCAGGCCTGAATGTTGTTGGCCAGCCCCGGCACTTCCCCAGCGCCCGCCGAGATGCACGCTCCGATCCTGTAACCTCATACGGATAGCCTGATGCATCCTAGCACATTGCCGCCGGGGATCCGAGCGGTCAAACCCTGTGGAAGGAAGTTCGAAGCCACCGCATCATATTAAATCCGGGTTTGAATCTGGGTGATAGACATCTGCTAAAGTGGGTGCAGGTCTCCTGCGTGTGATGAGTGGCTCCATTGGCTCCATGCAGGTGTTGCACCTCCCAAGGCCGCTGTCAATTCGGGTTTTCGCCAGTATTTGACCGGCACCAAACCTTTTCTCTCACACCCCTCACCGGTATTCCTCATGTCCCTCGCCGTCATGTGAATCCAAGGACTGAGACAGGCACGTCACTCATCGGGCGCATCGCAATTCGTTCATTCGCGCTGATCATCGAAGGGGCGATAGGTGTAGTTCGTCTCGCACCATTGGTTCCCGACTCCATGGGAGATCGCTTGCTTGCAGCTGTCAGACCTGCGGATGGAAGCCTTTTTCCCGGTCAAGCACTCGCACTACACCTAATAACCTCGAGCTAGTGACGTATCCCTGTATTTGCGGATTCGCTTCAGGCTCGTCAAGTGAAGAGCGCTCATTGGAAGTTACGCATTCATCTCTATGATAGCACGCACACTACATCGTGCAACTATGCTCGACCCCAGAAAAAGAAATCTTCACAGCCAGTGTAGCTGGGCTACTGCATTCTCATCCGCGTGGGGTAGTCCAGACCCCGAAGGATGTCAATGGACACTGTCCAGAATCCGTGAGAGCATGGTATATGTCCAGCTGAAAGTCAATTACCCACGCCGTCTTTGGATTAGGTAGAGCCGCGAACTAGCATTTCGCTTCGTTGATATGTAGACCAAGAGGTTCATTGTCCTACATGGAATTACACCTGACTCTGAATGAGCAGGTACAGGTTTGACCACTCTGGATGCTCAACGAAGAGCGCAAGTACCTTCCAAATGCGAATACCTCCAGACCCCACGTCGATCACTGCAGATCCAGGGCCAGGGTCCAGAATCCAGATTTGTTTCACGTACATATCTAGCGGGGGAAAGCCGTGGTGGTTATGATAACTCTATGCATGGTGAATCTGTGTCTGACTGACCACCACAGAATGGATTAACTCCAACACTCTAGTACATGCCAAGACTGCCATAGGACCTGTTGATGGCCAAGGCTTCATCCTACTTTCGCCCGCATTTCAGCCACGAGCAGGCCAGACCACCGAAGAAGAAAAACCGTCGTACCTCCTCGGAGCGACCCTCGCTACCGTCAATGCAGCCCTCTCGCATTCAGTGCAGCACCACAGACGAATCTGCTATCTCATGCAACCACGGCGGCCTCAAAGCTGCCGGCTGCCGCCCGCCGCCTCCTTGACGGCAACTTCTACTTCCGGCTCTGACCAGCAGTCTAGAGTGATACAATGCAATGGCATCTTCTTTCAGTGCTTTGCATCCCCGAGCAACCACGGATTAGCATGAAAGACGAAGCTAATAGCGATGATGTTCGTTAAGCAGCTAAAAATAGCGCACATTGGCGTGATACCGCGTATGTGTAGGCTTGCGAAACCTGGAGTGTTGCCGAGGGGATGAGAAAAAAGGAATTGCTGGCGGGAAGATCTGTCAGAAGGTGCAAAAGAAATGAGTGGAGCTAAAAAGCCATAGATGGAGGCTGGGAGTGAGCAAAATAAGCCACGCTTGAAGTTCTCTTGAAGTCCCCCTCTAACGGAATAAGGGATGAAGTCATGGAAGTCGATTCGACTGATCATTCGCACTACGGACTCACTCAAGCTGTAGATTTCATTGAATGAAGATATTTAGAGATCCATGACCGATTATACAGCTTCTTAGCCGTGTGATTGTAGTCGATCATACGCGCTGCCACATTGAGAGGCAGAGTATGTAGGAGCGTAAAAATCTAGTTTGATCAATCGATGTTACCTATGTATGAAGAATGAGAAACTGCTCGGCCACCGAGAGTGCGAAAGTTTTTCGGATCGGACCCAATGGGGTTTAGCGCTTCCTCCCAACACTGAATCTCAACCTCTTCGCAAAGCTACAGCGGCTTACTTTCCTTCATCACTGTATTGACAAGATGTTGACAAGGGCGCTGAGGAGCGGTCGAGCTCTACCGCTGAGGCGCAATGCCTTTACACCCATAGTAAAGCGCACTGTGACCATGGATGCCGCCTCATCTCATGCGGAGAAAGAGCACGTTCCTGAAGTAAGACTAAGCGCGCCGACCGTCAAAGGAATCGTCAGCTCACAGTTGGGTGTCTCTTTAGGAGGATGACAAGCCCTTTGAAGTCCGGCTCTCTGATGAAAGCTTCGAAACCTATGAACTCGACCCTCCGCCCTACACCCTACATACCACAAAGAGAGAGCTCAAGCAAATGTACTATGATATGGTATCAATAAGGTGACTGCCACTAGCAGACTTGGAAAGGAATTCATTCTGATCAGCCATCTCTACAGACGCATGGAAATGGCCGCAGATCGACTTTATAAGGAAAAGAAAATTCGAGGTTTCTGTCATCTTTCCACCGGTCAAGAAGCTGTTGCCGCAGGCATTGAGCACGCTATCAGTAAAGAGGACTATGTCATTACCGCCTACAGATGTCATGGCTTCGCTCTGATGCGAGGGGGTACCGTTAAATCAATCATCGGCGAGCTTTTAGGAAGAAGAGAAGGGATCGCTTATGGGAAAGGCGGATCTATGCACATGTTCACAACGGGCTTCTATGGTGGCAATGGCATAGTTGGTGCACAGGTTCCAGTGGGTGCTGGTCTTGCATTTGCAAACCAGTACAATGGCAAGAAGAATACTACAATCTGCCTCTACGGCGATGGAGCCAGTAATCAAGGTCAAGTCTTCGAAGCTTTTAATATGGCAAAGCTCTGGAACCTCCCAGTCCTCTTCGGTTGCGAAAGTGAGTGCCTCCCTAAATCTAGCGGTGACCTGATTGACTCATGCTCTACTCCTAGACAACAAGTACGGCATGGGCACTGCCGCCAACCGTGCCGCTGCTTTGACCGAATACTACAAGCGTGGCCAGTATATACCCGGTCTCAAAGTCAATGGCATGGATGTACTGGCCGTCAAAGCTGCTGTCCAATATGGCAGACAATACACCGTTGAGGGTCATGGTCCCCTTGTCCTGGAATATGTCACGTATCGCTACGGGGGTCACTCAATGTCCGACCCTGGTACCACGTATCGCACACGTGAGGAGATCCAGCGTATGAGAAGCACAAATGATCCGATTGCTGGGTTGAAGCAGAAGCTGTTGGACTGGGAAGTCACCAGCGAGGATGAATTGAAAGCGATTGACAAAGAGGCAAGGTCGTATGTGGACAAGGAGGTGGAAGAGGCGGAGAAAATGCCAGCGCCTGAGGCAACCCCCAAGATCCTTTACGAGGACATCTATGTTAAAGGGAGCGAGCCTCCATTTATGAGGGGCCGAACTCCGGACGAAAATTACTACTACTAGGTTTTACCGCATACCGAATTTCAAGCGATACTTCACATTGTTAGTTGGGGGGTTGCGTCTTCAACAATTCAGTGCTTTTTGTAAAATGACTCATTGGTGCACGGGAAACTGGCCTTGTATTTCATGAAAATAGAATTACTTGAAATTAGAGAAGTCTGCACAGCCTGTTCAAATTCCCATCGATCAAGCTGTTTTCAACCGCGTATCTGCAGCATTATGCCGAGTAAAGCTGGTGTTATTCCACATCATGGCTCAGGCGGAGCCTAGGGTTAGGGTACTACGGAGGTCGAGTTTCTCCGTCGCGCTATCGATATCGCGTTCAAAAGATTTCATGCTACAATAAAGCTACTGAGAGCACAAAGTAGTTCTGAGCCCGCCCAACCTTCTATACCTGTGTCTGTAGGTTAAGATGTCTCTCGCCATACCGAATGCGCCCAATAGCGGTCTCTTTAAGCAAGGCTATCAGAAGTACCATACACTCAATCCCACAACAGCTCGCTCTGCTAATTCCTGCCTAGCTACGAATCTGAAGACGGAGCTGTTATAAGGAACATAGAAGCATGTCGCGCAATAGCCCAGACTGTACAGACATCCTTAGGTCCCTATGGCCGTAACAAAATTGTTATTAACCACCTACAAAAAATGATCCTCACCTCAGATGCTGCCTCAATATTAGCGGAGCTCGATGTTGTTCACCCCGCGGCGAAGCTCATAGTCATGGCTAGCCAGCAACAAGAGGCAGAAATTGGAGATGCTACGAACATGGTCATCGTACTGTGTGGAGAGATGCTGAAAAAAGCCGAGGAGCTACTGAGGATGGGACTGAAGACTAGTGATGTTGTGCAAGGATATGAAAGAGCACAGAAGGAAGCGCTGAGGTGCTTAGATGGTGCGTATGCCTCTAGAGCTGATATTTCACCCATATCTTACGTAGACACAAGCTAATACACCTCTAGAACTCGTCGTGGACTCAGTAAAAGACCTCCGCTCCCCCACCGAACTAGCCAAAGCAATCCGCACAGTCATAGCCTCCAAACAATCCGGTAGCGAAGACTTCCTCTCCATCTTAGTCGCTGAAGCCGTCCTCGCCGTCCTCCCTAAGAACCCCTCCAACTTCAACGTCGACAACATCCGCGTCGTAAAAATCATGGGCGGCTCCCTCGACCAAAGTAAAGTAGTCAAAGGCATGGTCTTCGGCCGCGAACCCGACGGCTCCATCAAAAAGGCCTCAAAAGCAAAAGTCGGCGTCTTCTCCTGCCCCATCGACATCTCCCAGACCGAAACCAAGGGCACAGTCCTTCTGCACAACGCAAAAGAAATGCTTGATTTCACCAAAGGCGAAGAAAACCAACTCGAAACCCTCATCAAAGAAATCCACGACTCCGGCCTCCGCGTCGTAGTCGCAGGTTCCTCCGTCGGCGAACTAGCCCTCCACTACCTCAACCGCTACAATATCCTCGTCGTCAAAATCCTCTCGAAATTCGAACTCCGCCGCCTCTGCCGCGTCGTCGGCGCCACCCCACTCGCCCGCCTCGGCGCCCCCATGCCCGACGAAATGGGCTCCATAGACGTAGTCGAAACCCTCGAAATAGGCGGTGATCGCGTTACCGTATTCCGGCAAGAAAACGACGCCACTCGAACAGCAACCCTAGTCATCCGCGGCGCAACGCAGAACCACCTCGACGACATCGAGCGCGCCATCGACGATGGCGTCAACGTCGTAAAAGCAATCACGCGGGATCCGAAATTAGTTCCTGGGGCGGGAGCAACGGAGATGCAATTGATAGAGCGGATCAGTGCGTTTGGGGAGAAGACGCCGGAGCTGAGCCAGTATGCGATCAAGAAGTATGCCGAAGCCTTTGAAGTTATTCCTCGCACATTAGCCGAATCAGCTGGATTGGATGCGACAGAAGTCTTGGCTTCGTTATATGCTGCACATCATAAATCATCATCCACTAAAAAAACCAATGACGATAATGACGACGAGGAAGATGATGACGAGGAAGACGAGGAAGAAGAGGAAGACTGGTGTATTGGCGTAGACGTAGAAAATGAAGACGGCACTGGGACGCTAGATGCCAAGGAAGAAGGGATTTTGGATCTGCTGGTCAGCAAGCAGTGGGCTATTAGGCTGGCGACGGAAGCGGCGAGGACGGTGCTAAGTGTGGATCAGATTATTGTGGCGAGGCAGGCTGGGGGTCCGAAGATGCCGAGTGGGCAGAACCCGAATTGGGATGAGGATTGATTTAGATATGTAATAGGTTAATTTGGGTTGTATATCAAAAAGGCAAATAGAGCAAGCGTTCACAATGTTCAGGTGGGCTGATTGCCTCCTCGGTCTGCATGAAGAGATCGATTTGTGAATCTAGTGTAAGGGGGCCTCGCAAATTCAGGGCAACATATCGCTCAAGCATTACGTGTGGATATGAACCATGTCCTCTGGTTCCATAACAAAGTAGAATCCGTTCATCTCAAAGGCACAATGTGCAAAGCTGGGTTGGCAAGTGTGAATGTCTGCTACTGAATTCCTCCAGTCTTCTCGTAATATGCAAAGCACTTTGCGGTCTCCCCACTACGCTGAGCAGGAAGCAGCAAATTCGTTGCAAGGGGCTTCTTTCCTCCCATGATAGAGCTCTCGTACACCTTCGACATGAGATCGCACTGCCAAGTGATTGGTATCGTTGGACATGTTGATAGCTGCACCTTCCATTAGTGGTCTCCATAATACCTGACACAGAGCTTGAATCTGAATTCCAACTTACCGTCGACAGCGTATGTTCCTGTTGCACTGTCCCATCGAGCATCGCTGCTATAAAAATGCGGAGATAAAGCGGTTCAAAGCACCGGGCTTCAAGCCCACAATTAGGGTTTCCAGAACCATTCGCTTGGGGTGATAAATTCAAGCCAGTGGTACCGCCTCCTCAACTGCTACACCCTGTGTCAGCGAGATGTTTATACTCAAAGTTATTAGGAAGGTTAAATCACCATCAACAGCATATGTCTCCCGACAAACCAACACCAATGACCAAACGAACGACATCCTATAAGTCCAGGCTTGTTAGCTCCGACCAATCCCTCTCATTAGGTGTGAGTGAAGAGATACTGACGCCTCAAGAATAGCAATAGCGATTGCAACGCCCCATACTATATGCGGCGGCTTGTCGAAGAGGACTCTAAAATCTTTCCCCTTCGGCAGAAGCATAGTAATGAAGGATGCGATCCAGAGCGCCATCATGATGAATTCAGATATGATGCGTAGAAAATGGATGAAATGGCCGCGGACGGCAGTCTTGGTAGTGATGCTCTGCTTCAAGATGGAGGGGATAGAGACAAGGATTGTAGCGAGGGAGGTCGATACTGCAATTCGGTCAGCGGATGCATAACAATCACTCCATCGACGAAGGAGGCAAAGACAGGGGTTTTCCGCTTCGAGATGGAAGGGTAGAGGCCGAGGGTCGGAGAAGATCGCTAAAGCTCGAGCAGACAGCTGAGCTTAGGAAAGTATGCTGATGAACATGGACAGATGTAGAGGATCCGGAGAAAAAGTTCGAAAGAGGAGACGATCGCCAAAAGCAAGATCACACGTACTTCCGAAGCCCAGCGGCTGCACGAGACTATTCCAGTAGCCATGATGCACACCTGCGTAGCAGATGAGGATTAGGTAGATGACTGCCATGATGATCTGTAGGATTCGGAAATTGGAGAGGTAGGTGGGTGCAACGGACTCGCGTATTCTGACAGCCGGCATATTAGGGACTGGATGGGTGGGCAATCTGAGGTGGTGATGTTGGTGATGGTGGTATGGCAGCACTGGACTTGATGGTAGATCACTGTATCCTTCTGGAGGAATCCATCCTTGCGATCACAGGTAATTGCTTCTTGGAGAGTCGTAGACGATAGCCGGATGTACGGGAGGTTCACGCTTCGGGACACATCAGCTCAATTTCATTGAGAGGTGTTGCGTCCCATTCGTCACGGTAACTTCTGTAATATGAGAAAAGCAAACATCGGCTACATTGGGTAGCAATACAAACCGTAAGACTCACACTTATAGGATGCAGTGTCCGCATCAGGCATATCAGGTCCGGTATGGTAAGCCTACGACATTGATGGGGTATAGAGGTCTCGATTGATGGCGCTGGGAGTCATATACCATTGGACATGCAGGTCAGAATCATTGTGCAGCATCAGCCCTGACACATCCTTAAGCCAGGGGAAGGAGCGATGACAAGCGAATGTGGTATACGCTAGAAAAGCAGTGTGAATGCAATGCACACTGAAGGCCACCGTCACAGTTTCCAACAGCTCCCATGTGAAGAGTAAGATTGATATGGTAGCCAATCGCAGACAGGTTCTTCCCCAGATCCGCAATGTGTTCATCCATCCTTCATCTCCTCCACAACTTAAACAACGATTCGGGTCACCCAGTGGTAAGGGGCGCAAGCCGGTAGATGGAAGCCCTTTCCACTTCTGCAAACATGCAGGAACACTCTACGCTTAACATGTTTGCTTGTTCAGCTGCAAGTAACCTTCTTGCAGCTTCATCGTATTGCGATTATCACAGCCATTAACAGAGCTGTTGATGTCGGCGCTTTGGCCGGGAAAGGAAGGAGTACATCAATGGGCAGCCCACCCCTGCCAATTTCCCCGAGCTGCGCGTCGAGCCGCCAGACCTCCCGCCAAGGCTCTCTCCGTACCTGAAGCACCTAAACGTCAATAGGTCTCCATTGCGGTCTCTTTAATGCTAAGAATAGTTAATATGGAACACTCAAACTGCGTTTGGATTGAAGGATGCTAGATGTGTAGATTGACTGGTCTGGATCCTAGTAGGTACTTTGCAGCTCCACCAATTCAGGCCATCCTCTTTTGTTCAATCGAGTGAAGGCGACCAGCACCCATGCTAGTGGCCCGTTGATTACTAGCATAACCGTTGGCTCGAGGAGTACAAGAACTCTTCAACTGCGACGACGATTGAAAAGACATCTTGTGCTTATGACTTATCACAAGCTACAGAATTCGTTGCCGGAGTTCACATCATAATCAGGAGACCCAGAGTCACCTGTCCGGCTCGCCTGGTTACCTCATTGCCTTAATCCCAGCGCGAGTCCTCTCTACCAAATCGGCCTTCATGGGCCATGGATTACGGTAGCAGGACTCACGCACGAATACCTTCAGCGGACTCAGATCACGAAATGTCTATGCATGGCAGGCGCCCTTCTGCCCCCTTGTCTCTCGGTCACCACCACCTTTCTCGTCGAAAAGACTCGATGCAGCACTCGCACCCCAAGCCACCTTTAACCCCAAATACCTCCACAATGTCACAAAATATGGCAAACCCTCTGCCTTCAGCTCCTGCATCTCCTCCCACTCCCGCACCAAGTCCAACGCCTCATCAACGACCCCCAGTCTCATATCATTTCTCCCTGGACGATAGCGAAGATCCGATCTTGGAAGAAGCGAAACACTGCTTTATGAGGTTAAACGCCACAGAAAAGGAGAATTGGCTGAGGTCACTGGTGGATTGCTGTGACAACCACTCCCTAAGCTTCTTGCACCAGATTGTCAGTCCGAAGCTGAAGAAAGACCCTTTTCAAGCTTTGCCCAATGAGTTGTGCTTCAGGGTATGGAATTTGCGACGCTAGGCCAATAAGAGATTTCCGCTGACATCCGACAGATACTCGAATGCGTGGACGATGCTAAAACCTTTGTTCGCGCATCTCAAGTTTCCAGGAGGTGGAGGGAGATTGTTAGCGACGATCAGGCTTGGAAAACACTCTGCGAGAAGCATGCATATAGAAGGATGTCAACCGATTCAATCGGTTCGAGTCTGACAAACAGCGCTTCGGCTAGCCAAATACTCTACGGCCAGCATCTACGCTCATCATCCCCTAGCCGAATACTCGACAACATGTCAGCCATTGATGAAGACCCGAGCACGACGTCTCCTACTGCAAATACAATGCCAGGCACAGGCTCTAGTCGACGGCAGAAGAAACAAAGGTCGAAGCACACTCATCGGTCGCATTTTAAGCACAGGTACCTGGTGGAGTCGGCTTGGAAGAAGGGAGGATTGATGACAGCCAGGCATATAACGCCAGACCAAGGTGTAGTAACAAGCTTGCATCTTACGAAGACATATATCGTTGTCGCTCTGGATAACGCAAAGATCCATGTTTTCAATACCAAAGGAGATCTGCAGAGAACCCTACAAGGGCATGTCATGGGTGTGTGGGCTATGGTACCATGGGAGGACATACTTGTCAGTGGTGGCTGTGATCGAGATGTCCGGGTGTGGAACATGGCTACTGGGTATGTGGAAAAAGTAACCGTGTGTTCGACTAAGTCTAATCTGTTTCTGCAGGACGAGCGTACATACAATGCGCGGCCATACATCCACAGTTCGCTGCCTAAAGATGTCAAATGCCAGAACAGCCATTTCTGGCTCTCGTGACACCACGCTTCGTGTTTGGGACCTAAATACAGGTCTATGCATCAACGTGCTTATGGGCCACCAAGCCAGCGTGCGTTGCTTGGAAATTCATGGAGATCTAGTTGTCTCGGGAAGCTATGACACCACTGCGAAGATATGGAGCATATCTACGGGTCAGTGCTTAAGGACTTTGCAAGGCCACTTCAGTCAAATATACGCCATTGCCTTTGACGGCCAAAGAATAGCGACGGGGAGCTTGGATACCAGTGTTCGAATATGGAATCCACAAGATGGGTAAGAGCTATGCCTACCATGCCGTTCCATTTGCGGTTTAGAAACTGATAATCTCGCTCTCCTTTAGCTCATGTCAAGCTATCCTTCAAGGCCATACTTCGTTAGTCGGTCAGCTTCAGATGCGTGGCGACACTTTGGTGACTGGCGGATCTGATGGCTCCGTCAGGGTCTGGTCACTTATCTCCAATCAACCCATCCACCGCCTAGCTGCGCACGATAATAGCGTAACGTCGCTACAATTCGATGATGCACGTATTGTGAGTGGCGGAAGTGACGGCAGAGTAAAGATCTGGGACACAAATACGGGAGGCTTAATCAGAGAACTAAGTCAGCCCGCCGAAGCTGTTTGGAGAGTTGCCTTTGAGAGCGAAAGATGTGTCGTTATGGCCAGCAGAGGTAGCAGAACCATTATGGAGGTCTGGGATTTCACGCCACCTATGGAAAATAGCCAAGCGGAAGCTGAGGATACCCCGATAGAAAGGAGATTGGATACAGCGCAACAAGATCACTCAGCAGAAGAGGGAGAGCGTTCCGCACAGGAGGGAGATGCTTCAGCACATGAGGAGGAAGAACGCTCAGCGCAGGGACTAGATCAAGAAATGGCAGATGCTGAAGAAGAGGCGGTATACCAGGAGCGTCTGGCCCGGATGCTAGAAGATGAATCCTACAGCAACAGTGATGACAGCGAGGACATGACGGATTGATAAAGAGGCAGAAACAATTACGGGATCTGTCTGATGAAGCATTGCGTTTAACGTTTCTTGGAATCGGTATTGAAAGCGGGCGGCGCCATTGTTCACGGCATGAGTTTCATGGAATGGAATAGAATGGGAGGCATTTATTGGAATGAAGGAAAGCCTCGTTTTCATCGAAACGACCGTATGATTTGGTTAATGCGTGCTTGGGAAGGAGAAGAAGTGGTGTTACAGTGACGAACCAGGTATTATTATTACTACCTACCATCCTTATTGGGCCCGCCCATACTCACGCAATGGTGGAGGGGGGACTTATTTTACGTTTTTATAGATACGGAAAACAAGTTCCAGAGCATGTCTGAGCACGTTTTCTTCCTCTTTCATCAGCGATGAGAGAACTATTTCAATTTTTTGCAACTCTTCTGCTTCCCTTACTCCAATCTTACCTCCCATCACGCCTAGACTCCTGCAATGGTGGAGGGGGGACTTATTTTACGTTTTTATAGATGATATGGAAATCCAAGTTCCAGAGCATGCTATCAGCGAGCGATTCTATATTTCTTGCAGTCCAATCTGCTTCGGTTCTCCAAATCTTCCCTCCCCATTTCATCCCATCCACAGAAATCCCCTCCCCTACTCTCCTCTCTCATCTCCTTTTCCCCTTTCCCCCTCCACTACTCCCCTAAATAAGTATCCACCTCAACCCCCCCCCACCCCCCCTACCATAAATTCTTATTCTTATTCCCATCCCCACCCCCCTATCCTTATCTTTCTTAACCATATCAACCCCCCCCCACCCCCCCCAAATTTCCATCCTCATCCCCATCCCCACCCCCCTATCCTTATCTTTCTTGACCATACCAACCCCCCCCCCACCCATATAAAACCAGTCTATCTAATATCTATTTCTATATTGAACTTGAGCATACCTTACCATGAATCTGAAGAGGAATGATCTAGTTTGCATTTTGGGGGTGGATTAGGCTTTTATTTGGGGGCAGGGACGAATGGGGGATGGGGATGGGAAGAGGAGGAGGAATGGGGTGGGATACGGGGATGGTAGGAGGGGGGGAGGAGGGGGAGGGGGTGAGGGAGGGATGTTTACAGGGCATGGTTCAGGTGGGTTTTGGGGGGTGGAGGGGTGTGGATATGAGAGGTTTTAGAAAAGTGTGGGGGAATGTGGGGATGGACTGTCATTCACAAGGGCAGGGCGCTTTCTCGAAGGCTGAGTTTTGGTGGACGAAAGGGGGTTGCGTTTGGGTGTCTGCAATTTTGCGAGGCGGGGTGTGCGTTGGATGTGTCTGAGATGATTGGATGGGAGTGATGGAGTGGTTTGGGTCATTGTTCACAATTTTTACGGCAACTGAATGAGTGCGTTTTTGTCCTGCTTATTTCCGCAGGGCTTTCAAGGGATAAGTCGATTCAATTGAAAGCACCAGTGGGAGGTTAACTGGTATTGAGGGGGGTTCTCTTTAAATGTGATATATACGTTGTCGTCTTGCTACGCGTTGCATGGCTCGGTCGAAACTCGCGTATTTGTTTGAGAATATTGTGTACCAATCTTCCTTGTAAGACCATAAGAAGTGCAAGCACATGATGGGAGCGTGCTATTAGAACAGGCAAATCTGGCCTAGTTGGAACCGGAGTGATAGATGGTACAATCGGCAGTACCACGCCGAACTTTGGGGCATCATCGATGGAACATCCACATAGAAGCTAGAGAATAACTATTGGATGGGTGACCCTCGATGTCTGTAGAAGAGCTGCTTCTTTGCTCCGAGAGCATCTGCAAGTCTATACTCGTAGGAAAGGCAATGAGTAATCTTTACAAACGGCGAGTGAGACATGTCAGGAAACGTAAAAAGTAAGAGCCTGGATAAGAGCAAGGAGCATTAATACTCCTATATTTGGGGCTTATCACGAACTTCCGCCGAACAGTGAGCATGAAGAAAGCAGCGACTAAACGGACAGACGGCGTGCGTGACGGACCAGCCTCCTGCCTGGGGTTTTGCTCGTCCATCGATGGTGCCATTATGTCTTACTTTGGTGTCGACAAAAGAAGATATAGACGCATTTCAAGCCGGTAAAACATTCCTCTACCGATTCAGTATTTTCGCTCAGCTTGGTAGTAGTGATGTTTAGCTTAGCCAAACGGCCAGCTAAAGCAGAACAGAGGTTACCGAGGATTGGGGGCCTGAAGCTAGGCAGTTGGCCGTGGGCTCGACGGCTCTTTGGGCATATCAAATGAAGATATGAAGTTGGTCCTAACAGAGACGACGATGCATCTGCATCTGCATATGCTAAGCAATCATTAATAGAAAGTTGTAGATTAATTAAAAATTTCCAGAAACAGAGCGACCAGGATCCAAGCATTCTGATTTTTTCTTGGAAGTTTTTGGCAGAAAGTTCTCGGAGACTTCATGACTCGAAATCGACTATGAAAAAGCCTTGTATGGCTCAGCGCCCCTGGATTGAGAACGGGGCTGTTTGGACGTTACTCCACCCACGCTACACCATGTGAGGCGTTACAACTTCCCTGTCAGTGTCGTCGTGATAACCGTACATTAGCTGAGTCCCAAAGTCCGATACTGTGGATAAGAGCAGCCAACATTCCGAGTCAGGCCTAGGTCTGCAGCCACTTTCACAGTGAGTTGTGATAGTGCAGGTATCAAAGCTGCAAAGATACTGGTGTACTAGAGCGTTCTAAAGCAGACCCTAAGGTACCGGAAGTGAGTAAAACTCAACGGTCCAGAGCGGAAGGGAGAGCACGCGAGAATCTCGATTCTGACGATCTCGAAATGAGAGCAAGCAAGTGCTCGCGAAATGAGTGCCTAGATTGAGGGACATTTACGGATTTGGGGGACAACTCCCTCTTCGGCTTGGTGATTATCAGTGGTCTAAGGCCCAGGCCAAAGATAGGAGGCTGTGGAGACGGTGACCGAGAAGAGAAAAGCGGCGGGTGGAGTGCCGGAGCCTAGGATAGACGGAAGAGTGGAAGGGTGGAAGGGTGGAAGGGTAAAAGGGAGGATTCGATGGCTGTGGCACTACTAGGGGCGAGAAAGGAAAGGGCGTTGCTACGAAGTATGGTGTCGACAGTGTGAACTCTTCTGTTTCAGCTCCTTGACGAGGTACCATAATGATGATGAAACAGGAGAGTGACCCGACCCTCGTTGGGCGCGTGGAGGGCACACAAAGGGTTCGCCGTTCGTGCCCGCAGATCCGGTAGACCACCAACGACGCTGAGATGCTTGGAAGCATGCACAGGGACCACGTGCTGCGGCAAACAATTCCCCAACAGAAGGGTCCCAAATCCCAGAGGACCAGGAACGGGGAGATGGTCGGCATTGATGGTTCAGCATTCAGCATTCAGCATTCAGCATTGTCAATTGGACTGAAAAAGGGAAAAAGGGAAAAAGGGCACCAAGGCGAGCCATTTGGGTGCTCTGGCATTCCCCGGGACCCTACCTTAGTTCTAAGGGGGATCGCCCGAGGCAAACTCCTTCTTCGTGATTTTCAGCAGATCTCTCCACCACCTGCACCTTACTAAAGTATGACGATATTCTGCCTGCTTCGCACGTGGTTATCGAAGTATATCACTGGCGACATGTTGATCATACTGATGCAAGCATGTGAAGGCGACAGCCATTGCCACGAGCAAAATGCGGAAACCTGTGCGAAAATCAAGGCGCCGAAAGCTGCTCTGTGGATGGCTACCCATTTTGAGGCCTTCATGTTGCGACACCACACACGAGCGTAAAAGGCTCATCATGCGTTTCGTAAGATCACGAGATCAGCGTTGTCGGTACAGTCAGCAACCTTTTTCGCGAGGGACCCAATGGTCTTGAGGTTTGAGCAGTTTTCGTCCATGTTGGTATACGAAACATTATGCAGCTTTCCAGTTTGATTTGGCCGGTTGTCTGTTTCATTGGCTCTTTTGTCTTTTGTCTGCATAGTGAGAGTTATCTTTCGGTCAGCAGCCTTGATGCTCATGTCAGCTCCGATGTCTTGCATATTCCAATACTTCTACGCCACTCAGCAACCTAATGCGCACGCATCTGCGTATCAAAACGGTGCGCCTGATGTCACCACTGAAGATGGGCACACCATCATCCCACAGATATGCACGCCTGACTTGTTCGTCTTCGTGATCATTACCTTTTCAGGTTATCAGCCTTGCGTACTCTGGACACATGCTCACCCTTGCGCAAACCCAGCCCAAGATGATCTCTATTTCTAGTACGATCTTCCATTGACACTGAATCGATCCCACGGTTTTAGTTTATTGTGTCATCCGCAAGGACCCTTCGCGTCCTGCATCCTTTTTTGGATGGCACGGGATATGGCGCGGTGAGTCCACGTTTGGATGTGGAATGGGGCATAAAGTAATGTGAGTAAGCCGCCACCAGTTCCAGCCTTAAGAAAACGGTGTATAGGATCATGGTTATTGGATGTCTAAGAATACCACCACTATATATGCAGCCTGTTACTGGAGTGTCGACCATGTGGCATACAGTCAGACAGTGGAATAATGCGATCCGATCCGCGGTGTGAAATGCTGGCAGCGCACCTGCAGATCTAAGGTGTCTTCTGATAGGAAGGAAGGGGAAGGTACCGAATCTACCGAGCGAGCCCACCACGACTTCAATCCTTCGCCATCGCTTGGACACCTTCTACTGGTTACCTACCATGATCCTTCCTTCTTCTAAGCAGCTATTCCAGCTAGTTTGGGATAGTGTGGACGTCCAACGACTTTCCCGTGCTGAGAGCGCATCGTTACTGGCTCTCTTCTCGGCACGGGAGGCTATGATGCAAGAGGTACCACCAAACATTACTTTATTTCCATGTGCCGCATGGCGTAGACATTGGGAACTCGAAATGAATTACCACAGTACATTTGCAGCAAGGTAGCTCCAGTGTGGTGTCAGAGCCCGTGTTTCTTGTTCGCACCAACTCCAGCCAGGTTTCAGAATTGACTCCATATTTGGAGAAATTGTAGCAATGTCGCGTCCATGTAAGGTTTCAAAAGGCTACAGAAAAAAGAATCCAGGCAGACCTTACTGAAATTGCCTCGTGTTTGCATAATTCTCTACGCAACTATCTTTTGGTCCGGCTCATTGAAGGTTGCACAGAGCGATATTGGCCAACATTCAACCAGCAAATGGATTGACGAATAGAGTTGGTCTTCCAAGCGTCCGCCGTACTGTGGTCGGAATATGGAGAATGCTTGTGAAGCACAGATACAGTCAGGCCAATCACCAGCGTCGCCATGGTCACTCCTCTCAATACCCTAGCACGTCGGTTGCCCTGGCCCCCTTCAGCGATTAGACTTCCCCCCACTATGTACATGGTGTAGGCTTAAAATGACCTAGGCTCACTAAGGCCCTTGAATGCTCGGGGCATTGCTAGAGGGGATGCTAGGGGCCGATATAGTAGAGACATTTAGCAGGAATCGTAGTGCAAAGTACAAACAGACCCCGGGAAAGGTGGCTGGCTCCGGGCTTGCTAAGGCAGAGCCCCGGCGTGCGTAGCTGGGCCTTAGACCGGTACATAAATCTCTAGGTTACCTTAGGTTTGTACCAAAGCAGACACATCTGGCTTACTTCAAATAATAAGGATCACGGTCCGAGATTGCTGAGACTTTACTACCGGAGTCCAGACATGACCATGCAATGTGCTGACACCGCGCACTGTGATATCTGAGACTCTATTACACTACTGGCCCCCTTTTGCTTCTTTATGTCTTCTAACGATCAATTCCTTCCTTCACAGCGTCCAGGCTACTTCAGGCAAGGAAGCAGCACCTTCTCGCAAAGGCAAAAGGTACACCAATACCCTATTTCCCATAAACCTCCAACACTTGGCAACGTCGAAAGTGTCACGGCGCCTCAAAGTTCTCCATTATTGACAAATCTACAGGTCACAAACCTCTCTGATCTTGGTTTGCTGCCTAGAAAAGACAGTCAGCGACCTGGGAATCGGAAAAGTAAGCAATAACCCGTATAACATCAGCCTTAACCAATTGCCACCTTTCCCCCATGCTCCTCCTTGAACATCTCCGCCAGAATTACGGAAGTCTGCGTCAACTAATCTGCGTCCATTATCTAGATAGTTCGTCGCACGCAACTACCCGTCCGTCTTATTCAACCACGCAATCGCAACAGGCTTCACAACCTGCACGGCCAAATTACACTCGTAACGCTTCGGCCGTATCTACGCATTCTCCATCAGGGCGTCCTCATCCTCCCCTCTATCCCGCTCCAGAGCCGAAAAAAGCAAGGAGTAAAACGACACTTCTAAATCGCATTGCAGCTCAGCAAAGCGCGCGAGCCCCACTACCGACATACAGCAACGGCACCGCAACCTCGTTCAACTGGCGTTCGGGTAGGCCAATGGCCGGTATGTTGGAGATTGAGAGGTCGCGAACAAGGCGGGAAAGAACCTTCATTGGAAGTGAATGCGCCGTTTGCGAAGAGCCTTTGGAGCACACTTTGAGGGGAGAGCGAATCTTGCAGTTCTCATGCGGACATGTTTCGCATGAAGCTTGCTTCTACGAATACATCAAAGAGTTCGAATCGCAATACTGCCCAACTTGCAATGCACCCCTAGGCCTTGACACTAGCAGAGGCGGGAATGTGCTAGATTTAGGTAGTCTACCACGCAGCAAATACGCCACGTGCGAAAGCTGACATTCCAATAGAAAAACTTAGCAGCATTGTTCGCTCGGTATCTCTGAACAATGAAGCACGAGACCGACGGGACAATAGCTCTCGCAACACACCGGTACCCTGGGATCCTCAAACTGGATTGGAGAGGCCAAGCAGCCGTGGATCGAATACTCGCAACCGGGATAGCTCACAAACGCACGATCCCAGGCAACGGGAACGGGACAGGGAGAGGGATGCAAGAGAAATCCAGCGTGACAGGGTCGAAAGATATGGTAGCCAGAACCGTCAGCAACATACCAGAAACGAAAGTGTTCCATCTTCTGGGGAATACGGCGAGTCTCACCACACAACCGGTAGGAGGCACGACTACGATGTTCAATCAATGGAGACGGCTCTCAGTAGCCCACGAGCGAGCATCACGAAGAATCCGATCCCTGCGCCTACAGTTACCGTGCGGAGTGAATATCCTACGTTGACCAGATCGAGGCAGCAACAGAGTCTGACTTGCTTGGTCACTATTGAGGTGCCTGAGGGGAAGTGGAGGCCAGATCCAGCAGATCTACGTGGTGCACCTATTCTTCCATCTATGCAACAAGACAGTGCCACATTTAGCACCCGGCCCAAGTCGCCAACTCAGACCCAACAAGCAGACTGGCAATTCGAGTCGCCCGAGGTCTTGGAAGAAATTACTGAAGATCTACGTGTTCGTGTTGATAACTGGCACGGATTGGATTTCCAGAGGTATGAAATATTCATCTGTGATTTCTAGGCTATTCTAACATGTAGTAGGTTTGGAAAGCTACGACTTTATGGCACAGTAAGAGTTGGCAAGGACAGGCAGTCATGGCAGGAGCTTGAATGCTTCCTCTTTGCCGAAATGCTTATCTGCGTGAAAGAGAAGAAAGGAGCTCCACCACAGTACGCGGAAGGCAACTCGAAGCGAAAACTCACAAGGTGCACACTTAAAGGGTCAATCCTCATCAAGAAACACTTAAAGCACGTTGAATCAAGCCCCGATGAGCCAGTCCTTACGCTCAGTCTATCGGTACAAGATCTACAGCAGTTCCACCTACAGTTCCAAACGCGAAATCAGGTCGAACAGTGGAAACGCTCTCTCCTTGATTTGAACAACCCTGTCGAGCAGCCAAGGCAAAGCAATGAGTACGAGCCAGACAATTCGGGCACGGATGATGATGACTACAGGACTATGAAGACCAAACGTGCGTCATCGATCAACTCTTCATATGGAGGGCAGAAGTCGGTTAATACTGCGCCAACAGAATATACTACATCTGGCATGAGCAGGGCTGTGCAGGACCCACGGATGCCAACGTCTATACATGTGCCTCTCGACATTGTCGTAGTAATTCCGGTTTCTTCCTCTATGCAGGGTCTCAAGATAACGCTTTTGCGTGACGCCCTCAAGTTTCTGGTACAAAATCTTGGTGAAAGAGACAGGATGGGATTAGTCACCTTTGGATCCAGTGGGGGTGGAGTACCGCTGGTGGGCATGACGACGAAAGCTTGGAATGGCTGGACAAGAATTCTGAATTCCATCCGACCTGTGGGACAGAAGAGTCTACGAGCCGATGTGGTTGAGGGCGCGAATGTTGCCATGGACCTGTTGATGCAACGCAAAGCCAACAACCCGATTGCAACGATCCTCCTCATCAGCGACTCATCGACTTCAGACGCCGAAAGCGTCGACTTCGTGGTATCCAGGGCAGAGGCTGCGAAGTAAGTTGAGCCTTCTTGGTCAATGCGGTCGGATAAACCGTGTTTGCGGGATTTTCTGTTGCGCACAGGTGCTAATTTATGCTTAGGGTGGCCATACATTCATTTGGCCTTGGATTGACCCACAAACCAGACACTATGATCGAATTGTCCACGCGTACCAAGGCATCCTATACCTACGTGAAAGATTGGATGATGCTACGGGAGTGTGTTGCCGGGTGTTTGGGAGCCCTGCAAACAACATCTCATCAAAACGTGAAATTAAAATTGCGCCTACCTGAAGGATCGCCCGCCAAATTCGTCAAAATCTCGGGCGCTTTACAGATCACCAAGCGCGCCACTGGGAAGGACGCCGAAGCCGCCCTAGGGGATTTGAGATTCGGAGACAAAAGAGGTATGTCGGGTGATCACATCAAGTCATTTCAATGCTGACGGGAATGCTCAGATATCCTTGTTCAGCTGGTCATTGCTCCAGATAATACATCGCAAGAGCACCTACCACAGGACCCTTGGGAGAGCATCGTCTCCGGTCTAGAAGCGTTAGGTGGTCCATTTGACTCGGATGAACAACGAACGCTTAGTGTGGAGGAGGTGCCCCTGATCCAAGCTGATCTAACCTATGGCGATATCCTGCGCGATGGCACCCTCACCCACCCGTCCAGGCCTTCACTGTTGGCCATCACAATGTTGCCGTCCGGCTCAAAGAAGGCCTCGCAACGCCCGTCAACGCCACCAATACCACCACATCCCAGCATTGTACAACGACGGATGGAATTGCTAACGTCGGATATGCTGACTAGGGCTTTGACCCTAGTGTCACGAGGACAGCATGATCGTGCTCATCATCTGTTGAAAGAAACTCGCACTATCTTGAAGGGTCTGGGCAAAGGCGGACTGCCTCCAATCCCACAAGCTGGCAACAAGCCACCAAGTGCGCCAGCCAGCGTAAAAGACGATGGTGCTGCGACTCCAGAGCGCCAACCTTCGCCTACTTCGGAGAACGGCATGAGTAACGCATCGAGCATCGACTCTGTTACTCTGAACGCGCTCGATACTGAGCTTGACGCCTCACTTGAATGGATCAACCATCCTGCAGTGTTTGGCCGTGACTCACGAAAAGCTGTACTGCAGGCAATTGGTGTTATTGCTTCACAAAGAGGTTACACCTTCCGCACACCGGCTGAGAGTCTTTGGGCCGGGCGAGTAGCGGGTGTGAAGAGGTTAACTACGCTTTCGAGGGAGTGGAGAGATGCGGGTGATGAGGCGCTAATGGAGGAGGCGTGATTGAGGTCTGGAATCGAGGTCACGCGCATTACGTTTTCAAGAAAATAAAAGAAATTATCTAAGGGAAAAAGATATCGACATACATCATATACGATACTCGCCATATACTACCAACGAAGGAACGACATAATGTTCAATTCAGGGAAAGAGGACGACTATTGAAGAAACACGAATGGGGAGGCTGAAGAAAACATTCCTTGAAGCACCAGAGACGGCGCGAATATTGAGTACGGGATAAAGAAGAACGAAAGACGGCCTGCTCCGAGCTTATGGAGACGTGCAATCCTTACCTACACGGCCATCCTCGCCATCACACCATCCAGCTCCTTTGTCTTACCTGGAAAAAAGAAATAAAATAAACAACTTATGCGGTCACATCTTTCTCACATATTATTTATCTATCTTACATTTCACGCCAGCGCCTTGCGAAGTCCGATTTTTATATTTGAAGAAAAGACGGTACGGCATTTTTTGATACCCTGTGTGCTTGCGAATACTGGTGGTTTTTGCGTACGTACAAGGTTGGATATATTCTGGTGGGGTAAATGGAGGGGCGGCGGAAGTATTGGTATGGTTTGGTCTGGAGGAGGGGATATACTTGTCTTATTGAATATGTATGCGATTCGGTATCGATATATGTGGGAAAGGGTTGGGTGGGGGGAGGTGGGCAGGTGATATACTTGCTTATCTTATTGATGTGTATGCGATTAGGTATTATCTATCTATATCTGGGAAGGGAGCGATCGAACCCCTCATGTTTTTTTTATAGCGTATGTATGTAGAATGCAGCTTAGATCTGTGCACTTCTGAATGTTCTCGCCTTTGTATGACTTGGAAATCTGGGGGTTTCTTCCTTGGTGGATGGAGTGCATCCTTCCCAAACCCCACCCCCTAACTTCTACCTCCCTACCCACCCAATCAGTCCGCTCCACCGGGTGGGTGGGTGTTTCCTGTTATGACTCTTCGCACCCTCAGTCCAGAAAGTACATCTAAATCCACACTCGCGTCCCAAATAAGAACCTTTCTCTTCTCCCCCCCCCCCTAAATTTCCATCCCACCCTTGCACTCTCAACTACTCAGAAATTAGAGGTTCACATCCATTCGGATTTTAATAAGCAGCTTTTGTTTTAATTACATCATATATGAGAATAATTGCAGAAGAGGTTTGGAGGAGGTGGGGGGTGGGTGGAAGGGTGAAGGAGGGGTGCTGGGGGGAAGTGGGTTCTTATTGGGGTGTATGGGGGGTGGGAGTGGGGTGAAGATTGTGGTGTCACGTTCTCTCCGGATCCAATTGAGATAGTACCTACCTATATTCTCCGAACAGAAGACTTGGCCTAACGTTCTTGCATATCGGTGGATTACTCCTCATGTAACAAAACATAAACAAGGCAGTGGAGCTGCGTACTCAATTCCCAGTCGATCTGTCAATTGGCTGAAGATTATTCAGTCGTGGACTTGAACTGATATCTTTCCTGCTAGATACGTTATCAGGAACCTTGGCACATCAGAAGCACAAACAGCTTTCTAGCTTGTAACAACTGCCATACAGATTATCTTTTCCCAACATCGGACCTCTCTTACTTTTACTACCCTCTTTGACTTTTAGGAGATACATAGCCTTCGCATCGTATCTCATTACTGCTCTTTGTCATACCGTACCTAAGATGTGGGTGGATCGAAGGCACTCTGTACACTCCCATATCCCGCCGGACACTGCCGACTTAGTGGTTCGCTTCCACTGCGCATGTAACAGATCTTCGCCGATTGGCATGCGGTACTGGAACAGTTTGGAGTCATAACGCTACTCTTTCCTTGGTAGGTATTGAACTGCTCTATCATGGTAATATTCGTCTGCATAGCCTCGGTCACTGCATGCCAGAATTTCGCATCTAATGGCGACGATTCAGGCCAGTCAATGTATGCATCACGGGTTGAATATTCGAATTCGAAGGTGGGACCGGTTTTTGAAGGGTTCAGATCTGGAAAGCTGGAGACAGCGGAATACCATGTGTAAGCTTCATAGATTTCAAAGGAGCCGGTGTCGACTTCGTACATGCGGAAACCGCTGTTAAGGTTGGTCAATGGTGTCACAGAGGGACCGATCCATCCAGTAGTCAACGCATTGTCTGAACTTTGATTAGTGCCGTTGTTGGCGTAGTAAATCATTACCTCATCTTCATGAGTATGGCCGAAGAAGACATTGGCAATTACATGAGGCGAATAACGGTCGACAATCTGGTAGAAGAGGTTGGTTGGATTGGGAAGCGGATTAGTGCCATCCCAGCCAGATAAAACATGGCCCAGAATCCACACTCTTTCACCAGAATCTTCAGCAGACTGGAGTTCTTGGATCAGGAAACCGAGCATGCCTGAGACATCGGGGTTCGACGTATTAATGTAGGCTCTGTTCCTGTGTTAGACTGCGTTCAAGTCTCCACAACGTGAAAGCCTTACAGGTAGTTACTCTTGTACCAGAAGTCCGTATTGAGGGTGATGATGCGTAGACCATATTGGTTTTTAGTAGAGTATGCACCATAGTGTAATTTTGCTTCATTCGCCGTCGTCGCATCGACCCAGCCTTCAAGTTGCCAAAGTGAAGATATATGGTCATAGCTCCAGCTGAACTGCGTGCTGAGGTTGCCCGGCAAACTGTGAGGCGCATCGAACGCTACTGGGTTGGTGTCATGGTTGCCAAGCACAGCGAATACGGGACTCCCGAGATATTCTTTGAACATATCATATATACTAACCTCCGCATAATCGACATAGGCGCGAGAAAGCTGATTTGCCGTATCGTGCGAGACGAGATCTCCAGTGTACAATGTCCAGGCTACTGGATCTTCGCTGCCATGAGTACCGGTCAGAGGACCAATCGATTGCAGCGCGGCTAAACCAAGATAGTAAGGCGTGTCACAATCGTAGGCACCGTAGAGAGGCGCAGGGGACTCTACTTGGCCTACAGATTTTCCCGTGGCATGGACATTGGTCCTGCAACATAAGCTTGCCGTACAATTCGCTTCAGATGCGACTGCATATCTTGGGTCAAGGTGAAAATCCGACAAATGGAGAACCTTGACCCGCTTCCCAGATGCCGGAGGTGCACGGGCGTTCGCAGGCTTAGGCTTAGGAAAGATATTCGTGAGATCAAGCGGGGAAGCTGTAGGCAGTTTGCAAAAACTGCTGCTCAGTTCGCTGCAGATGTATTGTCCGTCCAGGCCACTGACATCTGCGAATGCCAGGACCTGTGTCAAGTACCCTCCATCACTAGTCGCCGAAAAGGTATCCACGCAGGATGTATGTGAAGCGAAAGCGTATGTTTCGCATAGAGTGACTAGCATACTTGGTACACTGGAAGGCGCCTGCTGCGCAACGACCTTGCCAACGGCCAAAGCTGCCTGACATTTTGAGCAGTTCCCAGTTATAGTATCCCCAGTGATGATTCCTGAAATATTCGCTATCGCTTGTTTGACCAATGCTGCTGCTTCTGCACTGTTCAGGTTGGCCTGAGTTGGAGGGTAGTATATGGGGTCATTGTCGACCGTGGGAATTGTATCAGGATTGGTCAAGTTAAGGGGAAATGTGATGTTGAGGACAGGATCAAAGAGAGCTGGTTGAGGCTCTGAAGTCGCTCCCGGTTGTTCGTAGTATGAAGGGAAGACGGACGTAGGGAAGCCAGCGGAGACAGTGTAGGCTGAGGAGCCAGGAATTGAATTGGGCTGTTGTGCCTGCGTCACATATGAAATGAGCAAAGGCAACATCACTACGGTATGGGGAAGTTGGAGAGGCATTGTTAGCGATTGGAACGGATAAGGCAATGCGGAGGAAGCTTGTGTGGGACGCAGTGATGCAGCTATGAGAGAGCATTACCTTTATTTATAATTGCAGGTACAGAGACCTAGCTATGTGGAGGCATACACCACCTTCCTCAGTTGTCAATGACGTTAAAAACAGCTCCAAGCTTGGAGGAAATAGCTGGCAGCGAGGTGGAATCATAGAGAGGGCGGAGAAGATGATGGCCAATCAGTGACCCCACGCGGGCTCAGTGACAGCCGTTGAGGCCCGCCGGAGCCTTGTGCATGCAGCATGGAGGGCCATGGCGCGGGTTTTGGCGTCATTGTCAGCCTTGGACATGTAGAGGGCAGATTTGACCGGATTCAAAAAGTAACGTAACGGAGTTTATGCGTGAAGATTGAATCGTTGAGAAGGCGGCTGGCAAGGCGCGTTTCATCTGGACCCCAAGAAGCTTGCCAAACCACGTACACAGTAGCCCTGTAGGGCTAATGCAGACGCCCCAAGTGACGCCCTAGATGTGGTCGCCAGGATGACAGAATCATCCCCGGAACCGAGTTCGTTTGCCCCCAAACACAGACCCTAAATCTACAAAACTGATAAGCCTCAGCGGTGCTTTGAGTTTGGTCTTCCAATGCCACGTTCCCTCGTTGACGGAGATGCGGTAGCAATTACAACTATACATCTGACTAGACCATCTCAACACTCTGCTCTCTAGAAAATCATATCTGGAAGTGAACTTCGAATCATGTCAAGTCGTGGAGATTATGAGCGACCTATTCAAACGCTGAACAGATGCAATGCTCTCACGGTGTCAATGTCATGTCAAGATTGATCAACGAAAAAATGTTCCAGTAATGAGCGTAAGGACCATTTCGAGTTGACCTTCCTGCAGTAATGTATTCGGGACATAGACAATAGACAAAAAGACCGCCGCATGGAATCTCTTGCGCTTCAAACCCCCTTGCCACGCCCATGGCCCCACACCTTATGTCCCTACTCAAGATCAAGCTATCCAGCTCACGCCGCAAGTACCGCATCTGCCGGTATATTCGTAGCTTTTCCTGCTATGGCGAGGGCACTCGTAATATTTCCCTCCGCCTCAGCCTCCGGGGAAACGTAAGACAAATTGATCCTCATCCTGCCGTGCTGGCCAGTAGGAACATAGGCCCCTTTGTTGTTTTTGCCCTCAAGGGCCAAGACAGCACTATTACTCAATTGTAGAGTACAACATTTCTCGGCTAGGTAATTCGCCTCCATCTTAAGCTCAGCCCAACTTGTAGTTTCAGTATTATAGCCATAGGGAAGCGAAACCGTGACCTGGCAAGTTTGTGCTTTCCTCGTTTGGGGAAGATAAAAGTCATCCCCCGGATCGAAATCTCTAAAAGTAGCAACTTGGTTGCCCTCGGGTAGCTGGCTGATTGCGTCCAGACACATTCTTAATACCAGGTACCTCGTCGTGAATGGGTAAGGTCTGTTATTCCCGACGCATACTCGAGGGTCCACAGGATTCGTCGCGTTTGTCGGCTGGGAGGCTGGGACGAGGGGGACAGGAGTACTTGGCTCTTGAGGTATAGCGGAGACCAGAGCGATAGTAGAGAAGAGAGCAGTCAGAGGCAGGGCATGGCTCAAAAAATACATTATGAGTCGCAGCAGGGTATTAGCGGCGTTTGAGGTATCTATGGATCTTATCTAAAGCTCATTCAACCATCGAGAGAAATACTGCTCCTTTTAAGCTTATAGTCGTTGCGCTAGAAATGCGCATAGCGCTCGTTAGACAAACCTATGCGTGAGACAGATTCAGCGCACAGGGATGGTGTGAGCAACTGTTGTCGGGAGAATCTGGGCTTCTTCGAAGGCCGATTGTTTCATACCTGGACAGGGGTCACTGAAGTATGAAAGTATCAATGCGCATTTTCGAGCGCAAATAGATGTAACTTATACCCGGAATCCCAAGTAGTCGGAAGAATCGTATGCTTCGGAGCCTATTGGCGGCAGTGCACTATGCGCCGGGCACGCATCTGTGTAGGAGGCGGATATGAAACGTCTTATACAGAAATCACCTTCTGTTCCCACCATAGGCTCATGGAGGGTTTCTCTAACTCAACCCACAGATTAGCTACCCCATCCAATTCGAAGCTTGACGTAACAACAGTAACCAGAGCAATAGGAGTTTGTAGAGCATGTGGTGATGCCTTCCACAGCGACCATGTCCTTGCAGCAGTCGCAACGTATTTTTTGAGAAGGTACTGCCAAAGGACCAGCGGTGATTGTGAGCTTGAGGAAGCTAAAGAAAAAAGGGTACTTAGAAGGTACTGCATGATGGTTCTGGATGTATTATTGAGGCATTTGGGAAAGCTTGTAATTGTAAGATCTGACAGCCCAACTGATCTGGAGGAGCACGATGATTAATACGGGTGATTTGTTTTAAGAGGACCTGAAAATTCAATTATCCTGATTTGGGCAGCTTTTAACAGATGTAAAATGGAAATCACAAGATTGGGGGAGCTCTTAGTATATAAAGCAGAGTTGAAGGAGTCGGGCCACATCGCGTCTCTTCACATCGTGTTGCAGCATGAGCAAAGCAGTACAGCTGCCAGGAGTAATTTTATATGCAAAACGTAACTATCATCTGGCATCTTAGATCTATTCCAGACTAGCGGTGGTGGCAGGTTGGGGGGCCACGGTGGAGCAGCTCCAGTAGACTCTGCATGCAGTGGTCTTACGTTAGCATCACAGTTCACCCGAGAGATTATGCGTTACTGTCGGTACCCTCCATTACAAGGAGTTAGTTGAGTCTAATGAAAGAGCCTTTAGAAGAGATCGTAACCTAGTGCTCGTCTAAAGCCAGGGGCTGAACACCAAGTCAGTACTAGTAGCTCAATGAAGTATTAACTGTTTCTCCCTACCAAAAACTACTGTATTCCCACATTCACTTTGCGCGCGCTTGTCCTCTGCTTGAGGAAGCCTGTGTGTATTTAGTTCACGGTTCGTCATAAAACCACCAAAGGTAGAAGCTCACCAGCCTTGTATTGCTGTTATTCGATTTTCACTCTAAGCATGTTCAGTGGTCCATCGTCCAAAAAACGTCCGGAGACCAGAGCTTACGGTTGGATGTGTTGAGAGGAATTGCGGCGGAGCAAATTGCTCGGCTTTCGCCATACGCTGCCAGCTTTACACATAATCAGCTTGAATTACATAGTCTGTTGTAGCACTCACAGTCCCACGGCGGCATTTGGGTCATAGCACGCCTCAGCCATCATCACTAGCATGCATTAGCAGCAGATCCCACTCATTATTCTCTAAATGCGGCCTAACAAAGTCCAATGTAGTCGGCTTCCGACTGCAGGCGGATGATTAGCACCTGAAGTTGTGACGTTTTTCTGGGGGAACGCACCTCCATTTTCCTTGACCCGGGTTTCGAGAGAATGAAATCAAGCATGAGATACGCGAGTTGACCCGAGACATCGAATTGATACGAGGCGAAGGCTGCAAGGGCAACGAGTATGCCCAAGCCACTTAATTGCTCTCCCCCATGACGTGCCACTTGATGGGCAATTTCATGGCCCAACACAGCAGCTAGTCCATCGTCGCCACCACAAATGGGAAGTATGCCACTGAAGACGAATACCTTGCCTCTACCTTTACAATTAGCTGATATTCAACGTTGTGCCGTGATGCTTTTCGCCTGAGGGACTGGGACCCCAATTTTCCTCCACAAGATTAGGTGCGTACCCACCCAGGCAATACAAAAGCATTCTTCTGTGCAGGGTCATCAATCACCCTGACTTCCCAATTTAACCCACCCAACCCGCTCGCAGGCACCAGTTTTTGCAGTACCCTGTTGACCAGCCGCGAATCGGGATGATTTGGTGGCAACACCTTGCTTCCGTATTCTTGCATGATCATTTGAAATCCATCTTGTCCCCTCTTTTCCAGAAACGATTCTGGTACACAGTTGAAACGTAAGCGGCCCGAGACAGGCACCCGTTCAAGGTTGGTGTAGTAGAAGATGCCGCCACCGACGCCAAAAGCCCCAACGCCGTAGCGGAAGCCTGGGCTAGTATTCCAAAGATTGTAGAGTTTTTGGGTATTGCTGAACCGCTGATAACGAGGTCTCTGATATGGACGGCCGGGCCATTGTGATGCCGAACGCGTGGGCGTTCTAGGGAGGAGTGGAACCGGAGTAGTGGGTATAGGTGTGAGACGAGGGTTCCAAGTAGACAACGGCCTGGTCAGAAAGCCACGTGGTATTCGTAGAGGCATGTCAGCTCGCGCCTACGAAGCTCGATCCGCGAGCGAATGCGTCTGTATCGCATAGCACTGGCATTATAATATTATGTCTAGAGTGTTATTGCTACAGCACGCAAGGGACGACGACTTAGTGGATGCGGTATAAGGAAGCAACGAATCAGGGATCAGCTAAGATGCTGACTTGGGCATTGAGTTACAGCATAATACATTACTAGCGGCAATCCTAGCGGTGATTTAACAGCCAAAAGCAGCCTAATTGTAATCTATTCTTCGCTGGTCATTGCTGGAATCTCTCGAAGTAGGTTGATTAGCTACTTATACTGTTCGTCCCTGACCATTACAATAACAATGGTAACATGTATCTGCTACAATGTAGGGGCAAATGTTAGCAGCCTTGTAAGATTAAGAAAGCCATATGACCGGTGACTAAGAGAACTTGCTGGCTGATGTGGGCCGCAAAATGGACCCATTGTGCTCGGGTAGATTTACGCAGGAGGAGCATACAATTATTGGCGCCGGAAACGAGACGCTCTGTTCTTAAGGGATTTTGCAGCGATTCCTTTTTACTTACGGGAATGATAAGCGTACAGGCTGTCCTCCCAGGAGCCTGTAGAAGAGGGAACTCTTCAATCATCAACAATTGATCACTGGCGGATTGCAAGACAGCAGTCATTCAAAGTTCGACTGATCCTTCGCCTCTCCTTCGTACATAGCATGGCAATCCACCCTCCATAGGCAGAGTCAAGCTATTCTGACTTTTCCTTTCTACCGGCCTTCGCTCCGCGTTTGATGACTTGCCGAAGCACTCTTCAAACTCGTACTTCCATACCAGATTGGTTATGACATATACAGCTAGCAGCTCCGCCATCTTCTTACCAACGCATAATCTGGGACCTGCGTTGAATACCGGATATTCATAAGAGCTCACACTTTTCAACGCTGAACCTCCGCCCTCCCCACTTACTAGCCATCGCTCAGGTCGAAAGTCGTCCGCATCGTCTCCCCAGATCTTCTTTGAACGGCCCAGAGCCCATGTAGCCCACATGACTACTGCGCCCTTTGGAAGCCAAGTTCCATCGGGAAACGTTGTTGCAGTAGTGCATTCCTTGATCTCAATAGGGACTGGCGGGTAAAGCCGTAAAACTTCATTAAATACAGCCGATGTATAGGGCAGAACAGATGAATGCACACACTCGAACGATAAGTGAAGCGAATGACTCGCTGTAGCTAGCGTGTTGCGCAATTCTGATATTATCAGGTATTGTACGCTGGGGTGGCGCATGAGGAGGTATAGAGTCCAAGTCAAGGATTGCGCGGTGGTATCTCTTCCTACGTTGCCGCTTAGTTTATGACTACAATGGAAAGCCTGCTCGGAAACAGCGTACCTGCGGACAGGTAGTTCATAGCGGCATCAGCTACGACACTGCGATCTTCGATGTTGTCCAACAGAGAATTGATCAAATTGTTTGGTAAAGGGTCGGCACTTCCAGAATCGGTGTGTTCCTTCCTTTTCTGAACTGCTGCTGACACTATGCAACTTCCGAATGTCTTGACCTCATGAATCGAGTTGCGAAGAGGTGCACCAAACAAGAACTCTTTGAGCTTGTAGAAAGGGTTCTGGAAGCGTTCTCCTATTGCACCAGAGGCGAAGTCGAATGCCTTCGAGAAAGGCAAAGAGGCTGGCATGTCCATCTAATGAACGTTAGTTATTATAGTTCTTGTACACCGACTTTGATAGATTAAAGATGCCAAAATTTTAGACGTACATTGTAGGCCATATTGCCCATCAATCGGGTAGTAAGCTCCAAGAACACGCTCTGCAGGTCCACCACCATTGCATTCTCAGCGGCTGCGTCCAATCTTTTCTCCGTATCTGCAACGAGAGGGGGCAGAACAACGTCTATCAGCGTTTTTAAATTGGGAGTGCTGAAGAACCGAAGCCCTGCTTTTCGCTGAATCTTCCACAGATCACCATCGGCATTAATGATACCATTACCTTTTGAGAAATTGCAATAAGTATAAGCACTTGGTTATCTGTGTAGGAATATTACCTAAGACCTTCTTCACATACCGAACAAGTCCCAGGATCTGGCACGAACGAATTCTCCTTTGATGAAAATGTCGTTGTTCTTCAAAACATGTTCCACATTTTGAGGATCGTTGATCACGATACCTGGTGGTAAGGATGGAACCGAGATCTCATAGGTGCTGAATCCAACCATTCTCTCGCATTTGACGAACCAGTCAAGCAGCTTGTGTCTTGGTTGGAGGAACCAAATACCATTGCCAGCTAGAGGCAATGTGCCCGGAGGTCGTCTATGATGACAGCTCAGCCGATGCTTTTCCAAAATACAAAAGGACATTTACGGCAGTCTTTGGCCATGACGCCTGATTGCGGATTGCTGGCCTTGCAAAAACCACAGAGCCACGCAAAGTGTCACGCCCAGAATAATAGCATACATTGCGGCGCTGCTGCGAACCAGGACCTCTCAAGCACAATGTTTGTTGACTGACGGCTTTCGAATACTGGATGGCAAACTCTTTTTCATTTTGGCGTCCGGAGGTTTTATCTATTGTACCTCGGATCCGCATGTAGAACGGTTCATTCCCGCTCGGCACCGATTCGAAGCTGCTAGCCTGCTCTGTAGGAAGGTGCAGCTCTATCTCCAGCTAAAAAGGTCTTAAGGCTCTTAAAGCTCTTAAATGCGGATTTAATCTTCTACTGATCTCCCGCTATCCAAACAATTACCCAATCGCACCTCATTACCTATCGTACCTTGCGTATCTGATGTCATTCACGAAAGATCGCGGTAGGCGAGGAAGTCTAGCCATGACACCTTGATTCCCATACCCTGGGGATGGGGCTGCTTACCTTTATCTTAGCTCCCCAACAGTCTTTACACACTCGTTTTGCTGTGTAGCGAGCGCGCATTTGATTGCTGCTTTGTACCTTTGTTGTTCAGCCATGTCGCCATCTGCTGTAAACGGGAGCACATCACACGATCGTTTTGAAAACAACCTCGACCTTTCTATCGTTGGGCTGGGGACCGAATATCCCCCGTTTCAATTGGGACCAGAGGCCCTCGAGACATTAGCCCGGAGATTCTATCCATCGTCTACAGCGTGAGGCCTTCCCGTGCGACCTCACTTTCCTTATCGTATCCCTCATTCACTCTTCATGGTATTCTTATCGCACACATGGGCTGACACACCACAATCTAGGCTCTCTAAGGTCCTCTCCATCAATCGCTTTACCGGTATCGATACTCGTGCTGCAATTGGCACTGTCGACCATCCTCTCGTTAATCAACCCAATGCCCCCAGTATCGCTGAACTGAATCAATATTTTCGCCAGGAAGGCGTACGACTTTCCGTCACTGCATGTAAGAAAGCAATCGCAGAATGGGGAGGAAGTGTAGATGAGATCACACATGTTGTTTCAACCACTTGTACGAACTCAGCCAACCCTGGCTTCGATCATTATGTTACGAAAGAACTGGGTCTGCGGAGCGGAGTTGAGAAAATACTACTGCATGGAATTGGATGCTCAGGGGGGCTAGCTGCGATAAGAGCCGCTTCGAACCTTGCACTTGGGTCATCGTTTCGGAAGAAGCCTGCAAGAGTTCTGGTACTGGCATGTGAAATTTCGAGTCTCCTCGTGCGGTCGGAACTGGATTCAATCCATAAAGAGCAACAGACACGCATTGGCGTTTGCCTGTTCAGCGACTGCGCATCTGCAGCTGTGCTGAGCAATGGCATAGGGGAAGATGAGGTTTACATTCCCAAATATGAGATACTGGGCTGGCGCCATGAGATATTAGAAGACTCGGATCAAGACCTTGGCTTCGATGTTGACCCACTCGGTATGCGCTTAGCGAATGAGAATATTGCGTAAACGGCACATGGTTGACACATCACAGGCTGGAAAGTTGTTCTTACGCCTCGAGTGCCATCAATGGCCTCTGCCGCGGTCTCGCCAGCCTTTCAGGCCCTGATCAAGTCCCTTCCGGAGCTTCACCAAGACGGTAAATTCCCTACCGCGGCCGACTTTGATTGGGCTTTACATCCAGGAGGATCAACAATCATTACTGGGGTGGAACAGGCAATGAATTTGACACAAGATCATTTGCGAGCAAGCTACGAGATCTATGTCAATTATGGGAATAGCTCGAGTGCTACCATAATGTCTGTAATGGACAAACTACGCAATATGGGCGAGGGTAGAGAGTATGTGGTCGCTTGCGCCTTTGGGCCTGGAATATCACTCGAAATGATGATACTCAAAAGGCCAAGGAACATAGTAGATGGATTACCTACTGAAGACGTGGACTAAGAATTGCTAGCTTTGCTCTTTGACTGAGATGAATCCTGGCTTGCATAGATGAGAGATACCGTCCCAAACGGCGTTCTGGACAGGGCTTACAAGCTGGGAGCGTACTATAGACACATTGAACAGCGCAAATGTCAATACTGCTTTATAGCTTACCACCGTCAACAGTCGAACTACGTATAGATTAAGAGTTTGATACATCGATAGTTAAAGCTGCGGGTGTTTTGCGTGACTACGGAGCTACTGAGCATCAAATTTGCAATCCTAGGTGTGTTATCATTACCAGATTCTATTGGCCTAACTCCTTGTTTGGACAGTCTGCCGTATCTATAGAGCCCTGATGTGACTGGATTGTATTTTTACATCAAGTTATCTCATCGTTTGCTCCATCATCACAAAGCTATCTGCTTTCTGTTATACCTGGCTCATATATGAGCAAGACAGGCGAATTACCGATGGAGACACCGTCATGTATCAATTGGAGTCATGTACAGGATAAGAAACCCCATCGGTTTGACGCAACGGAACAGATAAGCCTGAGCCGTGGTATATTGGCTGCTCTAGGAGTTCCCTCATTTTTCCTCCAGAAGTAGGACCTCAACATGTATTATTCAGTGTACAGCAGCTGTCTCTTAGCTGATTGCATTTCCCTAGCCTTTTGATTCTGGCCTATGAATGGGGGTCAAAGCTCTTTATTTGAACCCATTGCAATCATCGACAGAACATCTTGTCCATTCATAGCCCCTATACCCACCCTCCTATTCTTTCCTTCCATGGACGTTGCGGATACCTTGCCCCATTTCAGAACACATCAATCACTTATCCCGTCACTACTCCTATCAACCACGTCCGCAACACGGTGTACAACACGCCCCAATGTGCATCTGCTACCTCTGAAGCTCCCGCTACATCACCTGCTTCTCTACCCCTCCTACGCCATCTGCAACGTCCCCCAGCCCTGCGATGCCACCCTCCGCCACCCCTGCATCCACACCACCTCAATCACAACCTACAAAGCCACCCTCTGCACCCTCTGCACTGATAGCTAAGAAGCGGCCCATGATCGAGCAGTAGCATATTTGTGTCTTATCAAGCGTCTCATGAGCATGCAATTCGGCCTCGTAGATAGACTTAAGATGCTGACATAACCTGAGCAAGAGTGTAAGGAGGTTGTGAAGGGATTGCAGTTGGGAAGATTGGGGGGAAGGCGTATGAGAGATCCGGAGGGTGCAGAGGGCATTGAAGCGCTTTTGGGTGATGGGAAGTGGAGGGCAGCGGGCGGAGGAGCGGTTGGTGGCGTTGAGGGAGATGTTCTGAGGACGACGGAAGCAGGACGGAAACTTCGTAGGTTGGAGGATGCTAGTTTTAGCGTTATACTGTGAGGGTCAGTATTGCTCTTGGACTATTGTTAGATATATAGTACACTTGGTCGACAGTGGTATTCTTGCAAGACGGCTCCGTACTGTCATCAGCGATAGTTTGTCAGACTTCTCGATGAAGGATAGCGAACGGTAAGACGTGACTTGGTTTGATCCACGATTGCTTTATCTTGAGTGCGAGTCAGACTCTTTGTTAAAAGCTGTTCATTCCTATAGTAGGTCTTGTAAGCTGTTCTATAGAATCGAACATTCGTATTAAGGTATCACAGTTCTCAACATAGCCTTGGTAGGTTCCAGAGCAGCAAATTGCTACGTCTTACCCCTACACGCATAACCTCTACCCCATTCTCCCCGTACCAAGTCTGCTGCCCTTCAGAATGTAATTGATTGATGCATGTTGTCTGTTTCGGCAGATTCTCGAAATATGCTTATCAAACCCAGACGATTGGTCGTGCAACAACATAATCGAGTTTCCAGTAGCTCCCTACGAACGCCGCTGGTGGGCGCTTAGGGGAATTTGTTATGCCGTACTGTGGACTCCACTATTTCCTTTGAGTTGTAGTACTCAAGACCCGCCTTTGGGCATTTTGTATGGATAGGCTGAGTTGGGGCAATGGTTATGCACCACGTTGGTGGTTTGTGGCAGGTCCTGGCGACAAAAACTGTTGGCTTTGATCCCAGCACCCCGAATGACGTCTCCTAGAGACACGAAATTTAGAGCTAGAGGACTTTCACAAAGATGCCGCACAAAGCCCCGAAAATGGGTCCGGGCTTGTTGATATGTCTTGACCTAGGCTTCAGCGTCGACCTTTCTCAGCTTCGGCATCAAGTGCGAGGCCGGACCCTCAAGCCCCCCTGAGAGATGCGTACGTGAACAAGCTCCGGGATCAATACATAGAATGCATTTTATCCATCATCCGGCTCTGAACTCCTCGCACAATTAGCGTGAGGTCCGTTTCAGAGCAAGGTCTTGGGAGGCTGCCAACACAGAGTCTTGGGTGACCTGACCCTCAGGGTTAGGGCCATCTCATACATGATATTACGTACTTCAACTGGCGAGTACATGAATCAAAGGACTGTCGATACGGAGGTCGGTGTCTCTGAGAATTTGCGCATCCAAACGAAATTAGTTGACTCGCGTTGACAGCCATCTCCTTCGCACACCATCCTGCTTCTCTCAAAATCTTTAAAATGGCCACATTGACCTTTGCCAAGTACTCCGTGACGATCCAGTGCATAGATCTGGTCACTTTGCATTTGACCCGTCCATGATTATCTCTCAAATCGGCATTGGCACTCGGTGTCCCTCATTGACAACGTAATTTAATGTTTCAAAGCGTGCTGCCTTCTTCCACAAAGATCGAAGTGGCAGCTCGGGTCCGTATGCACGAATCCAGAACACCATAGGCCGTGGACCCCACCGTCACCTCGGTACTCGTTGGTGCCTGTATTGGTGGTCCATCTGGACGTCTGAATCACCGTACTATTGATGTCACAGTCAAATCTCTTGCAGCACGGAAGGCAAGGATGACAATGATCGGTTTCGCAGCAAGACATGGCAGGGCTGTGCTTGCGACACGCTCGATGACGAGGTATGGTGGCTCCTTTATAGCCAAATGTTCCGTAACCCAAGACCTGCCCAGTAGGCTTGGAACCGGAGAGGCTATGCCGCCCCCTATGACCTGATAGTGAATCGCTTAGTTCTACTGTTGTAACACCAAGAAGCCTCTGTAGGTTAAGCCAAGAATGGGAGATTACTCTTCAGACCTGAAAATTGGTGAGAGAATAGAAGCTTTCCTGTGTGCGCAACTGTCAGTGAACTAAGAAACTAT
Source organism: Cladonia borealis (assembly GCA_018257855.2). Taxonomy (NCBI): domain Eukaryota; kingdom Fungi; phylum Ascomycota; class Lecanoromycetes; order Lecanorales; family Cladoniaceae; genus Cladonia; species Cladonia borealis. The sequence continues at coordinate 263,282 of JAFEKC020000013.1, forward strand.
CGCCTAAGGGAGATGGAGAGTCGCCCTTGTTTCTTTTGACGAACAGCACCGACACTATAGGGAAGGACGTTCGTGATGACGATGCTGCGCTGTAAGTCCGGTTCATCTGTGGGCTGGGGGAGGTCGTCGGTCATGCTGAGGTTTCGGGCCTTAAGTGAAGACCGTTTTCACGTCATTTCACCTCATAGTATGACCAGGACACTCTTCATTCCTCACTGAATCTCATCTCGTTCAGTGCTCGCTCTGCCCATCGTCTCGCCATACGATGACGTACTCAACCAATTCACTCCTCGTAGCTGATACTTTGGACCAATCAGCCTCGTTCCGCACAGACTGGAAGATGTGGAAAGGAGCTGCATACACAGCGGCACCAACAGAGTAATTAGCCCGCAGTCATCTGCCAAAAGGAATCACACACGCGTCAGCCAGAACAGTTTTGCATTGGGGCATAATGTCTCAAAGCCTCTCATGCTCTTGGGTCTTAACGGACATCAGCTCAATCGGGTAGCGAATTCTCTAGAACTTCATATTTCTGCACCCTCTGCCTGAGTACCCATTTCTCCTCGGTCGTTCACCCGTTGTGGAAGGTAGTAAAGTTCGCCCCATGCATGCTAATTCTGATAGAGTGTCAACCACACCCACGGATCGTCTTCCCCTATTGAACTGAAACCTGTGTTGGAAAGGCAAAGCTGATTTAACTTTGGAGAGCGACGTGCTTTTCGCCAGATTCCGGTGGCATGCTTTGGAAACTGCAACACATGCTGCGATCGGCCGTATGACGTGCAAAGGTTGGAAGAGGAAGCTACGTCGCCCGGTATTCCCGGAGGGAGACTCGGGAGGCTACAGGTCGAGGCTCGAACAATGTTAGAGTTAGCCCACGGGAGTTGCTGTCTGTATCACACGGCAATCAAAATCAGTACCTATATGCCAACAGACCTCTGCTCACTTGACACACAGCGAACATGCTCGCCTTTTGCAGGTTCAATGCCCCTAGATATCACAAATGCCATGATGTATCAATCGTACTCCGTCGGTGCTTTAGTAACAGAGCCATGGGGGCCAAAAAAACGCAACCAACTCTGGGCTAAGAGTCAAGGTCACCAGTAGACACTGCACCGCGGGAGCAAATACGCCACCAGTTTTCTTCGTTTGATTGAAGATAACGTGACCAGTTAGATCAGTCTGGTAGCAATGTCAACGAATGACATTAAGCAGAGGCTACCCGATACCGGATGTTCTCCTCTAGCAACGCGGAGCAACGAGGTCGGAATCCCAGCTTCTGGTCGAGGGGCTGCAATGATTCCTTTTTGGCAACATGGGATGACTTCCTTCGCCGTAGAACACAGTATCGAGTACCTCAAGATTCCATGCCAGTGCAAGCATATTCCAGCAAAGACTTTTTCTCGAAAGACCTTCGTAAGGCTTGGCGGAGAAGCTAGTACAGTCATGCACGGCTAAACTTGACTGTACATGTCTATGATTCAACATTGTTGGGCCCATAACGCGTGTCGGTTGTCTTTAGACAATGGATTGAATATATTCATCAGTATGAGTTTCTGTATACTTATTTTCGAGATTCCAGAGGAATGGGTGCTGCTATATCCCTATACACAGATCTGGACATCTGCATTACATTCTAGAAGTAACTCGGTCAATGCCGAATACCATATGTGTAACAAAGATTGACATGTGCAACGAATCCGCGCTTATGGAAGGGGAAACCAGATTTCAGCTGAAGGCGGCCGAGTTGGTGACCCGGAATCCTGGGAACGTCTACTGTCAGCGTGGATAAGTGGAGCGCTTCCAGAGGCCTATAGAGCCCACATCAACTTTATGCAATATTCCGATTCGCTCATTCTCAAACCAAATCGAAGGGTGTTCTTGGATGATCGCTGTCGAGGTGAAAAGGCTGGTCCAATATCCATCCTTGCAAGATCGGTACTCGCCGATATCCTCTTGCTACCCGGTGATGTTCGGTCAATAAGTATCAAAGATCAGTGACGAGGTAATTGGGGCAAAGGTCACAACTGAAGCCGGTAGATCTTGTAGCTCCTGTTCAGCTGCAAGGGGAAGTAACTTGTCACTTGTAGCAAAATCTTCTGTTTTGGGAGGTTTGGCCAGCCTAGCCTCGTGATCATGAATTGCACGTGAGCATCAGAGATCGCCAAACAGATTGCCCCATCCATTCAGCAGATATTCAAATACTACTTTGCTGGTTCTCGTGCCGCAGAGAAAGAACCCTTTTAGCACTACTCTGCTTCCTTGCGCGGGAGACCCAGGCTACGAGTGTTGCATCGGCGGTAGACGCAGGCATCCATTCGTCCGTCTGAGGTATCGTTGGTATTCAATCTCTTTGCCGCTGATCCAAAAGCGAAGTGACCGACGACCTAAAACAAGTTCTCGGGAACGCTTCCATAGAGACCCAGTCTTTAAGACGACTTTTAGCCCTCTAAGAGCCTTTACCAATCTCAACTTCTTCAAGGGTAAGAGAAGTATCAAGCCACAGCCGGAAGATGCCTCACCTCACAACACCCACAGCTGATATTGACTTTTCCCCGTAATTACCGCTGTCATCAGCTGGCAACGTTACAGATAAGGTGGTTAGCTGATTGTATTAGGATAATCTTACCGTGTGCGAACAATATCGTCTATGCGTCCATGCGTATGCTTCTGGTGCCTTGGAGGCAGCCCTGCGACGTGGGAGAGGGAAAGAAAGCCCGAGGCCTAGACGAGAGGAAGACACGCGATTCCGCACATTGAATGTCGTTACGAGCAGAGACGTCCCAGCTGAGAATAATGAAGAATAATGATAGGTTAGAGGGTAGCAACGAATGCTGCCCAATTGATGCTGATCGGTACCTTGCTTTGCCGTAGCACGCACCAGTAGCTTGTAGTTGCCGGTAATGATAAAGAGATGATCCGCGGGAGTGGTGTGGTGCAGCATCAGGAGACGATCCTCAATCTCTCGAATTCGAGGGTCGGCCTAGGCGCTAGCGGTGGGATCATTAGGGGATCGTTAGTGGATCAATTAGAGAGCTGCACCAGTAAAGCAGCTGGTGGAGCACTGAGGGATTGACAGGCAGCGGCAATGATGAGCTTGGTAACCTTCGGCCTAGACACTCTCCTAAAGCAAGCCCCCAACCCAAAGGTCAACGGTCAAGCTCAGCCCTCATTCGGGCGTTTCGTGGTAGCCTTTTCTAGCCCTTTTCCTTGGACAACACCTCGATTGCTTACCCCAGACACACCACTTCACTTCAAGCACAATGACTACTATTTGCAGTCACCTGCCTTCAGCTTCACGTCAGCTTGTCACTGCGGCCAATTGCTCAATTCCCAGTGACCTCTTCTCCCGTGAAGGCACCACTATTGGTGACGCCAACCAGACCAGAGCTGCAGCCCCCAAATTGTAGCTGCTCAAGCCCACATGCAGAGTCAGCGCATGTGCCGTTCCAAGTAGTAATTGCGAAGCTTTTCTTATCGTCTCTTACTTCCCCACGCCGTGGAGCTCTTGGGTTTTGGGGGGTGGTTTGCTTTATTGTACTCTCAGAAATACTTCACACGGGAGGATACTACCCAAGGACCGGTTTGTGATGTAATAATACAAAAGCCACCGGCTTTGCATAGCGACAACAGCATTGGAAAGGATCAATCATGCCAGAAGCCAGCGGACAAGCTCGTTCTGGAGAGGCTTCCGCAAAGACCTATACGTTTCAGGAAAAGGACAATGGAGCCGCAGCACCAGCGAGGTCAGACCATAAGGCGGCTGTGACAGACACCACGAGGACGACCGCACTAAAGGCTCGCAAACGCACCAAGACAGGGTGTCTCAGTAAGTTTATCACATGGCTGGGAGTGGGTTTCGAGATGACTGACTCTTGGCAGCATGTCGCAAACGGCGAATCAAATGCGGCGAGGAGCATCCGACATGTAAGAACTGCGTCAAATCTAAACGTGAATGCGAAGGCTACATTCCTCGTGTCATATTCAAAGACCCTCTTAGCGCCTTCCGGCCTTCTCAGCAAGGTATTGCAGCTCGAACCCAGGAACCTCCTCCCTATGATGGTACTGCAGGCACATACGGAGGCATACCCTCTGGTTCAGCGGATACCACCATCAATACAAATTTCCAATCATACGGAGAGCATAATGCTTATGGACCACTGTCTGCTGGAAATGGGCCGAACAGTGCTACATCAGGAGAATACTATGGGATCGCTGGCTATACTTATAGCGGTCTTCCAAGTTCAGCGAACGAATTGGCATTCGCTCAGCAGTATCCACTGCAGGCGGATTATACCCAAGGTCCTCCTCAGCATAGTATAAAGACAGAAAAGTTCGACACTATCTCATACCCAGCCAGGCCAAGCTTCCATCATCAGACGACTGGTGAGAGTGATAGTGGAATTGAGATGGGTCCACCAGACCTTCCCTCCCGCTGGTCAAATGGCTCAGACTCCTCCATCATTCCGCCAGCAGAATTTCCACCCGTTTTTGCTGAAAGCCCGAATGAGTCGTTTTCTGGTCATTACCATCACAATACTAATTGGGTCGAACCGCCCGGTAATGCATTCGTTGAAAGAAAGCCTTCAATTCCCTCGCAGCCACTAAGTGGTTACCCAAGGTCAGTCAATGGTACGAATCAGGAGGCATTCAACCGGCAAGTTCAGTCACAGAATCAACACTATGAGTTTCCAGCACAGACTAATTGGGTGGACGAGCCAGAGGATGAATTATATGATGTTGAGTCAGACGAGGAAGACTCCTCTATGAAACCTCACATTGGCGATACGCCGTCCCACAACCTTGGGCCTTTGATAGCAATGTCAGCAAACCAGGACAGCGGAGGTCTCAGATCGATGACAGGATTTCTTAACGAACCCAATATACTTGCTACATACCACCCGTCCTGGTCTGTCTCACCACTGATGGACCCCCGTGTTGCACGAGTATTTTGTCATTTCATTACAGCCACTGCTCCCACACTCGCAGTTTGCGAGCGTCATCCGTCAAATCCTGCCATAATATTTTCTGGTGTTCCTGTCCCAAAGTCGCAACGATCGCTATGGTCATATATTCTACCCATGATGGCACTTAGACATCAAGGGCTTCTCCATGCAATGCTGGCTTTAGCAAGTTTGCACATCTCTAAACTCCAGCAAACATCTCCTACACCTTCCCTGAAGCACTATCACTACGCCCTAAGGAGAATTGGTAAAGCATTAGTTATAAAGGAGAAGCGGCGTGACGTTGCTACCCTTGCTGCTACGTTGCTGCTTGGCTTTTACGAAGTAACAACAGCTGAGCACAACAAATGGAACAGCCACCTTTCCGGGGCTCGAGAACTTATCACAGAGATCGACTTCGCAGGGATGGCTAAGAGGATTGAGACACAACGCTGTCGGCAGGAAGAAGCGGAAAGCAGGTATCAGCAGCACAATATCCTCAACAACGGCTATGGACAGTTGTACACACGTAGGCTATCGGATGACTTCCCATCAAAGTACGATCGCCAACTTGATGAAAATCTCATCAGCACAATTATGGGCTGGCAGACCAATTACAACCAGTACGGTCAGATCATTGATGACGAAGAGCCGGCCATTAAGTCTGAGGTCCCTTTGACGCCTAACGAAATTGAAGTTTTCGAGGTCCAATGTGATCTTTTCTGGTGGTATGCCAAGCAGGATATGTATCAAAGCATCATCAGCGGAAATCGATTGTTGTAGGGCGCCCAGTTTTCCCACCAAATATAAGTCTTAGCTGACTCCAGTAGATTGTCTTACGATCGATGGTCCCAATGCCCTCCGAGAGCCCCTATCGGAAGGTTGGACGCTGTTTACGGCAGTCTTGATCACCTGCTTCTGCTAATGGGTCGAATGGCTAATTTCGCCGGCAATGACCGACCCAGGAAGCTGAGGGTGCACAGAGAGAGAGAAAAAGCCGCACAACAGCAGTCTGCTGGATCTCGCGCAGGAGCGAGTGCGGCCCCGTCACAACAAGCCCCGCCGCAGACGCCAAGCACCCAGCAGGCTCCTCCAATGTACGGCTACATGCCCAACCCAGGCCAGATTCGTGTTCCTCGCGGCTTCGACCAGGCCCAAGCCGACCGACTCTACACTGCACCGGTCCCTAGCGAAGAAAAATCCCTCGAAGCCGCTACTCGTGAAGCTGAAGCTGAATGGACCAATATTGTCCACGCGTTTGACGTCTTCTTTGAGTCACTCGGCCCAAACTACGCACCCCTCTCCCCAGACCACATGACCCCAATGGCCACCCCCTTTGGCCCAGCCCTCTACTACCGCTCTTACCCCATCGCCTGCCTCCTAGTAATGTACTACTGCGGACGCATAATCTGCGAGCGAGTCAAACCCTCCATGCCCCCTGCCGCCATGGCCGCCGTCGGCATCGCAGCCCCAATCACCGCCAAATACGCCAACACTATCGGCCGCATCTGCGCCGGCATCCAACCCGTTGACAGCTCCGTCGCCATTTACCCCCACCACGGCGCCGCCCTAATGGACTCCTGCATGGGTCTCTTCCACGCCGGCGTTCAATACCGTGACGCCGGCCAGCGCGGCTGGACAATCACCAAACTCCGCGACGTGGCGCGCTTAACGGGGTGGCAGACCTCCGCTTTGATTGCCGCGGGGTGCGAGACTGCGTGGTTGAAGGCTGCAGAGGCGGGAAAGGGACCGCCATATACGAGGACGATGAACAAAAATGCAAAGGATGACAGGGTGGCGGGGAAGAGTACGGATCCGAAAAGGTATGAACAGCCGCCGAAGGATAACAATGATCGGAGGTATATTACTATTAATGCGGGGACGAGGGTGTATTGGGCTATTGGGCTTCTGGGCGTGGAGGAGGATATGAAGAACATGAGTGTTACTTGATTCGAATTATGGATAATGAGTCTGATGAGGGACACGATGATATCTCATCAAGGGTTTTCGGTTTGGGAAAAGCAACACCAAATGCTGTTATGTACGGATTGGAAAGGAATCTCGGCATGTCATGGGAAATGATACGAAAGGAAAGGGAGGAAAAAGTAGCTCTTGATTACGCTCATGCTCTCGGTAATGATTTACGCAGCGATTATCGTTTATCATGTTTCTTCTTCACCAGGCTCACAAGCCATTTCTATTTTACGTTCTTTTCGATGTTCGTTATCACGAGGCCTAAGCGATATGTTACAAACGACCTTGTACAATAGCTAGAAGCACGTTCCTTAAGCAAGTTCGGTTCATCGCCTCAGTCTCTGATGATAGACGATGCAACTCATGCAGATCATAGATACGTGCAATGATCATATACCATACACCCCGAACGCTGCAAGCACTACACAAGACTATCATATCTCATATGTCATCCCTAAGCGCCTCAGACGCCCACTCCCTTCCTCACTCTTAGCCTCCCGTCTCATCCCTTCCTTAAGGTATATTCAGATTTCCCTCCTCTCGCCTCCCCCCTCTGTTGCACTCCCGAGCACCGCACAAAGCCTACTCAACGCCACCGTCTCCGTAGCTGCATAATAATCCAACGCATCCAGCAACAGCCTCAAATGGTGATTGAAATTATACTCATACTTCCCCAGCATATCATTCAGATTATCCAATTTCTTGGGATCATAAGATTTCAGTTCGTCGGGGATCTGGGCAGGGGTCTTGTGCCGGTGAGAGGTGCTGGTCAGGTGGGAGAGGTGCGGTGCGGTGCCGGCGAGGGAGGGGGTGGCGGTGAAAAGGGTGCGGGAGAGGGTGGTGGTGTAGGTTGCGAACATGGTGCAGGCGGAGGTTAATTTGCTGTGGATCTGTGGCAGGGGAAGGGTTAGTGTGGGTGTGGTCTGCGGAAGGGGTAGAGGAGGGGAAGATTACCTTAAGGAGTTTGGAATTCATGAGCATGCATTCTTTAAGGCAGGTATCGAGGAAATCTACATGGTCTTCCATCAATTCGTCAACTGTCCGGGTAACTTTTTGAGAGCCAGGACGGCCATTTTTGTCTTGGTTATCGCCATTTACGCGGGCCATTAGGGCTTGCCAGTTGGGTTCGATGACTTCGGAGGTGCAGTAGTAGAGAGTCTGTTGTACGAAGACGAGCATCCTTGCTCTTAGAGTCCACGCTCTTCTCTTCCACATCTCGAGCTTTGGATCACCACTTTTTTGTATCCAGCTGAGTACTTTGTTATGCTCTTCCCAGCTATTGACTAGAAGTCCCTCCAAATGGCGCATTGACAAAAGGTAGCGGAACAGGATCTGATACCGGAATACGGTCTTGCTGCTGATGACAAGGGAAAGAGGAAAGGGAACAGAGAACTTGAACTCAAGCGCTTCGAATCCAGTCATCTTGTCCTCTTCCTCCGTGGCAGGTTTGGTAGCAGGGGTTCGATACCTGTCTTCGATATCGGGTGCAGGCAGTTCATCGAAGCCTCTGACGTTGACAACCCGCATTACCAACTGTGTCAAGCCCACATTGTTCATCTGGACCTTTATGTCTTCCTTGAATGGATCCTGAGCAGCCACTGTACCTGGTTGGCGTAGGACGAGATCTAACAATGATTGTAATTTGCCAACGTTAACGAGTCTCCAAGGCTTCTTTAGTTCTGAAGTGCTGAGATCAAGGAAGTAGGTGAAGAAGTCCGAGCGATCGAGGAAGAAATAGTGTTTCATGGAGCGCAATCGAGCCCCTAGAGCGTGCGTGGTGACGAGGAGGTTGAGCAACGACGAATTTGCATGAGCATATGCACCGTTAACGTTGTCCAGGAATTGTGGGTCATCGAATGACTTGGGCACGTCCCTGACCTCTTTGCTAACATCCACACCGCCACATTCCCGCACCACGTTCAGATATTTTCCAGCTAAAAGCACTTTGTCCTTGACACTCTCCAACTGCGGTGGCACGTCATCATCGCGTATTGTATATCTCTTTTCCCAGTACTCGTCGGTATAATCCTCCTCCAGCTTCTCCCGCTTTATACTTTGCTGCTCCTTGATGAGGAACTCCCCATGAGGATCTTTGATGCCACCATGATGCAACCATTCATTCAACATTCGCATATAAGGTCGACTCGCATCTCTCAACAATGTCTGGAGAAGACTCCTTGCAGCAGGGTCGCCAGACATGTAGGATAACCGTTCTGTAAGAAGTCGTAGCACGTTGCCCCCTTTGCAAACTTTCTTGGACATGCTGCCTGGAGCAAGGTCTCCACCCTCCCGAAGCTGCTCCAGGATGTTATCGACGTCGTCAAAGCCGTCAACTGAGTCGTCCAAGTCGTCCTCTAGTAGAGAGTTCTTCTTCAATATCTCCTGGGCCAAGGTATATAGCTGAAACATCATGTGACTTGTCGGAAGTGTATGCAGATGAAGCAGGTGTAGAGTGAAGGACGGATTGCTGAGCAGCTGATGTTCGAGCTGTACGATGAGCAAAAGGTAGTCTTTGAGCAGCTTCGATATCGAAGCACACAGCGCATGGTTGATCGCTCCAAACTCTTCTCGACTCTGGACTTCGACAAAAGCTTCAATAGCTTTGTGATACGTAGCCATCTTTAATACTGAAGTAGTCAGATCTCGAAGACTAGGATCTAGTCCTGGTAGGATCCGAAAGGCTGGTCCGGCCAGCCGATCCTTCTCCTGCGTAGGGTCATACTTTTCGGCATATCGTATATACTGTCCTTCGTATCCCATTAAGACGAACAATAGGTCTTCCAGTATAGCAGATTCCTGCTTTTCGGCAGAGAGGTCCTTCAATGGCTCTGGTTCGAGGGTTTCAGGTAGGAGAGAGGAAAGAGGGGGCACCGAGATTCGTGCGGCCAGAGGAGCTGTGGTATGTGGTATGAGCGACACTTGAGGGTTCCACGGCGCTACAGAAGCCAAACCATAAGTATCATTCTAGGAGGTTGCTTCATGAGAGTTAATGCGACTCACGCAACACCTTCTTCTCCTTCCTTGGTGCAGGAGCTGGCCTCTCAGTTGCTCTGCTCCCCTGCCTTGAAGGCAGATCCGATGGTATCCTGACCTCCTCCTCATCTCCTACAGGTAATTTCACCGGACTCTTCGTTCTGACCTGCAGATTCTCCTTTGTCACTAGATGCACCCTCTCCGTTTGGCGTTGACTGATCCCTCTGGTCGAGCCATTGACCTTACTCGTTCCAGACGCGGTCCTCCTATGAGGCGGATTGCTGGCTGAGTCCTCCGGTATCACTTCCCCAGAAGATAGCCCTCTCTCCTTCGCAGCAACACGAGAGGAGGGAACTCGAGATTTCGTGCCGGATGTTGTTGATGGTCGCCTGCTGCTATCTGCCGGGTTGCGGGCATTTGTGGTTGTAGACATAATTTCTTTCCATCCATTGATTCACAGTATCCGCGTAATATCGTATCTTTCGTAAGTTCATTATCATGGCGTTGTGATGTGGGGAAGGCATAGCACGCGCCCCGAGTACCGCGAATATCGCTTGGCATTCAGCCCTGTTCGCTAGCGTAAATTTCGAGCTCTGGCTTGTTTGCGTAGACGAAGCTACCTAGAGAGCATAGACGAACATTTCCACTTTTTCAGTCCATCTCTACTTCCTTTCTCTGGAGCTTGAAGCTTGAAAATCTCCCTCTCAAGCTCGTACAGCTGTCTAGACTGCTCATACCTTTAAGATGTTTATAGCACGGTCAGAATATGGTATGCCGCCTTCCCAAGCTCCTAAGAAGTCAGACAGCAGCTAAACCTTCGTCCAGATCGTGGCATAAAGTACATACTTTCTTCTACCTCCTACTTGGAAACCCGACTGACTTTTCCGCCTCAGCACCTTCTCTCCCGAGGGCCGCCTCTTCCAAGTCGAATACTCGCTTGAAGCCATCAAGCTCGGCTCAACAGCCATAGGCGTACTGCTCCCCCATCACCCTACACTCCACCCCAAGATACGGTAGTTGCTTACGAGTTGGCTGGTTAAGATAGCAACAACCCATGGCGTCCTCCTCGGCGTCGAAAAGCGTGTAACCTCCACCCTCCTCGAAACCTCCTCCGTCGAAAAAATAGTAGAAATCGACCGACACATCGGCTGTGCCATGTCCGGCCTGCAGGCCGATGCCCGCTCCATGATCGAACACGCACGTGTCGAAAGCCAACATCATAGTTTCCATTACAATGAGAGGTTGGGGGTGGAGAGTTGTACGCAGGCGGTGTGTGATTTGGCGCTGAAGTTCGGGGAGGGGGCGGATGGGGAGGAGAGTGTGATGAGTAGGCCGTTTGGGGTGGCTTTGTTGATCGCGGGGATTGATGAGGAGGGGCCGCAATTGTAGGTTTTCCAGTGCTATGGTTTACTGCTGGGAAGCGGCAGGGGCTGATGAGAAGACAGATATCACGCAGAGCCCTCAGGGACGTTTTATCGCTACGATGCAAAAGCTATTGGTTCGGGCAGCGAAGGTGCACAGGCGGAACTTCAGAACGAGTTTCACAAGTCGTTGACGCTGGAGGAGGCAGAGACCTTGGTATTGAAAACGCTGAAGCAGGTTATGGAGGAGAAGCTAGATTCGAAGAATGTACAGCTGGCGAGTGTTACGAAGGAGAAAGGATTTCGGATCTACAGTGATGAGGAGATGTCGGTCGTGGTTGAGAGGTTACCTACGAATTGATAGCCAATTTAGAGTCATCAATACAGGTATTTTCTTATTGCCATTCTAGCCCATCGGAGCAGTGCATGATGCATGCTTCTTTGCATTTATCATGTGTAGTCAACGAAGAGAGCAGATTGCCGTGAGTCAACTGTATTCCACTTTTTCTGGCTTTATTTTAAAGGGCGTTCGTCTGCGATATTCAAGCCGCCGATGCAAAAAATAAGGACCCATCTTAACTTCTGCATTCCCATTCAGTCTATTAGTAGCGTGGGAGACGCCATCTACCATAGATGGAGCCCACTATTGTGCCAGTTGCACCTGATTGTCGCCTTTGTATCGTTCACGCAACCTGTCTTCCAGTGAACCGATCGACGGCTTTCCTGTGCATCTTTTGTCTATCTCATGCTCTCCGAGACTACGCCGGCGAAGCCATGCAGAAACTAAGAGACCATGGTATAAGAATTTAGGTCCCTATATGTATGCTTTCGACGACCGATCGTTACTTCGTTGGAGGATCGACGCCCGCTTGTAAAGGTGGTAAACGGAGGATCCTAGTCTTTCTGTATAAAATTTGATCTCATAAGTTGGCGGGATTCTCTGAAGTGTGGAGAGTTCTAAGTGTTATATGCTCGAAATTGTATTATGGCAAGATACTGCCACGGTGCCGGACAAGCTGTCAATGGAGTGGAGGGTTTGCTCAAGAATAAGTTGTAGGGCAAGGGGAGGGATGCAATGCAACTCCAGACTTCTCCCCACAGGATTGGTCGTTCACAATGCCTAAGACCTCGGTTTGCACGGCAGCTTATAAGCCTCTTTCTTTCTCACCGTAATTCCCATTGGGTCCATCACCTCATTATCCAGGCTAGTCATGCGTCTCGGGTTCGAGCATCCGATTCAGTCAATGCAGGGAGACGCGACGCCCCATTGGATCGTAGATCTTCGGTGTCCCAGGCACAAGTACCATGCCAGACACTGTTCGCGCCTTTGATATGCAAGGCCTGTCAGCACGGTGTGGGATCATTGCGTTCCTATGAGAAACACTTACGATGGAGGTTGCAGGGCCGATCTCCTGCCGGGGGTTCTCTACGCTTTTACACCCTTGAAAGGTGCTCCAGCCTATCGAGCAAAACGCCTTCTGCAGCATACAGTTAATGCCACCTTAGTCCCAAAAACTGCTCTATTCAAAGATTGTGCACGATAGCCTGATTGACAAGATATGACAAATTCTCATAACGCGGCTAACGCCGACCAGACAATAAAACGTGTCAGAGTTGTATCGAATCAGAAGCTAGGATCCGCGGTGCCCAGTGACGAGATCTTCTGAGGCGCACGCCTGTAGCAGTAAGAATGATGGGCATGATTTGCACCGAACAACCTTAATGACGCTCGCTTGTACTGCCAGCGTACTGCCAAATGACATCGTTTGATGCAAGCGGCGAGGTAGGTTCAGCGCTGAGGTTACGAAAACCCAACGCCGTGGACTTGGAACGAGGCTATAGGCAAGGGGCCGAACATCCTGCCTAGTGGCCGCATGTTGACGAAACGCACGCGAGCGACCATATGCTCAGCCAGGGAGCCAAAAGGTTACGTTTAAAGTATCGGATTCGCCGTTGACCATGAAAGATAGCAGATAAGCAGAGCTAGAGGTATCGAACCCCTCATAAGGAACTTCCATTCGAGGGTCTAGAAAAAAGTAGAATGTCTTCGCTGGCAAGCGTCAAACTCACGAGCCGATCTTGTTAGAGCGGCTTGCAAGGGTATACGTTACACTCTCCAGATGTGGCCATCTTAACGCATAAGAGGGAACTTTGCGGATGCAACCTTAGGATGTATTGCAGCCTAAATTATGGCTGGAATTGCTGGTGGAGTATGATGCTGCGATGCATAAACCTAGCACGAGCTTTATGTCCCGGAAACCTGGAAAAGCTAGCGACCTTGCAGGGGTGATGAATGGGGGGAATAAGAGCAATTGTCATAGATAATGGTGACCTGGTTCTGGCTGAACTCCTGAAGTGCTGGTGTGGGGGATCTACTGTAGTTATCATGTTACCGCTCGGTATCAGAGTCTTGGATTTGCGTAGTTACGCACACAGGTGTTCGAGATGGCTCTTCTGTATTTGCCTTTTGCATAAGCATCCTCGGGTTCTGCGGGCCAATCTGCCCTAGATGCCCATCGATATGACCCAAAATAGTGGGTCGCTAAGCCTCTGGCTTCTTCCTTGACTGCGTAATGGCAATTTGTCGAGATTCCAAAGGCACGGCCAACCAATGGCGCCAAGTCTTAAGCATCGGCAATGATGGCGAGGGGGTCGGGTCTATGAAAGTATTTGCTGAGCCTTATTTTGTTTGAGAGAGCGAGGCCAACACCACATTACTGGAAAGCTTTTGGCTCTTTGAAAGGCTTCCTCACACCTGGGAGACAGACGATATTAGACTCAACTCAAGGGACTAAAGCGTCCAGACAGTCAACATGGCGTATGCAAAGAACGACCATGCTTCTTCTGGGACCCAGGAGAACCACATACTGATAGCAAGTCACCTAGAACCCCGCACCAAAACACCACTGCTGTCAACCCGAGGTACCTTGAGCTTGTCACTATACACGACAGAGACTTCCAAAAATTTTCAGTCGATCATTCTGTACACCTCGTGCCCGTTGATGAGGCAGGTGACCTTGTTTGACTATGGACGAACATACTGATGAGTAGAAAGGGAGAAGCCGAACGATTAGAGAATCAACACCTGATCTTTAGCCTCATGTTTGACCAGAGGCTCATATTTGCTTCGATGACCACGGTCCGGAATGTTTTAGACTGTGGGTATGGAACAGCCTCGTGGGCAATTGAAGTGGCTGAAGCCTATCCTGACTGCGAAGTAAGATCCTCTGCATGCTGCTCAGCATCATTCCAAACTGATAAACAAGATAGGTTATCGGTGTCGACATCTCTCCGCATATGAAGCCGGACGATACACCAGAGAATTTCTGGCCAGAGGTATGTACCTATACCATATCGAATCCTGCAAAAGAAGACCAAGCACCCACTGCGACTTCGGAGTGACACTCTATGGCAATACTATCCAACATCAACCAACTCTGAGTGCTCGATGACTCGATGGTATCCTCGAAAGTATGTTGAAGCGTGTCGGCGAGACATGCATGTTTTGCCGGCGTTCAATCACAACGTCTCCCACTCAGTGATCTGTCGCGTCGTGCTTTATGTGTAATGAACATTGAATTGCCCTATTGTGCTTTGACAAGTTTTCAGGATCATATTCCGTCGCTGCACCTTTGCAGGTTTTATTGGCTGATCGCGAGTACTATAGCTCGACGATATTAATAGGCGATTAGCATATGATGCCAATTATTTCGACCTAGTCCAATCCAGGATGGTGGGAGGAGGGATCAACGCATCGAGGTGGTCTACATACCTTGGGGATATAAAGAGGTATTACCCCTGGATCACATTAGAGTGCATTGTGGTCTTTGTGCATCGACCATACTTGCTGACAATGATGAAGGGTGCTGAAACCTGGGGGCTGGGTACAGATGGTGGAATGCTACTATATGTGTCAATCTGACAACGGCTCGATCACAGATTCGCACCCTCTACGGCGATGGAGCAGTAACTATATCCGGTCACTTGAGGGCATCAAAGACCCTAGGGCACCGCAGCGGCTGCATACACTCGTATCTACCGCCGGCTTCGTCGAGATTGAGCACAGGATGATCCCAATGCCATTATGTGGCTGGTCGAATGGTATAGCTAAGAACGAATATGAAAGGATGCTCTGATGATGCTGACTGTCTGACTCGAGTAGACCCAAGAGAGCGCCGGATTGGGGAGGCCAATCAAGAAAATATTCAGCAAACCCTCAGCAATTTGGCAATCTTTCCCTTCACCCGACGGTTAGGCATGTCCATTCAAGATGTCAGATCCCTGGTGGCAAGTGCATGTGTTGACGCTGCCAACCCTGATCTGAAGGCATATTTTCCTATGTGAGTGCAGGCTGTCCTGCTCAACCCCGATCGCGGGCTTACCCCTCCCCAGATACGTTTGCATTGGGAAAAAGCCAGGACCATGAGGCTTGTATGCGACCGGCGGACTTGTGACGGCCATGAGATATATGATCTGTCGGGGTTCACGAACTTCAGTGGCGATTCATCCAGTAGGAAGCGTTATCTGGCGAGCAGGTGGATACTCTGCTCCTATTGGCTGGAACAATTGGGCACATCTCGAGGTTATCTCGATGGGAAATCTGGCAAATGGAAGACATGCCCGCGAGATCATTGTGGGCAAAATTGGCACAGTGTATCTATAACGAGCACCAAGTGGGTGTTTCTCAATAGTAGAAGGAGTGAGGTAGATCAAAAAAGAAATGACGACTTGGAAATTCCCTTTCTGAAGATAGAAATAGGGGATCTGGT
The DNA here is from genome assembly GCA_018257855.2 of Cladonia borealis. Classification (NCBI taxonomy): domain Eukaryota; kingdom Fungi; phylum Ascomycota; class Lecanoromycetes; order Lecanorales; family Cladoniaceae; genus Cladonia; species Cladonia borealis. The sequence continues at coordinate 279,302 of JAFEKC020000013.1, forward strand.
ACCGACAGTCTGGTAGCGAGAAGATAAACTCAATAGCCGCACTATCGCTGAATGGCAAGAGCAAGCCTCTTTCTCTTCTGGGAGGGCGATGTGAGGGAGACAAAAGAGAAGTTGGGAGAGCACACGATGACTACACGAATACTTTGGACAGATATCATTGTTTTCATACATATTAACCCTTCATCAGATCCCATTCACAGCTTGCCAAGCGTAGTTACAAGAAGGATCTAAGACCCTGTGACTGGGAGTTGGGCAGATTTGCTGCCCAAGGGGAGGCTGATAACGCAACGGGCGGCGGAAGCGCTGAGCCAAGTGGTGATTGCTTCGTGTAAAGACTAGGTGCAGGATCTTCATGTGATTGAGGTGCATGATGGGTGTCGGCGACTCCCGTTGTTCGTTGTTGACATGTGCAGGCTCCGGAGCTCTAGAACGCGTAGAACTTGGACGAACTTGCAAGGAGCCTGTTACGGGGTCTGTTGTAGCGCCCTGGGGGAGACGGAACCTTGGGGCTGGGTGCTACCAGTTCGCAGTTCGACCCAAACGCGGCTTCGACGGGATCTCGCATAGCGCGATAAGCACGTGAAGCCCACCCCTGCAATTCAGCCTTAAGCCTTAAGCTACGGTAACCTTTTCTCCCACTTTCTGCACAGCGGCTTTCCTGAGAAGTACTGACCTGACGGCAATACCAGAGCCATGCCATCGACTCATAAACGAGATAAGCCTTGGGACACTGATGATACCGACAAGTGGAAGGTAAAGAAACGCCCTAAGCCTGCGTCAAGATCACCAATTGCTCACTGCCTGTCGATCAGGAAGAACCTTTCCAGCCCTCCGACAATGCTGCTGGCACCTTCACCGAAGAATCGTCCTTTGCTACACTCTTTCCCAAATACAGAGAGGTGTACCTCAAAGAAGCATGGCCTCTTATCACGCGATCCCTGAAGTCCCACCACGTACGCACTGGACCCAACAACGTTTGAGATTTACAACTAATTCGGAACAGATAGACTGCACGCTCGACCTTATAGAAGGTAGTATGACTGTCAGAACAACACGGAAAACATACGATCCTGCCTCCATCCTCAATGCCCGCGACCTCATCAAGCTCCTCTCACGCAGCGTTCCTGCCCCCCAAGCTGTCAAGATTCTCGAAGATGGCATGGCATGCGACATAATAAAGATCCGTAACCTAGTCCGCAATAAAGAACGGTTCGTCAAGCGAAGACAACGTATACTAGGTCCTAGTGGTTCCACTTTGAAAGCTTTGGAGCTCCTGACTGATTGCTACATACTTGTGCAAGGGAACACAGTCAGTGCGATGGGAAGTTACAAAGGCTTGAAGGAGGTACGAAGAGTCGTAGAAGACTGCATGGCGAATATCCACCCAATCTACCACATCAAAGAACTTATGATCAAACGCGAACTAATGAAAGACCCTGAGCTGGCGAACGAGAATTGGGAGCGTTTCCTGCCACACTTCAAGAAGAGGACTCTCAGCAAGAGAAAGAAGCCACTTAAAATCACGGATAAATCTAAGAAGCCGTATACTCCGTTTCCACCTCCTCAGGAAAAGAGTAAGATTGATCTGCAGATCGAGAGTGGCGAGTATTTCTTGGGTAAGCAAGCAAAGGAGAGGGCGGCGAAGGAAGCAAGGGAAGACAAGCAACGGGCGAAGCAGACAGAGAAGAAATTGGCAAGACAAGAAGAGTTTGTGCCACCACAAGAGAATGGAACAGTTGCATTAGAGAAGAAAAAGAAGAAGAGAAAGCGAAAAGAAGAGGATGGGACGGAGTCAAAGAAGAAAAGGAAGAAGACTATTGATGAGCAGGAGTGAAAGAGGTGTTCTGGCCAGGCTGTTTCATCTGTGGTAGCTATTTAGAGCGCAATGTCGTGCTTGTATCTGTTAAGGGTTGAATATCGTATGCCTGCAACGAGCAAGACGTTGGGTTTTCCACGTCGGTGCACGAACTAGCAGCAGTCATGTTGAAGGATTTCATGGTGATTATGAGGATATCATGAGTTCAGTTTTCTTTCTCAGTCTCAAGAAACATGCTTCAGGACAAGGCTAGACTTTCTTACATATTGTTGTTGGATAAGACACTCCATGCTCTTTTGTCAGAGCTTGAGCTCTGAACAGGGAATGCAGTACCACTTCGACGGGTGCCTACATTGGTTGAAGAGAAGTCGCAGGCACGATACGCTTCGTGGAATCCAAGAATTCACATTGAATATCGTTAGATTAAGATACCGTATGGCGTAAAAAATGGAACAGGGGATGGAGGCGAATATGGGGAGACGGAAGGTGGTGGAAATCTGTGGTACCTCAGTGGAGAGGAAAGGCCAATGAGGAAGAGGGACGGAAAGCAAGAATGAAAAGGACGAGCAGGACGGTGGTGTTGAATTTCTGAAAATATATCAAAGAGAGACCACAGAGATACCTATATCAACTCCAGTCACCATGGCCGGAACAACCTCTAAATGCACAACAATTGCTCCTCAATTCCCTATGGCGGCTAAGAGAAAAAAGGTCCTTGTATGCTTTACCATTACTATGCGGGCTTCGCCCCTCCTCGAGACGTCCATCTCCCTGGTCCAATCATGCTTTAGTGTCTCCGATCTCTAGTATAACACCATTGTCTCTTCGTCGCCAGGGGTACAGCGACCACTCTCGGCCCATCACTTCAGCCTTCTTCCCACATTGATATTCATTCATATTACCTACTCGTTTAACGACAGATATCTACATCAACACTCGTCAATTTGATGCGATAGAATAGTACGAAGCTATAACACTAGATTCCAGACGGCCTGCTATACAAACAAGCCTTCTCATATCCAATCTCAGCCGGTGCTCTCTCTCTCCTTAATCTTCTCAGATCCCTCTAATGAACAGCCTTCAAATCCGAATGGTGCTTTGCGAGGGTATCTGACACCTCGATGCTCCTGATAATGCCCAATTCCTTTAGTGCACAGCCTTCGAATTCGATTGGTGGTTTATGAGGGTATTCGACATCTCAATGCTCATGATAACGCTGGAGTTTAAGGTAGAGAAGATATAAGATATCATGCTATCGATCGCATGCTTCCGTACACGTATTGAAGCCATGAGATGACTTGAAAATCACTCATTAACCATCCCCGCTTACCTCCCTAATTCCCTTAAGCTACACCTCCCATCCCATCTCCCCCCCCCATTCCCCCCTTTACCACCACCTCTGCCTCATTCCCGTAACTCCCCCTCCCACCCCCTACCAGCCGCTCCCACTTCTCCCTCCTCTCCCTCTCAATCCCCACCGCTTCCACATCTTCCACCCCCCTTTCAGTAACCGTTCCATCTTGTCTGCCCGGATATCTGCGTAAATAAAAGCCTAGCGCTGAGCTCACGTATGTGAGATCGCCGTGGGCTGGCATGGTAGTTTGGTGGTGCTGGGTTTGTGGGCGTGGGCGTGGGGCTAAGGGAGGGTGGCGAGGTGGTGGTGGTGGTGGTGGGCGAGAAGGGGGGGAGGTGTGGGAATTGGTGGGTGTGGGCATGGTTGGGGAGGGTGGGTGGGGTGGTTGGGGGTTGGAGTTGAGAACTTCGAATAGCTATGAGAGGGTGGGGAGATTGGTCGAGAGGTCTTTGATTGTTCGCTCGGGTTTTTGGTGCGTCTATCGTTAGGAAAAGTGGTGAAATGCGTAGTCAGGCGGCTTTCTTCATTGGAATCGGCGGCTTGTTCGAAATGAATGCTTGTGTGTTTGTCAGTGGTTTGAGCTCGGCGTTGTGAGATTCCTGTTCTTGAGGTTGCGTATCAATCCTTCGGTTGCACAATTGCGAAATCGGAAGGAGAATGACGTTAACACGAGGTGAGCCGATATTGGAGCTTTGCGTTGTGAATACTCGAATTCCATGCTGAGGTCTTTACAACGCTCCGCGAATTCATGTGGTGAGTATTCACAGTTGGTGAAGTAGTCAAAAGAGTGCTTAGAAGGAACCAATAAAGCGACTTCGTGGCGTATGGAGTTCCCGGCCTATGCGCCTACCCATATAGTGCCCAGTTCGTCGAAATTGATTAGAGGAGTCCATACACTACACGAATGAATAGACCCCTACCCCTCCAACCCCTTACCCTGCACTTCCTAGTACCAAAACCCCCTTCCCATCGCCTCAGGCCAGTAAGACACACACCGAACGTCAACTTGGCCCTCGTAAGACTGATCACAAGCCCGGGCCACATCCGGTCCGAACCCAATACTGAGGAGGTAAGGAAGTATGCTTTTGGAGAGGCTGCGGAGATCATAGACAGATAGGTTGATAAGTGGGTGGATAGGGCAATCAGGCTTGGTGGAACCGTATTTAGTAGGGACGGTAAGATGGTTTGTAGTGCAATGGCCGAAGGGGTGGGGCCGCCAAAGGGAAGGCTCAGGAGGGGGAGAGCTGGAGTGCGTGGGTTTGTTGTGACCGAAGTTAGTTATTGCGCGGAGTAGGAGAGTGACACGAGCTGCGTCGAGGGGCGTTGGGCGTAGATATGTAGTGCTCTCGGCAGCAACCAAGGAGGCTAAAGGATATAGACGTCAAACCCGTAGTATTGGACTTATTTCCTCACGAACTCCCTCCTCCTCCATCCGGCCTCCCGTCTCGGAACCACACCCCCCTGTCGCCTTCCCATCAACCACGCCTCTCGCAATGCTCGCCCATTCTTCGATACCTTTGGGGGGAGCAACGTTTCCTCTTCCTGCAGGACGCGGATTTTCACATTTCCGCGCTTGAGATCTTTTGGTGGTTTGGAGTCGGGGTCGAGGAACTTTCGCTTTTGGGTTGTGGATGTAGGACGGATGGGTGGTAGGACGGAGGGAAGTGGAGGGGGAGAAGTGGCGAGGATGGAGGCGGGCAGATAGGTCGGGAGAGAGGGTTTGCTGGAGTGTTTGGCGTTGGGTTGAGGGTGCTCTTGGGTGTGAGAGGTGTTGGTGTTTACTTGGGCGTCTTTGGAGGTAGGGTTGGTGGGGAGTGGCTTTTCTTTCGGTTGCTTGTGCTTGCTTGAGGCTTTGGCTTGGGATTTTAAAAGCTGGTCACGTTCTCTCCGCTTGGCTTTGCGGTCGGCTTCTTGCCTATGCTTTATTAGATTATCCAGTGTTGTATAACTTGATAGTGAGCCTTACCTTGCAGCGACCTTGGCGGCTTCGAGAACAGCAGTACGTGCATTATTGAAGCCAGCTGATGCCGTGACTGTCTCTGGTGCTTCATCCTCGCTATCACTACCGGCCTCTGACGAAGTCTCTCTTGCAACATCTTTAACCTTCTCTTCCAGGGGAGATGGCTCCGGCGTATCTATGTCTTCAATGCCGAATTTTTTGTGCGTGACTTTCACAACCTTCTGGGGGCGGGCTGCAGCATCAACTGGACTGGAGACTCTGTCTCCCGAACTCTCGCCCATTGTTGACGACTCCTCTGCTAATTCCTTCGGAGCAATCTTCGGTTATCTCTCGCCCATCAGTTTGTTATGTGGAGTCGGAGAATCGGTGTAGACTCCTTCGATACGTAGGACCCTACGGATTGTGGATTTGTCTCCCGCAGATTCCTTTTAGAGATTTCTAAAGTCTTTTCTATGGCAGCGCTAAAGAGCTGTTTATTCTGCTGCCGCTATGTTGTTGTGACCACATCACTGTTATAAAAATTATAGAGATCTTATTAATTAATGATATAATTTAGGTATCTTCATCTGCGAATATATGGCTAGGTTTGGTTGCTCCGAGCGCTCTGGGCGAGCTCTAAGCGGAGACCAATTTGCCCCCAAGAACTTTTCGGGAGGTAGAATAGCTTACCCGCCTACGATGGCAGACCCTTTTCTATCAACTTCATGCTCCATTTACAAGAGGAGAGGAATATATTCAAGATTCTAAGAACTTTATACTCCATTTATAAGAGGGGAGAAACGCTTTCCCGAGTAAGTAAGGGTGTCATCTTCATTCAGCTGGCCATGGATAATCAGGCATGGGGACTTTCTTCTCTGTAAAGCCCAGCGCTGCGGCCACAGTGATCACCAACCTATCCAGCCTCGACCATGTCACGAAACCCAAAACCGCATTCCTGATTCTAATGCCCCACAGCGTCTGCGGATTGAGTATCTGCATCGCGTTATCCGTGCCCTGCTGCGTTTTTACAAATGGCACCATGATGTCTCCATACCGCTCCAAGGCCGTTTTGACATCGCCAGAGGAACTCAACAGCTCTCCAGCAAGAACGTAGCCGCCAATGATTGCGAGGCTGGTGCCAATGCCGGGTGTCGCGTAGCCGGCATCACCAAGCAGGACCACTCGGCCATCGTGTATTTTGGGTGATCTGATCTGGCCGAACAGAGAGCAGTAGAAGTCGTCGCTTTCGCGCATAGCTCGCAGCACCTCCGGTGCTAACCAGCCTACGTCGCCGAACATCTCTTCCATCAGCTTCATGTAGCTTTCGTTGCCTTCGCGGACAGCTTTATCGAGTCTCTCCTTCGTTTCGATATCTCCCTTCGTTCTCACATTCATCAAACCGCCTCTTGTGAGGCCAGCAGGATCGGGACGCAGGAAGACAACGCGTCCAGCCGTTGCGTTGTACCATTTTGAGAAGTGGCTGCCCTGCAACAGGTCGGTCTTGATAGTGAAGTATGCTACATGAACGCCCTCGTCATAGACCTGCTCCTGCGGTTTGGTGTTTAGCATCATGCCGCGAATCCTCGAGCCAAGCCCATCTGCAGCCACGAGAAGGTCATACGTCTTTACTTCCTTGCTCTTTGCGAATGTGACTACCACTCCATCATCGCGCTGCTCAAAGTGGTCGACAGTCTCGTCAAAGATGATTTTCACCCGCTTTATGACTGGGTCGATGAAGATCTTCGCAAGCGCCCCACGGAAGATCTCGTACTCGGATGTGATGCTCTGAATGTCTGTCCTGCCGGTCGCTCTGAGTGTTGCCACAGGTCTGCCACTTTCTTCGATGAAATGTACGCCCTCTTCCTTTGTGGTTTGATTGCGAATCTCCTGTTCCAGGCCCATCCATTTAATGATGTCCACGGCTGAGCTGCGTATGTCGACGCTGGCACCAGTCAAACGGAGGGATGGATAGCGCTCAACTATGGTGATGCTGGCGTTGGGATAGGCACGGAGCAGCCAGAATGCGAAGACATTACCCGCGATGCCGGCACCAGAGATGAGGATGTTGAGATTCGACATTGGCGGCGATAGTCACAGAGTCTTGTTCCCTCGCTGTTCTAATACAACTTCGCGATACGATCGTGGCAGCGGGCTCTGCGGTCGGATTTACATCATGACGCTATGGCCTAAAGACAGAGCGGTAAGACTTACGTTTTCCACTGACTACCTTACTCTTCTTTTTTACTCGGAGCGATTGTTAAGTCTTGCTTCGCGTCTTCCTGCTCACCAGGGACCGTGCTTTTGAACTGCGTGCTTCTGTTATCCCCTTCGTAGACTCCTTTAGCTGCGCCAGGACTTCTATTGTCCACTGTGTGGTCTTTAATCTTTGCTTCCAATCTTCTTTCGAGCGATCAATTGGCCTGAACAATGGTGCACAATAAGAACTTGACAGTCGTTGTAGACACCTGAGTTTAATTGAAAGCACGCAGGCAACCTTCTTAGCTAGAGGAGTTCACCTACCAACAGGATACCCCTGTAAGGCTGCTGCCTAGAAAGAGTCTTACTATCGTGTCAGTATTGAATAGGGTAATGTTGGTCCACGTGCCCACAGTTTTTATTGCCAATATCTGCCGGCACGCGGATCGCTATCTAATGATAATTCGATAATCAAGAGGCCTTGGAGCTGGTAATCCCAGCTTGAAAGGGCATATCGGCAAAGTAATTTTCTAGGGGCATAGGTGTAATGAGGTCAGCTACTGGGATAGGGACTAAGATAACCTTATCCCTTAGGCGATCCGCTCTTAGGGCCTCCGTAAGGGGTAGTGACATCAGCCCTATGAACCTTGGAATGTTACTTCATTTAACGGCTACTTACAAGTATATCCCTTGCGAAGCTTCCACATGAAAGGATTGTCCTACACCGTCCACAGTTTTCAATCATGGCTCTTCCCCTCCCTATACCTCGCCTCCACCTCTCCGAAATAGACGATCAATCATGGTTTCCTGCCCCTCTCCGCGCCTCGGTGCAAGCTTGCCTAACCCTCCTCTGGAGAATGAGATTCCCCTTGATTCAGTCTGTGTCTCCTAGTGCTCTCGTCGCAAAAACTCTCCATGATGTCCTAGGCCCTAGACTCAAAGAATTCACGTTCGTTGACTTCTGCTCCGGCGCTGGCGGGCCCACGCCGTACATAGAGAGGGAAGTGAACAAGGCGTATAAGGAGGCACAGGAGGAAGAGAAGTTGAGGAATGGGCAACTGGGTAGCAATGGGCACGTGAATGGCTATGTTGGAAGAGACAAAGGAGTCGATTTCGTTATGACGGATATTCATCCACATCTTCCAGCTTGGTCCCACGCTTCGCAACGCAGTAAGAATCTGCATTATGTCGCTTCTTCTGTAGATGCTACCAATGCGCCCGAGGACCTGCTCAAACTTGCTGGAACATCTTCTAGGAATCAGGGAAAGGTGTTCCGACTTTTCAGCCTCGCATTCCACCATTTCTCTGATCCGCTCGCTGTACGCATCCTGCAGAACACCCTTTCAACCTCTGATGGTTTCGCAATACTCGAGCTTCAAGGTCGAGACCTCGGAAGCCTTTTCCTTATCTTCATGATGGGCCCGCCCCTAATGCTAGGCAGCTGGCTCTGGTTTTGGGGGCAGTGGACCCATCTGTTCTGGACGTATGTCATCCCTGTTGTTCCCTTCGTCGTCATCTACGATGGTATCATCAGCTGTTTGAGAACGAGGAGAGATGGAGAAATAATGAGCTTGTTAAGGGAGGCTGCAAAAGCTGAGGGAAGAAGTCTAGAGGGGTGGAGATTCGAGACAGGGACGGTGGTGCACACGTGGCCAATAGGCACAATGCAGTACTTCATTGGAATCAAAGAGGGGGAGAGCAAAAAGTCTAAATAAGGCAGGCCTTGAGAGGATAGCGAGTTGCGTCACGGTTGTATATATAACACTACCTTATGTTGCCTTTGTAAATATCAACCCCCCTCTTTGCCTGAATAGGACAGTGGGTGAATACTCACAAACGACTGATGGGGGAATTACATGAATGTGGTTTTAAGGTTTCAGGATTGGTTGGCATCTCAAAGGGACAAAAATTCGTATTGGAGTAAGCTGGAGCTCTGAGTGCAGGCAGAAGTAGGTACCTAAGGTATGTATTTGCGCTATAATCCTCAGTCCTGGATTATGCCAACGATGGAATGCTTGAATACTTGAATGCTTGATTGCTTTCCTCTCTTCATCATACCTCCCAAAATACTTTAAGAAATTGACCCTGCCATAGTCGCAGCCTTCCTTATATTTTTCTTTATTTACTTTCTTTTCTTTTATATATTTAAGGTAGAGATTGCTCAGAAAAGTTAGCGCAGACCAAGACTTTTAGTTTTCAATTGGCCTCTGTACCTCTTACCTACTTTCACATCCTGCAACTGACCTGAATTTCACGCTCGCTTAATGTAATTATAGGGTCTTGTGATAATAAATGGCGGGAAAATTAGAACATCGTTGAATAACTCGATAGGGAATGACACTATACAAGAGTGACGCGGCCTTCTTTGCTTGCCTCGTTTTTTAGGACTCCGCAATCACATATCCCTCGTCTCACACTTTCTATCACTCAAATTCCTTTCCAGAGTCAATCGGGACTTTTCGTTAAAATTATCATCAAAATAGGGATCCAAGATATCACTATGACAAACGAGAAACCCTTATTTCCGCCAGTATACATCCATGAGCCTACACCGGAACACACCCACACCGCAATTATGCTCCATGGGCGTGCAAGCTCTGGGATAGAATTCTCAGACGATCTGTTCTCATCGAAGCTTTCAGGAGCGAACGAGAATCTGCCCTCGCGCTTTCCCGGATGGCGTTGGGTGTTCCCATCATCTCGCATTCTTTGGAGCTCCACGTTTCAAGAAGAGATGCCTGCGTGGTTTGATGCATATTCATTGACCGATATCACCGCGGAACAAGACCTACAGTTGGACGGGATCAGAGAGTCAGTGGAGCATCTGATTGGAATCCTAGATGAGGAGATCGGACTGCTTGGTGGTGTTGGAGAGAACTTGGTATTGGCCGGTATCAGTCAGGGAGCTGCTGTGGGCTTGTGGACGCTACTGTGCCGATCTCGATCGACAAGTAAGATTGGCGGATTTGTGGGTGCTAGTTGTTGGCTTCCTTTGGCTGAGGATGTCGAAATATTCCTTGGAGAAAAACCCAGAGCTGCAGAGAAGACGTCGGACGCTACTGTAGAAACCTCAGAAGCTCTCAAATTTGTGGAGAGCACCATGGCTACAACGAAGACGTCATTTATTGATTATCATAGTGTTAATTCGTTGCAGTCTACGCCGGTCCTCCTGGGCCATGGTGTGGACGACGCTTATGTCGATGTCGAATTGGGAAAACAAGCGAGAGATATCTTGACGAAGATCGGGTTAGTGGTACAGTGGAGGGAATACACTGGTGCCGAAGAGGAAGGGCACTGGTTTAAGGAACCTGAACAGCTGAATGATATCGCCGAGTTTCTGGACGCGGTTGGAGAGCCGGAGAAGGTATCATTATGAGACGAGACAAGGGCTAGTTAGATTATCGAGCATATCAAGCATTTGTAGGGGCTAATTTTGACTGCTACCGAGGAGACTGTTGTGGAAGGCTTGGTTCAGCGCGGCGACAATTCCATCGTTGATTTCTTTCTAAGGTCCGACACCTGCTTGTTCTGATACAGAACGACGTGGAGCTACAAGGCTGAGAACTCTGTCTTGCAGTGGAAACATAGCCCAAATCTTTCCACGCATCAGGAAGGTCTTTGTGGCATCAGAAATGGACGTAGCAGGGTTGGGAACAGCAGCTGCTGGAGTTTCTAGATACCGCTGACGCGCTGATTGAGCGAGTACGTTCCGAATCCGCGGATAAGAATCGACCTGCTGCTTCAAAAGCTCGGCTAAGTCAACAGTGGGATCTGTATTGAGCCGTGAAGTTATTTGATTAAGAGTGATCGTGTTAACTTGCTTGAGCGCTTCCTTTACTTGATTCTCTACAGCAGAAAGGCTTGGGGCTGCTGCTGGCGCCATGAGCAGTCCCTGATTTATCGATATTCAGTTGATGAGGATTGAGAATGAGAAAGAGATCTCATCAGTCGGATGCATATAAAGTACGTAGGCAATAAATGGGCTTGTACTCGGTATGTAATGTAAGATCTTGCTTACCTATTCCATTCCCGGTCAACTAGGCGATAGGTTGGGTCCCCGGAGCTATTTCTTTTAGGCGCATATTTTGTTTCCTAGGGGACTAGCTTTAGGGGCATCGGGCATCAGCCCCATAGGGCTGTAGGGTGGATAGGTGAACCGTTCTCCATCGAAACAATCCTCAGGCCGCCACTTTCCTGTGAAGTATACCCCCCATAAGCCATGGGCGAGAATGGAGATACCGAAGATACAGGCTACACATTTGGCGACACCGATTCGATCCGATGGCGGAACACGTGGAAATTATTAACTGGTGGCTTGACCGAAGAAGGAAGACGGCAATACAGAAGGGACCGTGATCTTCGGTATGCACAAGAGGATTGCAAGAGATGTGAAAAGGATAGAGATTATCTACTACAATACAGTATTGAGTCCTACTCTTTGAATATGGCTTTGCTAACGCGTCGAAGGTCCTATAATACGATTCCTAAATCAGAAAATCACAGCGCTTGGAGGTGATTTGCACGCTGGGAATATAAGATGTCTTACATGTCTAGATGATACAGGAGGAGGCTTTGATCCAGAGTACGGGATTCTGCTGTGTGCGAATAAACCTGTACCACTGGAGGATACGCTCGCACACGGTAAGGCCTACCAGTGCTTGCGCAGACAGCCTACTAAGATCGAGTAGAGATGGTTCACGCCTACGACTTCCTCCGCTTCAAGGCCGACTTCGAGAACATCAACCTACGGCATGCGGCCTGTACTGAGATCCGAGCCTCATCCTTAAGTGGCGAGTGTAGGTTCTGGCGGGAATTCTGGCATAGAGGCCAGTGGAAGGTTTTGAACCAGCATCAGGAATGTGTTCGACGCCGGGCTACGCTTTCTGTCGCAATGAGGCCAAATTGCAAAGATGATGTCGAGGCGGCGAAGATAGTGAACGAGGTTTGGGACAGCTGTTTCGCAGATACCAGACCGTTTGATGAGATTTACAAGTGAGGAGTCCATACTCCGATCCTTTACCGCGCTCTCGAGCCATTATAGGTTGCATACCAGCACGGTGTTTGGCGGCAATACCCACCAATCATATAGATTGCCAGTGTTTGATTGTCCATGGCTCACAGTGTCTGATGTTTGGAAAATTGAAGTGCCGCCTCAGATTGTCTATGTAACATCACAACCATGTAGACACAGCACCGGTTTCCTTCGTCCACTTTTACGCTCTAGCTAACCAGACTCATAATTCAACGTCATTACTACGAATGTGCAGGCCGGTTTACCGCGCTACAAGACACCAGGAATAGGCGATACCATGCTATGTGGAGATATCGTCCTATGCGAACGATATGATATGGGATGAGATTGGGATAGTAGATGATGTTGGCTAGCATCCAGAAGCTCGTCTTCGGCGGATTACCATTGATCACGTCAATTGTCATTCGAGCAGGGTTTGCATTGCAGATTATTGAAGAACCTCGCCTGAGAAACATAATCATCGCCAACATCGCGACCGCTCCGGTTCATTACTGCTCATCGATTCTGACTTCCCTCACTGCACGCGGCCTCCCGTTCTCCTCCAAATTATCCCTTACGAGACTCATCTAAGACTACGACATCAAGACAAAGACGTCACGCCCGGCCGGGTAGCTTCCAACTTCTGTTTCAATTCCATCCACACCCGATCCTGCAGCTCCGCCCCCCCATTGCCTTTGGTGAATCCCGCCGTTGGTGTGATCTTGCAATCCGGCACGTACTGGCCGTGGGATTCAGCTCCAGCGCTGGCGCCGTGTACGAGCGTGCGCGCTCCAACTTCGGTTCTGCGGGACAAGAGCTTTACCATAAAGCGGACGGCGCGGTTGTCCAATTCGCGGAAGTGGAGTTCGCTTTGGCAGAAGCTAGAGAAAGCGAAGATGGGTTAGGAATCGAGTTTTAGAGATTGAAGATCGGGATTTGAGGACTAGGGATTAATTGGGCAGCTACTACTCCGGCGGGAACAGAGGGACTTACCCAGGAGCCACACAGTTTACGATAACACCACCAGAACTGACAGGGCACAGGGCGGCCATTTGCTTGACCACGAAGATAGCCAGCAGCTTCGAGACGTTGTAGCGGTCGGACATATTGGCCTTAGTTTCGTCGTTAAGAGTCACGAAAAGTTGGCCGGCCGGCGCTTTTCTTTCCTTGAACTTGGCGTACTCGTAAAGCTCGGAGCCGGTCACGGTGAAGTGGGTTTGCGTGTTGTATTTGTCCGCCGTTTCGCGGAGCTTAGGGTAAAGGAGGAAGGCGAGCAGGGACATGGAGATAACGTTGGTGGTGATGCTCTCCTCATTATCTTCTGTCACTCGGAATTTCCACGTCAATATGCCGGCGTTGGCGAGGAGCGCGTCCACGCGTGGCAGCTCAGTCTTGACTCTGTCGGAAAATGCTTGGACAGAAGCGTACGAGCTCAAGTCGAGGTGCCACACCTGAAGGCTGTCGGATGAGCACGAAGTCGTCGCTTGAATGTCTTTCGCTACGGCCTCTCCTTTCTCGACATTCCGACAGGCAAGAATGACGGACGACGCTCCCAGGCGAACCATCCAGCGGCAGGCCTCGAGACCCAGACCCGAACTAGCACCCGTCACGATGACCGTTTGGCCTTTGAAGCTTGCCTTCGGGACGGGCGGTTCGTGGATGAACTGACGCTAGATGAAGGCTGCGAAGAGAGACATGTTGGGTAGCACAACTTACAGCACAGTATATTTGTTGTTCGCTTTTCAATTCGACTATGATGTGCTTATCTAACTAGAGAGTAGCAAGAGCAAAGAGGTAGAAGGAGAGCAGATGTGCGTTGGCAGCTACAATTATTTGATGCTGACGGTGTAGTATTAAGTAGTGGGAGACGCTTCCCATTATTTATACTACACCGATAGTAAGACATCTTATTGAATATGAGAACCTCCCCAGGAAAGTTATATGTCTTCGAAAAGCATGCCGCATGTGGTAAAGCACTGCATCAAGCCCCTTGTCACAGCCAATGAGCCTGAAATGTACTCGCTGGCACCTTTCCCATAATGAGGGATGAATGGCGTTGTGGACCCGCATTGTTCCGGATCGCAAATTTATATCTAGGTAGAAGTGAGTCAAGCTTGTCGTCGAAAAGCATGCCGTATGTGGAATAGTGTGCTGCATCAAGCCTCCCGTCTGTCACAGCCAATAAGACTCTCGCGGGATATCAGTCAGCTTACACCTAAGTCCCCAGCAGATTACCTGACGGGCCATAACCCTTGTGCAAATATCCACCATACTATAATATAAGTCCCCAGCAGATTACCTGACGGGCCATAACCCTTGTGCAAATATCCACCATACTAATATATAAGTCCCCAGCGGATTACCTGACGGGCTATAAGCCTTGTGCATACGTCCACCATACCAACATTTCACAGAGACTTTTCCTACAAAAATAAACTCAGAAACTTATCATGGTATTCCGTGGTAGACCATCAAAGGCCTGCGAAAGATGCAGAGCTCGGAGACTAAAAGTGAGTACGAAGCCTGGCAGCCGCCGCTCTTTGGAGTTGAGGCTTACCTGTTTGACGTAGTGCGATCTTCACACTGGTGCTTGCGGCCAATGTGTCAGAGCAGCTACGTCTTGCTCAGGATACAGAGACACGCAGCAGCTTCGCATTCGAATTGAAAACCAGTCTGTTGTAAGGAAAGCGTTGCAAAGGGCATCTCGCTGCGAGCTACAGTATCTTTCGCTGTCAATAGATTTGCAAGCCCGAGATGCATTCTTTGGTTCTTACGTTGCCTCG
The DNA here is from genome assembly GCA_018257855.2 of Cladonia borealis. Lineage (NCBI taxonomy): Eukaryota > Fungi > Ascomycota > Lecanoromycetes > Lecanorales > Cladoniaceae > Cladonia > Cladonia borealis. The sequence goes on from JAFEKC020000013.1 coordinate 294,401, forward strand.
AAATGTTGGGACTTCCTCAAACCATATTATCAACCAATGGACTCCCCAGAACACCTGACAAAGGCGATCGAGGCCGTCAGCTTGGCGTATCTCTGGCACCAAGTCTACTCTAATGCTGCACTAGCTACTGCTAGGGGGAAATATATTTCAGCGTTACGCATGACTAACAAGATTCTGAAGTCTTCTAAGGAGCAAACTAAGAATACTACCTTGATGGCGTCGCTTCTTCTCGACCTCTTTGAAAAGATCACGGACACGGAAACCCGAGACAATTCATGTTCAAGTCATGTCAATGGAGCGCTTGCTCTCGTCAGCCTCCGAGGCCTCGATCAATTTCAAGACGAGTCGGATTTTAACATGCTGGTGCGTCTCTATACACACTACATTGTTAGCTGTGTCGCTAGCGACTCCCCAGTCCCTAATAATCTGAATGCAATCGAGGTCCATATCGGAAACCGCTTAAGTGTTAAAGATCCCATGTTGCGATTATCGAATCTGATGGTTCAATACACGAATCTGCGCTGCGAAACCCGAAAGGGTATCTTGTCTAACGGTGAATGCACCGAATTGTCTTTGGAGCTTGACGGACAAATACAAGCCCTAGACAGCGAACTGCCAGCATTTTGGCAATACTCAACTATATCTCTTGAGCTGGAATCAGAAAGGGCCTTCGATCTCCACTTTCACTTCTACTCAAATCCCATGATATGTCAAGCACGGAATGTCTTCCGAATCATGAGGATCATTCTCAATGAATCTCTGATTCAGCATGTTTTAGTATCACCTACAAGCAACAGAGATCTGGCATTGACAACATTCGCACATGATAATATTCAGATATCGGCGGGCGAGATATGCGCGTCTGTGCCACAATATATGGACTGTGATGGAGCAGCTCGACATAGACTGCCTGCATCAGAGAAATCAGACTTTTGCGTGGATCACATCCTGCCTCGCGGCCATTCCCATACACCCAACCACCAATTAGACTGCTACACACTCATCTTCCCACTCTATGTCGCGGCGAGATCAAAGGCTGTTCCAGACATGAAACCCTGGATCATCAAAAATTTACATTATATGAGCACTCACTTCCACATTCGCAACGCTGAACTCGTCGCTCGAATCCTGGAGCAGGAAACAGATGTCGACCCTTGGGAAGTATATGCCATGCTTGGAAGCTACGCATTCGCTTGTTAGTTTGGGGAAACCCATTTCCATATGTCGCCCTGGCGTATGAAGAATTTGGTTCTTACGGCCTCACATCATCAAGGCTTCCAGATACATCGTACGGGAATCCGGTAAATGTGCCCAGCAAGCGTCGATGCTTCATGTTTGGCTGAGTCGGGGCCATCCATCTCCCAGCTTGTTTCGAATAATAAAACAGCGGGCCTGCTGTGGCGGGGTCTGTCCACGTCGTATTATATTTATTGACATCTGACTCTCGACAAGGAGAGGAGAACGGGAAAGATTTAGCATCAATGCTTGTAAGCCCAACTTGTGCAAAAGCTCTTCCCGAGTCAGTCTGATCAAGCATTGGTAAACGCATGATTGTTAGATACATGAAGCGTTGTCGTTAATGAGCATAGTCTCTGTTTCATAGCACCAACATTTCGTAGTGACGGCGTTGTCTAGCTTTCGAGTGTTTCTTTTCGATAATCCAGATTGTGCGAACCTAGGGGATGATGCTCATTAATTCAACTTCGCCCCACACCTGCTTGATACGATTCTCGTGAATTTGAGGTTCCCATAGCATGTTCGACAGAAGAGCCTTGATGTCGTCCCAGGCGCAGAAGTCGCTGTTGAATGTCCTCATCTTAGCCAAGCAGTCAATGAACCATTTTCTCAAGGGGCTACAGGCCCGGCCGGAACTGCAATGCTGCCTATAAAACAAAGCCATACGGTCAAGGGCATGACTGCTGGCTTCTGACAGAAGTCAGCAAGCGAACTCACCAGCTTCTGGACTAGATGAGTGGAGCGTTTTGACAACGTGTCAAGGGAACGTGTCATAGAGTTGGAATAGATTAGAGCCCCCAGTCGGCATGCTTCGTTGAGTAAGTCCTCTTTGATAATCCGCCACACAAGTAGATCATGCTGCAATTCCATGAAGTCCTCGTCAAGCGCGCAAGCATTAGCGGACTGTCGTTGCCGTTCAGAACATGACCCATCGCGTGGCTGAAGTGAAGCAAGCGAGAAAATCGACACCTAAGCTCCTCACACACACTGCTCTGAGCTAATATGCTCTGTAAGGTATTAACCAAAGGAATAAGTTCAAAAGGCGTTGAAATTGGAGATGTGAAGACAGTGGATCGTAGAAAGGGTTCTAGTTAAGGTGCAACAACGGAGTCTGCAGCCCCTGCGAGGTCTGTCCGATCTGTCCAGACTGCGAATTCAACCACGGATCCTGACCATTTCCTTAATGGCTGACATGTGTATTTGCTATTGATAATAGCTTCCCAGACTGATCTGTTGCGTCTGTCAGCCGTTTTAAACCGAAAGTCTACTGTTAGTTGCTTATGAACGTATCCTAACCATAGCCAGGCAACTGACGATCGCAATAGTGGTATCAGAGAATGTCTCTGCCTAAGGCGCAGCCCCTGAATGTTTAGCCAAGCAGGTAATGGAGTCTGACTATGAAGCCCATGGATTGGATGAGGTAACAGTAAGCTGGATGGCACAAGGTAAGCAACGACGTTTCGTCCTGCCTTTCGCGCCAAAGATGGCAAAAGCTGATGCTCTCTCAAGCCATTCCTGAAGCAGAAGTAGAAACCACGGCTAGCGTATTGAATAGCTTAATCAAACACCTTGCAGCGACTCCAGAAGCACAAGACCAGGCTCATGAGGAAGCTACACGAATTTTGGGCGACACGCGGCTGGCTAACCTTGACAATGAACCTAAAATGCCCTACATTGGGGCCACAATCAAAGAGATCTTGCGCAAGTCTTATAATTTACCGTCACTGTTGACATGTTTTGCTAAATATTCGTAGGCATGGGTCCTGTAGCGACAACAGGGTTGCGCCGCATGGCGGGAGCCGATGTGCACTACAATGGGATTGTGATTCCCAAAAAACAATTATTCTGCTCGCCAACATCAACGCCTTGCATTGGGACGAACGGAAATACAGCGAACCGTTCAAGTTTAAGCCTGAACGGTATTTGGGCTACACCCATCGCTCGTCGTTCTATGCCAACTCAGGCGATGCGGACCGAGACCATTACACCTTTGGAGCGGGTCGTCGCATCTGCCCTGGCATTCATTTGGCCGAGAACGGTCTGTTTCTCGCTGTTGCGAATTTCGACCCCCACTAGACAAAGACGGGAAAGAAAAGCAAATGGATCTTAGTGACGAAGCATTCTTGGATGGCGCTGTAAAGATCCCAAAGCCGAACGAAGTCAGGGTTATCCCAAGGAACCCCGAGAGATTGGCACTTGTGAAGTCCACGTGGGAAAGGGCTAAGGCAGAAGGATATGTGATGCGTGGACTGACCGTTACCGAGTCTGAAGGCATTGCGGTTAATGAGGTACATGAGAAGCTATAGGTAGATCGAACAAAAGATTGCACGTTGCTTACATTCTAGGAAGCTTTTATACTTCAGGGGTTTTATCTTTTCCTTACCAGCTGGCTGCAAGCCGCTTCCAGTAACCCCGACTTAAATTTCGTAGTATTAACAACCAAAGATCGAATCTTCATTTAATTACAATCATGGGCCGTATTGTTCGTTTGCGTGACTGTTGCCAGAAGACCCGTTATATGAATTGAGCATGGACGGGCGAGACCCTCATTATGTGTCTACTGGAATCCATGCCAAGACCTATTTCCTTCGGAGATAGATATATTTAATATGAAGTCTGATATCTTCAATTAAATTGACTTAAACTTCAAGTAATAATATCAAAATTTCTTCGACTAATCTGAATAAAATAGATAGATCTGTTAATTATTACCTTTGAGAGCACCCAGTAGCTATGTTATATAGATTATCTGGAATAGAGTTGTGAATTTCAGGCATTATCAAAAGATATCATGGAATCCAATGATTTAAATCCTTGTGTGAATTTGATACCACTTGTTTCCAGGCGAAAAGCAACAAGACTTGAAGGTATCCTCCAGAGGAGCTTGTTCCTTAGTACTTACATGCAAGACATTGTATCTAAAAGTGGCCATTAGGCAGTAGCAGAAGTGGTGATAGTGGTGGTGGTGGTGGTGGTGATGGTTTTCGTACGCGGTGCGAATTTGATGTCTTGGCAACTTTGCCGCTTTGCGAGCGGAAAACCTCTAAGTATTAGGCGGAGGCGTACCCTAAAACTTGAAGCTGCCACCAACCTCTTAGGTGCATTCCGCGCAGGTTCTGGGGCTGAGCTTCTAAGGCTATATTTCTATCTTCTTGGCTGATCCACAACCGAATTTTGACAATGTTCAGGTGGGGTTCAACTTCTCGTTGGTGACCAAACCCATTCAAACTTACCTTAGCAAGCCTATGTAGAGGAATCAAGAAGGCCCGATGTGTAAAGACGATAGTTATTATCTCTCGACTGTCTGTGCGAACATAGGTCTTTCGGCACAATGACCACCCCCGCTAAAAGCCTCACCACCCTCCTCCAACGGACAACGATTACCGACCATGAAGAGGTTCTCCGCGCTTGCACAGCCTCCTTGAGAGCCTCCAAAGATGATGCGGAGACGCAATGCATCAAATTCGTTGCCCTCTTAAAGCTGGACCGCTACGATGATGCCCTGCGGGTGCTCGAAGAATGTGGTGACGGACTGAAACAGAGGGTTGGTGTAGAAAGAGCATATGCTTTATATAAAGTTGGGGAACTCGAAGAGGCAAGGGGTATTGCGAAAGGCATTACGAATGATAGGGGAGCTAGGCATGTGGAGGCTCAAGCTGTGTGTATCCTTCCTTCTGTGTCCTGCGGTGGAGGGCATGGGTTGTTGAAATAGGCTTATGAGATGTCTTGATGGTAGTCATATCGGTCTGAGGACTTCGCGAATGCAGCCAAACTTTACAGGGAGTTGGCAGGGAGCCAGGCTGCAGTAGCAGGCGAAGAGAATGATCTGAGGATTAATAGTGGGGCAACGGATGCACAACTGGAATGGACAAGGCAAGGGGCTCTAGTCCGGAGGAAGAAGCCGGGAAGAGAGGACCTGGAGGCTTTCGAAACGGCGTACAATGCGGCGTGTGGGTCAATTGCAAGGGGGGAGCTGGGGCAGGGAGAGGTGTTGTTGACGAGAGCGAAAGGTCGGTGTAGGCTCGCTGGGTTCTTTACATTGCTGATACGTGCTTGTAGATCTTTGCAATGCTCTTGATGAGCTTACAGAGCAGGAGAAAACTGCGGAACTGTTGCCCATTAGCGTGCAGCAGTTGTATTTGCTTAGCAAACTAGGAAAGACTGAAGAGGCGGATAAGCTGGCTTCAGATATATCACTCCAGGAGTATGGATGTACAATCTTTCTCTGAGATAAATAGCTTACTCGTGATCAGGATTCCAGACCTTTCGACACGGCAGATAGCTCAGAACAACAAGCTGGCTGCCACGCCATCTCTTCCAAACCCCTATCTTTCACACAGACTTTTCCATAGCACAGAGAACTTGCCAAAGACAGACCATCTCTTTAAGCTCCAGGCCGAACGAATGCAACAAAATGGTTTAGCCCTCGACTTACTGGTCTCGAAATTTAAGGGCGTCGTCAAAACGACCAGCAGCCTCCTTTCAGAGACCTCGCCCACGACATCAGCACACATCAATAACATTGCGGTCCTTAATGCCGCCGCTCATGCTCAAAGCCAGCTTGCAAGAGTTGGGTTAAAACAGATCTTACCTTTGATCGAAAAACGACCGAAGGACATTGGCCTTGTCATGACAGTTATCCAGCTCTACGTCCTGACCAATAATCACGGCTCAGCACTTGCGGTGCTCGAATCCCTCATCAAGCGTCTATCAGAATCCACTAATTCAGATGACCAGGATGTACTCTTTGCACCCGGTCTCGTGGCGCTTCAAGTCTCCCTCTACACCCAACAAGGTCGGAAATCGCAGGTCAAGGCGGTCCTTGCAAAAGCCGCTTCTTATTGGCGGCACAGGTCAAAAGCTCCTTCATCTCTTCTTCAAGCCGCTGGTCTCTCACTCCTCGACTCTTCGAATATAGAAGACCAGCTCGTTGCTCGTGACATCTTTGACTCTCTTCACACCCAAGACCCATCCTCCAAATTCGAGACAGCTGGCTATGTTGCTGCCAATGCTCTGACCTTTCCCCAAAAGGTTGCGGCGGAAGCTGAGACTTTGACACCTGTAGCCCGTCTCATAGCCAGCATTGATGTTAATGCTCTCGAAAATGCTGGAGTCCCTTCTTTGCAGTCTGCGACTTCGGCCACCAGCCGTAAGCGCCCACTGGATGAGAAGCCCAAGCCTGCGAAAAAGCGTGTACGTAAGTCGAGACTACCTAAAGACTATGACCCATCAAGAAAACCCGATCCAGAGCGATGGTTGCCGCTCAGGGACCGGTCGACATACAGGCCGAAGGGCAAGAAGGGGAGGCAAAAGGCAGCAGAGAAGACGCAGGGAGGTGCCAGTAGCGAGAAGGCTGCAGAAGCGAGGGTTGCTAGTGGTGACGGGGTCATCAAGGCTCCTGAGAAAGCAGGCGGGCAGGCGAAGGGGAAGAAAAAGAAGGGGAAGAAGTAGTTGTGTGATTTTGGTGTATATTAGGTACAATCTACCGTGGGCCAAGCACTACACCCGTATCGAGTCTTCTTTGAGATTGTCATGATCATTGTCCATTGATCGTTGAAGCATCGTTCACTCAAAGAAACCCCAGTTGGCATGATGCGCCAAGCGACCCAGGTTGCGCGGGTTTAGAATTTAAGGTGTGTTTAGGGGTTGACCCCTTAGAACCAACTCTCTTCCAAGCTAACAACTCAGATATTGATATCAACAATTCTCTTGGACTAGGACTTTAAGAGCAACGTTACCTTGAATCGCTTAAGCATATCTCTAATATGCCTGGATTGTACAGAGGTATCACCAACTGGTATTGTGCTCTCGTCTTTGTAATTGGCCCGCCTTACCGTTTCGAGTCTACTTCGAGAAGATGGGCCGCCCCCAACTGTCGTACCCAATCGTGGGGTTGCAAATAAGCCTCAACAAAGTGGGGCTGGAAGCTGCGTTCCCAGAACCCTTCGCTCTGTGTTCATGGTAAATTACTACCAATTTGACTTCGAAGCCTTTCGAACCTTTCATTAACAGATATATTGGAATCAAGCCATGGTCAGCCGGCACGGTCTCACTGAGCTCTACTCGCCCCCCCAAGGTACAAAAGTAATTGCACAGTACGTACTTCAGACGAAAGCTTTTCTCACTTCGGTCGGTTCGAGCGGGCTAAGTCTACAGCAGTATCGTTTTCGTTCATGGACTTTTTGGCCACCCAGAAAAGACATGGAGCTCGAAAAAGTCGCGATCGAGCTCTTCGAATTCATCTACAACTGCAGATGAAAGGCTGCAACACACGGAGCAGATTGACAATAATGGAATTTCAGTATCCACATTCTGGCCACAGACTTTGCTGCCAACGGTGATCCCGGATGCAAAGATTTCCACTTGGGGATATGATGCAAATGTCGATGGCTTCCTTTCTTCAGCCTCACAAAACACGATATATCAGCATGCGCAAAACCTCCTCTCGGACTTAGCTGATTTATCAGGTACAGACTTTGAGGTGAGCAGTATACTTTATCGTGCCTCTAGAGCCTGAGGCATATGATACCTTTGTCCAGTCTTTTGGCCTCCGTCATTATCATTCAGGCCTGAGCCCCGTTCGCATACGATCATTCGAATATGGCAGTTGATTTCTGGCAGCTAATATGCGACGATATAGAAAGACCTACCAATAATCTTCGTCGTACATAGCCTTGGTGGAATCATTGTTAAAGAAGTAAGTAGTTGTTCCAGGTGTTTCAACCCATCTCTATTGGCCCAAGCTTTTCTTATTAGAAGTCAACTCGGATCCTTCCTTAGCAGTCGAAACTTCGATGTGGGAGATGGACTCTCTCTATCGTTGTGGCAGTCTGCAGACTACCAGCCTCGCTTCTTTGTATGCAGCGTGCTGACACCTGTTCTTGGTCCGCTTCAATTAATACTTGTCAAAATTACTCTTCTCAATACTCTTCTCTATCTTAAGATCCGAAAGTACCTCTGATTACGAGATATCTCACCTGTTAAACCTCTATTAGGCACTCAATCAGTCCTCTTCAACAGTGGGAACTAGGCTCAAAGAAATCGCTCCACTAGTTTTTGGGATGTGTTTTCTTGGGACTCCGCATCGCGGCTCTAAGTCGGCTTCCCTTGGGAAGATGGCCTATAATCTTACGGTGATTGTCAGCAAGCGTCCTAATCTCAGGCTTTTACAAGGCCTCGAAAGGAACTCAGAGACCCTCGACAGAGTTGGTACTGCATTCACGCAAACGCTGCTCAAGCATGACATAGCTATCTGTTCCTTCCGCGAGGAACATGAGACAAGAAAATATCTAATATTCAACACAATCGTAAGTTTCATATGGCTATTGTGATTGATGTAGATTTTTGTCGCCGTCAGTCTCACTTACCATTGATTTTGATAGGTGGTTGACGCAGATTCAGCCAAGATTGGTGATGGTAAAGAAGAGGTTAGCAGCATACCGGCTGACCATAGTAACATGACTAAATTTGAGAGTACCTCGGACGTCGGTTTCAGGCGCGTAAGCGCTCAATTGAGACGTTGGGTCGAAACAATCAGATCGCTCGACAGTACGTAATACAAACACTGTATAGTCTTCGAGAACAGACGCTATACAAATCTTATGGTACACTGCTGATGCTCCCAGCTGCCATACCACTACAAGACCAAGAAGGTGTGTACTCCAACAGTGGGAGGTAGAGACCACGGTTAACGCTGTTTGTTAGATTGTTTGGCGAGTCTGAGTGATACGATAACACGGGCTCGCATCGTCGAAGTACATGACGCACATGAGAAAACCTTCCATTGGCTTTATGACCCGGCAGTCGTATCCTTCCCTAGTTGGCTGAGTGATACTAGTTCATCACGTCCAATATATTGGATTCAGGGCAAGCCCGGTTCAGGCAAATCAACCCTGATGAAATTCGCGATGCGCGATCCCAGAATGACTGAGCTTCTCGCTTCGGATGATATGGAACAGTGGTCTCTCGCAGCATTTTTCTTTCATGATCGAGGATCCGAAAAGCAGAAGACACTTAATGGAATGCTCCAGGAACTTCTGCGCTCGATTTTGCAACAGATACCCGCACTCTCCCGCTACGTGCTTTCTTCTTATATAGAGTTAGTCCAAGCACAAAGAACAAGATGTCCAAGCTGGGACTTTAGTAGCCTTAAATCTGCCTTGGTCTCGCTTTTCGAACAGCGCCACGTCAAAATTCGAATACTTCTACTCCTAGACGCCCTAGATGAGCACCAAGGTGACAATGATCTTCTCGCTTCGCTTCTGAAAAGCCTGGTCGACAAGTCTGACAATAAATGCGTCAGGCTCAAGATGTGTCTAGCTAGTAGATCTTGGACTGTGTTCCAACAGCACTTTGGAAATTGTCCCGGCTTTTCTATCCACGATCATACTAGGGAAGATATTATGACCTATATCAGAGCAAGACTGGAGCCTTGTGGGCGCCAGGAAACGGATCAGCTAGGTCGCGATAGCATGACGCAATTGGTAGACCTTGTTGCTACGAGAGCCTCGGGTGTCTTTATTTGGGTCCGACTGGTTGTGGACATGCTTGCCAAAGGCATTCAGGATGGCACACCCCACCGAACACTGGAAGAAAAAGTTGATAGGATACCACGAGAGTTGAGAGATCTCTATGCCGACACGCTGCGTAGGATTGAATCGGAATATTCCTCGGAGGCATTCATCATGCTACAAACGGCATTGTGTAGCTTCGAACCACTCCCGTTAAAGGTCTTCATGGCTATTTCAAATCTCCCTGTTGGGTATCCTGAATTACGTGACGAGCCTACGAGCTCTCATAAGAGCCGACTTGCAAGCCGCAGTGGTGGACTTCTTGAGCTTATCCAAAGAGACCAATCTGTACCTGAATCCGAGGGCCTTGTTGTGCAATTCATCCATCAGACTGTTAAGGAATACGTGCAATCCGCAGCAAAAACCCTTGGGCTGTCACCCATCCCCCTTGAGATTCTTCGAGAAAATGGCTACAACTTTATCCTGAGGACGTGTGCATTCTACCATGACGAATGGGTGTCATGTATAAAGAAAGATGTATTCAAGTATGCCAGATGCGCTGCTAAGAAATGTAAAGAGGATTATGGAGCACATGACAGTGAATACTCAAGACTTGTTTCAGTGATTGTTAAAGATGTCATGATGTCATTGAGGTCAAGTCAGTCGGGTCCCATCAGCTTGGAGTGGTTCTTAGCACAGCAAAAAGGGAGTTTCTGCGCAGATCTTCTAAGTGAAGTAAGGGCTTATGGGGACTGGGAGATACATTTGGCGAAACTGGCTGTCGCTATGAATTTTCCGGAGCACTTCATGCATCGTCCAAACAGCTCCTCAGTTATTGGGCTCAGTAAAATACCCGCACTTCTAAATATAGCTGTGGCGGCGTCCCATCTCGACACTGAAATTCGAGACGCGGACCATGAGTACATGATAAGAGTTCTTGTAGGGGTAGGCTGTGACATCGACGAGCCCCACGGACGGATGTTTAAGCATATCAATCCAACCCAGGTTATCGATGAGTACAGAGGTGTCAGTCCTCTTGCTCAAACATTGATCGATGAAGATGGCTCTGAAGAAGTGCGGCTGAACATTGCGAAGACCTTACTCAACTTAGGAGCCGACGTAGACTCCTCCATCCAATGTGAGTACGCGGATAGTATTGGGCGACATTCGTACTTGTTGAGTTCTCTGGATTATTGCGTACTTTACGAGAGCGCTGCATTTGTCCGATTGCTGCTACAGCATGGGGCGGTGACGACGAGCTCCTTTACGAACACGGGAGGGCTCCTCCGAATCGCACGCCTTAGGCAAGATGCAGCTGTCATCCAAACCCTCCATGACTTTGGCGTGGGAAATATCAATGGAGAAGACACCTTCAATGATTTTCCTTCTTTGACAGATGCCATGATGATACAATCTCACATCATGGCAGCCCCATCAGGTGGTCTCTCAAGGGTCGTGTTTAGGGATTCTCGCATGGAACGATTTCGACGGGCTACTGCGGATTCATCTTGGGGAGTGGCTAATAACCCGTCCTCCACAAATGTACAGTAATGGACACGCGAATTCCCCAGCTCTCGAGCCAGATAGGGACTTCGGTGCGGCAACGGATAGTCAACTCCATCTCGAGGTTACAAGGCCGATCACTTCCAGCCTTCCGGCTTTCAGCTATGTTTGTCGATACCCGTCAGGCGAGATTTCTATTCTGCCCGAAGAGATGCACGTTGCTCGACGAGGGAAGAAAAGCATCATCACACTCATTTATAAACGACACGTATAACTTCAAGGAGCGAGATATTTCAAGGCAGGAGATTGCTGCGCACAGCCGGATCTTTTGGTCTCTCACGCACTAAGTTGTTACGAAAATCACAGCAAGCAGATGGACACAGAACCTCATTGTATTCTGCTTTTTTGCACGGCTAGTTGACTGGAGTACTCTTGAAAAGGATCTGAGCAGGCGTCTGGGTTGGATAGGGGACACATGTTGTGGTAATGAGGCGATGTGGGGCCGTTGTACAAGAAGCGGCGGGGTGGAGCCTGAGGATGGACTTGGAGATGGAGATTGTCTCCACAGAAATTGGTAAATTGCAAATAATCACTGGCCAAAGGAGGGAGGGTCGAGACGCAGGAAAGTTCCATACATATTCAATGAAGTCCCCATAGTACCACCAATGTATTATGATCAGCACCATCTTAATGACCGGACTAACATATAGCACAATCCCCTCGCAGAATGTGTTACAACCTTACTTCGATCTCGAGAGCAGAACGAGAATCTAGGTTAGCGCGAAATGTACGGAGAGCGAATGAGGATACTACAAGATCTGTCTGGCCTTTGAAACCTCCTCGTGTTTCCCATCTATCACTCTTGGCAGAGTGTGGAAATCGGGATAGCATATAGCACAAAATCCTAACACGCAGACCATCCAGACCACCTCCCCTTCAATGTATTACTGTGCATGCATTCCTGTCTTAGCATTCCGCTCATTTTTTGTATTCAACAGCCCTTTTGGGAAACGTTGCATACCATCCAACGCTCTTCGAACATTCAAGTGCGGACTAGCTAGCAATACATAGTAGTCGTGAAAATGCAGTAGATGCGCTCGTGTGAAAAATTGGGAGATGAAAGGCGCATTCTGGTGCTGTGGTAGTGTTTCAAAGCACCGGAGATTACTACATGTGGCCCACGCGGCGTAAGGGGGTTTGGGAGCAAAGTGCTTTGGGGGTTAAAGCGTGTAACATAGGGTTATTTATGGAGTATATGGAATCCTAGAATTGTTATATGTGCAACGTTGATCCCTTCAGAGTCGGGTAGGTTGTGACTTATGTTTTCTTGGGTGGATGGAGTGAAGATTTCCTGGACTGAGGATGGTGAGATGCTAAAGATCGATGGGAATGGGTGTTCATTCGCAATTTTTATTGAGATCTAATTTACGATTAGATGAACGTGAAGGAATATCGACGGTTATGGGTGTAGTTCTACTTTCATACATGTATTGAGCCAACGTTTAAAATTCGGTAGTCGCAAGAAGTATTTCCATCGTCCGATTCGCTTGAACGATGTACCCCGGAAAACATGAAAGCGCAACATCATCAGACATTTCCCGCGCGTCTGCTACGCAAAGCGAACATGCGATTCCCGATAAAAAGTCAATAAGGTATGTTGCTTCGCCCTGTCTTTGCTCCTCAAGGCTCCGGACAACACGAAATGTTTCTCCAAAGCGCGTTGCCGTTCATCTTCTGTGCGCTAGCTTCTGCTGCTAGTATTACGAGGCCCACTCCAACGCTTTCCCAGCCCCTGAATATTACCCGAACGTGAGTTCAAGATTCTGGAGATAATCAATAGCTAACATATAAGTGATTGGGTCATTCCGGGTTCGCAGGTGACGCTGGATATCTTCACTTGGGCTTCTGCAATTGGTACTACGGATCGAGTACGGTCCGTTCTGAATGACGTTGTCACAAGTATCAGAGACTCTGAGCATTACCCGGCCGGAGTATTCGACAGTATGGAAGCAGCCATCGTCCCCGGCGAGACTTACTTTGAAGTCCTAAATTTCCGGGCGGCTCCCAGGTTTACATACGGGATGGCTGCACTTGCTGTAACAGGCCTTCGACTGTGGCTTACCTATAGCGGACGATAACTGACAGTAGGACAAAACCAAACCACCAAAAAATTTTTGAGCTTTAACTCTACTAATCACTTTAAATCTACTCATACAAAGTCTTCTATAACTATTTTCTATTATAAATATATAGTTTTTAATACTATTCCTATATAATAAGATACTATTATTATTTATATAATATCTTATCTTAATATAGTTAGCTATAAAATCTTTAACTTAATATCTTATATAATAAAGAGTTTCTTCTCTTCTTTATTATTATATACTAATTTTAGATATATATATAATAACTACTCTATCTATTCCTAAAATAAGATATTCTTCTCTAAATATTATATAAGAGGTATAAGTTATATAAGAGGCTAATTATTATATAGATATCTTTATAATAAGCTAACTAAATATATTAGAATCTTCCTAATAGAGATATCTAACTTAATATAGCTAACTAAGACCTTTTACCCTTTATTATTAATATATTAGGATATAACTTACTAGCCCTCCTAAATATTAATATATTAATTTATCTCTTTAAAATAATCTTAGTATAATTTATAATAAAACGCTCTTTATATATAAACGTAGTTTTAATTTAATCTTATAGAGCGCCCTCTATTATTACTCTCTTTAGGGTAGCTAAAGAATATATAGTATATTCTATACTTAGAACCCCTTCTAGTAGTAGGAAGATATTTCTAGAATACTAGTATTTACCTAGATATTTTAAAGGTAGATATAAAAATTATAAATAATAGAACCACGCCGCTATATACTTTATATAAGATAGCTAAGTTAAATTAAAATTATTAAATAGTAATAATAAGGATTCTAAAGAGTTTTAGGATAATTATAGTAAGGTAAGCTTATTTAAAGAGAGGGGAACTATAGCCTTAAATAGTATAGAGATATTATCTACTATAGTTATTATAGTAGTCTAATAATAGATAGTATATAATAGATAGTTTATTTTTTTAAGCCTCTAAAAAGTATATAGACTAGTATAATAAGGTATTTAGATATAAGGTATAAATAAGTATACTACCTTTTAATAGACTTAACTAAAGCTTATATTTTTATATAATAATTAAGATTAATAAATTAAGTTAATAATACTATTAATAAGCTATTTATATAATTAAAGTAAGGATAGATTATTTTATATTTAGATTTAATATTTAATTAAAAAGAATATTAAATATTTTTACTCCTTCTAAATATAATATAATAGAGTATTTCTTTTATATAATATTATATTTTATTAAAAGATATTTTCTTATATTTTTATATATAGTCTATATAAAGTTAATAAGATAGTAGAGAATTATAAGGTATTAATTATATCTTATTACTTTTTCTTCCCTTTAGATCCTTTTTATTCTTAAAGGATTTTTTCTAGTTATTTAGTCTACCCTCTTATATAATTACTTAGAATAGGAGGTTTATCCTATATAGTAATAGATAGAGCTACTAGATTAACTAGAGCTATTAAAGCTATAGGGGCTACGGGAGCTATACAAGCTACAAGGGCTATACGGGCTATAAGGGCCCCACGGGCTATAGGGGCTATACGGGCTACGGGGGCTAAATAAGCTATAGGAGCTATTAGAGCTATTAGAGCTATTAGAGTTACTAGAGCTATAAGGGCTATAAGGGCCACGAGAGCTGTTAGAGCTATAAAGACTATAGGGGCTACTTAAGGATTAGTTATATTAGTAGGTATAGAAGTATTTATTAAAGAAAGAAGATATACTAAGTAGACTTATTATATAAGTCTAGTTACTTAAGACTAGAAAAGAAGATAATCTTTTTTTTATATAAAATCTAAAAAAATCTTCTAAGAGATTATTTAAAAGCTTTATATAAGATCTTTTCTAAAATAATAATTATAAATATTAAGTATTTATAGATAATAAGAATACTTTATAAAAAGCTTAAAATCTTTCTACTCCTAATTATATAAAAGAAGGTTATATACTAAAAAAGTTTAGAATATTTATCTATTTTCTTTTAATTTAGGGCTCTTTTTAAATTTAGAGCTCCTTTTTAATTTAGGGCTTCTTCTTAATCTAGGGCTCCTTTTTAATAGGGGTTTTTAATTAGAAAGATTTATATAACTCTTTATTAAATATTTACTTTTTAATAATTAAGTAAATATTCTATCCTTTATTTTTAGCTATTATATTAAAGTAATTACTATTCTTTAAAAGTTCTTTAGTAGTTTAAGTATTAGTTATATATATTAGAAGTTCTAAAATATTATCTTATTTAATATAAAATTAAGTAAGATATTATTAAAATTCTAACTCTTTAAGCTCTAGATCTTTACTATATAATTTTTTAAAAATAGCTTATTTCTAAATAATATCTATAAAGATAAAGTCTTAGTAGTCTATAATTATATAAGGCTAAATATATAATATTATTAAGTTTAATAAAATCTTAACTTATTTATTATATAATAAAGTTTTAATAGAATTACTTATCTATTTTTTAAGTTTCTCCTATTAAAATCTTAAGATTTAAATAACTTAGTACTAGTTTAATTATATAAAGCTAACTTATAATATTAATTTAAGTCTTTATAGAAAAAGTTATTTTTTTATAATTAGTTAAAGAATATTAGTTAATACTTCTCTAATATTTTATTTTAATAGCTTTTTATTAAGTTAAAAAATAACTTATAAATTAGAGGTTTTTAAGTTAAGTTTATAAAGGTTATTAATTATATAGTAAAGATAATCCTAAGGGTTAAGACTAGGCTATAAGTCTTTTATATAATTAAAGGAAACTAATAAAATAGAACTAGGCTAAAAGCCTTTTATATAGTTAAAGGAATCTAGTAGAGTAGAATTAAGTTATAGGTCTTTTATATATATAAGAGAATTCTATAACTTATTCTACTTACTAATCTAGTAAAAGTAATTCTACTAGCTATATTTAAGATAGCCTATAGATAGATTATAGAGGAGATTTTAGAATACTAATAACCTAAAATTATAAGTTATATAAGGGTTAAAAGAATATAGATTTATTATATAAATAAAAGATTAATAGCTTTATAATAATAATATTCTTATATCTTATTTTTATATCTAATATCTAAAATAAAATAAGTTAGTATCTAAATATACTTAGTTTTATATAAAGGAGGTATTATATAATAGATTAATTTCTTCTTTATATTAAGAAAATAATTAAGAGTTATATAAGATAATAAAATAAAGGGGTCTATATAATATTCCTTATACTTTATAACTATTTAATAAAGTTTAGATTTAGATAATTATCTTTTAGGACTACTAATTATATATTTTCTATTAGTTATATATTAGATTTAAACTAATTATAAGACTCTTCTAGCTTTAAACTTAAATTAAGTTAAAAGTCTTTACTAGTAATCTTATAATAATTAATTACTATATAAAGGTTAAGATATTAATTTAGCTAGAGATATTCTTTTTTATTTAAAGGGATTAGAGGCGATAAATATAGATTAAATTTATAATTATATAAGAATATATTATATTAGTCTAATATAAGTAGTAGAAGATATTTATCTAGATCTAAAGTATAATCTATAATAATTAGTATAAGGCTAATATAGAATTATTATAGGAAATTATAAGATTATTATAAAACTTACTTATATAAGATAAGTTAAGTAAAGAGCTAAGATAAAAGAATAACTTATATCTTATATAAAAAGAGTTTTATATAAAGAGGAGTCTTATATAAAGAAAAATTAGTATACTTACTATAATCTATAATATTATTTAGAAGCCTTTATATAATTAATATATATAGACTAAGTCTATAGTTCTTAATACCTTCTTTTAGATAAAAGTAGTTATTATATAGCTTACCTTATATAGATTTTAGTTAATAAGATTATTTATATATAATATATATATTCTAGTTATCTATATACTAAGTAGCCTCTATATAAATTATTAGAAAGAAGATTATATAAAGAGTAATCTAATCTATAAATATATCTTAAGAAAACCTACTAGTTCCTTATAATATATAAAAGTAGTTAACTTATTTTATTATATAGGATTTTTCTAATTAAAGCTACTAGCCTTTAATTTAGATATTTATTATATTTATACTAAATATATAATAATCTTAAATTCTTAGATCTAGCTTATATACTTATTATAAAAGTAGATAAGTATAAGCTATTATTCTAATTTTAGTACTATAATTAAATTATATAAAATAAGATTATTATTTAACTATAGTAATAGTATTAAGATATTCTTATAAGATACTAATATCTATATAATTTAAAATTCTAATATATAGCTAAGTAATATATTAAGTATATCTATTAATTCTAGTATAAATCTTAATATTAAAGGGTATAAGTTTATTATAGCTATTAATAGACTAAACTAGATTTATAATAACTAGTAGCTAGTAGGGTAGCTTAGTATTAGTAGTAAGCTAATATAAGCGTTATATTAACGCTACGCTAGCGTAGATAAGTAGAATATATTATATTATCCTACCTTATCCTAATAAGCTTAAAGGGCGTATACTCTATAGTAGTAGGATCTTTAGTAATTAGTTCTCTAATATAATTTAATATCTACTACTACTACTTTATATCTTTAAATAATTCTTAGTAATTTTATTACGCGGTACTAATAATATATAATAGGCCTATATTATAGTTTTAATTACTTTAATCTTTAAGATTAAAAGCTTAAAGTAAAGTAAAATAATATTTATATAAAGTTCTATCTATAGAGGTATATAGGAGCCTATAAATAGATTATAAGCGGACTTATTAGAATTAACTATTAATATAGATATATAATAATAAAAGATTTAGTAGCTAGAGTTATAAATAAGAGAGCTTTAAGTTATTATAACTAAGTAAATTATTAAAGAAATACTAAGAGATCCTAATAATAAACTAAGTAGGGGCCGTATAAATAAGCTAGGTAAACCTTTAAGAAGGGAAACTTTATTTAATAACTTAAGTAATATATTTATATTAGTACTAAAAATAATTCGCCTTAAAAAAATACGTCTATATTATAGAGTATTAGAAGGGGAATATATCTACTAGTTTATTAATACTAAGATTAAGTTCCTTTTAAGTTATAGATATTTTACTATTAATAGAAATAAGATTCTATACTATATATAGTTACTTAAAGGCGACGCGCTATTATAGTAGCGAAGTTAATTTAAGTTAGAGGATATTAATAAATATATCTTTAAATATTTCTATAATTTCTTATTAAACCTAATAATAGATCTAATAAATTATAGGCTTTTTATATATAAGTACTAGAATAGCGTAAAGTAAGATAAGGAGTAAAAGGTTTCTATTTTTAAGGCTTATTTAGAAGAGTTAGAAATCTATTTAAAGCCTTTATTAAAGGTCTTTAAAGTAAATATATTTTTTAATAAACTACGCCTAGATATAAAAGAAAAGATTCTAAATATTAGTAATATACTATCTATATAAGAGAATATCTTAGCTCTTATAATTATATAAGAGAGGACCCTTGAATAATTTTAGTAGAGATCTATTAAGCCTAATTATAAAGGTAAATTCTTAGAGGAGTATATCTTAAAATACCCTAATAGTAATAATAAGAAGCTATTATTAAAGCGCTTTAAAAAGGATAAAGATAAAAATAAAAATAAGAATTACTAAAAATCTAAATCTACTATAAATTTCTTAAATAAGTTAGAAAATAAGATTAATACTTACTTTATATATAAAGAAAAGAGATATTAAAAGAAGGATTACCTATAAAAGGATAATCTAAATTTTATTTTAGTTAATTTAATATAGTTAAAAAATATTAATACCTTATTATTAGAGTAATAGTAAGATAAGAAGAAAAAAGACTAATAAAAGCTCTTAATTCTTTATACTTTAAGGGCTAAATAATAGCTTAGGATATATCTTATCTCTTTAAGGGGTTAATTAATTCTAGAACTAAGATTAACCTAGTTACTTAGTAGTTTATAATATAATATAATTTATAGTTAAAACGCGTAGTCTTACTAATACTAATATAGTTAAGTAAATAAGATACTTATTATTATAGAGTATATTAGTTAAGCTATAAGACTACTAATAACTAAAGCTAAGAAAAGAAGTATAGCTCCTTATTCTATATTATAGATTAGGAGGGTTTTAATTTAATTATTAAAATACCTATACTCTATAAATTAGATATTATAATTAATATATTAACGCGCTAATAATAATATTAAGTTAATACTAAATAGCTATAAATTAATAAGCTAGCTAAGTTTATATAAATTCTATAATAGAAATAAGAGGTATTTATTATAGTTTATATTTATATTATAATAATAAAATAATCTTAAATTAATAAATTTAATATAGTAAGTATTCCTAATTAATTAAAAGAGTTTAAGGATATCTTCTTAAATAAAAAGATAAGGATCTTACCTAAATAAAAGTAAAAAGATTATACTATTAAGTTAAATAATAAGAAGTTATTATATAGTCCCCTTTATAACTTATTAAGGGTAGAGCTAGTAAAACTATATTACTATCTTAATAATACTCTTATAAAGAGATAGATAAGATATTCTATTTTACTTATAGAAATATCTATTCTTTTTATACTAAAGAAGAATAGAGAGCTATATCTCTATATAGATTATTAGGGATTAAATATAGTAACTATAAAAAATAGATACCTATTACCCCTTATTATTAAGATATTAAACTACTTATATAATACTAAGAGATTCTTAAAGTTAGATCTAAAGAATATATATTATTATATTTATATTAAGCGCGGCGATAAATAGAAAATAGTATTCTATATATACTATAGTTACTTTAAATATCTTATTATACTATTTAGGCTTATAAATACCCCTATTACTTTTTAAGCGTATATTAATTAGGCCTTAGCTAAGCTAATAAATATAATATATATAGTATATTTAGATAATATACTAGTCTTTTTAAAAGAGTTAGTAGACTACTAATAGTATATTAAATAAGTACTATAATAGCTTTAGTAATACTAATTATATATAAACTTAAAGAAGTATATATTTAATACTATTAAAGTTAAATTCTTAGGATTTATTATATTAACTATAGATATAGAAATAGATCTATATAAGATTACTACTATTAAGGAATAGCTAAGATTAAAGACTTATTAAGAGGTTTAGGTCTTCCTAGAGTTTATAAACTTCTATTATTATTTTATTTATTAATACTTTATTATTATTACACCTCTTATTAGTCTTTTAAAAGATAGTAAGAAAGATAAAAAAATAAAACTATTTAAATAGCTAGATAATATAGAATAAATATTTTAATAATTATATTAAAGATTTATAGAAATACTATTATTATAATATTTTAACTTAATATAGAAAATTAAAGTTAAAACTAATATATTAGCCTTTATAATTATAGATATTTTATCTTAACTTAATAATATAAATTACTAGTAATTTATAGTCTTTTAATTATATAAAATAATATTAGTAAAGTAAAATTATAAAATATATAATTAAAAACTATTAGTAATAGTAAATACTTTTAAGTAATAATACTATTATTTAAAAAGAAGCTTATATTTAATTAAGATACTAATAGATTATAATAATCTATAAGGGTTTATAAAGCTAAAAGAGCTAATACTATAGTAAACGCGCTAGGCGCTTAAGTTTATAATATATAATTTCGAGATAATATATTATATAAGAAAAACTAACCCTATTAATTCTTTATTAAGATAATCTAATTATAAAAGCGCTTCTTCTTATAATATAACTTTCCTACTAATCTTATAAACTAAGTTATTATTATAATTAGAGAAGAAGTCTAAGCTATATATATATACTAATAATAATATATTATAGATAGCTTTTATAGTTATAGATATTTAAGTAATAATATTAAGAAGAACTATAAAGAAGCTTTCTAAAAGCTCTTATAAAAAGCCTTAAAGACTACTAAAATAGATTATTCATAAATTATAAGACCTTAATAAATAGGTTATAAAGTTTTAAAAAGACGAAGACGCTATTATAATATAGTATTATATAACTTATATAGATTAGTCTTTTAATAAAGAAAACCTTCTTAGATATAAAAAATAACTATATATACTAAAAGATAGTGCTCTATAATAAGAGCTAATTAGTAGATACTATAATAATCCCTTAATAAGATATTTTAATATTATAAAAATATTAGAACTCTTATAATATAAATATTATTAGGCTGATATCGTAAAGTAGACGCGAAGCTATATTAAGACTTATAATATTTATTAAAGGATAAAGATTCCTTAATATTATCTTTATAAAGAATTATAATTTCTATTCTTATTAAAAGGGCTATAATAAAAGTTAACTATAGATTTTATAATAGAATTATCTTTAAGTAAGTATAATAATATTATCTATAATTCTATTTTAATAGTAGTTAATAGATTTATAAAAATAGCCTATTATCTTATTATTAAGAAAATAATAATAACTAAAAAACTAATAGAACTCTTCTTCTTTAAAATATTCTATAAGTTTAATATACTAATAGGAGTAGTAAGTAATTAGGGTACTATATTTACTAGTACTTTCTAATTAAGTATTTATTATTATACTAAGATTAAGTATTATATAAGTACCGCCTTTTATTTATAGATAGATAGTTAAATAAAAAGATAAAACTAAATATTAGAATACTTCTTATAAATATTTATAAATTTAGAGTAGATTAATTAGACTAAATTATTATTAATTACTAAATTTATATATAGTAATAACTACTATAGTAGTATTAACTACTCGTTATTCTTTATAATATATAGTTATAACCCTAAAATTTATTAGAAAGCTAGGGATAGCTTCTTAGAAAAGGAGATATCTATAATAAAGAAATAAATAGAGTAATTATAAAGTTATTAGAATAAAATAGAAATATACTAATAACGCGTTATTAAAGTATAAGCGAAGTATTATAATAAAAATTACTTATTAAAAAAATATAAAGTAGGTAAATTAATAATACTATTAACTAGAAACCTTAAATAAAAGTAATCTAGTAAGAAGTTATTTTATTAATTTATTAGCCTATTTAAAATAGAAAATAAGATTAAAATATAAATATATCGCTTAATATTACCTATAAATTATTAAATCTATAATACCTTTTATATATTATTACTTAAGCCCTACTAATTATATAAGAGTATAGAGTTAATAGAATTTATATAGCTCTCTAAACTTATTAATAATAAGGAATAGTAGAAGATAGAAGAAATTATTAATAAGGTATAGAATAAGAAAGATATTTAATATAAAATTAAATAGACTAGGTAAAGTAATATTTATAATTAATAGGTACTAGAAGTAAAACTTAATTGTCACGTAAAGACATGCATCTACTAGTAGTAGGATGGATGGATGCTATAAAGCAATGGTGGTGGTTGAATATATTAAGAATGATAGAGCTCCGGTGCACGCGATGCTCGGTTATCTACTCAGGGGCGCCGGGTATGCCCTAGCCCTATGCCCTAGCCCTGAGCTCTGCGGTAGCTCCATGACAAGTGCCCACAAAAAACGAAGAAAAGCGATGCCCTCATCGCTATGCGCGATCCATCCATTGCGCATCACATTCCTAATGCCCTATTGCATTCCATTGGCCAATAGGAAGCTTCGTAGCCCGTGGTTGCGACAGGTGGTTGATGGAATAGGTGGTGGATGGAACAGGTGCAGGTGCGGAATTCCGGGAATGCCAAGGTTTCTTCTCCGGAAGTTAGGTTATTGCGACAGCGATGTATGCGACAATCACCACATAAAACACTTGTGAATAGTGGCATCGGTCGACCGGATGGGGCACTGCTAGCGACAAGCGATGGCCGATTAAAGAATAGATGAGTGGAAGGTGAGGAATGAAGGTCGTTGGTCGGAAGGTCAAAAAATCGAAAAAGTTAAAGAAGTTGAAAACATCGCAAGAATTTGAGCGCTCGGAATCGACAAAGGAAAATGGTGGCGTCCACCCGCATAGGCCTAGGCCGGATTTGGTATAGCTCCTAAAGCGAGCTTGTCCGTGTGATTGAGCATGGTGGTATACCATGCATCGGGCTCCTCATCGCGGGAGAAACTCATGTAGATGCCACCAAATTTGGGTGGCCATCTGATGCATTTCTCGAAGAAACGCGTCTCGCTTGTAGGCATCTTTTGAGCTCTAAGCTTTTGCCTTATCTGCTTGATATTCCGCAGTGGCTTGTAGACCTGTCTATGTTCCACCTCTTCTATAGTTTTGACGCTCGGCGGTGGAGGATAGGATTGGGCAGGAATGAGCTGCGGAGGAAGCTTTGGTGGTGCTGTCTGAGCATATGGCTTCGGGGCTAGCGGAGCTGGCGGAGCTGCTGGTGGAGCTGCTAGCGGAGCAGGTGGTGGAGCAGATGGGGGTGAAGCTGATGGCTTCGGAGCTGCTTGTGGCAGAACTGCCTGCGGTGGAGCTGGTGGATAGCCTTGTCGATCTAGGCACTCATGCAGGCGATGAATTTCTTTTGTTAGCTCTGCAAGATTGGCCATGCAGGCAGCGTATCCACTGAGCTGAGACATGGATGGTAGGAAGACGATATGCCTAGCGAAAGGATCGTCGGATATCGATGGAATCCTGATGGATGAGGACCTAGGGGCCTGCTGCGGTGTAGGCACTGGTGGATGAGCGGATTTGGACTAGGAAGACTTGACGCCCGATATCTGGATCGTTATGCCGTTGCTACCATGTTGTCACGTGAAGACATGCATCTACTAGTAGTAGGATGGATGGATGCTATAAAGCAATGGTGGTGGTTGAATATATTAAGAATGATAGAGCTCCGGTGCACGCGATGCTCGGTTATCTACTCAGGGGCGCCGGGTATGCCCTAGCCCTATGCCCTAGCCCTGAGCTCTGCGGTAGCTCCATGACATTAATATTATACTAGTATTAAAGCGCGCTTATAATAAGTAGATATAATAATAATAAAAGCTAAAAAAGAAGTTAACTTAGATTATATAATATATTAAGCTATTCTATAAGCTATCTAATATAATAGAATTATATTATTATTACGCCTAGTTAAGATAAAAGAATAATTATAGAGATTTAGAGTAATAAGTAGCTATAAATATAATAGTATTACGGAGATAGAAGGATAGTATAAGTATACTAAGATATAAGTACTACACGCCTACTATAGGATATTAATATTAATAAAGAATAAAAGAATTAATAATATTAAAGAAGTATATAGAGGATTTATAATATTATAACTAATATATTAATATTATATATATAGTAAGTAATTAATAAGTTATAGCTATAAAGGTATCTAATATTATAGAAAGAAGACTCTTACTATTAAGAAGATAGCTTTAAAATATAAGTACTACTAATACTAAACTCTAAACGCTAAAATACTAAATACTAGAAAAAATAAAATATAATTAGGCCTACGCGTAAGCGATTAGTATATATAGTAATTATATAGGAATAACTTACTATTAGGCTAGTATCTCTCTTCCTTATCCTTACTCTCTTTCTTCTCTACCTTTTCTTCTCCTTCTTCTTCTCTCTCTCCTTCTTTTTCTCCCTCTCTCTTCTTACCTTCTCTACCCTTTCTAGAGCTTAATTCCTATAAATCTAATTACGTTAATATTAGACTATAAGTGATATATACGCGATATAATAGTATATATAAGAGCGTTTCTACTTATTCTTCTTTTCTTCTTCCTCCTCTTCTTCCTTCTTATTCTTCTTTTCTTTCTTCTCCTCTCCCTTCTCCTCTCCCTCCTCCTCTCTCTTTTTTATCTTTCTCTACGAGAAGTTAGTAATAAGTATAGTATAGATATATAAATAAGATAGGAAGGGCGAAGATAGATTTAAGGATAAAGATATAAAAATAATTTAGCTTACCTCCTATAACGAGTTAGCGCGGTAATATAGAATAGGAATATTACTTACTAATACCTCTACTCTCCTTAATAATAATACTAGCTACTAAGCTAGCTATCTACCTAATATCCCTAGAGTTAAAGACTTATTTTTATATTACTAAGTAACTTTTTTATAGAGACTCTTAATATATAAAGCTACTCTAAGTAATATAAAGGAGTTAACTAACTTAGTAACTAATACTATTACTTTCTTAGTAAAGAATAGAAAGATTTAAAAATATTAGTAAATTATAATTATAGATTATAATAATAATTTACTTCTTAATACTCTTAGAGCCTATAATATATCTTTTTATACTATTAGTAAGGTAATATAATACTATAAATATATAATTTATAAGTCTAAAGGTAGTTTATATATAGTAAATTATCTATTATTATATATTAGTAATAGATAGTATATAAAATAATAGAGTACTTACTACTAATAAAAGACTTTAGAATTATTAGTATTAGCTTAAAATAATATAATACTTTAATATAGAGGGTATTTATAAAATATATTTATTACTAAAGAAAATAAAATAAAATAGAATTAATATTAATAATATATCTATTATAAACACGCTATATAGTTACTATATAATAATCTATCTTTAATATAGTTACTATTATAATAATAAATAATTTATAATCTATAAGCGCGTTATATAATAAAATTATATAGTAAATAATACTAAGATAGGTTCTTAGGTAGAAGACTTTTTTCTTTTCTTTTCTTATTAAATTTTAAAGGTTTTTAATAAACTTTATACTAATAAAAATATCTTCTTCTAGAACTATATCAATAATATAATTATATATAGTAGAAGCTTTATATTAGTAGACTAGTATCTAGATATTATAACCTAACAAGTGTGATATAAGGAACGCTCAAGTGAGCATACATCAAGGAACGGCTTGGCAACAAGTCACGTGATAGTTCAAACGATTCATTGATTGAATCATATAAATAGTAAGGAGTTCAAACGGTTTATGGATTGAATCCATTGAACATAACAGTCTTAGCAGACTTTCCTATATCTATATAGTCAGGGCTCTCACCCACCTTAGATAGATCTCCTTGTATTTAACTCTACAGTTCAACTAATAGTTACTCCTAGCCTTTAAAGACTTAATCTTACATTACCGAGTGACACAGAGTTATACCTAGCTTACCCTATTCCCCTTTGCTCTTTGATTACTCATTTTTAGAAGACCCCACGACGTTAGTTCGTAATACTAGAAGAGAGAATAACTATAATAATTAGTAGTTAGTAGGGTAGCTTAGTATTAATAGTAAGCTAATATAGATATTATATTAATACTATACTAACGTAAATAAATAGAATATATTATATTACTCTATCTTATCCTAATAAGCTTAAAGGGCGTATATTTTATAGTAGTAGAATCTTTAGTAATTAGTTCTCTAATATAATCTAATATTTACTACTACTACTTTATATCTTTAAGTAATCCTTAGTAATTTTATTACGTGGTACTAGTAGTACGTAATAGATCTATATTATAAGATTTAGGCTAAAAATAATATATTCGCCTTTTTTCTATTATATATCTTAATATTATTAATTAATAATATTAGAAGCTAATATATAATAGAGTATAAAAAGTTAATCCCTTATTATATTAATAAAATAGAAGGAATAAATAATTATATAAAATATACTAAATAACTAGATATCTTAATTTTTAAAAATATTCTACTAATTAGCCTTTATTATAGCTTTAAATAATATTTTTTTCTAATTTCTACTCTAGAAACTCTTAAAATTTCTTATCTATATAATCTCTTATTTCTTATATATTCTTATAATACTTTAAGCCTAAGTCTTTTCTAATTTATATAAGTTCTTAATTTATAATTTTAAAGTCTTCTCTTTATAATTATAAAAGTATATTATTATTTAAAGCTCTAAGCTTATAGAATATAAATTATAGTTAGTTTTAAAATTATTTTAAATCCTTTATATAATCTATTTAATTAATATTCTATTTTTTTAGATAATATTAAAGTATATAAATATTAACTTTAAGATTTTTCTTATTTTATAACTATATAATAATCTCTTTCTAAGTCTAATATTATATAGTAAGACGATTAATAATATAAGCTTTATAGTTATCTAATTATAAAGATAGATAATTACTAAAACTATAGTTAAGTATCTTATATAGCGGAGGTCTTATATAGCGAAGATCTTATATAACGAAGGTCTTATATAATAGAGGTTAGGAAATCTTATAGAGAGGAGGTTTTATAGGAAGAAGGTCTTATAGGAAAAAAATCTTATAGAGAGAAGGTCTTATATAGTAGAGGTTTTATATAATAAAGATTAGAAGATCTTATATAGCAGAGGTCTTATATAACGGAGGTCTTATATAGCGGAGGTCTTATATAGCGGAGGTCTTATATAGCGGAGGTCTTATATAGTAGAGGTCTTATAAGGAGGAGGTCTTATAAAAAGGAGGTTTTATAGAAAAGCGGTGAAATAGAAGCTAAAATAGCCAAAGCTCAAAATTTTTTTGGTGGTTTGATTTTGTCCTACTGTCAGTTATCGTCCGCCATATTACCACTTACACATGGACTGAGGATTAGCCGTTAATATGGGTTGGCGTTATACTTGATGGCGCGATGATTGGAAAGCTAGAGTTCGATCGCCGCCAACTATCACGACGTTTACGACTCTGCCGATGAGTTCCGTAAACGCTCGATCTTCGGCAGTTGAGGCTGTATAAAGGTATTAGTGATGGGGACATGAGTAGCTGCCATACCACCGAAGTCCTGCACGACATCGAATTCCGTGCTCGAAGCCTGGTTTAGGTAATTTAGAGCAACTTGACAGAGCTCTCTCCACCGCAGAACATGTCTAGAGAGATGTAAAATTGTAGTAAACCCAGGTGATTATGTATGCGGTGAATGCAAAAGAGAAACTCTGGAGAAAACCAGGTTCAAAGTGTTTAGCCATTGCATTTATTTTGTCGAGGACATTTGCAAGACAGACGTTGTACGGAGTACAAGGTATAGTTCTAGACCACGTCGCTTTATCCAAGGACACTATATTGAATAGTCCAGGGTGCCGCACCAATCCTTTGTGTACTAGATCTTACGGTGCGCGCCAGCAGGCTTCCTCCCGGAGGTTCAAGAGGACGAAGGATGAAAGCTATTAGATGTGCGGCGTACTGTATTCCTCAGATCCCCCGCTATAAGGTGCAGTAGTGGTATAAAGTAAAAGGAAGTATAGTTGGGTTATTATGATGACAGACGTGGAGATGTTGGCATTTCGCACTAGTGAGTCACCAAGCCCAAAAATAGACCGGAACTGTAGCCCACGCCGCGCCTATTTTTGCTCGCCGCCAACCCCGCCATGCTCTAGCTGCTACATCCTTCGTTCTTACTGCTCACTCCCCACACTGCGGCATTCCCACCAAGAATCCCACTGTGCTTAGTACAGGATATAGCTGGATGCCTGACATTGGCCATGGCTATGTTTGGCTCATTTGGGGCTGCTGACGCCCAACTTACATTACCTACTACTGTGCCTCGGCGCCTTTACGGCGCTCATAGTAGGTACATAGATACAGTCAACGCCATCGGATTTGATGCTGTTGAGTATTTCGCCTGTTGCTTTTTCTTGTTGGTCACATCTATGCCGTTATTGTTGTCGTCGTGTCCAGTCTATTGATCCTGTCTCTTTGGCTAATATTTATCTCTTATCATCTACATCTTCAGCATCATGACAGTCCAGCTTTCGCATGCCATCGATCTTTTCCTACATAAAGATCGCGCCTCATTCTTTGATGATGATGCCATCGCAGCCGGTTCAATTGCACCGCTACACTCCAGTCCTGCTGTAGCTGCTCCTTGCTTCCAATGGGACTTACGCACCACCTGCATGCCCATGCTTCCTGCTTTCCAGTACATATCTCGCAAGCTTGCCAAGCGGGGACTCTCCGTCCATCTCATAATATCTGATCATGATCCTTATGTCGTTCCAGTATGGCAACTCCCAAGGACTTCCCAGCTCATGCTTGCCAAAACTGTTCGCAAGGCATGCTCCAAATTCAAGCTTAGTCCAAGCTTCCTAACAGCTCTCGCCTCACACTCTACAAAGAAGGATTTACCAAGGATATTCAACGCTTACCGGCCAGATTCGTATATCATTCGCAGATCCATCCTGCAGAACGACGTTGTCTTCAACGGGGACGGCCTCACTCTGCTCAGTATCGACCACATCTACACTTTCAAGCAACTGCTTCGCACACTCTCAAAGAAAGACTGGCTACCATGTGCTCGCGATGTCTGCCTTTCATCCTGCGTCCATCTACTGCACCGCATCAATCAGATTTACACAAATCCTAAAGCCTCGAAAGGCTACATGGCCCGCGTCTACAAAGAAATAGAATTTCAATGCTCAGCGTATGAAGAAGTCTGCTCAGCATACAATGTCACCTTCTGTACTGCCAGCATCAAAGACGTCACAACCCTCGAGCCTGACTACTCTGCCCTCGCCGATATAGGTCTGAATTGGGACTCCGACACCTCCCCTACCGCCGCAGAACTTCCTGACACATCGCCACCGCCCGCCCATTCTTCTCAAAATGACCTGATCTCCCCAATAGCCGCCCTCGACCTGAGCACACTCCAAACATGGGAATCACCATCCTCGAATCACCTAGAACGCACCAGCCCACTAACATATACCTACCCTTCCATTCCCAAACCATCCTCCCCTCCCCTCCCCACCAATCAAAGTAATAGGTCCGACCTTCTCTCACCTCTTTCCACCTCCCCTTCCGATCTCGAGGGGCGAGCGACCGCACTCTGGCGCCCCCTTAGCCCGAAGGCGACATGGGAATCCTATTCTGAGTCGGCTCTCTCACCAATAGCTGATGCTAAGACGGACAAGTGGGGTTTCGACGAGGATACGAAAGAGCAATGGGACTTCAACGGCCATGATGAGGCCCCAGAAGACGAAATAGAAGCTGCGGAATGGATTGATGAGTTCCCTGCCCCGCCCCGAATTCGGGAGATAAGATTAGACGAGGAAAGACAAGTCGAACAGAGTTCACGACAGGAGGAGGAAGACAATTGGAAAGCCATTGAGGCAGAAGCTTGGAACCCTGATGAAGAAGCCACCAGAGACATTGTTGAATCCTGGATCTGCGACATCCCTGCACCACTGAAGACGATCGAGTGGCAAGGGTCAGAGGAAATGGTACAAACTTCGCCGCTCGAGTATGTGAAAGCTTGGGTAGAGAGTTGGAGTTCGGAGCCACCGGGAACGGGCATGGTTTGTGCGAGGTGTCATGACAAGTTTGCGGGGGAGAGGAGGGTCACTGTTGCCTAGGTTGGGAAGTATTGGGAGAGCGAGGTGTTTGTACATGTCGGGACCAAGGCGTTAGAGGTTGGAGAATCTGTTTGCACGAATCATGCGGATATCCTGTACATACATATCATGCGACAGGACGATGTTCTGAATTTACTGGTATTTGAGCCAGTGATATTTTTCATTCTCGAGATACCTATCATCCTACTCTTCATCTATCTTCTTATCCTTTCTAATCCACTTCATCCACTTTTAAACACTCACTTGCATCTGGTCCGTCTTCACCATAGCGCGTCGCAGATTTAAGCGTCCCAGGAGCATTCCCGGGCTTGCAGCTCTCGTGTCAGGAGCCTGTGAGAGCCTTTCTTGTTGCGTATTGATAGTATAGGCTATGGCCTCGAAAACGCCCCTCCGTCCGTCGGCCATAGTGTTAATCCCAAGATTCATATACCTCTGATAGCTTCATCTCTTTCATTCCATACCAAACTGTTTCGGCTGAGCCTTAATGGTTCCTGAAGTTCTTCTTCTGGTAAAACAAATCTGTCCTCGAGCTTCCCAAATTGATAATCTTTGGACAACCATCCCTATCCTTTTCCAGCCTCGTACATTCAAAGCAGTAAAACGCGTCCGAGATTCCCTTTTGACCCAAACATCAGTATACATCCTTTGAAAAGTTTCCTGACGCGGCATGGGAATGAGCTTACCTCGCCACCACAGACTACGCACTTGTTTTGGTAATTCCCGAAAGAGCATTCATCACAGATACGGACGAGAGTGGTGGGACGCACATAGCTGTCGCAGACGGGGCATTTGCCGTCGCATTTGTCGCAAAGACGACCGATTGCTATGCCGGGTTGTTTACGGCACATTACTAGATCGCTGGGCGCTGTTAGATCCGAAATTCGTTGGGGACTGAAGAGGGATATACTTACGGATGGTGACGAGACATGATGCTGTGCCTGGTGGATATAAATTGGAGGGTTCAGGTTATGTGGAAAGGGAATTACGGGTGGAAAGAGTGAGGAAGAATCATTTAAGTGTGAAGAAAGTGACATATTTATGCCAAGATTTGTCAGCCCTGTCAAACTATCAAAACTCGGCCTCGACCCCCCAACTTGTCCAATCATCTACAGGCTGGTCATGAAATTGTCTTACTGATCGGCCATACTGACAAATACAATCTTTATAAAGACATTGTTTGCTTAATGGCTGAAGCGCCACTGTAAGTTGAAGGTGCTCGTACTTTCCCTTCTGTTCTAACTGGGAGTTCCAGAGCTTCGGCCGTCATAGTGCCAGACTCAACAGAGGACCACCACCCAAGGTCGCCCACCACACTCAAACGTCGGCAATCATCATTCTTGGAAAATAAAGCCAAAAGGCCTCGACTGAGTCATGACGCCAGTGACGGCAATGGAAGGAGAGACTCCGCAGCCTCGCCACCAGATACCCCCGTAGACGCGCAATCGGAACGAAGACGGAGCGGACAGTTGGAGGAACGCAAACGGGGGCAAAGATTGTTTGGCGCTCTGCTCGGCACGTTATCCCAGAGCTCATCGTCGACAGCACAAAAGCGCCGCACGGACATTGAGAAGAAGCAGCAGGCAAAGCTAAAGCAACAGGCGGAGGAACAGGACGAGAAAAAGAAGCAAAAACGGGAGGCTCTCATGGTGATAAGACGGAGAGAGCAGAAGAAGTATGATAAGCAGTCGGTTCGTCAGCTCGAAAACTCCGTACCCGTCGCACAGAATACTGAATCCTCCTAGATGCATATACGCCACTCGAACATGCTAGCTCAGGCGCACTTTCTGCACACGAAGGCTGAACCAAAGCTTGTAAGCTCAAGCCTCGTATTTCCGTCCAGGCGAAACTACTAATCATTTCCACGCAGTATTACAAGCCATGGGAGCTTTTACCCAGTGAAGAGGAACGGATCAAGGCTCAAATTGAGGAGACGGAGGCCATCATCGAAAAGGAAAGAGAGCAGTGGGAAGCTGAAAATCCAGCCGACGAGCAGCAAGTTCCTCCTGACAGTGATAGCAAGGCAGAGCCCCCAGAGACGAAGGACACTGCTAATGGCCAGACGGATACGGTGGGTGATTCTACTAACAATGAAGGACAGCCACCGAGCCCTAAAGCGGAAGAAGATACTAACATGAATGGTACGACTTCTCCTGGGGGTGAGCAGAAGGTTACAGAGCCCGTAGAGGCAGAGCCCTCAGAAGCCCCAAAAGATCATGATGATGGAGGCGAGGTGGTTGAAGGAGAGGAAGATACGGTCATTTACTAATCCGATTAGCGTTTTTACTGTGAGGGTATTGCCATGAGAGTGTTGTCATACCACGACTGGGACATGTAAGGAGTCTCCACAATGTCTAAGTATAATAACCCAACATCTGGTTGGTCGTTGAGGTCCTGCAGTATGCATCACAAAGGCTATATTTCTGCTGAAAGTCCTTTGACTTCCTCTTCACAATCCCCAGCCACATGCACCGTCGCTTTTATCTTCGTCGAGAGAAAAGCCTCGTCCCGTCAATTACTGATCCTACCTCGGCTGAGAGCGGGGTCGGATTTTCCCTATTTGTGTTTAATATCGACGCCTCCCAGCATCTGCCTTCTGACTTCCTTTTTCCAATTCAATATCGTGTCCTCTTCAACCCTTTTCTCCGTATACAAAACAATGGCGTTGGATAGCATCAACCCTCTTAACGACCCCAGAGTCAAACACTGCTATGCCAATCTCAATGCCATCCAGTACCGTATGTGGCTCCTATCTCTACATCACTCCCACCTTGTGATTGAGACTTTGTACTAGATTATCTCCTCGCCGAACCACCGGGTGGCTTTTGGGGAACCATCTTTCTTGTACATTTCCCATACACTTTCCTACTATAACCTATTACTAAATTGTCCCAAAGATCCATGGGTGGCCTGACCTCTCAATGGGTAATTCGTGACTCTCCTATATTTTCATCTCCACTTACCCCATCCCCTCTCCTTACTTTTCTCGAATACCGAAGAAAGTCCCATAAATATGTTTCAAATCTCCCACTCTTCTCAATCTAACTAATGCCTCCTCCACCAGGATGGCGCAACCAAATCCCCTTCCTCCTCTCCCTCTCCTACCGCATAGTCTGCCCCGACATAATCGGTTTCGGCCGCACCGCCGCTCCCCCCGTCTCCCCTCCAACTTCCAACCCCACCACCAACATCGAATACTACAGCTTCAAGCGCGCCGCTTCTGATATCGCCGAGCTAGCTCGCCAATTAAATTGCCCCAAAATAATACTCGGCGGGCATGATTGGGTGCGTTGTTGTCTCAATCCAATCCCCTCCATTTCCCTGAACCCCCCCCTGTTTCTTTCTTTCTTTCTTCTTTGAAACGTGTAGTAATAGCGAACCGAAGGGAGGAGCGATCGTATACAGAGTATCACTCTGGTATCCAGATCTCGTCAGCCACATTTTCAGTGTGTGTACGCCGTATAAAGCACCTACCAGCACGTATATTCCGCTGGAGGAAGTCGTCAAGGGTTGGCCACATTGGACTTATCAAGTCGTACTCGCTTCTGGTGTTGTGGAAGAACATATCAAAACGCCGGAAAATATTAAGCAGTTCTTGAACGCGCTGTATGGCGGGAAGGGGGAGAAAGGGGAAGTGGGGTTTAGTGTTACGAAGGGGCCGATTTGGGAGAATTTAGGGAAGTTGAGGAGGACGAGTTTGGTGGGGGAGGAGGTGTTGGGGTGGTATGTGAGGGAGTATGAGAGGAATGGTGTTGGTGCTAGTGGTGGGTTTTCTACTTTTCTTGTTTGGAATATCGTTTGAAAAAGAAAGGGGAGTGCTGATGAGGGTTCTAGTGAACTGGTATCGAAATCGCGAGGTGAACTTCAAAGATGAGTTGCAGTACGTTCTCCCTTCCCTTTCCTTTTCCCTTCCACAATATAAAAAATGTTAAACCGGTACAGACTCACAAAGAAAACCATCAACGTCCCAGTTCTCTTTATCCAAGGGACGAGAGATGAGGCCTTACCCCCATCTATGTCGGAGGGCATGGAAGGATTGATTCCTAACTTGACGAGGAGGGAAGTCAAGACGGGACATTGGGCCTTATGGGAAGCGCCCGAGAAGGTCAATGGATTTATAGCGGAATGGCTTAGGAAGGTTGATCGTGGTGAGAAAAGTAACCTGTGATGAGAAGTTTGTGAGGTGTTAGGCCGGACGAGAGCATGTGGAGGACCATTGCATTTGAGGTAAGTTGTATTTGTAGAGAAGGAGCCGACGAGGGCGAATACAGGATACTCAAAGCAATGATTGAGACGTAGGCCTGTCTTGGGAATAAATGCAACTCGGCTGGCAGTATAAGATTCGTTTCGAAAAAGCCCTGAACGCCTAGGTCGTTTGGCAGATTGACAAGGGCAGGATTGGCTGAAACAGAAATTCTCTGGGGATTGCTCTTGAAAAAATGCACTTTGAGGGAACGGCGGATTTGTCTGATTCGATTCTTCCGTCCCATATTCTCTCTCAAACATCCTGCATATCATTGTTCGTGCCCCGGGTAATACACCAGGCTATTTGCGACCACTAGAGCTTGGTTTATATACATGAATAGCTCCTAGTCCCTGCGGCGCCTTATCAAGGCACCCAAGCTCACCCGAGGAACAGATTCGCACGTAGCAGAAAGGTCAGATTGAGCCCCAGATTGAATTCGCCAACTGGTTTCCAAATTCCTTACGCTGAAGAGACACTTTGAGCTCGACTGATTTCTTCAGGGAATGTCCAAGCAACGCCGCGTGGAGCGCATCTATCAAGAATACCGGCTTGAAAGTCAATAGTTGCTTAGCAGTATCTGAAGGGCCCTGGGCCTGGCCAGCCTTCATCAATCGCTAGCGAGAGTATTCTGAAGATCCATCGTGCATGACGAGATGGAGTATCAGAGGTAATACACGGATTAACGTTTTGAGGGGCAGAATTACTGTTATTGTCCCTATCAGATATAACTGACTTTGACGCCCATGCCAACTGTCCGCTTCATCTTATCCCATCCTGCACCCGTAAGCCTGCCTAGCCTATCCTTGACGTCCCGTCGACTGAGAGCGACTATCAAACCCATCAAGAAAAGGGCGAATCTTAACAGACTCATTGGATTTCGAGAGATTTGTTCCGTCATATTGGAAATCAAGTGTTGTAGGGCAGACATGATCGCTAGACTCCGCTTATAGATCCCTGCACTTGGTGGTTTTCGTGGGTAGTTCGAGGAGGATGAATGGGGTGGCCTCGGTTGCATAGCTTTCGTAGGTTTGGAGATCGATTTAGGCGGTTGTGGTTTTGTAGTAGGAGTAGCAGGGAGAGTTGCGTTAGTCTCAATGCCGTAATCCGTTTCGCTTCCTGTGCGTTGGTGACTGATTTGGGGCTGCTGCCTTATCGTATCTATACTCGCCCTCTCCGAATCTTCTGCTGGTTGCGGCTCTTGATCGAGCAACTCCCGTCGTTCCGTTAATATATTATCAAAATGATCTTGGCTCTGGTTCTCTTCGTTTTCAAGACTGCGCAAAGTCTGCAAAAAGCTTTCCCTAATCTCTTCATCGAGAACTTCGCTATTGCTAATGAAACCCCTCGCGTAATCCCATTCTCCATTCTTTGGAAGGACATGCAAGGTGAAAAGCTCGATGATTTGGATAAGCGCGTTGAGATCCCGGGGGGTGTTGGTCCCACGGTGGTGACCGGTACTGCCATTGGTGTAACCATTGACAGACTCTGCGGCTTTGAAGCGATCCGTCAGACCTTGGCTGAGGTTTCTCGATGCTGAAAGGTAGGTTTCAAGCCGCTCTTGGTTGGACTTCTGCGTGGGCGACTGGGCCAACAAAAGCGTTGCCAGTGCGATGACGACTTCTGCATCGACATTTCCCTCATTACCCCCATAGCCTACATTGACCACTTCCTCCCATACACTGCCATCCTGGGCTTTGGCTATCAGGCTCTTCCACTCTTTGTTGCCAAACGTTGCCTTCCCATCCTCGGGCCCCAGCTCAGCAATTTCGTTGAGGAGATTGAGATAGAAGCTCCAAATTTTGATCCTAGAGCCTCGACTTGCTAACGCAACGGGAGCCGGCTTGATCTCGTTCTCGTCATCAGAGGCCTCTTGTTGGGTCTTGGGAGCAGTGATCAAAGGTTCTATGGTGACGAAAGCTTCCTGAAATCTGCGTGTCAGAAAGAGGTCAGATGCTTGCTTGTAAATCTTTGAGATTCCTGAAGGTGCCTTGCGGGGTGATGAAAGGGAGCCCAAGGATGAACCAAGTAAACGCGAGCTTGACAGCGCTTCCGCTGTAGGATCGACTACGGCGGTGGAAGATCCGTTCATGGCATATGAAGGAGCACGTCTGTAGAAGGACTGAAGTGACACTGGCCTCCTTTGAACAGGCAGACAAGTTTGCAGAATGGAGAAGGAGTTTGAGGACGGATTGAAGCTACGCATTTAGAGCCGGAGCTAACTCCGGGCCCAGATTTGGTTAGCTCGATCTACTTGTAGGCAAGGCAATCTTACATCATTTTGCTAGCCTCACGTTAGTATTGTTGCTCACATTGCGGAGCTTCATTCACAGCTATGAAACACATATGGTGCGATACATAATGAATCCTAAGTATTCTGATGCTACCTTCATGGCCGAGAATCAGGAGAGCTACCCGATCCCAGACCCTTGTCTTCGGCCAGCGACAGATCAGGCGCACCTGCCTAAGCCGCGCTTTACATATGCTACTTTTTCTTCTTGGTCTCTCATTAACTTCTGAAACAACATTATTGACATGTTACTCTGCATTTTTCTCCTTCTTGGATCACAGCGACCACTATGGACGTAAATCGTTATGCATTTGAGAATCAACTCCCTCTCATACTCAAAGCTATCGCCAACTCCAGGTTCGTCACTTTTGACTTTGAGCTCTCTGGTATACCAGGAAAGCAAACTGGGCAGGCTCGAGCTCCCGGCAGAAGCGAAGATGGAAAGCAGACTTTACAAGAGAGATACGAAGAGACGAAAAAGGCTGCTGAGCGTTATCAAATCCTTCAATTGGGCTTGACTTGTGTTGAAGAGGACCTAGAAAGAGGTATTTCATTTAAGCTTCGGTACCCATCTATTGAAATTGATGCAGTACAGGCGTCTACGTCACCAGACCATTCAATTTCTACTTAAACCCTGTGACCGACAAGAAGCTGGAAGTTGAGCGTGAATTTACATATCAAAGTGGTGGTAGGCTAATACAAGGACTCTATCAATTCTTATTCTGATCTATCGAAGCTGCTGAGTTTCTTCTTGGTGTTGGTTTCCGTATGGAAGCTCCATTCACAGAGGGCGTCCCATATCTCTCACGGCAAGAAGAGGCTCGCGCAAGGTCAATTGCTGCCGCTCGCTGGGACCGAAGCAGCTTTGCGAACGTAAATATCCCGGCTGACGATATCAACTCCATTGAGTTCGTTCGGAGGGTCCGACAAGAAGTCAAGGAATGGATCGGAAGGGTGCAAGACCCAAGCATAGTACGTGCTGTGTGTGCCATTGATTAGGGTTGAAGCATTTGGTTAAAATCCCATTCAGGATGAACTACCATACAAGAACATCGCCCCAACTGGTCACGACCGACCAGGCTACAACGGACGCGGTCTTAACGGATACCAAAAACGATTAGTCCATCAACTCGTCCGTGCAGAATTCCCGGACGTTGTTTCGCAGTCTAGGTTTGACGCTGTGTGCTTAACACCCTACGACAAGGAACGAGAAGACTACCACCTACAAAAGAAGATGGCGCGGTTCGAAACGAATCTGACGAGCCAGATAGGTATGCCTTCTTGAATTAGTCACTTTCATACAATGAGGCAGAAGCTGACAAAAGGTAGGTCTAAGATGGATTGCGGAAGCTCTTTGTCCCGGTATTGACGCTTTACTTCCCTCAAATTCAACACCTCCTCAAGCATTCGGTGATCTTAAGGCGCTCGCTCGAGAACAATGGATATATCCGCCCATCCCGGCCACGGATACTGAGATGAAGGTTGTTGCTGATCAATTTGACGAACTTCTAACCACGCTCAAAACTAAAAACACCATCCTAGTTGGACACAATCTTTTCTTAGACCTGATTTACTTTTTTACTTGCTTTTTTGGTTCTCTGCCAGTCCGAGTGGAGGGCTTTCAGAACATCGTAGCACAGGTTTTCCCACTTGTTTTCGATACCAAGTACCTCGCTGACAAGATCAACGACAATTCGCCGTTATACAAATCTTCTCTGAACGAGATAGATCAAGAGCTTTCCAAGCTTCCAATCCCTATTATAGGTACGTTTCTTGCATCTGCAACTATTAAGTTTCATTCAGGCCCAGATTACTGATCATCGCATGCAGAAACCCCTCCTGAGCATAATAAATATGACACGCATTCGCCAGTCCACGAAGCCGGTTTTGATAGCTTCCTGACGGCCAGAGTCCTCATACGGCTGTCCTCGAGGACCCTTAGAGAAGAAAATGGAGACGTTTCACCATTGTCCGAAGAGGACATCTATGAAACAGCCTCTGAAGATGGCGGTGTTTACCTCAATGGACGAGTGTCGCCCTCCAAGGGACAGAAGATAGATCCATATGCTCTTGAACGAGCAGCTCGCAGTGACGAACAACTGGCTCCGGTTGAAGTACAAGCTAATGGTGAGGCTATTCGGTCACCGTTCTCCCATACGAATCCGTTCGACCTTCTGAACCAGCTAAGCCTCGAAGATCGCCCGGAAACTCTTAGGCCAAATTCGAAGACAAATCTGGGCATCGCGGATAACCCACAACATCCAGTGCCTCCTCCAAGCCCTTCAAGACACAAGATGATGCCTCCGGTGGGAAGCTCCTTTTGGGTTCGCTATGGCAATAAGCTACGCGTGAATGGAACGGTGGAGGAAGTTTGTGTCATCCGATGAAGTGAGTGGTATGCATAGCGCTGAAAGCGGCTATCAACCAGACAGTCAACTCCTATACGCTGCTATAGCGGATGATTGGAGGATTCGGCTTTTTAGAGCCTCTTGTTGTTCCACTCATAGCGGCACAAAACAATTGAATGGGCCATGCCATAGATTTTTGATTTGGTGATGCTCTTAGGGTACCGTTACGTAGTGAATAACGTGTCCTCCTTCATGCCAATTAGCAAACGCAAAGAGCGCATAAGTAGCATCCAAGTTCTTACCTCTCTTAGATACTCCCCAACATCACCTTGTCTGAATACAGTGATACCAGTAGGATCTAACCTTCGCGCTTCAGCTGTCGACCTCGCTGTAACCCCAAATCCCTGTTTCGCCTATTAACTCTAGCCAAAACCAGACACAAGCTCTGCAGCATGAAATCCACCTACCAGCGGCGTATCATCCATCTTCAGAACCACAACTCCTTGATGCTCAGGGCAATCTTCGCTCCATCGACCAACATGGGCTTTGACAATATTGCCGCCATAAAGGAACGGCATCTCCCCATTGGGCTTCACCCACACCTTGTACCGAGCATGAGGAGCTATGATATCCAGTGCCGTAATGTGAAGTCTGAATTTGCCGGTCTTTGTGAACCTAATGATCCAAATTTAGTCTTTTGCTACTCGAAGCTGAGGTACATTGGGACAGTCATACTTTCCCAGGCAGGTCCCAACAGAAAGTAGATTTGGACGCGCGATGCTGGTCGCTAGGTTGGCGATGTGTAAAGAGCAGTAGTAGACTCGCGACTGGTGCATGCGGAATACCATGCGGGAGTCTTCTTTGGCAGAGCCTGATGGTGCGGGAGCGATAAGAGCCTTGAGGGAGGGGCCGGTGTAGTTGGCTAGCTTGGTGAAGAGGGTTTGGGTTTCGGGCTCAGTGAGGGGACGCATGCTTGCGGCTGGAGTTGGAGTTGCAGAGCAAAAGCGTAGAAGCGTGAAATTATTCTGATATTTCGCTACGAACTCGGCGTTAAGAAAGCAAGCGGCTAACTATGTTTAGTCTAGCACAGGAAACCAACGACGGCTGCTTGGGGCTGGCAGCACAATCAATTCATTAGCCCTAGGTACCTGTCATGAACTATGAGAAACACCTCGCACTGTAAAGTACCGGCTTTCAAAGGAGTTATAAAGACTAGAGGGTCGCCGAATGTCCCTCACGCCAAAGCTGTCTGGCTTTTCTCGATTACCACGTGCACATCCAGCAGTGGTGGATGCATTGCACTGCTATCTAGCTCTCTCGGAGCCTCTTAGAAGCGTGCGGGTCTTGGCCATTTTAAGGGTGACTAATCCCTCGAGCCTGCAGTAGTGTTAGTAGTACCACACCAGTTGTGCATGCGTCTCTCTATGGCTTACATGCTAGGGACCCCACCAACGGACAATAGTGGCAGTTCACGCACAGTTCGAAGAGCGTATAAGATTAGAGAAATCCCACCGGGGCGTACCCAGCTTTCCCTCCACCGATAACAATCATACCATTCCCAGCGTCTGCTCTCCAAGCCTTGTGCATACTTCACTCAGACGCGACTTATGCCTGGTTTACTGGACGTCCAATAGATAATATGTGATAAGTTGAACCAATCGGCTCTGATCTTGAATTGCCTCGATCTTCTCGATCAGATGACCAAAGATCCTATCGATTAGCTATCTCATTTCTACGCCTTTGTTATCACGTCCCCATCTATCCAAGCCAATCCTCCTCTTCCCTTTCGAAATACAGATCCGAACAGGGGTGACTCAATGCTAATCTGATTTGCCATCTGACTACACAATTCACCAAGAGAAGTGCTTATTCTTAAGAGACTTTACTATCGCCCAGCAAGTGCTCAATAGCAGAAGATCAAGCTCATTATGGCCACCGACATCAATCCGGTACTCTTCGACTCCATGGGCGCTGACTATGAAAAGGCTTTTGGCCACGATCCAGGCTTGCATAAATTCATTGAAAAAGTTCTCGCCTTGCTCTCCCCTGGCTCCAAAGTGCTAGATGTCGGTTGCGGCACTGGTAAACCTGTCTCTAGCACACTGGCATTAAATGGCCACAAAGTCACTGGCATCGATATCTCTCCTTCAATGGTGGAATTAAGCCGCAAGGCTGTTCCGAGCGGGGAATTTGAGGTCGCTGACATGACCAAGTATGTTCCCAAGGATAAGATGAACGCCATTTTCAATATTTTGTGTCTGTTCTGGTTAGACCGAAAAGGGATGGAGGATCAGTGCAAAAGGTGGAATGAGTGGCTTCTGCCTGGTGGACTTGTGTGTATTTGCACCTTCGGGGCTGAGGACCTCAACCCAACTAAAGAAATGTATGACGAGGATGGATTGTGTGCAAGTGGGATGGAGTTCCTCTTCATGGGACACAAGGCTCAGCTGTTATTGATGACGAAGGAAGGGTGGAAAAGGATTCTCGAGGCAGCGGGATTCGAGATCGTTGAGACGATTGAGGATTACTTCCAGCCCAAAGGAGATACACAGGAGGAATTCCACCATTTCATAATTGCAAGAAAGGTGCGGTAGAATGCCTCGTGGGCTAGGCGGAGCGAAGTATATTATAGAATGAAATTGATAGCTTATTGAGTAGGAATAGAGATTAAAATATACTCTCACCAGTAATATGAGATGATCTGAAGATGTCACAAATGCCTGTGTTTTGGAGGCTCGAAAAGGTCGGTTTCTCGCTAGCTCTAGCATATCGGGTAGGACTCTTGGCATTTTCTGCGATCAATTTATCCGCCACCGAGGAGGCCCCCCATTCCATGCTTCAAGTTCAGTATGGCGGTGGTACCAACAGCAAAGCGTAAGAGAATATCACCTCCAGAATCCTCGCATCTGGAAGTGCCTTCATCGACCTCGGTGCCACAACCTGCTGCCACTGAGGATTTTCTCGCAAGAGCTGCGGCTTGGAATCTGGAGCAGGACTATGAGCAGAGGCCAAGGAAGCAAGCGAAGAGAGAGGAGAGAAATACGAGGCTGCCTATAAAAACTGCTCAAGGGGTGGTGGAACAATTACATGTTCCTCAAGTTAGGAGCGAAGACGAGGATGATTGGCCGGACTCTGAAGACGATAGAGAAGCTGGAGACCCAGAGGCACTGGTCCATGAGCACATAGAAAAGGAGAATAAGGTTCCCATACGACAACAAATCCTTGAAGTCAAGGAGGAGCTCGCTAGGATCGCAAGCCTGCTTAATGAAAATCCAGAGGAGCACGCAGGTGGCTTTCGCACGTTAAATCAGATTGCTTCTTCTTCAAAGCCTACGATCAAGAAGCTAGCCTTCGCTACACAATTAGCAGTATTTAGAGATGCTATTCCCGGCTATCGAATACGTCCGATCGCTGAGGTGGATCAGACGGAAAAGGTGTCCAAGGATGTGAGGCGTCTACGGGCTTTCGAACAAACCCTTGTTAGCTCCTACCAAGCATACATAAAGGATCTTGCAAATGCTGCGAAGCCAAGCAGCAAGGGTATATCTGAAGCGACAGCAAGCGTGGCGTCTGTGGCAATATCCTGTGCTTGCGCTCTACTTCTCGCGGTACCCCATTTTAACTTCAGAGGAGAGCTGCTTAAGATTTTGGTCACGAGGCTCAGTCTGAGGAAGGTGGATGCTAATTTTATCAAATGCCGTGAGGCGATAGAGAACCTGTTTAGTAATGATGAAGATGGTACATCATCACTTGATGCTGTATCATTAATTACAAGGATGATGAAGTCTCGCAACTACCATGTGGACGAAAGTGTTCTGAACACCTTCTTACATCTTCGTCTCCTGACAGAATTCACTTCAAAAGCATCACAAAATCGAGTTGACAAGCCTGTTGCAGAAAGTGACTTGGGAGGCAAGAAACCCAAGTTCAAGAAGGAGTTTCGCAATAAGAAACTACGTAAGGTTATGAAGGAGAGGAAAGCCGTGGAAAAGGAATTCAAAGAAGCCGATGCTATAGTAAGCCACGAGCATCGGGACAAAATGCAAGCAGAAACACTGAAGCTTGTCTTTGTGACGTATTTCCGCATACTGAAAGCTAGAATACCCAATCTCATGGG
The DNA here is from genome assembly GCA_018257855.2 of Cladonia borealis. NCBI lineage: Eukaryota > Fungi > Ascomycota > Lecanoromycetes > Lecanorales > Cladoniaceae > Cladonia > Cladonia borealis. The sequence continues at coordinate 338,104 of JAFEKC020000013.1, forward strand.
TGCAGTACTGGAAGGTCTTGCCAAATACGCTCATTTGATCAATCAAGACTTCTTCGGAGACTTGCTTGAAGCCTTGAAGGATCTCGTCTCAGACGCCGAAGCGCTTCTGAACGAAAGTGAGGAAGAAGAGGACAATGAATCAACCTCAATCAGCAAAAAAGGGCGCGACTTCACCCGTGAAGCCCTCCTCTGCATCACCACCGCCTTTGCTCTCCTCGAAGGTCAAGACGTCGCTCGCTCGGCGTCCTCACTCAACCTCGATCTCACATTCTTCATATCCCATCTCTACGAATCTCTGCACACCCTCTCGCTAAATCCCGACATCGAACTCTCCGCCAAATCACTCCGTCTACCTGACCCACATGACCCCTCCTCCTCAACCCCCGCTCCAAAAGTAAATCTGCAAACAACAATGGTCCTCCTTCTCCGCGCCCTCACGTCAGTCCTAACACCCCGCTCCGTTCCCCCAATCCGACTTGCTGCCTTCACGAAACAGCTCTTCACCTCTTCTCTGCAATTACCCGAGAAATCCACGCTAGCGATGCTGAGTTTACTTAACAACGTTGCGAAGATCCATGGACGAAAGATCGCGGCACTGTGGAATACAGAGGAGAGGAAGGGCGATGGCGTTTTTGATGCGCTGAGGGGTGATTTGGAGAGTAGTAATCCGTTTGCGAGTACCATCTGGGAAGGAGAGTTGCTGAAGCTGCATTATGCGCCTGGGGTGAGAGAGGGTGTGAGGGGGATTGAGAAGGTGATTGGTGGTGTCAAGTGAGAGACGAGACGTAGAGACTTCTTTGCCTGGTGAAGTATTTTGTACATATGGGGAGAGCGGCAATGAGAAATGTACGTGGACATCGTTTGATACCCTATATAAGTAACAGAATGATCTTAGACTCCCTGAACACCCTTTGACCGATCTATAATCTCATACCATAACCCCATCATACCATCCCCTTATCGTTCAATCCGCCAAAACCGCCGCTCAACACCAAAGTATCCCATTACAAACCTATCTTCCTTACCTACCTACTCACCATCTCTATCCTTTCATCCTCCCCCTCCGATCCCCCGACATCCACCCACCTTGCATATCTCACCCCCAAAACCCCCATCAGTGTCAAAACAGTACCCAGTCATCGCCCCCAAACCCCAACATCCACCCAAGCCCCCCCATCATCCCCCCAAACCAAACTAACCTCCCCAACCATCAGTGTTAACCCATTCGCCTTTCGCCACTCCCTTATCACCCCGATAACAATCTGATATTGACTAGTGGCTAAGCCCCGGCAACTCAGGTCATCACAACACGATGACCACACACTATACCTATCTGAGGGTTTTTTTGCTTTCACTTTGAACGTCGTAGCAACGTCACCTCTTGATTTGGTGGTGATCATACCAAGTCAACCACCCCCAACGCCTCCCTCCCAACCCCCACAATACATAAATTCGGATCAATTGAGCCTCAGATATGTCAACACGAGCAGACCTGTCCTTATTGAGGCCTTCAAACCCCACCAGTCTCAAAACAACATGTCTTCACGCCATCCTCCCGATCCTACCCGATCCTCCCCAAAACCCCAACCACGTTCCACCCATCCTCCCCCCCCAGCGCCCAAAAGCCATACATAAGTGTCAAACTACCACCTCCTCCGCCCAAACCCCAACGACCTTCCACCTAGCAGCCAAACCACCATACATCAGTGTCAAAACAACACCTCCTCCGCTCAAACCTCACCAACATCCACCCAAGACATCATCCTCCCCCCAGCGCCCAAGACCCCATACATCAGTATCAAAACACCACCTACTCCCCCCATCCATCCTCCCCATCCTCCCCCAAGCCCCCGCAACACCCCACATATCCTCCCCCCAAACCCCCAACCCCCCATCAGTGCCAAAACACCACCCACCCCCCCGAAAACCCTATACATCAGTGCTGAAATACCACCTACTCCGCGCCCCCCGCGGCGCCCCCCCCCAACACATCATCCCCCCCCCCACCACATCCCCCTCTTAATCAACATCAGCAATGTTCTCCCTCCAACCTTCCCAATACTCGACCAAGACCCTCCAGCATCCATCCTCCCCCAAACACTACCTACTCCCCCTCTTCCCCGCCACGATTATCATACCTATCCGAGGCTGAAAGAAATAAACCCGAGAACGGAGGGGCGGCAAAACAGAGGGGGAAGAAGGGGAGAGGGGGTGGTTGCGATGGTGGGTAAATAGGGTAGTGGCATTCACCCACCCACCTCTGGCCCCCTAGATATAGTGTATCAATGACGAGAAGAGAATGGAGCTAAGTTAGATCTCATCCCGAAAGTGTTTATATTGATCGGAGTAAGGTAGGTAGGGTTATGATGAGTGAGTTTCAAATGAGGTAGTGGTTTTGTTGGGGGGCCGGGAGGGAGGTTGGGCAAGGGATTTCACGTACGGATGGATTTGAGGGATTTGAGGACGTATGCGCGGGAATGGTTCGTATTTCTATTATTCGCCTCTTTCATAACAGATGACCTCAGCATACTTTTCATTCATTCATATATCTCTTTTCACCTCTCATTCTCCGCCCTCAACTCCCTACTCACAACCCCCCCCTTATCCCTCCTCTTCGCATCCTCCTCCAACACCCTATCAATCACCTTCCCCACCTCCCTCACCTTCCCCACCGCAAGACCAATCCCCCTCAGCAACACCAACGCATCAACCTCCCCCCCCCCTCCCTTCTGCACTAAACACACTTCCCCCTGCGGATTAGCTGAAACCACGATTTCCCCTTCAGAGCATTGTTGCTCCTGTAGTGTTGCGTCCACGAGCATCTTTTCGCCGGATTCGAAGTAATTGAGTGTTATGCAGAGGGGGTGGTGGAGGAGAGCGAGGGGGACGGGGTCGCGTTCGAGGGGGGTGTAGACGATTAGGACGCCGCCTTTGATGCTGGTGTCGGGGATGCGGCAGTGGCGGAGGGCGGCGAGGGCGGCGATGCAGGAGGTGTCGATGAGGTTGCCGAAGTGGGAGAGGATGTGGATGTCTGCTCGGAGAGACCAGACCTGGGTGTAAGTGTAAGTGGATTTTTCCTTTTGAGGAAGGGTGTTGCGAGCATAGAGAGAGCTAGTGACAAACGACAGCGTGTTTCCTACCTTTTGCCCGGCAATTAGACAAAGTGATTCAGTAGAAAGCGCCTGAGAACGGCGGAGGGTGGTCTCAAGGACGCGGGACAGATGGGTTTCAAGGTCTGATTGGCTACGGAGAAAATGATGTTAGCGCCGCAATCTGAGGCCATGGGAGCAGTAGAGAAGAAGAGAGGGTGGTTGTCTTACCCATGCTGATACGGAGAGGAAGGAGGAATCTTACCGGCCGACTTCGAAGGCGGGCGAAGCGAGAGGGGAGAGCTCGGTGGTGATTGTGAAGATGCCGTCGAATTTTCTATCCGGGTAGGGAGATGCTATGCTGGCTGAGATGCGGCACAAGACTCTATGGGGTGAATCATATCAGCTGTAGAGCGCGGGGCAGAGGTTCATGGAGAGTCGGCACCTTGTCTTGCCCAATTGCACATCTGCAACACCATATTCCTCGCCAAAGGCGATGTGTAATTCGCGAAAAGCATCAAGAGGGCGGCCATCGAGGCGGATATTCTCCTGAAGAGCTTCTAGTATGAATGCTCGTTCATTGATTGAGGGTTCAGCTTCTCGAGGCATGCCTGGAAAGCCCAATGGAGTTCCAAACAGCAATAAGATCAGCAGCTGCACCAACTTCTAATATCAAAATGATTTTTGATCTGATACGCTGGCGTGGTTCGGCAGCTGTCAAGTTTGACCGTGCCGGGCAAGTTTCGCGAGCACTCGGCCTGTGGTGTACTTTACTTTAGGTGTAGTACCTCATACAGGGATGGATAGGGTTTACGTGTAGTGCTCCACAGAAGACTAATGTTCTTTACAGACCACTAGAGGCTCTCATTGCTCAGACAGGATAAGTGGATACAGATATTGCATGATTGATGCATGATTGAAGAGGGATTAAAGTTTCTAGCCGCTGTTATCAATCACTGTACTGGATGTATTGGAGGGAGATTGGAGGGATATTATTAGCTCAGCGCCAAGGTCAAGCCACTGGAGACCAATTGTGAGGCTGAAGATTAACGCCAAGCCGGCTCGCGTAGATGCCACGCCTTGGCGGGAGGATCTTCACCCGATGGAGCGATAGTGAAGTCGATAGTGCAAAACAGTAGAAGTAAATCAGAGGAGAGGGTGCCGATTGTTCCGGTATGGATGGATTGGAATTGGCATTGGCATTAACTTAAGGGGAATTGCGGTTGACTCGGTACAATCGGTACGATCGGTACAATCGGTACAAGATGGTCCGAGTCAAGTTGTGCACGCAACACAAATGGCATGTGACCTTTCTCTCCTGCATGTTATACTGTGTAATTGAGGAAGATTCTGCAAAGGAAGGTGCATTGTGTATCTGACGCTTGCGTGTTCAACCCAAAAAAACACAAAAACACCACTGGCGTCATAGAGCGGGACGTTGTGCTTAGGGTGCATACTGTGTACGAAGTAGAAGTAGAAGAAAATAAGGGCTGCGCGGCCCTAAGGGATAAGGTCCTCTAACGCGTGGACACTCCATCATACTACTTGCCCAATCAACCCTGCTTTTCCTTCGTCTTACATTCTGCATCTGTTTAATCATCGCATATTCTACCTGTACACTGTCGTTACTGTCTTTACCCTCACTTCATTAATCTGCTATCTCTGTACAAACCGCCAAAGCAGAATCCTCGACTGGCCCGTCATGACCTAATATATGCCAAAAAAGGATTTGCATCTCTCACACCATACCCAACGGACTTTCACGGACAACCCGCCCCTCCTTACATACCCAACTTCTGCCCTACGACGACTGCCCTCTACCTCTTCTTCATCCCCGACTTCTACTCGCAAGCCATTTCTGTCGAATCCATAGCCAAGAGTCATTGGTCGCGTGACCCTCGACAACCCATTTCTTGGGCTCGACCTTGTACATAGAGCACCTTGGACATCCTCATTCGTTATGGAGTCGAACCTAACCATCAGCGAAGCTCCTCCACAATGGAACAGCAAGCCCATGTACCATCTTCCACCATGGGGAGAGCCCCTGGTTCGTACGCCTTGGCACAGAATCAGAAATTTATACTAACAATATCTTCAGATCGTATTGTCCATTCTTTGTGGAGCTATGTTTTTAACAAGAAGACGAAATTATCAAATACTCGGAAAGCGAAAAGACACAACCTATAATGCCTACCTCGATTCTGATTCTTCCACCTCGTCCGACGACCTGTTAATGCATGACTCAGATATCGAGGATGAACTGCAACAGGACACAACGACTACCAAATATCTTCCCAAGCGAAGAAATTGTTTTGGACTGGCACTTTATACACCCAACACTTCCCGATTCGCAAATCACTTCCACAGCCGCATACTACAAAAGTTTCCTTTCCTCATCGAAATGTTTTACTGGATCATCACCTACCTCTTCTACCGCCTCACGAAAGTTTTCGCTGAGATAATATTCACGAGTTCGATAATAGACATTGCCCAGGCGCATGGGCTGGCCATTCTGGATTTTGAACAATTCAGCTGGGCAAGCTTTCTTTTCCCGTGGAAAGAGCACGACGTACAACACTGGTTCATGGAAGGTCATCAAACAGCTCTGACCATTCTCAACCGTGCTTACGCATTGATTCACATTCCCGGGACCGTCGGGTTCGTCAGCTTTCTTTTGTCTTTAGCGAACCAATCAGTTGCTAACACCCTCACAGCTTTATCGCCTGGTACTACTATATAGCCCCATCCCATGCCACCTTTGCTACCATTCGACGCACTCTCACCTTGACAAACCTTTTCGCCTTTCTTACCTTCACTCTTTATCCATGTATGCCTCCCCGCCTACTACCGGCAGAATACGGCTTTCACGACTCCGTCCGACACGACAACGCCACCTCGATATGGATGAGCGGTAAATACGTTAATTCTCTCGCCGCAATGCCGAGCATGCATTTCGGGTATGCATTTGTCATCGGCTGCACCATGTTCTACCACTCTGGCATCTTTCGAACGTCCCTGGAAAAGGGCGAATCGAAGAAAAGCATTTGGTGGAAGATAATATACTGTCTTATTGGGATAGGTTATCCCGCAATGATTTTAATAACTATCGTCGCGACGGCAAACCATTACTGGATGGATGCGCTGATGGCAACGGTTGTGGCTTGCGCCGCATACTTTTGTAATGGTATTTTCCTGGTACTGTTACCAGTAGAAGATATGCTACTCTGGGTGTTGAGGGCGGAGAAACCGATCCCGACAACGGGAGAAAGGTTCAGGCAGAGAGGAGGTCGGATATGATCAATGATTTCATCTCTGGGGACATCCAACAATGGGAGAGGTTGCCAGAAGGGCGACTCTGCCTCTAATGATTCTGGCGTATTGCGAACGCCGCTACAATAATTTGAGTATTGGGGATGGAATCTGCAAGCAGGGAGCCGCTCTGTCGTGCAATAGCCAGAAGGAAGATTTGGACCAAGAGCCCAAGCACTGGCAACATGGTCTATGAAGAGGTGTAAATAGTTCGTCCGCCACTTGAACAGCATGGCGTGGAACACCACGCTACGGCAGTTCTAGATCTGAAGAGGGTATGGGATGGACATTGGAGCATGGAATTGGAACGATGTCTACATCAAGCATGCAGCTGGTTGTATATATAACAATGAACGGAATCCATTCACTCATCTAAGATGTCTTATATTGTTTTGATCCGCACGGGAAAGTAAAAGTTATAAACCCCCAACCACGCCACAGTGAAAGGGATGAATTACTCTATCAATAGCTAATTATTGACACCCTCCTATCTCACCAAAGAAGAAGATGGAGTGGTAAGGGTATCCTCTCGTAAAGGCCCTCCCAAACCCCTCTGGAATAATAAATAAATTAATAAAATTAATTAAACAACAATCTGCAAAACATATTTTTATTTAAATCTTTTGAAGGACCTCGGAAATTTATTTTACACAAATATATATCTCGGATGGATAGAAAATTACAGTAGTAATAATGAGCACTGGAACCGAAATTATCTCCTCTCGCCTTGAATGGCCGATTGATAGTCGATTGCAGAATGCTTTACGCAGCCGCATAGATACCAGCCAGCCGACGCTTCGTCCATTTTTCATAGCCCCGCTTTATCGAAGCGATTTGGACCGGTGCAGCATAAGGTACCGCTCCCCCCCCTCACAGCATTCCCACCTCATCAAATCCCCCTCAGCCTCTTCCTCGCACTCCCCCCTCCCTTCCCCCCCTCCCCCTCCTCCCCCCCCTGCGTCTTCCTCCTCCTCTCCTCCCTCTTCTCCTCCGCATCCAGCACAAAACTCAACACATCAAACGCAAACTCCGGATACTCCAAACACATCTCCCTAAACTCCCCTTCCGTCTCATGTCTCAACACATGGCTCCTCTGTCCCCAAAAACTCGCTACCGGTTTCCGAATCGTCACATCGCCCTTTTCCGTATGACTATATACGTAGCGCGCGTAATTGATTTCCGCCCGCGCGGTGGAGTTTATGAGATGGATTTTTGAGTGCGCGAGGGTTTTTAAAAGGGGAAGAGAGAATTCGGAGGCGAGGGTGTAGACTTTGGCGTGTTTGAGGAGTTGGGCGCCGGTGGTGTCGATGGCGGGGAGGGAGGGGGAGGTGGCGAGGGTGCCGGAGGGGGTTTTGGGAGGGAAGTATTCGCCTGTGTAGAGGTATTCGAGGACGGCAGAGGTGGCTTCGAGGTCGGCGGTGGGGAGGGAGAGGGTAGTTTGGGGGGAGGAGGAGGAGGGGGAGATGGCGGTTATGAAGTAGGGGGATTTGAGGAGGAGGAGTTGGTGGGCGGTTAGGGTTGTGGGGGAGGGGGGGGGGCCGATGCGGAGGGTTATTATGGGGGATTTGAGATAGCTGGGATGTGAGAGGTGGGTTAGTGATGATGAGTTTGGTTTGGGGGAAGGGGGGGTAGGGGAGGGGGTATGTTACTCGGCGAATGTTGATCGGGCAGCGGAGGTTTCTGTTTCCATTTGGGTTTCTTCTTCTTCGACATCGTCGCCCGGCGCATCGGCTTGGGCGTTGGTTTCGCCTACTTCGAGGACGTCACCATTGTCGTTGCCTTGCATGTCAATGTCAATGGAGTCATCGGCGGTCCCGGTGGAGATGCGGACTTCTGGTTCCGCCATGATGGGGATTTCAATTGGTCTAGTTTCACGTGGGAAATAGCTCAGAGAAATTATTCGGGGGCGGGTATGCTTTTATTGAAGGGAAGAATTGCGCAGTAATTGCAACAAAATATAATTGAACCAACTCTGTATGGGAAAGACTGACAAAGAAACCATGAGAAGAGTAGACACGGAGAGAGTGAGAGTGGTGGGAGAACTTTGTATGGAGAAAAGAGAAGGCTGGAACTGGTACCTGAGGCTGGCGCTAGTCAGCGGCTTCTTCCCGGCTTGGCACCCTAGAGAAAGTACTAAAGTACTGCCTGATTGTACTGCGGACAATTGCGGGCAGGTGGAGCAGCGGGGAAATCTATATCTTGCAATACTATCTCCTCCCCATGCAACACACCACACAATCTCATTGACATCCCTAACCAGTCAATTCCGATCAACAAGCCATCAAAATGGCTCGACCTCGAAGGTTCCGTAAGTACTGTCCAAGCTGTGTATTCTCAACTCCCAAGCTAACCATACCCCCCCACACCAGAGAATCCCGCTCTCTTGTACGCCCCTCCACCCGTCCATCCCAATACAATCCCTCTAAAACCCCCGCGAATAGCATCTGCGATATCCAAGAAAAATTCCGCCCTGCAATCTTCGAATACCCAAAAGTAATATCCACCGCTCAAAAAATGATCCGCGCCTGCACCACCCTCCGCATCCCCATCTACGCCACCACGCAATCAGCCTCGCGCCTCGGTCCCCTCTGCACTGAACTCACCACCGCTGCGCCCAATAATTCGCTCTTCACTATCGATAAGACGGCCTTTTCAATGCTCGTGCCTGATCTGCGATTCGCTTTGCAAACAAACTCCAGTCAGCAGTATCAGGTTGCCATTGTGGGGATTGAGACGCATATTTGTGTGACGCAGACGGCGCTGGATTTGTTGAGTGAGGGACATAGGGTTTATGTGCTTGTGGATGGGGTGAGTAGTTGTAATGCGGGCGAGAGGACAGTGGCCTTGGAGAGGTTGAGGGCCGAGGGGGCCATTGTTACTACAAGTGAGAGCTTTTTGTATGAGTGTATGGGGGATGCGGGCATTCCGGAGTGAGTATTCCTTTTGGTTCAAGTTTGAAAATGGAGGAGTTTGCCCTCGACTTACGGTTTTCATGCAGATTCAAGACCATTGCTGGCTTGGTGAAGGAGACGAAAGAAAGTACGAAGGATGCAGTGCAAACTCTGTGTAAAATGTAGGAGATAGGGGAAAAGGGAAAACGTAGACCATAGAAGTGCAGACCACGAAGATGTACATATGTAAAACTTTCTTTATTCCTGCATAGGTGTAATACTACACACAGGTATTGTACATATTATAGCACAAACAAGAAGTATTGACCATGAGTCAAAGTCTTCTCGGGATAGCAAGCAGAAGAGCTTCCTCAGTCGGTCGGCGCAGAGGATTTCTGCTGGCCTGCATTCAACCATGGGAAAGCTGAAGCCCCACCAACTGGGTTACTCGTCCTTGGTTTGCTGCCGCTCAACGGCTTAGGATCACTGGTAAAGGACCTTCGCTCGGTATCAATACGTTGATTCTCATCATTTCCACTGGGTCGACTTGTATCCCCAAATCGCGAAGGGGCAGCATCAAATCCCACTGGCTGTTGCGCGGAGCTCGTACGAGGAGCATTTGCTCGTAATGGCTTGAGCACTTTCATTCCTCTGCCACGACCCGGTCGTTGATATCCAGAAGTTGTTGGGTTTGCTGCAGAGTCTGTCCGCGCACCTATGGTAGACTCTCGTCTCCAGGCACCGCCAGACGGTCCCCAAACGTTGCCGCTCTCTGTTCTTGATGGTGTACTAGCTGATGTGCCATTCGCTAAGCTTTCCGAGTCCTGAAGGTCAGTGCTAGCTTTCGGTAAAGATGTGACGTCGCTATCGTTAGAGACTACTGAAGTCTTTCTTCCCTCACCTATCACCGATGGCGAAGACCTTGCAGACGGACCCATGAGGCCTGTCGCGGACTGCGGCTTACTTTCTTCTGGTTGATCATCAGGGTGATTAGCTGAAAGCTTCGGCGTTGGTTCCTTCGCCTTTCCATTACTTTTAGCAAATTCGCGGGCATGACCGGGCTCAGCTGCCACAGAAGACTCAAAAGAATTATCACCCGCATTAGTCTGCAAATTCTGGAATAGAACCGCATTTTCCGGACGTACCAAAGGGACAGAGAGCTTGTTGCGATCATCATCAAAGAGTGTAAGTCGATCGAGGGAGAAATGTATGTCAGCATTGCGAGTCCGTAGCACATCGCATCCAATGAAGATCTGGATCGCGTCTTCTTTACACTGTGTATCTGGCACCACAAAAGTAGTGGTTAAGGTTGGTAGAGTTGGCGCTGGACTAATTGAGCGTGCTGAAGATTGCTGGATCGTGGCCTCGGGAAGATAGACGGGGAGCTTGATAACGCGTTGTCCTTCACGGTCTGTTGTTATCTGATCCTGGTACCCTAGACGAGATATTAAACCGAAATCTACTGTTGACTTATAAGACCCTGTGCAGACTACAGCATAAAGTAAAGTTTCGTTTGAGAAGTTGGTGTCAAGCCAGCAGCGGATGATTGATGGCACAGGACCCAAGATGAACAAGCCCGGCGGAGGGCCCAAAGGCACAAAGGGAGCCACTGTGGCCGAGAGCGGACGAGATTCGAAACCAAAACTGCTTGCCCGGGCTGAATGAGTCGAACTTTGTCTGCCTTCTGACCTGTGCGATGAAGAGCGTTCAGTCATAGGGTGACTACCAAATGCACTACCAGTCCTCTGTGGTAGAAAGTCTGCTGACGACCGAGATGCCTGACCGAAGTGGCCTTGCATGGCGCTCTCATCGAAACGGACACTATTAGCTCTAGAAGCACCTCTTCTTGGTTCGTCATCCGTATCGAGATGTAGACTTCCAAGCATATTACTGGACTCTTGATCGAAGTTTTTGAAGGCTTCTGCAGCAGGGTTGTAGCCTTGCTCTTTTTAACAAGAATTAGCAAATTTTCTGATAGACACATGGGAGCTGTTATACCGTGCTGGGGAGTCCCATTTATAGTGCTAGGAAAGGGTGATTGACTGCCCCATGGGGACTTTATGCGATTGTCACTGTCCTGTCGTTGCTCGAGACGCATGAGCCGGTCGGCATGCTCCGCTTGCGTAGCGTAGACATTCTTCATTTCGTTTTGTAAGCGCCAGAGATCGTCTTTAGAAGCAAGTCCGTACTGCGGATCCATCTAGTACGGAAAAGCCGAGTCAACACAACCAGTGTTGATCGTCTCCCCGGTCATCTATGCAAGCCCAAGCTAGCAGCTTCGTCGTGTTCTCGATAGCCTTGAATAACCCTTATGAGCAATCGGATGTTGTAGATATGGTATAGGCGCAACTCCTAACTCCTCCAGCTCCACCTCCCTCCCTAATGCGCCGGCGGCGAGGTCCCGTTCACCACCCTACTTAGGTTGTCAATGAAGATTCCCATTATTCGGAGGATTGTCCCGACTTACCTCCAACCCGAGCTTCGCGTTCTATACGAAGATTCGATAATGGTCTATGTCTCTAACACTTGACTAAGGTACTTGTGTGAGGTCCTGAGAATGGATTGATTTAGCGAATGGCGAGCCTCGGATCCAGGTGGTCACCCAAAAAGCCTTGTCAAGAGTAGCTTGTTGTCCTTGAATGTGTGCTGGCTGGTCTTCTTTCTGCTGCGATCAAAGTATCATTGCATTAGCGATACCCCGAAAGTGTAGCTAGTAGTTTCCTCGTGCTAGAGGACCCGTTCAGAGTGAACGCGGCACTGAGAAAGTTTTTGGATGTACGTGAGTTGTATTAGGACTGAATTGGGAAGAGTGGAGTGAAACCTCGAGGGTTGAATGAGGAAGTGTTCTGAAACCGGCGTCGGACAGGCAGACTACGACAGTGGAGGAAGCGGTAGTGCAATATCCGTCCTTCTAGCGTACCAAATTAATGGATTCTGTTATGTTAGATGCATTAACACCTCAAACATCTTGAGGAAGCAAAAGACCGAATCAGATTTTCGGTCCTGCACTTAATGGAGACGTACTAACATTTGTCTCTTTATCCGCTACGGTATGGCCACATGGTCTACAGAGGGGTCTGGACTCTTACAAAATGCCCCGCAAAGAATATGTCTTATGATATTTAGGCGCATTAACAACACGCCAACTCACACTGCTCCTGCTCAATCGCTGCTGCCTCAAATTCCCCCATGAACAGCCGCGGACTGCATTCTTCGGTCGCACATTACTCCGCAGTAATTACAGCAGCTAATACCCCGACTGTGGGGCTACGAGGCTGACGCGACTCCCATCTGCATGAAAGACCGACAAGCGATCTGCAAAGCTCTTTGAACATGCGCTTCGGATTTCTCGCCTCTACGAGCTTGCTTAAAAAGACTCAATTATCGGTGTCGAAAGACGTGCACCCAGGCCAACATTAAACAGCTGCACAGCAGCTCTTGTTTGATGTAGGAGGGTCGAGGCATGCATACACCTGACGAAAAGCATGCTGGATCAGAGTCACTGTCCTCGATACCCCAACTTCCGCGGACCCCAAGTCCTTCCAAAGATCCCGGTATTGCTCCCAATGAAGGGTTATCTGAAGCCGACAAAGATGCAGTCCCAGATCTCGAGAATATAAATGTCTTCACTCTGAAGCCTGTGGCGGCTCTGAAGCTCCTCTGTGGTACAATCGAAGGACTTGTACGAATGACAGGCGACGTACCGCCAACGCCTCCGATCAGTCTACCCAGCACCCCAAACCTAGGTGTCATGCAGACTGAGAAAGAGAATGTTGCCCGGCACGTGAAGGAGGTAGCTCGTCGAATGTCTGGAACAATAGACGGAGCCAAAGATGTGGATAGTGTTTCCCCAAGAGCAAAGACTCCAATCGGAAGCCCAGAAGCCCACCCTACCGAGCCTTTCCATGTTGTTGGGGCCAATATGGAGTCTCTGAGCGTTCAACATGGAGCAATCACTAGGAAGTTTTACTCTAAAAAGCCTCCCGCGATTGGGCTGGAAGAGTACCTGATGCGGATTCATGGCTATTGCCCCATGTCCACCGCGGTCTACCTTGCTACCAGTTTGTATATCTACAGACTTGCTGTAGTGGAAAAAATCATTCCAGTAACTGCTCGTAACGTCCATCGTCTTGTGCTTGCGGGCCTTCGAGTTGCCATGAAAGCTTTGGAAGATCTTAGCTATTCGCATCAGCGTTTTGCTAAAGTTGGTGGTGTGAGTGAGCCAGAACTCGCAAAATTGGAAGTCAGCTTTTGCTTTCTGACAAATTTTGAGCTAAGAGTCGACCATGAGATGCTATTGCATCATGCCAAAACTATACGAGAGGGCCCGTTGATGTATGGATGCTCGGCAGATATTCATCTAAGGCTGCCTTGGCTCCAGGACAAGCGTACAGTGGTGGTTGGTCAGGCGAAGCCAAGTGCTGCGATGAAGGCAGAGGCGCCTGCTGCTGCATAATGTGTTGTCTCAATTCCAAATGAGCAAATCAGGGAAGGGCTTCAGCAAAATTATATTTTTTCGACCACAGTGAGATGCCCGTAAGGGAATCTGAAATCCGTGATCTCCTTGATCAAGTCAGGGCACATCTTTTTTTGAGGGACGACAAATCTCGGGGGTCAGAATACTTATGACCTTCAGACTGTAATGTTCTTGAGGCAGGAAAGACAACACCCAGTCTGTAGGATCGCCCAGCAAAAGCCATCCCATGCAGATTGTTAAGCTTTACATATATTATCAGGTAGCGCTTATAATGCCAGGCCTAGTCATCCTCTAACGGTTTTCAGGAGATTTAGGTTGATTGGAGGTGGCAGGAGTGGTCGGTGGGCGCGAAATGTCGAGCAGTCCTCCATCGTGGGTCCTGCAGACTGTCCGTAAAAGCTTTGTTCCTACTTTTAGGGTTCCGGAGTGATACTACCATTTTATGTAAGGGTAATTAACGTACGCTGTATGATAGCAAGAACACCTTCCTTAGTAGCCTGTGATGCTCTAGATGTTGAATGAATTGAATAGCTTGATAGTAGATGCTGATTGGTTGCTATATCGGGACCCTTGCTAGCCCAATTCGGTTGCCCGGGTCTTGACTGAGAGGCCGGCGTCGTCACTTTCAATATCTGAACTCCTCACACTCGTCACTTACAGCGTTCCTCACGAGTTCGAAGCCCACTATCGATTACGAACACCAGTCTGCTGGGGTCTGCCTTGGTTCCGCGTACACTCATTACCAGCTGCATCATCCATAACAAATATGCTTTTCAGGCTTCTTCTTCTACTGGCGGCAGTCGCCCCCTACACCCTCGCTGATGTCGAATTTACATCTCCTGCGGCAGGGGCCACGGTAACAGGTGGCTCAACACTAGATATTAAATGGAAAGACTCTGGGACGGCACCTCCAATATCGTCTTTTTCCACGTACCAATTATTTCTCTGCGCTGGAGGGAATGATGCGGGCAGCTTCGTCAGTACTCAGAACGCGTGCAGCCAGATTCGTTTGAGGCTCGTTGTGGCACTGCTGACTTTTTCATCGTAGCTCCCGTTGATTCCTCTTTCCACCAATGGAGAATATAGTGCTGGGAATACGGCAGCAGGAACTGTACAAGTTGGCATAGGAGCGCCCACCAAGAATGCATAGTAAGGATATACTCACTCATTTTTATTGAATAGAAGGGTGGTAATGACTTTATCTTTAGCTTCCTAAAAATGATATCTGTCGCACCAGGCGGTACTGTCATCAATTACTCAAATCGATTCTCACTAAGTGGCATGACGGGCACTTTCCCTGCGGCTGTACAGCAAGGTTTAGCAGGCTTAACAGGCACTGATGGCCCACCAACCGAGAACAACATCGCTTCCAATCCAGATGCTGGCGCCGCTACTGGAGCTGGAGGTCCATACGCGGTGACTTACACAGCACAGACTGGCCTCACTAAATATGCTCCTATGCAAGGCAAACCTGGGACTAAAATTACCGCTAAATCTCCAACGCCTCAATACCCTACAAGTTCTGTTCATTTCGCCGTCACCTTCCTTCCAACGCCAAGTCAAGTCACTACTATGACTCTGAGCGCGACCTACAGCACTTCAAGCATAGAGAATACGGTATGCAATTATCCGAGGCTTCACGGTAGCTTTGACTCATATAGAAACCTTGCTAATGAACGTACAGGCTGCTCCAGCCCCTCCACCTCAGAACGATATGCAGAAATATCTCGCTCGTTGGAGGGATTAGAGGCTTTTCAGCCTGCCATTTGTGATCCTAGTGCTGCACTTTAGCGGGAGGGGCATTGTTAATAGATCACCCTGTACGAGACGTCGAGTCTTTGTTTGTTGCATGTCGAGGCGTTTACAGAGCATTTGCTGGAGCAATTATAGATATCTATAGACAATGCATTGAAAACACATTCATAATCTCAACTCTGAGTCACAAACCTATCTCTATATAATGAGATCTTGTATGACTGCAAGATTATCCCAATTCAAGAGCTTTCTCCCAAGTACAATTGCAAGTACTCGCCATCCCCCATTCCCCTCACTAAGCATCAGACCTCATTGCCAAAAAAGGTCTTCCGCGCAATATTTACCAGCCATGAAACATCAAGATGAAATTCTTCGAGGCAAATACCCCGCCAAGGCGCACTGTTCCAAAGTCGCCGCTTATCTTAAAGAAAAGACTGGAATTGATGGCCCATCGAGAATCTACCTCCAAGGCCAAAAGACCCGTATGATAGAGGACAATGACGAGCCTCAACCATTCCGGTCTACCTCCTTCAGGCGGATTGATAGATCAGAACTCTTACTAACATCTTTCCTAGACAGCGCCGTCACTTCTTCTACCTAACAGGCTGCGCCCTTCCTGACTGTCATGTCGTCTATCACATCCCCACCTCCACCCTAACGCTTTTCATCCCACCCCTCGATCCCTCCTCCGTAATCTGGTCCGGTCTCCCCCTATCTGTCAAAGATGCTCTCGAGAAATACGATATAGATGATTGCCGTCCCTCCACCGAATTGCACGATTATCTAGGCGAGATAGGGCCGCAGAAACTGTCATTCGAGGAACGGCAGCATGCCACTCAGCCATTAACATTCGCTGAGAAAGCCCACCTACCAGAAGACCAATTCGACCAATCCGTCTTCCTACCCTGGAATCTCGATGCCCTACACGACGCTATCGACGAATGCCGCGTGACAAAAGATGCCTACGAAGTAGCCGCCATCCAAAAAGCCAACGAGGTATCCACAGCCGCTCACATTGCAGTTATGAAGAATCTCAAACACGTCCACAATGAGCAAGAGCTCGAAGCAGTCTTTCTAGAGCGTTCTATAGCGCTGGGTTGCAAAGAGCAAGCATACCATGGCATTTTCGGTTCGGGACGTAATGCTGCTACACTACACTACCAGGCTAACAACCAGCCATTGAGCGGTCGATGGAATCTCCTAGTCGATGCGGGAGCAGAATGGGAATGCTACTGCTCAGACGTCACCAGGACGATGCCGCTCGGGGGCAAATTCAACGAGGAAAGCGAGCAGATATATAAGATCGTGCAAAGAATGCAAGAGGAGTGTTTCAGCATGTTGAAATCCGGTGTACAGTGGGAAGATGTGCATGTCCGAGCACATGAGGTTGCTATTGAAGGGCTTTTAAACCTAGGTATACTGAAAGGTGATAAGAAAGCTATCTTCGATGCTAGGACGAGTGTTGCGTTCTTTCCACATGGGTTAGGGCATTATCTGGGTATGGACACGCATGATACAGGGGGTCATCCGAATTACGAGGACGGGGATAAGATGTTTCAGTACCTACGCGTCAGAGGAAAACTACCGGAGGGCAGTGTAATTACTGTAGAACCGGGTGTTTATTTTTGCAGATTTATTATTGAGCCGTACCTTCAGGATGAGAAGCAGAGTAAGTTCATTGACGAGAAGGTGTTGGAGAAGTATTGGGATGTTGGAGGCGTGAGAATTGAAGGTACGTCTCGCTTTTAGGATTTCTGGAGAATAGAGCTGATGGAGTAGTAGATGATATTTTGATCACGAAGGATGGTTACGAGAACCTGACGACTGCTCCTAAAGGGATTGACGAGATGATGAAAATCATTGACGGCTAGCTATTAGATTAATCCATTATAGAGGTCAAATTCCATGAGATCTAAGTAAATGGATTGTATTGAAAGAAGACGGCAACCCCCAGTTGCCCAAGCTCCTCATCTCCCAATATGTTCGTACATGACAACAGCAGACAGACCTATGGGGTATTCGTAGCCATACTCCGGCTCTACTTCTCTTCTTAATTGTAATCATATAGAATCTATCGAGCCAATCTTGAACTTCATCCATAAATCTTCTGAGCACAACTAATCATACCTGTCGCCATTCAATGCAGCGGTCTGATATTTGTATGGTGGAAAATGTACATCTGTTATTGTTCTTACTCTTTCAGACCTCATACAGGGGTAATATGCACAGACATGGACGACAAATATCAGCTAGGAACGGCCGTATAGAAGAAATCAACAAGAAAAAGGAAAATTCAACCCCGATTCGGCACGAACAGCAAGGCTATGACGAGCCAGGAGTACGAAGACATGGTAGCCATGCCAAAAGAAAAGGATAGAAGTGAACTACATGAATGATAGACTCGGTACGTGAGCAGGAATGATGGAGAATTGCGAATCCGTCTATTCAAACCCGCCATGTTATCTGTCAATAGACGAATTTAATATATGATCTGTACATGAGGGCCCCAAGCCCTACTTCCGCTTCTACAAAACACTCTGCCCAATGCTCCGAACGCCCAAACGCTATGCTAATGCTATGCTCTTTCCAACACCACATTCCAAAAAAATGCACTACTATTCGCACAAAATGCCCTTGTTATAAGGTATCAGTCATCCCATCTTTTTCCAACTCCTTAACATACCTAACAAAAGCCTTCTTATGCACCATCCCCGCAAATTGTCCATCCTTCAACACACAAATATACCTCAACCCCAATTTAACAAAACACTGAAAAACTAGATCCATCGGAGAATGAACATCAAGCGCCACAGGCGACGGATCAATATAAGGGGTAAAATCTGTCGGATCGTGTTCGTGATCTTCGTCGTCTTCGATGTCGTCGTGCCAGATGACTTCTGTAGCCATTAAGCAGAGGCTTTGTTCTTCGTCCTCGAGTTTGTCGAGAGCAAATTCGAGGTCGGGAGCTGGAATGAGGCCGACGAGGATGCCGTGACGGATAATGGGGAGACCGCCGTCGATTTCGCCGGCATCGTGGAGGAAGTCTAGTTTTCTTCGGAGGACTTTGGCGGAAATGAGGGGTGAATTGGAGATATCGATGATGCGGTGGGTGCGAGGTTTAGGGGTGATGCTGCCAAGGTCGTTGGTAAAGATTGGACGCAGCTTGTTATCCAGGAGAGGGTATGAATTCATGTCTGTCAGGAGGTCATAAATACTGAGAGGCTCGAGAGCGTCCGCTGTCCATTTTGCTACTAGGACTGAAATCGAAAATGGTAGGACGTGGTCCAAGCTGCCAGTGAGCTCGAAGAGGATGACGGCTAGTGTGACTGATAATCTGGTTACACCACACATTGTCGCTCCCGCAGCAACTAGGGCGTAGACTCCTGGAGTGACACAACCCTCGAGCTCTCCACCTGTGGGGCAACTTCCAAATATTGCATTATCAGGATACATGACTACCAGATATTGGACCAGGTGGCCGACAATGCGTCCCATCAAGCCGCCAACTACCATAGACGGAACATAGATACCCGCAGGTACTTTTATTCCAAAGGTAATAGTTGTAAGAATGCTTTTAATGATGAAAGCAACGCACAGGTAGCGAACTACACCTAGGATCTCGTCCTCCTTCCGAGGACATAAACCAGAATTGGTATCCTGGCATGGACTGGCTAGTTCAAAGAGAAGCTCGGTCACAGCAAGTTTAGCGTAGCGATTCCAGAAGCTAGCTGATCCTGTGATGAGAGCCACGAGTACGACCTCGAGTACGGGCCACTTTCTGATAGCTGGAATGCGACGAAAGGTAGTGGCCCAGATCCGGGAGGCTTTAATGAAAAGAGCACCAAGGGCACCTCCCATAACACCGAGGAGGATGAAAACTACCATCTCGAAAAATTTCCAATCGGAAATATATCGGACCTCGAAAATAACTATCTTTCCAGTGCCGTAGGGATTGAGAAATTTGAGCGACAAAGCGGCTACTATACAGCAAAAGAAGGTCCTGAAGAGCGTTTTGGGGGGAAAGTAGTAGCTGACTTCCTCCAGACTGAACAGTACGCCTCCGATCGGGGCACCGAATGCGACACCAACCCCACTGGCAGCGCTTGCGCTGAGAACCTCGCGTCGCTTTCCATCATTATGGTTGTATTTTGAGAATAGTCTGCAGGCGATGTTACCTACGCACGTAGCGATGTGCACATATGGACCTTCTTTGCCGAGACTCAGTCCGGAGGCCACGCTGAGTATTAGGGCAAGAGTCTTCACCACGAGAGTTCGAACACCCAGGTACCCGTGCACGACAAATCCACTAAGGATGACCTTGACCTCTGCCACACCGCTACCCGCCGCGGGATAGTATACCATGGTGGAGGGTTTACGCCTGGAGCCCGCAGATTCAGTTGGAATCATGCCGCTCTTGTCGTCTACCACGCCGCGATGCTCAGCGCCCAAATCTTCGTCCAATGTGGATAATGAGAATTTGGATGGTATTTCAGTCTTCGTCAGTAGAGTTAGGAAGCATGCTAAAACGGAAAGAAGAATGACAGAAACAACATAAGCTACGAAGTCAACCCATTTCTCCTCAACACCAGCAAAACTCATGCGTTGCCCCCAGGTTTCCCAAGAGGAACAAAGCTCTTGACCTTGGCAGCACTTTCTTTTACTGAAATACCAGCCTTCTTTGCAATGACCCTCTTTGATATCAAAGATAGACGACTCTGTGACATTGACAAAGTAGGCTATACAGGCTGTAATGCAACCAATGATAGCCACCAATACCCAGCCTTGGGCTCCATCGAACCAAGCATAGACGCGCCCTCGCAAGTCCTTTCGCGATCTCAAGTCACGGACTCGAAAAGCATCGGCAATACTGTCGTGGACCCAATCGGTTGACGTGAATTGATCGTACCATACACGCTCGTCCGTGAATATAGAGGACTTAGATTCCTCCATTCCATTCGGGGGTAGCCTTCGGCCAGAGCTTAAAGCGCTTGCGATGCGAAGACCCCATGAGCTTGCTCTGCTGTGGTTCCTAGGCATTCGCATGCTAGCTTGGCTTGCCGTGCGCGAAAAGCGCGGCCGTGCAGTATTTGGCTCTGTGTAGCTCCTATGTGGTCCTTCTCCGAACCCTAGTAAACTGGAGCGTTCATCGGATGCTGACTGTAGCCTGGACGGCATCCGACTTCGCAGGTCCACTTCCGATGTCATTGCAGAGCGCAGCCGGCGAGTTGATGTTGGGGAAGGCAATATGAAACTAGCTTGTTGCGATATGAGATTGTCTTCTTCATCGTCGTCTTCATCGACTTTCTGAGCGGCGAACTGGGAGGACGTGGATCGAGGCATTGTGAGAGGTGGGGGAGTACGAAGTGGAGCGAAGCTTAGACGAAGATTTCTAGGGTTTCGGTTGTCAGTCATGTTAGGTTGAGTCATCATATGGCTTTGGACAAGGAAAAGTGTGAGTACATGAGGCGTGCATCAGCAGGGACGGCAAGCACGAGATGCAGGCAGGTGCGAATGATGGGTTATAATCCTATCCATGACTGTGAAGGAATACGATCTTCTTTAGCCGCGTAAGAAGGATGAGGCACAGGGGCAAAGTTGAAGGGATTGAAACACTGCGGATGGCGTTTCAATGGAACAAAGGAACAATAATCGGGTGGTTGGTACAAGCAGGCATGTATGTTGACCCAGGGACACCCCTATGGCTGTACGAGTTTCATAATAGACGTTCCACGGGGTACGATACTAGATGTACCTCAAGTCAGGCGAGCAACTACCATATAAATTAGAAACCGGTCAGACGTGCTCTGTTATACCAAGTGTGGGGAAGGGGAAATCCCCGTACATGTCACGTTTCTCTTCCGTTAGAAAGCTATTTTTTGGTCATTTGAGACGGGCAAACAGGCAACGGTGGCCATAGCCCGGCGCTCTCCCGCCTAGCACCATCCGGGGTACACCATGGCGACGCTGCTTAGGCGCCTCCCTTCGCGGCACATCTGCCAATCATTCACGCGGTCTGGGCCTAAGCTCGCTCGACTACAACGGACTCAGTTGGAAACTTCATCATAGTGTGGGATTGCGACGATAGAGTTTGAGGCCAGATAGATCATATGAGTTGAGTTGGCGAAGAGAGTCAGTTGCGTGAGCCGAATGCCGAGGGCCTTTGAAGACAGCAATGCAACAGATCCACCAACATAGCTGCGGGTATAGTTGATAATGTGAGCAATCTCCTTGGGACTGTGTCCTATCCAGTATGAATGAAAGCATGCGGAAAAGAGTGATCTGAATCTGCAAGGAACGTAGATGGGAATCTGTTTGGAAGCCCAAGGCCATGGTAAATGTTGTCGCGTATGCAGGTTCTCCGCTCCGTGACGTAACAGACGGGATGACCGTTACAATGTGAGATTATGAGCCTGAATAGAGTGCTTGAGCTTCAATTGAGAGGCAACGTTGCAGTTCACTACGAAATCGAAACGTATCATAGTCGAGGTTGAACAATAGCAGACAATATGCCACGAGAACAACCACCAATCAAGGTCTCCACCGACCAGACTGAAGAGGAAAAGGTACCATTTTACAGCTCATGCAGCAAAGCATCCCTCCGCTGAATTGCTATTACTAGAAAAACATCGCCGTCGTCTTAGAATACATGTCGACCGCCTACTCTCCTAAAGATAACAAGGGTCGCTCCTCAGTCTCCCATCTTTGCACTACAGATTCGACCTTCACCGCGCCCACAACCTTCCCCAACTGCCACACGCCCCTCGACTATGCCGATTCCCATGCACATGTCATGTCAGCCATTGCGGATCTCCACATTGTCTCGTATGATATCGTCTTCGCGAAGGCTGGACATGTGCTATTGAGGTACAGCGCCGAAGGAAGCCACTGCGGCGAACCACACAATGGCATAGAACCAAGTGGAAGGAAAGCAAAGTGGTCGGCTGCTGCAATCTTTGAGGTCAGGAATGGAAAGATACATAGTTTTACCAAAGAATGGGATAAGCTTAATATGTGGAAGCAACTTGGCTGGATGAAAGGCGACGGATATATATGAGAAGCTGTAGAGAAACGAAGAAAATTGAATCAGCCTTGCATTGTACTCCCCGTAGTCGTATTTCACGACTTGTGTACAGTCCAACTCGCGGGTCCTAATGTACGCAGTATCTATCTAACAGTAACACCGTGGGAATGAAGGTACTGCTAGCGAAAAAAGACTGCATTAGATTTCTCTGGGCACCATTAAATGATCAATATACTGATGGAAGTATTTGGAGCATTGACGATAAGGATAGATGCCCTGAATCTCTCATGCAAGAGCACTCCCTTCCGGTTTCCCTGTTAATGTGTACGAAGTATTGATGTATGAATACTGATGAAACAATTCGACGCAAGGGGATCCACCGACGTAGCTAAGCAGGTCCTCAGACTCTTTCATTGGTCGATCTGTACAACAAAATCGGGTTGCTGTAGAAGAATCTGTACAACAGAAACGGGTAGTTGCAGAAGAATCTGTACAAGGAGACCAGAAAATCAGATTATTGTCATGAGTCTTGTTGTCAATCTGTTGGAAGAGATATCGCGGAGTAAGAAAAGGTTATTCTGCCGCCTGTCTCTCAGGAATGAACAGTAGGCAGTTCCGCCTCATGGTATAGACATGAGGTATTTATGAAGGCATAGGGAGTAAGAAGGAAATCTTAGATAGCTGAGGTAAATGTAACTAGCGTTCAGCCCTATCAAAATGTCGGGACCCTTCGTACTCCGCCCAGGCTCCATCATCAGCTGTCATCATCGTGCTTAGAAAGAGTAATACGCCCGGACCCCGGTCTCATTCCTGGAGTGCGTCTCCAAAGCTGGACAGAATGCGGTGACACCCGAGCCTGTGCTGTCAAAAGCATATCAATCATGAGCACACGCGCCGCTGAGACAAGTCGTGGTGGTATGCCCAACTTACCAGGTCTGGCAAATGGGAAAGCTGGCGCGGCTCCGCCAAAAGTCAGCGAAGATGGAACCATGGAACTTGAGAACATGGACGGTTCTGCGGATCAGGAAAAATTGCCTTTGCACGAGGACATCATGCAGTTGGCGCGTTTAGGAGAAATTGGCCCTATACAGAAGCTACTCGAGGAAGGCAAATTCGATGCAAATTACAAAGATGGAGAGGGCATCACACCACTGCATGTATGTCGAGCCTAGGGGTTTCAATTTGAAACTTTATTGATCAAATTTCGCAGTGGGCAGCCATCAACAATCACTATGCGCTGTGTAAATATCTAATCGAGTCTGGTGCCGAGGTCAACGCAAAAGGAGGCGAATCTGTGGCTACACCTGCAATGTGGGCGGCTCAAAGATGCCATCTCTACATTGTTCATCTACTGCTCGAGAACGGCGCGGACCCTCTCCTCACCGACGGCCAAGGCTACAACATCCTCCATTTAGCTACATTCGACGGCAACGTCTTCCTTCTGCTTATCTTGCTGCATCAGAATATACCAGTTGATGGACCAGATCCTTCAGGACACACATGCCTAATGTGGGCTGCGTACAAGGGATTTCCCGCCTGCGTGGATCTTTTTCTGGAATGGGGCGCAAGCGTTAGTGGTGCAGATGAGCAGGGGTTCACGGCGTTACACTGGGCTCTGGTTAAGGGTAACGCAGCGTGCATACTGAAACTCCTCGAGCATGGAGCCGATCGGTTTGCGGAAACAAATGATGGCAAATCACCACTTACAGTCGCACATGAGATGAACTCTACAGGCGCCTATCACCGAGCTCTCAAAGATCTGAACTGTAATTCGGACGGTACAGTCAAACAGCTTCCTCTACCATATACCTCTTTCATCAAGGCACGCCCCTTTCTCAACAAATTCTTCTTCCTTTTCCCGTTCCCTCTTTTGTTCATAGTCTTTGCAATCCTGAGCGAAATGCCGATATTCGCGGCTGTACCTCTTGCGGTGTTCTTGGCATATTCTTTACAATGGGCTGCTCAGCAAGTGCTGCAATGGGCACCCGCCGATATGAAGCATTTACAGAAAACGGTTAATCTCCCAACGTACTCCAGAGCATACAGAGCTGACAGCAGCATTAGCCATATTTAGCGGGTGTGTTCGCGGCGACGCTGTTTTGGGTTGGTGTGCGATGGGTTACGACTGTCCTGACGAGTAGGCTTCAAAGGTCTCCGTCGAACCGTGCTAGAGCTAACAGGTTCCAGATACGCTTTCATCTCATCCCATACTTAACATGCTCTTTGCTATCTGCTACGGGCTTTGCGCATACTTTTACACGATTAGCATGCTAGAAGATCCGGGCTATGTACCAAAACTTGGAAGTCGAGCACAGCAAAAGGCCGTCATTGATGAATTGTTGAGCCTATGGAAATTCGACGACCAAAACTTCTGTGTAACCTGCATGGTTAGACGACCATTACGTAGCAAGCATTGTAGACGATGCTCGCGTTGCGTAACAAAGCATGATCAGTGAGTTTCTCCTAAACGTGGTTGTCACAAAACCTTGCTAACGGGTGAAGCCATTGTCCTTGGATACATAGCTGCGTTGGCGCAAACAATATCCGACACTTCGTCATATATGTAATCGCTCTGGAGTTCGGGATGGTTTTCTTCCTCACACTTGTAACATATTGTATGGTCCTCTGAAAGCTCGCTCCCCTACGGGTAGCTGACCTATTGCAGATATCCTTCAACTTCCGGCACCAGCCCAATCTCAATGCAATATTCTCTCCGAGGATATATGCAAATACCTGCTGCGAGATCCTTTCACCGTAGTCGTGGCCATCTGGACATGTCTACAGCTGCTATGGGTTTCCATGCTCATGTCCGTACAATTGCTGCAGGTAGCAAGGGCAAAGACCACTTACGAAACCATGCGTGGTAACATGCATGAGAGTACAAATACAGCTGCAGCCATCACGTCAGCATTGACGGCAGGTTCGACAAACACGGATGGCGCACAACTAAACAGCGCCGGCATGGGACCTAACCCTGCTATTCCTAGGGGCCACCATCCTCATGCTAAGAAGGAGGGATGTTTCGCGCAGTGGAAGAAGATCTTGGGCCTCGACACATTTGTGGCAGCAGCCACAGGAGGCGATGGTCGATTACGAAAGCGAGGCAACCCTTTTTCAAGAGGTGTCATAACGAATTGTAAGGACTTTTGGTGTGATCCGGCGCCTATCTTTGGGAAGCGCGAGAATGGAGCAGCGATGCTCGATGGCGAAGTAGTGAACTATACCCGGCTGTATGAGACACCACCGAGAATGAAGCTTCGGAGGCCTCGGCAGGAAGGGGATGGAGGCATGTATCATAGTGTAGGCACGGAAGATGCTGTTTAAACTTGTAAAATATTTAGCGCTGCGTGAGCGACCATTGGCAATTTGAAGCATTATGATGACATCCTCAAGGAAGGAGCCTAAGGAATGATGCTTACTTTGATCATGCGTACTATGCCCCTTTTCGACGACTGCCTATTTGTGCAGAGCCTACCTAGCTTGGCGGTGCTTGGCACTGTAAAGCCTTGGGTTTCGGAACTAGCTCAAACCATTCGTACGACCTGTTCGCCCAGCGTACAAATAACCCAAATTCGAATAAAGAGGTCCAACAAGTTTTATCTTACTGGATGTCTGCGATGGCTCCAATGACGGGGCTCTTCGGACACACAGTTTTCGCTAAGTCTTATGTACCCGGCGGGTCAAGTTGAACATTCTCTAGTATATTTCATTGACTACCAAAGACACACAGACCCTAGCACTCATTATTTCATAACACTTACTGTGTATTTCTAATATTACTGGTTATGGAAGAACCCCGAATCAAAGCTTTCCGGGCTCTCAAACCCCCCTGTGTGGAACTTAGCCAGATAGCCCTACAGTACAAAGCGAAAAAAACCAACAGCAAAGACGTTATCAAATCTCTAGAGAACCTGTTAGAGACTCTGAGGACCGTCAGTCAACAATCTGACGCTCTTGATTCGAAACTAGCAGAGTATGCTTTCTTTCCTCTATCACACATCTTTCGGGACACCAAGGATCTACCTGTGCGAGCTGTGGAATTAGCCTTGCAATGCTTACAGATTCTGATATCGAAAGGCTGGCGGGCTAATTTATTGTCTGACCTCGCTAAACAGTTTTTGATACTTCTGAGCTTTCTCGCTGGCGGGAGTGCTACGGATGCTAAGGTCAAGGAGGTGAATGAGGAGCTTGGGACTGCCGCTTTCGATTGCTTGACTGCTCTCTTTGAGGCTACGAAAGGTTCATTTCTTGGCTCTAAGGTGGTTTCGTCACAAGATGTTCCCGTCCTTGGTCATGCTGTCATTGTAATGCTCGATGGCGTATTGGACGGCCCTTCACTTAGGGTGCGACTTGCAGCCTTGAACGCCTTGGACAATCTGATTAGTGGTATTACAGACGATGAAGCCTTGAAGAACGTGTTCCCTGGCATTGTCTCATCCTTGACTAAAGCACTCTCTCCCAGAGCTGGTGCAAAACCCTCCTTCAGAGTCATGACAGCAAGTCTAGCTGCTTTGACTAAGGTCTTATGTAAAGTTATCAACGATGATAAGAATGAAAATATCAACAATGGCCAGTCAGAAGCTGTGGCAGTCATTAAAATGGAGGAAAATTTGGATGAAAGCAAGTCTTGGGTTACAGCTACGGCTGCTCAAGTTAAAATGGCTCTAGCGAACATAATACCACTCCGTTACCACGAAAGATCGGAAGTGCGGACAGCCTTCTTCCAACTATGCATGTCAGTCATACAGCATTGTCGGAGGTCCCTGTCTCAGTCCATGCCTATGCTGTTAGACACCCTTATCGTGCTGCGCAGCCAATCTTCCGAGGCTGAAAAGTTCAATATCTTTGCTCTTGATAGCCTGCTGGCTGCCGATGCTGATCTGCTCGAGATATTAAAGAGCTCGTTACATGATTGGATTGTGGGTTTGCCTAGAGTGATGCAAGCGAATGATGATACTCGGAAGCGGAGAACTATAGAGCAGATCTCAACAGCTTTCAAAATCCTACAGAATCAAGACATCAGACTTGATGTCTTGAATGACTCGATAACTGCAAACCTACGAGCCAGTGTCTCTGCTGCAATCCAAGAGTCCTCGCAGCTAATGCGGCCTGTTTCAGAAAGCAGTCTTGAGTTCGGACAATTGATGCAGCCAAAGAACGCCAAACCCCAGTCAATGAGCTTCAGCCCCATACTGTTCAATGAATCAAGCAGTAGAGATACTGTAACCGCACTTCAGAACTTGGCTGTGCAACTCAAGGACCTTCCAATCTCAACAAGCCTGCAACAAGGTCTAACGAATACTCTGAGGAACACGTCTGGAGACGAGCAGCTGGCAAGCCTCTGGCTTTCGCTTCAACTCCTGAACAGTGCGTTGTCCGAAATGTCTGCTATGGATCAATTCCTGGACCGACCGCCTGAACACGGCGCTCAAGAGCAGTTTCTCGACAATGTATATTCATTCTCACTCGACGTCCTGGGCAATTCCACCTTCGAAGACGAAGACCGCTGGAAGCTACAATGCCTTGCTCTAGAGACCGTAGCCCTGCAAGCCCAGCACCAAAAGTATGATTTCCGTCCAGAACTAGTGGACGCCCTCTATCCCATCCTCGAACGCCTAGGCTCCAATAATTCCACCCTACAACATCACGCCATGACCTGTCTCAACCTCGTCTCGACCGCCTGCTCCTATTCCGACCCTGCTACCCTCATAATCGATAACGCAGACTACCTCGTCAATGCCATCGCTCTCAAACTCAACACCTTCGACGTCAGCCCTCAAGCCCCACAAGTCCTCGTCATGATGATCAAACTCTGCGGATCAAGCCTAATCCCCTACCTAGATGACCTAGTGGAGTCCATCTTCTCAATCCTAGCCTGCTACCACGGCTACCCAGCCCTCGTCTCATCTCTCTTCTCCGTCCTCAACACCATCGTCGAAGAGGCATCCAAAACACCCACCCCTATCATCACCTCAACCCAAAACCGCGACTCCCTCCGCCCAAAAATATACAAACCAATCACCATCCCCGCCCTCGCATCTCTCCTCCGCTCAAATCTGGAGCAATCAACTCGGCCCCTCTCACCACCGCCTTCCACGCTTCCCGAACAGGAACAAGAAAACAAAGACCCAACAGGCGAAGAAGTTGAACCCCGCTCATCCACACCCCCTCCTCCCCCCCTTCAAAAACCCACACCCTCCTAACCTCAATCACAACCCTAACCCCCTCCCACCTCACCACCCCCTCCCCCTCCCTCCGCATCTCCCTCCTCTCCCTCCTCACAACCTCCATCCCAGTCCTCTCTCACGCCGGAACAGACACCTTCCTCCCCATAGCCGCGACCTTATACCCCGCGCTCACAACCCGTCTATTCAACCCAAATACCAATTCCGGTAAAGGACCAGAAGAACTACAACAACGACAACAATCAGGAGGTGGAGAAGGAGGAGGCATCTTAGTATTAACCTCCGCAGCGAATGCCTTACGCGTCTTATGTGAAAGCGCTGGAGATTTCCTCTTCACCCGTATTGAAGAAGACTGGCCACATTTCCAAACCCTCTACTCAAAAGTCGAAAAGGGCATGAAAGAAGAAACACGCATCCAAGGCAAAGGTAAACGATCATATGACGAAAGAGTAGCACAACAACAATGGAAAGCGATTACTATGCGCCAGGGGCCTAAAGGTCTTAAATGGCGCGCTTGGGATGCGGTAGTGAGGTTATTGTTAGTTCTTGTTAGGGAAGTAGGTGTGAGTCCTGAGATGGAAGATGGGGTTTTTGAGATGTTGGGGGGCTGGGCGGGGGAGAGGGGGGATGTGAGGGGGGTGTTGGAGGAGGTGAATGCTGATGCTTTGTGGTTGGTGGAGGTGAAGGATGGGAGGGTGGGGGGGTTGGTGAGGCCGGAGGGGGTGGAGGGGTGGGAGTTTAGGGATGTGGTGGTGGAGGGTTTAAATAAGTAGGTAGATTCAAATTGTATTGTATTGTGCTTCACCTCAGATAAGTAGGTAGATTCAAATTTTATTGTATTAGAAATCACTTGGATAATTGACTTTTCAATGGAAAGTGGGGATTGTTGTGCATTTTGTTCTAGCTATTAGTGACAGGGGAGAAGAGTACCGATTGAAAACGAGAGGAGAACAACACAGACTGTCGCCAGAGCGGAGAGAATTCGAGCTTTGCGAGAGCAATAAGTCAGCAAATGGAGCCTGGCACGGCATGCTCTAGTCTTACCGAATGCACGTAGACTAGAACGACCAACGACCTCGAAGGAGCTTACTCCTCCTCCCCAGAACCCTCGGACTCATCGCTCTCAGCATTCTCAAGCCATTCCAAGAAAGGCTCAGCGGCCTTGCGGACCTTCTTGCTGGTAGCCAGATCGACGTACTTGTGACTCTTCTTAGAACCCCAGTTCTTGAGCACGCTTTCGGAGATGAGATCGTGCTGGTAGTAGGCAAGAAGAATCTTGGGGACCTGAGATACGAGCTTTGGATTCTCTTTACCGACGAAACGTTCGGTTCCTCCAAGGAAAGCTCTCTCATGCTTCTCAGCCGTGATCATCTGATGTCCATTAGTACGGGAGATCAGAGAAGAGGACAGAGACGGTACGAACCTTCTTGAGCATGCTAGCACGACCTGGAACTTCATTGACGATGTCGGTGTCGAAGATGGTCTGAGCAAGCACAGTCAAAGTCTTGTGCTTGGTCTCGATGCCCAACTCCTTAGCCTTGAGGTAGATCTCTACGTCCTCCACGTTCTTGACGCCACCCTTCGACTCGGCAGTACTGATGACCCAGCTTCCGAGCTGATCGTAAGAATTGTTGCCGTTTCCTTCGCCTTCGGCATCTTCATCATCATCGAAGTTAAGCTTCTGCTTGAAATCGTCGGGCAGCTCTTGAGCGCGAGCCTTAACGGCCTCCTCGGAGACATCGACAGTCCATTCATCATTCTTGTCATCGGTACCATTCAAATCTTTAGCCTCAGCGTTGATACGGCGTGTAAGCTCGTCATCACTACCAGCTTCAAGAGCTAGGTCTTCTGCATCCGCTTCGCCGTCGACGTTGTCGGAGAGACTCCCTTCAGGACTTGCGTGTCCATTTCCATTGGTCTCAGCGTCGCCATTCTCTTTTGCCTTGGCACGGCGAGCTTTCTTGTCGGCCTTGTCCTTCTTGCCCTTCTTTGGCTGATTCTTGAGGATGAAAGAGCTGAGCTTGAGACGAAGGTCCACGTCAGTGCGGCGGCCACACGCTTTGCAGTCCAATGTAATATGACCGTCTTTGATGTTCACGTCGGTCTCGGGGTTCTTGCAGTGCTTGCAGAGAACAAACTTGTTGATGAATCCATCGAGATAGTCTTGAAGCTTTGAAGCTTCATGGGCACCGTTGATGATCCAACGGTCGTCGGCGGGATTGGTGTTGGTCTGCGCACCAAGTTCAAAACCGAAGTACTTGATGACATCTGAATTCATGTCAGTAACAGAAGGACACAAGTATAGAGGGTTGAAAGACATACAAGATGGCGGGCGACTAAGAGAGGCAGCAACACTGCTGAGATTGACAATGACAGTCTTGATACCGTTGCCCTTGCCCTCGATCTTGGACTGGAGACGCTCCATCTTGTAGCGGTAGAAGGGGTCGGCGATATCCTGCTTAATGTATTAGCAAGCAGTGTAGTTCACCGGGACATAGGGTATTGACCCGACGAATGTTGATGTTAGCCATGGTTGCTATGAGGCTTGAAAATTTTAATTTTGGTGTAGATTGAAAGGAGACCCGACAGGAAGAATGAGACCACGGAGCGAAGCCAACAGAGATAGAGACATGCGTGGATCCAGACTGCTCAGCGAGAATACCGCGAAATCGTATGCCGTGGCGGTTGATGTTGAAGTTGTAAACTTATTACCCGTCCGACCTTGCGTAGTGACTACAAGGCTTCCGCGGTATGCGAAATGATTGCAGCGTGAGCGGCGACTGGTGTCTGAAGGCGTTGGAGCACGAATACATAGACAGCAGTGTGATTACGGTGGCAGGTCTGTTTGGGTAGGTTTTGCAATCCGAAAGACCTAGATGTAACCTGAGCGTGTAGTTGCCTGGACTACACTGTTTGTAGACGTGTGTATTTAGCTTGACAGAGCTCCTTAACACCGGTGAGTGTTTTTTTGTATGATTGATGGTGTTGGATGGACAATGTGTAGTTGTGAGGAAGAAGAAAGAGCCAGGGCGAGAAATTAATAAGATGATCGACGGTCGTTCCAGGCAAAAGCAACGTCCGTCGCTCCGCGCATGTGCCCGGTTGGAACCGCCAAAATTGTGATTGCGTCGCATCAGCATGACATGATGCACGCTTTACATCTATATCCTTCCAGGCTGCCACTTTTTTCTTTCCCGTGCTACCGCTTACGTGAAGAAATTTTGGAGGGATACCTCGTACATATGTAAGTAAGATACCAACTCGGCATTCCTTCATTTTTATCTCCGAGGCTTCCTCCGTGAGAGCTGCATTCAAGGTTCTTCTATACAGATAGCATCATAGTGCCTTTCAACGGGTCATAGTTTGAGGAATTCTGAAATATGGTCTCTATGAAATTACTTGTCGACTTTGGATAAATTGGAAAGCGAGGCAGGTCAGAATGATTCTGACTCGCGTATTCCAAAGGATGGACATTTAAGTCTCTGCACTGCCTCCAAAGCTGTTCTCCTGATCGACTCATTTCCGGAAACTCTGTGTTTCTTTCCGGGTCTCTAGATTGGATCAAGTCCTTTGCTACTAGGCCAACGAACAATGGACGTTAGTTACTCTCTTTATCTTGTCACGGACTCCACTGCACCTATTCTCGGGAATAAGCATTTGCCCTCTGTTGTCCAAGCAGCCATTGAAGGTGGAGTCACGATAGTACAGTACAGGGACAAGAAGAGCGACACCGTTGACCTCATCCGTGTGGGAAAGCAGCTTCATGCCATCACTAAAAGACATAATGTGCCGCTCCTGATCAACGATCGTGTGGACGTTGCTCAGGCAATCGGCGCCGAAGGAGTGCATCTAGGTCAAGATGACATGGATCTAGGAACAGCTCGGAAGATTCTAGGTCCAGATGCGATTATAGGAGTGACAGCCAACAGCATAAAAGAAGCTATAGAAGCTGCAAGAGGGGGCGCCAACTATTTAGGAATAGGCACCGTATATGCTACTCCTACGAAAGAAAATACCAAGTCTATCATTGGCACTGCTGGGGTCAAGAATATCCTTCATCGTTTATCAATGATTGACGCAAAGGTTCCAACAGTCGCCATCGGCGGGCTCAATCTTTCAAACGTAGAGCGTGTCATGTTGGAATCCAAGTCACCAGACAAGGGAGTTGATGGGGTTGCTGTGGTAAGCGCAGTCATGGCTGCAGAAGATCCTAAGTCTGCTGCTGCCGCACTTCGGAAAGCCGTTGACACTACTCCCAAGACAATGGGCCCCAAGGCCGATGGAAATCAGAGCCTTGCCATCATTCTAAACCAGATACCTGACATTGTTGCAAAACTGACGCGTGTGTCCCCACTGTGTCACAATATGACTAATCTGGTAGTTCAAAACTTCGCTGCGAACGTCGCTCTCATGATCGGCGCAAGCCCCATTATGGCCAACTATGGCGAGGAAGCCAAAGACTTAGCAGCGCTTGGAGGAGCCCTCGTTGTGAACATGGGCACCGTAACCCCAGACGGTCTACTCAATTACACCTCGGCAATACAAGCCTATAATGAGGTTGGCGGACCAATACTGTTCGACCCTGTAGGAGCGGGAGCCACAGAAGTCCGCCGACAAGCAGTAAAGACGCTCATGAGCAGTGGCTACTTTGATGTTATCAAGGGCAACGAGAACGAAATCAGGACAGTGCTTGGAGAGAGTCAATGTCAGCAGAAGGGTGTTGATAGTGGAGCCAGCACTTCCACAGAAGAAGAAAAGGTGCGGTTGGTGAAAGAAGTGGCAACAAGAGAACGAAACGTCATCCTAATGACTGGAAAGATCGACTATATCAGTGACGGTGATAGGACACTTCGCATTCTGAATGGCCACCCATTCCTAGGGAAAATCACAGGCAGTGGCTGTACGCTGGGAACCACCATAGCCGCATTCCTCGCGGTGCATAAAGAGGACAAGCTTCTGGCTGCTTTGGCGGGAATCTTGATATTTGAGATCGCAGCTGAGCAAGCTGCTAGGCGGAAAGACGTCAACGGGCCCGGGACTTTCGTGCCAGCTTTCTTGGACGAACTCTCCCTTATTGCAGTCAACGCCTCACACGATACCTTTGACTGGCTTGACGCAGTAAATGTACAGCAATTGACGCAGATTGGCACGTGGAAAATATTCTAGCCTCGGTTGGAGCCATATTATACATCTCATCATGAAGCGTATATATCTGTATCGTACAAAACCAACATACTCGTACACAAGCCCAATCATTCTCAATCCACCAACTCATCCCCCACCCCCGTCCTCCCCTCCCTCACCCTCCCCCCTCCTCCCTTACCCAGATTTGCTTTCCTCCCTAACCCTCTCCAACATGCAAACCTCAAACTCCACCTCCCCCTCCCTCTTCAAACCCCCCACCCCCTCCTCCCCAACCCACCTCTCCATCTCCCCGTTAGACCTCCTAACCCACTTCCCAAAATCGCCCCTAACCTCCCCCTCCCCCTCATTTTCAACATCCAAAGGCAACACCCCCCCCGGAAAAAAAACATCACACTCTCCCTCCCACCCCACTCTCGTCCATAAAATCCTCTCACAACACGACATTTGTAGCGCTTGTGAATAGATCTGTGCGCCGCCGATTATGAAGACGCGGCCTAAGGCCACCTTCTCCCCTTCAGTTTTCTCTTCCTCTTCCTTTTCCCCCGGCATCCCCCCCTCGTTCTTCCCCGGCATCTCCTCCTCAATCTTTTCCCCCGGCATCTCTTCCTTTTCCTCTGGGGGATACCGCGTCTGCAACATCCTCAACCCCTCCTCCACACTCCCTACAGCCAATACATCCTCCTTCGCCCCCCCAATCTCTAAATTGTCTGGAGACCTACTGACAACAACATTAACCCTCCCCTTCAGCGGACGATGTTTCAGTGGTATAGAATCCCATGTTTTGCGGCCCATTATTAGGGCGTTTTTCGTTCTCGGGGACGAGCTATGCGAGGACGACACATGTGGGGCTGATGATGATCGGTGAGCAGAGGAGGAGACATGGGGGAAATTTGAGGTGGTGGTTGTGGTTGTGGTTGACGGGGAGGAGGTGGGTATGGGGGGAGGACGTTTCGTAACGCGAGCGAAGAGAGCGAGGTCGGGTTTTAGAGGGGGCCAGGGGAGGGAGGAGCGGAGACCGATGCCGAGGTGGGGGGTTGTTGCTACGATGAGGGTTAAGGGTGGGAGGGGGGGAAGGGGGGCCATTGGTGTTGTGGTTGTGGAGGGGGTGGAGGGGGCCATTTTATGGTGTGGTGGTGTTGGTGGTGGGTGGAGGATAATGAGAACGTGAATAATATTGCAATTTAAGGGACAGAGAGATATAGATGGTCTGTGTTATTTAACTTTCTTCATATTTTTGTATGAATTAACTAGCTATGGATCATGTCCGTTCCCATATCCGTCGTCATCATTATCGTAGCTATCAATGTCCATAGCTTGTTCATTTGACGAGCCTATGCCTGGGCCTGTGCCTGTGCCTGCTGCTCCTCTTTCCATGGCCTCAAGTCTAGCTAGTCCAGCTGCGACTTGTGCGGCTGCCTCTTCTGCTCGCTTTTCTGCTTCGCTGGTGCCGACTGTTTGCAGCTTGCCGAAGAGCCAGGATTCCTTGAGCTCGCGGGTTAGTGATAGGATGTCTTCTGCTGCGCGGACCTGGTGAGAAGAAGAACTTGTTAGTTTATGGGGTAGAGTTAGGAAAGGGGCCATGGGGAGGGCAGGGGTGGAAGAAGATACGTGGAACAAACTCAGGTACTCGCACGAAGATATACATACCAACGCAGCAGTCTCAACCTCCACAACATAAGTCCTCACAGCAGCAGCATTCCGATCCGCCATATGCTTCTCCTACACCCCCACAAAAGCACAACAGTCAGCTCCTCATCCCCATTACATAACACCTCTTACCTCTCTTCTTCTTCCTCCACTCACGCACCCACTCTACCATACCTCAATCCCTTCTCCATATCCTCATATCCCTAGTATCGAGCACAGCGCCCCAAAAAGTAAAAAACCCCACCCCAGCCCCCACCACACATCAATAGAAATCAAATAAAGCATGTAGAGCCATAACAAGATAAGAAGGGCAATCCTTACGGGAGAGAAGGCGATGATGTTTTCGAAGCGTTTGAGAAGTTGGGATATATCGTTATTTGCTCGGTCTGTCATTGTGGGGGAGTGTTGATGTTAGTTATGAGGTTTTCTTGGAGGGGGTAATATTGGGATTGGGAAGCAGGGAGGAGGATTAAAATATAAGTACCTAGGAGAAAGCTCTCGGTGCGCTGGTTTTGTTCCATGTTTGTTTTGTGTTTCGAAATTTCCGGGAGGAAGAGGGATGATTCGTTGGTCTGGGATGTGTGGTTATGGGCATGGGCTGTGCTGGTGGACAGACCCTGGGGAGGAAGGTGTATACGAGTGATATGGCATCATAGTAACTTTCATGTTACGTGGGAAATGGTAATTAATGCCTTGCATGGGCAGATGGCATGGCGTGGCAAGGAATGTAGCAGTAGCAGCGAAGGATGAAGGAGCTTTGGCAGGGGTTGTTTCGCCGAGTTTGGACACTCGCTGCTGCAACTAGACTAGTAAGGCAACAATCTAGCCGTTTGGTGATGAGGGACAGGATACTATTATCGCCAATCGCATATATGATATTGGAAGTCTGATAACTTCAATAGCTTCTTTATTGTTGTTACTAAGGTACTTTATGCTAAGCTAAAACATGCCTTTAGTTGTCATTGTTCGACTGGAAGTGGTAGAGCAAGAGCTTTGTGTATTGGAGTCGTTAGGCCGTCATCTTCCCATTCATGTTTCTCATCGTACACATCGGCAGCCATGCCAACCAGCAGGCTTGCTTGGCTAACTCAGTAGTTGCCTCCATCACCTCCAGAGCCAGAGTCACCTCCATAGCCTCCTGAGCCGCTGTTACCGCCTGAATTGCCCTTGCCTAACGCGCCTTCAACTTTGCCCAACACTTTCTCCTTCAGCCCTCCTGTGTTGCAAAGATGTCAGGATCAGACCAACTGAGGGGATTTGCACATGCCAACTTACCTCCTGAGCCGCCAGATTGGCCTCCGCCCGAGCCTGAGTCACCTCCATAACCGCCAGATTGGCCTCCGCTCAGGCCTCCGCCCGAGCCTGAGTCACCTCCATAACCGCCAGATTGGCCTCCGCCCAGGCCTCCGCCCGAGCCTGAGTCACCTCCATAGCCGCCAGATTGGCCTCCGCCCAGGCCTCCGCCCGAGCCTGAGTCACCTCCATAGCCGCCAGATTGGCCTCCGCCCGAGCCTGAGTCACCTCCATAGCCTCCAGATTGGCCTCCGCCCAGACCACCTTGACCTCCGGAGTCACCTCCATAGCCGCCACCTTGGCCTCCGCCCAGGCCACCTTGACCTCCAGAGTCACCTCCATAGCCGCCACCTTGGCCTCCGGAGTCACCTCCATAGCCGCCACCTTGATTGCCCTGAATCAAGGAGTAAGTAAATGTTGTTAGAGTGAATGGAAGTTCAGGCCTCAACTCACACCGTAGCCTCCTCCTTGCTGCTGGTCGTCACCGTAGCCAGACATGATTGATGTTTGATTTGTTGTTGAGGGTAGGTAGGTTATTGAATTTTCAAGTGAGAATAAAGTTCTAGAGATTGTTGTAGTGAGTTGGAAGGTGGTAGTGATTGAGTTAGAATGTGGAAGATGGAAGATGGCTGGAAGTGCAGGTGTTTATAAGAGCAGGGCGCTTGGCGGGGTTGTCTGAGTGAATTGATGTTCGGCATGGAAGCTAGTACCTATCACGCAAGCTGAAAGGCAAGTGACGACGATCTGGACCCCTGGAATCTACGGGCTAGGCGATCATTTGTCCGATTGTTTTTGCTGGCACCTCTCAACCTTGGTCAAACTTGTTTTTTTGGAGGGGCGCGTTACCTTGATGTGCCTCTACCCCTCCATCGAGGCACGACCCCGCACTTGCCGATAGGCGATCATCACCACCTGCGCCCTGAGGCTTTCACCACTGCGGCCTGGCCTGATCTCTAGCATTGGCTATTCGTAAGGTACCTTGCCGTGCAAGCTCCATACCAAGTACTGCTAACACCGCAGGAGGGAAACTAATCGAACTATCCTCGCCTTCAGCTGCTACCAACATGCAGCAAGATCAAAGGGGGAAAGATCATACCATGGCAGCAGAATGCGTGGAAGCAGCCGTGTCCTCCACCACTCAGAGGCATCGAATCACGCCATATCTTATATCTGCTGTTACTCAGGTAAGGCGTGTACCTGTAGGCAAAAGGAAAGGGCAAAGTGAACGGAGTAAGGTTTCCCATTTCCCATCTCCCACCTTCTGGCCTCAGGCTCCTCGGAAGCATCGTAAAAGCGAGGTCATTGGTCATTATAAGCGGAAAGGGCCGACTTACACTTATCGACTGCTCTGCCGCGTCATGTAGTCAGTCTCGTGATCAATCACATGTACTTTATCAGGCTTCATGAAACAAAGGCGTATTTGGAATATGCATATGCATGCTATCACTGCTCTTGTTCTTGCCTGGCTGGCTTTGGCTTACTGCACACCTATAACAACAGGCTAGGTAGCCGCCCGATTGTTAGTCTTCAAACACCGATCATCTCCGGCATTTCGTCAACCCGCGTCCATGTATAAATACGTAGACGGATTAACTTGCTCTCGCCTTGGTGTGCTTTGTAGATTGCTGCCTGAACAGTGCTTGCTGATAAGGATCGAGAGCGTACTACGTCTCTGAGCATGTATGCAAGGTGGACGTTGAAGTTTACCGGGTCTTGGGTCCATGCATGGCCAACGGTGGAGGGAATTGGCCGGACCTTATCGACCAATGCGAAACGTTCCTATTCAATCTCATCTGACGTATTTGCTCTGAGTAGCTTTAGCCTTGATAATCAACAGCTGTCGTGCGATCTTCTTACCATGAAGCGTTTGTGGAAATCTGAGCGAAGTAGATCCTGTAGAAGCGTGATCAGTAAACCCCCTTCAACGAGCTGCCAGCCATAGGAACACACATTGACAAATTCCTTTTTGCCCTTGTTTTCCGTGCCCCGTGCCTGATTTCTGAATACGACATCATCGTCCCACCTGGAGAAATTGTAAGCAATGACGGCTTGCTGCATAAGAATATCCGCTGTACCTTCGTTTGACCTCCGTGTCTCTCGTCGGCATCAGAAGAGGATTTCCAAGAGCGATGTCCTTTTCCCGCTTTTCTTGTTCCAACCCAGCTTTTTCGCGTTCCTGATGGCACGAGGTCAGCAGGTCGACCATACGCCAACGTCTCCGTATTCGATATTACCTCCTTCTCCTTTTGCTCAGCTCGTTCTCGTTTGATTTTTTCTAGCTCACGGAGAAGCTCGGCGGTTTCATCTTCCTCATCGTTGCTGTCATCATCGCTGCTCTCGCTCTTGGAGCCATCCGAGTCGGCGTCGATGTCTCGAGTGTCTTCCAAGATGCGCCGCCGCTTAGCTTCCATGTCCTCTTCTCCATCACTCCCATGACCGTCTTCCAGCTGACGCTTGTTGGGCGTGATCTTCTCCACAGGTCTAGCGGCCAAAGAGTTCGTCTTCTGGAAATGGGCAGCTTCCGCCTCGAGAAGTTGAACTCTCAGATCTCGGACTTGTGGGTCTGCATCTCCTCCTTGTCCAGGTTGCCTTGCCATCATTAGCTACCTCCGACAGACATGTGTACGCGGACTCTACCTAGTTTTGAGCTGTGTATGAGCTGGTAGTAGCCGTTGATGATACGCTACGCCTCTCTGGGCTTCTTTCCCGCGAGCCTGAAGCACGAGGATCAGCATTGCATTATGTAAAGGTGGTCTGTAAATCTGCATACCGGGTCGAATGTGGGCCTGTGAGCTGTTTAAATCAGCACGGGTCTTTTGTTTTCAGGTAATCACAGTATACCGGTTGTCATATCTTAATATGTAGTCTGAAGTCGATTGTTGTTCATGAAATGCTGAGAGAAAGACTGAATTTTGGCTGGGCATTGCGCGGTCCAGATTTCTTGGCATCGCGCTAGATATAAGGCTACAGGGTTTCAACCCTACCTACCTTAAGGTAAGCACCGTGCAGCTGACACCTAAAGCGCTACGGTTGGGGGGTGAACCCTTCTAGTATCCTACCTAGATAGGTAGGGTTTCAATTCTTCTTCAGAGTATTTGCTCAGCAACCATAATTTCTCAAGGTTCTCCCTTTTGGTACCAGCACTTCAAAGGACAACTCGAAATCTAGACCGATTGAATCTGCTGCCTAGAGATCCTCTCAACAGTCAGTGATAAATTACTATAAGTTTCGTCCAACCTCATGCTGTTCATTAGAGCTGGCCAAAGGCCGATGCAAGGCCGACCTTTCACAGTCTCAATACGATCTGTCCATGATCAGCGTTCACAATGAATTCAGCGCAATATATTATCTAGTGTACCCTAGCTGAGTGGTATCTTCCACAAATCGAACAAGAAGAGATACCATGAACGCCGCGATGTCTAGCGAGAACATCATTAACAGACATGTCTAACCAGCGAAGCATCCGTAGAGGCAACAGATTCCCATACACAGCACTTTTTACAATTTACCGCTCACAGCCCAGCCCCGATATGCTTCCACAGCGCTCATAGCTCGACACTATCTTTGTTCACCTGGGGGCCAATCTTGGCTTATCTCAGGGACCTCAGACATCCACGCTTGAGGCGCTCTAGGCAGCGTCCTGTACGCGTTTCCTCTTGGCCTATTAGCTCCGCGCATGGTGGGCCTATAATTCAATGGCGAAGCAGCGCCGGGTCCACGTTGCAAGGGGGATGCTTCTCGTCTTACATCAGGACCATGTGGCGGTACGGCATAAGGGTCTGCGGCTGGTGGGCCAGATAAGGGAGGCTGAACCCGTCGATCTGTATCATGGTCTGGAACAAGTGGGTGGAGTTCGTAGCCGGATCGATTCGCGAGTGATTCAGGGGCGCCATTCAGCGGTGGCCAGAGCGTCCGATATTCGAAGTCCTGCGCTGTATCTCCAGTGTCCGAGGAACCGTGCTGAGCCGCGCTTGGTGGACTCGGCACATTACGGCCGATGAAATCTCCTCTTCGTGCTCGCCGTCTCTGTCTGCGTAGGCAAAGGAAGATAAATAAGCACACAACAGCTACTGCAAAGGTTATCAAACCGACCGAGAGTCCGATTTTGAACGCAGTTCTATGTGGTACGCCAATGGAAGAAACAGCCGAGGCTGTAGGCGAATTTGATCCTGAAGTAGTTGATATACCCGATGTGGGCATCATAGTAATGATCGTTGGCTGTATAGTCACAGTTAAAATGCTCTGACCTGAGGGCGAAGATGAAGATGAAGATGGGGATGAGGTCTTTGATGCTGCTGAGGCGCTCAGAGACGTCCCATAGCCTAGGCTACTACTTGTGGTAGGTTCAGCCTCTGTTGCACCACCCTGGCTTGGGGTAGAAGAGGTAGTCATCGCCGGACTCGAAGCCGTTGTTGGGGGTGTTGAGGCCGAGCTGATTGGAATTATATCTGTATTCGTATTCCCTAGGCCCTGAATGCCTATGATGGTCTGAGCAAGACCATCCTGAAGAGAAAAGGTTCCATCGCCACTTGCGCAGTTACACGTTCCAGCTGCAGCACCCGGTTGGCAACACCAATTCTGATTTCCACACGAAATCACCGAGCCATCATTGTCGTTAACTGGGTCATCTGAGATTATTTCAGCAAGCATTCATCGTCGCGAATACCGTATTCACCTTCGACACTGGCTACGCACCCAAGCAGAAATTTCCACAAGCTGTGTCATTCCATAGAGGATTTGTGCATGCCCCACGAGCTGCAGATCCCACGGGAGATAAGTTTGGATTACTTGAATCAGAGTCGGTGACCACACAAAGACCGTTATCAAAGCAAGTCCATCCACTCTTGCAACATAGCGTAGTGAACGCGTATGGGTTGCAAAACAGATAATCATCGGCCAGATCGCCTCCAGGAAAGTAGCATTGCGCTTGCACAATGCCTATTATAAGCACGACATATATTGGCCAGCATTTCGTGAGCATTTGAGTTGCAGAAATGGCTATGATCTTAAGTGGCTATCGCATTGGAAATGTAAAAGGGTATCGCCGACAGGGCACTTCGCTAATTTAGCAAAAGAGGCAGGCCAGGCGACCGCTATCCTTTTAGCAGACAACAACTCGAATTTCATTTTCACGAGGACGTAGAGTCAACCTTGGCTGCCACAGCCTTATCGTTTTACATCGCAATTTTCAGCCCAAAAAGGCTCCAGACGTCACCGACATTATGAAGCTGAACAAAGGTCTCATCGAATCCGCAGACTAGCCTGTAAGAGGCACAGAAGTCAAGAATTCCCATTCACATGGCGATGTTCGAGGACTTGAGCTAGACGAATGGCGTGCAAGCGAATCTAGATCGGGCTAGGACGGAATTTAGTGCCACGTAGGTAAGCCCAAATGGCGCCTCACTCATCGACAGGCAGAATGCGTCGAGGCAGACTCTGAACATTCACAGGATGAGTGGTGGAGGCTGGCACCTACAGAGCGGAGGAAAAACTGCCATGACCTAGCTGCAGCCTTGCTTCGCCTTGCTCCACCCTTGCTTTGGTTAATATCGCTGTTGCCCCATCCAATTCAAGAGAAACTTCGCGTTCTGGTGGAATTCGAGATCACGAAACCTAGGGTCTCTATTTCATAGCCGGGACCTATACCTTCTAGGAATGCCACTTCAGGGTTGGGAAGATCGCAGCGCTTGATCCAATTACCGAAACCCCCGCAACCACCATTACCGACCGCTTTGGAAGTGCGACTTGCTATAATGCCCCTGGGTCAACAGCAAAATGGCAGCCACAACGACACGACATCTGACGAGGAAGATGTGACAACTATTGACGGCATAGAGCATGCTGTTCCTCTCCGACTGCGCGACAGAGAGCCCAGTACCGAAGTGGTCCGGCAAGGACATCGACATCATGGAAAGCTGCGAGCAAATAAGACCCTATGGGAGGAGTGGGCAAACAAGTCAACACCAATGGAAAATTCGGACTGGATGGTGAAAGTCCTGGAGAAGCAGGCCGATGGCAAGCTTCGACGGACGTATATGGACGGTGTGCCGTTGAACGAGGTTGAAGAGTCCGCAATAACCCTCAACGTTGGTCTGACATTCTTGGCCGGAGCTGACAAGCCGCAAGTGAATCGGCTTGAGGAGCAAAGCATGACTTCCAAGCAGCCAAACCAAAGAGATGCTACGTGGAGAGTCAACACAGCGGGTGCGCTGCTCATGCAATTCGACGTGTCCTCAGATCTCTCCATTACCCAGACTGATCAGACTTCGGACGTATTGGGGCGGGCCAAAGCTCGCTTGCAAAAACATGATATGTTCTTTACCGAGCAGAGGAAACAGCTGGTACTCAGGGGCCGTCGCGAGGCGGTGACTATAGATAGTGAACTTGTGAAAATTGTCGATGATGTGCGGCCGGGGAATTGGGATCTCCAAGGCTTGCTTATCGAAGGTGATGTTTTCCCAGAAGGTTTAGATACAACGATGCTGACGGGGTTGAAGTTGACGCATTC
Source organism: Cladonia borealis (assembly GCA_018257855.2). Classification (NCBI taxonomy): domain Eukaryota; kingdom Fungi; phylum Ascomycota; class Lecanoromycetes; order Lecanorales; family Cladoniaceae; genus Cladonia; species Cladonia borealis. The sequence goes on from JAFEKC020000013.1 coordinate 381,424, forward strand.
TCACTCTGGAATCTGATAATCAATTACAAGCACCTGATTTCACGAGGAGGTCCCGACATGACATACGAAGAGACCAAGGAGCTCCTCGAGACTATGATTGAGGACGCTCGTCGTCTTTGTATACGAAGTCCCATTCTTTTCCGAATGTCAACGCGAGCAAAGATCATCAACTCCGATAATACTCGATACGGATCTGACCACGGCCCGATGTTTCGTACTTTGACGACTAGTAAAGGTATCAAAGAGATAATCTCGCTGAGCAGCTCATACTACAATTCTCTGGACCCAACGGGCGAGGACGACACAACACAACAATTTATAAGGCCACGGTTCCTCCAAATGATGGTGTTGGTATGTAAGATAGCATCTCTGTGTCATTCTTGGGCGGTGAAATGACCACTTGATTGTATGATACAAGGGTTTGGGAACTGTGATAGTTTTGGGCAAGGGGTCCTTGGCACCCTATAATTGTGATAGTTTTGGGCAAGGGGTCCTTGGTACCCTATGTATCCATTTCATCTTTCAGGCTCTTTGTCAATGGTGAAGACCTCGAGAGACTATGCTGACGTTAATATTTTCAGCTTCTCTCGTTACTGAACAACAACGACCTTCAAGAGATTCAGGAATTCATAGAATCGACATACAAGATCAAAGCTGATCGGCGCAATCTAGAGATGCTCTTCTTGAAGGTTATCCCTTTGTTATCAATCAATCCAAGAGTTTTCCTGAAAGCTTTGATACCCGCGACCGAGAGCTTCCCTTTGAGCAACGACAGAGATGAGGATCACTCACATATATGGAATGTCTTCGTCAAACGAATACTTCGAGATGGCTACTTACTTCCGGGTACAGTAAACGACCTAGGACGTGAACGTCTTTCTTGGCTCTATAAATGGCCCGAAGATGGGCTGAAATCAACTGCAGTATTTAGTAATCTTCAGTACGGTGGTCGCTTAAGAACGATGAATGATATCCCTCCTATCGAAATCAATCCAGGCGGGGCCAGCTTGAAGGAGGTTACAGTTGTCATGACGGACCTCGCCCAGTATACGATTGATGCAACGGATCTGGAACACATCATTTGTCTCACTCCCGGGACCTATTCTGTGCGAGAAGCTGGAGCGAGTCATCTAAACCACGACTTCATCATTGAGGAATATGAGATCAATGTTGACCTCCATGAGGCCATTAGGAAAACGAATGCGATCATTCAAGAGGTCAACAGTTGGCTGGCGAGCACGAATCTAAGGGGTAACGCGATAAGCCGATTCCGCGGTAAGGGGCGCAACGAGCCGGTATTCTTCACAGAATACAAAGGTTCAGGCCGGATTACGAGGAATGTAGCGATACTGAATCATGCCAGAATGGCGGTGGCATACAAGGTCGAAGGCAGGAAAATCAGCAGGACGGATGTTGTCCGAAGTATGGCGAGAGATATTGGCGCTTTGAGAATACTTATCAGAAGCGTTGAAACCCGATCGACTACAATCGACAATAAAGCGGCTTCTGGGGCGAAGAGAGCACTGAAACTTGCTCTGGAAGAGGCCAATAACCAGATTCAATTAGCAGATCAAAGTCGAGTCAGCCTGAACGCTGTAGATGACATTTCCGAAGAACCCATCGCAAAATGCCTTTATCCCGAAAGAGATGTTGGAAAAGAACCTGCTGTATGGAATGAGTACAAAGCTTCCTGTGAAGAAAACCAAGGACTGCTTCACATCGAAGGCAAGGTATCGAGTGTCAACGATGTAAATTGGTTGAATGAGGACATTATCGAGCTTTCTTTGAATCAACAGTCGGCAAAAGTCTATGCAACTCCGCTGAAACCCGTTGAAGAAGCGTATAGAGACGACGAAGTTCAAATAGGCGATACTGCGATCCTTGTCGGCAAATACATCATCCTTGCCGTGACAGATCCATTCAACAGTGATCCTTCGGCGGGCTATATCATGACCAACTACCTCAGAGTGACAAACGTAGAGGAGGAACTACGGAGTAGGCGGGGCGCAAACCGAAGGCATACTGCAGGTTCTCTGACATGTACCTTCCGGTAGGAGTGGCTTGCCTGCGTTGCGAGGATGCAGTCAGAGGCTTCCATGATAGCAGAGGTGTTTCATTTATAGGGTATGAAGTATTGTTCGTTCAACGATTTGTATTCCTCCTATACTGTCATTATACCAGTGCGTAAGCAGAATAATATTGAACGTTATACCAATCGAATTTTCTACAAAACGATTCTAAAGACCCATTCTATGTGGCATAACAGTCATACAATAACAGTGATAAGAGGACAGGGAGCAATATTCAGTGGGTGCTTGGGAACAGATTTTTGCATACAATAGATTTAGTATTGAATAGTGGTCCGGGAGCCCGCGAGTCTTAGCGTAGAAGGGTTCACCCCCCAACTGTATTCACTTAACAACCGTATGGCCCCCCGGAGGCAGTCTAGAGTTAATGTGCCTAGGAGCTAAAACAAGTCCTTAGAGTAAGGTACCAGGGTCTCTCACCTCAACATCTTACCTTATCTCCTAGGGGACTAGTTTTAGGGATCTTTCGTACCCTCCAGGCATCAGCCCGCAGGGCTTCCCGGACTATTATTTAATACTACACCTATCGCAGATCCGTAGAAGGGTTCATTTATCAGCTGGATACCCGACCCCCATAGAGATACCCTAAACATAGTCGCCTAGGTACTGTACCTTAGGCAGGCGACAGAATTTGGCCCCAGAGCCAGGTTTCTTTGGCGCAAATCTTGCTTCCGAGGGGACCGCTTTAGGGGCCTCTGGGAATCAGCCCTATGGGGCCACATGGACCTATCACCCTTCCAGTAGTCCTAGCTGAGCATAGGGGCGGCTCGTCAGACTAAAGCGTAAGAGTGGTCTTCTCTCCGGGATTCTCATTCTACATGATATTGGTATCTCACTTGTCTACTGATCTGTACTTGGAGTTTGGTGAACTATTATGACTTTATGAACCACGCACGCTAACCAGAAAGACCTGGCTCATCTCAATCAAGCAAATCTAATCACCTTTTGGACCAGATTCCATCTCGTCATAAAACCAATTGCCCGTGTTGAACGTTCAGTCCAACGCGTACAATTCTTATTATTCGTGGTATTGAACGGTGTACAGGGATGCTAGATATGAATCTTGACACCTCGCCACGAAAATCAGTACTCTATTGATACCGCCTGTTTTTGACGGTGCCGTTAGTAGGGGATGGGTGACTTGGCTAACGAATAAGCGAATGGGCTTTGCTACCATCTAGGTGCTCGGGATATCAATTTCTTTTTGTTCAAGGTTACCTATCCAATCCCCTAGACATAGCAGCAGAAACACTCCCGTGACTGCTCTTAAAAGTCCTAAGCACCATGTCGTTGTTTGCCAACCAGCCGCGTTTCGAATGAGACCTGAGAACAAAGGGCCAATCAAGCAACCAGCCGCATATGAAGCATTGACAAGGCTCCATCCTGTGGTAATGAGAGATCCCTTGATAGCTTGTGGCTCACTCTTCTCGAAGTCTGCAACAGCGGCGCCAATCTCTGCAATGATTGCTGGCATGGCAATGGCCATCCCTAGGCCGATGATCACCAGAAGAACGCAGAGCAGGGTTTTATGGCCCAGCGTATCCTGCGTGACTAGACGTAAGAGCACATAGGCTGGGGTAGCTAAAAGACATCCACTGGCTGCGAGCAGTCGTCTCCCTTGCTGGTACCTGTCGGTCATCGCGCCAAAGATGGGTTGAAGAAGGGACGGAAGCAAGATGGTGATGAAAATCAGGCCCTGTCCAGTCTGCTGCCACCCGAAGAGTGCGTTGACGGTCAGGGGTAGGGTGCTGTCGAACGCGACGTTGAGGGAAGACTGCAACAGTCCACCAGCCAGACCCACGAGCACTCGGAAGGACAGCAGGAGCCTTAATATCGGAGGAAATTCGGGGTGCATAATTTGACTTGACGGAGGCGGCCCCTTGGTCGTCTCATCACCATTTTCTGTCATGGTACAGGGGACATTGGAGGGGTTGGACACGAAGCCAGGCTCGCTGGAGAACCGGAGTTCGGATCAGCAATTTGTGTTTCAAGTTGGACAGCCTCGGCCTTCAACCACTTCTGGGCAACTCTTTTCTCGATCAGGACGAGCCTCAGCACTGCGTCCACGCCCAGCATGGCGAACATCAATCCGAAGACGGCGTAATATCCACCATGGGCGTAGATGACGCCGCCAAACAGAGGCCCAACAATCGGTCCCATGCTCATTGGGATGCCGATGATCCCGACAGCTTGACCAATACCTGCCGGACCAACAGTATCAGTGAGAAGGGCCAGGCACACAACCCATAGCATGCCTGCGGATACACCTTGGAGTAGGCGTCCTGCAACCCAAAAGCCCACATTTGTCCCGACAGCGAGGAGCGCTGTGGCACCTGTGAGACAGACCAAACAGATTAGAAAAGGAGTGCGACGAGACCCTATGCGATCCATAAAGAAGCCAGCGGCCGGAGATGTAGCAAGGGTTGCGCCGCCATAGATGGCCTGGAGAACTGAGTTCCATTTCTGTAAGTCTTTTGGGAGCACGCCAGCTTTTTGAACTAATGCGGTGGGCATGACAGGGACGAGCATTCCATAGAAAAACAGGTGTGTGAAGATGCTATAACACGCAACAAACATGATGAAGCGAGGCGCCGAGCGAAATTGAGGAGATGCCCTTTACGAGGGGGCAATAGCCTCAAGTGGTGTGCCATCCAAAGGCTTCTGGCAGGGAAGACTCAGGTTTGCCAACCCCGCCGCAAGCTCAACAGCACAGCAAATATAGCCAATACCATGGTGGGTGGATATCAGCCACTCGAAGGAGAAAGTGACACTCTGTATCCCACAGAATTCGGCGGTAAATCGTTGTACGTCGAATTACCAAGATTTGAGCTTCTCCAAGCCCGACAAGTTCCTTCCCATATCACTATTCTAACTCAAGGTCGCTGGAATAGGATACAGTTCAAAGGTAAGAGAGTGGGTCAAAAGTCATAAATAGAGGGAAATTTTTGGGTGGGCGACACTTGAAAGATTCTCAGTCCAACTGAAAGATAAATAGAGTACGACCGACCGCGTAATTTTTGGGTCCGACAGTATTCCCCCTATTCTATTCATGAGTTGTAACCCATCTGCACGGTCTCAAGGTTTCACCTGTAATGACTCTACTTACTGTTAGCCCTTTGGGGCTGGACCCAAAGCTGGTGAAGCGGGCCCTAAAAGACCCCTCAAGACCCTCTACCTCCGGTTACCTAAACGACGAGAATGCTCCCTGGAGCATCTCAGCTTTAGGCTGTCCTCGGGGGCCTTTTTCGCCCGCTTTAGGCTCAGCCCTATGGGGCTGTGCAGGAAGTACAAGGTAGGTGGGACCAATCGCGGCAATATCGGAGAAATGATCAAGTCCTCATTCTTGGCTCTGACGCCCTCCAGTAGCAGATATCAACGAGTGAATTGCTACTTGAGTCGCCCATTCGATTGGTCATGTTGATCCATGACGCCCACAGCTCTTTGGAAAACTTGAAACAATGTTTATAACATATAATTCTTCAGCCATATGATCTTCCACTCGGCAAAATCGTTCAGCCATGGCTTCTGCATCAACGGAAAGGTCACCGCTCCTACCTCAGCCAACAACCGCTCTCCCAGTACCCCACAAACCCCAAAGAACAGTAACCTTCAGTCCCCAAACCACTGTCAAGCACCCTGACAGTCCAGCGCCTTCAACTTCTCCGCTCCGACCCGCTCCTGTGTCCTCTCCCGGCTTTCCAACTTCCCAGCAAGGTACTGCAGGGCCAGCTAAGCACTCAACTATCAATAGCAAGCTACGAAGGAGGAATAGTCATGGCTCCCCACTCGCCCAACCGCCAATGCTCCCCCCGGGTTCTAAGATCGGACCTCAAAGAACAACCAAAACTGCGCAGAAATTGAAGCTTCTGCCCAATCCGGATCCTGGAGAGGACGGGCCCGACGAGGAGAGTGGGCGAGATGTATACTCGCAATTCACGAGGATAAAAGATCCTACTGCGCGAAGAGATGCTGCGAGGCTAGGGAAAGCGGACAGGGACAAGCTACCAAGGGTGACTGCATACTGCACGGCAAGCTCTTATCGATTAGACGGTCTCATGAAGTATTTAAAGAGCAGAACAAAGACTCGAGGCACAAACCCAAAACAGTTCGACGAATGTATTTATTCTCCATTCAATTACTCCTACAAAGGGTCGAAAGCAGCTCGTCACTATGAGCCTTCCGAACCTCTTGACATCCTCACTGAGGAGACGGAAGTTTCCTCAAACCGCGAACGCCGCTACTCCGACAGCGCCCTAGAAATCGAAGAAAACAAGATACACCATCGGGACGACTCCATAGATCTCACAACTTCAGCCTACGATACCAGCATAGAAAACGGCGAATCCTCCCTCCCCAATCACTCCCTTCTCGAACCCGACGAAATCGCGCCCATAGACTTCGACACCCAAGTCCACACCCCCGAAGTTTTCCTCTTCGACTATGGCACTGTTGTGATCTGGGGCATGACCGTCCAAGAAGAAGAGCGCTTCCTAAAAGAAATCTCGAAATTCGAATCCGAAAAACTCGGCGTCGACGACGTGCAAACGGAAAACTTCAACTTCTACTACACGCGGGAGTACCAAGCACGGATATACAATGATTTCATCTCGTTGAGGGAAAAGAAGAATTACATGACCAAATTAGCCATCTCTCACGCCCTCTCCCAAAGCGTCAAAACCTCCCTCTTCGAAGACCTCCTCGCCACAACCATAGCGCTCACGTCCCCCCTCCCCGCCGAAATCGCCCTTACTGGCTCTATATCCCTAAACCGTAAGCAAATCCACCAACAAATCGGTCAGCTCTTCATCCTCCGCATAAACATCCACTTGCAAGGTTCCGTTCTCGATTCCCCCGAGCTCATGTGGGCAGAACCGAGTCTGTCGCCCGTCTATGAGGCGGTGCGGAGTTATCTCGAGATGGACCAGCGAGTGGGATTATTGACAGAGAGATTAAGCGTTATTGGGGATTTGTTAGCCGTGTTGAAGGATCAGGTGGGGACGAAACATGGGGAGTATTTGGAGTGGATTGGTATGTCTAAAGGCCCAATTTCCACACTACTTTCTCCGAGTTTGATGACTGATGCTTGTCATAGTCATTGTCCTCATCGCAGCCGAAATCGTTGTTGCTGCTATCAATATTGTTGTGGATTTATACGCTGGCGTCGAATGAGCGGTGGATTGATACCCCTGGCTTGTAATTACGACATCACTGCTACGGAGTACAAATTTCCAGCGACCGATAAAGAATGTTCTCTTGCGAGCACTTTGGCATGCATTGCGGCTACGGTAGAACAGATGGAGGCTTGACGCGACATGCTAGACAGCTGTGGAAGCCCTTTTGGATCTCGAGTTGTCTTGTGTAGGACGAAGGGTTTGGGGTTGCTGTACACAGATGGATCACCCATTGCACATACGTAGAAGGGATTGACATGCCAAGGAGGCAGATCGTCATTGTAAATAAGGTCATTCAATTCCATCGAAATTGAAATGTGAGACCTTCCTGCAGTTTCCCTCTAGTACTAGTTATACCTCTAATGATGTGACGACGCCTGTACCGGTGATGGAAGAGGCCCAAAGTAGTCTGCGCTTCCCTGAGGAACAGCCATTCTTCTCGAGATACCTTCCATGAACGCCGTGTGTTGATGAGTATACTTGCATACTCCCCATACCAAAAACCTACCTCATTCTCTCAGCCATTGATACTAGTAAACCCCCCAACACCAGCCGGAGCTTCTCTCGGCTGCTGTGCCTGTGGTGGCGGTGGCGGCGGGACCTGCGCTTCCATCATCCCTTCCCTCTCCCTCCTCTCCAACTCCGCAATTTGCTCCTCATAAGCCCTCAATTCGCGCTGATACTTGTCTTCGTAGTAGTGCTTGTACTCCTCAGCCTCAGTCTCCTCCCACGCTCTATGAGCAACCTGGAGAAGCTCGTCTTGAGTTTGATGGGGATATTTCTCAGGATGTCGCTTGATATATCCCTCCAAGAAGTTGAAAAAGGCGGATTGAGGTGGTTGAGGACGCGGACGCATGACTTGGGGCTCTGGTTGGTAGGCGGTATTTGGGGGGTAAGTGGAAGGGTGCGGTGGGTAGTGTATGGCTGCGTGACCGTTCGTGGTTGGGACATGTTGGAAGGCGGACTCGCGGAAACCATCTCGTGGTGTCTCGTAGGCTGATGTCGGGTGCGCTTGCGATGGGGCTATGGGTCTGGGATGCTGGTGGCCGAAGTTTGGAGGCGGGGAGCTGACGGGGCGACGATGGCTACGTTTGGATCGTAGAGGTTTCTCATGTGGCTGAAGGGAGGGTAAGTTAGCGAGCGACTTAACATATGATGGTGTGCTCGGTGAAGACAAGGGAAAGACTACCGTAGGCGGCCCCTCACTGCTTCCATCGCTTTCTTCATCATATGGTTGTGGGAAACCATCTACACTGCTGCCATTCTTTTTCATGCGTTTACCCAGCATTTCGAGTAGATATGCACGTTCGAGGCGCATTTTGCGAATGCCGCGAGCGAGGCGGGCTTTACGAACACGAAAGACGTCATTGCTTTCTTCGACCTCTTGCATGCGGCGTTTGAGTTCGATGCATTTCTTCTTATAGGCCTCCTCCACGGAAGGAGGTAGCGGAGGTGGGATAGTACCTGCTGCCACTGTTCGTGACGAAGATATATTAGCAATGTGATCCATACCCTGTGAACTTTCATCGGCCTCTCTATAATGCGGATCGTTGAGCCAAACAGGAGGTATGAATCCGGGTTGATGTTGCAAGGAACGCTCAATAAGGTTGGTGGCAGATGAATTCGGCCTCGGTATAAGTCTAGGTGTCATGTCCATTCCCGAAGGTGGTACAGGTTCAAACCACATGTTGATTTTTTCAATAAGATCCTTGTCAGCTGGGTCAAGAGGACGAGTAGGTTGAAAGCCCCAATTGAGCCTGCAAACATAAACCATGAAATCGAAAGTCATCCTCTCCAGAACTTCATTAGGGATATTGTGATGTGAGTAGGCAACTTGATACTGATTCACTCTACGTCTGTCGGCACGCCCAATCATTTCGCGATATTCCATGTCGGTAAGGGGGGTACCGTCCGGCCAGAATTTGCTCTGTGGATGCTTCTCGGCGATGTACGTTGTAGAGTATCCGTAAAAATCGGGTTCTTCAGCCACCGTGCGTTCTATTCTTTTCGGAGTTGTCGGGTTGCTCTGTGCGTCCTTTTGAGACCCATCTCTCTTCTCATCCACCAGGTCTACCATTATGGGCTCTCGAACGTCGGAATCAACCAGAAGCCCTTGGTCAACGAGTCCGCTACCAATAAATGGCCTGGTTCTATCCTTGATGTCTGGTGGCTGCCATCTCGCTCCACGAAAGGGATTTGGGCAAAGGGATCCTTTCGGCCTTTCGCTGGAATTCGTAAATGGGCCTCGTCTTCGTCCCGCTGATTACGTTGTCTACAAGACGGGGTTGAGATAGTAGATGAGATCCAGGACTGCGTTCGTCGAAATGTAGTCTGATACGGTAGCTTGCATTGGATAGCTCTGTGGGATGGCCGTACTGATAATGTCCGACACTTGGTTCTTGGTTGCGTTCCTGAGTGGAGATATGTAGAAACATAAAGGAAACGAATATACATACTTGCAGGAACTTTTCTATAGGTGCGGAATCAGGTGCAACGTTGCTTCTGCGGGCAACAGACGCTCGGATTTTCCGTAGAAGGCAGTTGCGTCTCTGGGCGACTAAACTCTTGCGCGGAGGGCTTTTGTGGTTATTGGGCCATATAAACCATATGTGAGGCTGCGACAGCGGATGCGGAATGAGTTGGATGCACAATACACGGTATGGTGGAAGACTCCCTCACTCATTGAGAGCTTAATCAGGTAAAGATGTGAGGTGGGATTTTGCTACTGGTGGACCTGCATATGATCGCCCGCTAACTGCTTCTACGCCCAAATTGGAAAGGCACCGGAACGGAATATTCTATCATGGGGCCGCCTTTATCAAATGCATCATACTGAAAACATCCCAAAATTCAGGATGTCACCACCTAGCGAACAAGCCAATGGTACTTCGAATCGTCTCGCTGCCAGCATTCAATCATCAGGGCAACAGAATGGAGGTATGAGCTTGACCGTCTTAGGGTGTGGTGAGTATGTACCCATCAGTCAGCCTGTCTCCTACTGGCATTGCCGCTAACCCAGCACCAGGAACGCTGGGCATCGCCATTCTATCGGGCATTCTCTCATCTCTCTCTTCTGTGGGAACGCCGGCCCGCTCATCCAGTGGCACCTCCACTCCTTTAGAAGACCTTCCTCCGCGCACACCTTCCAGGTTCATCGCTTGCATAACACGACCCCAGTCAGCTAAACGCGTCAGATCTGAACTCTCACATCTCACTGACTCTTTGACAATATTACAAAATGAAAATGTTCGAGGGGCCCGGGAAGCCGATGTGGTCCTACTTGCGTGTAAGCCATATAACCTCGCAACAGTCCTCCAAGAAGAGGGCATGCGTGAAGCACTCCAAGGAAAGCTTCTGATCAGCATACTTGCGGGCGTCCCAGTCGCCCAAATTGAGGACACTATGTATGGTCCTGGCAGTAGCGAATCGCTTCCCCCAGATCCAGCAGTGGATGGCCGCTGCAGGATTGTTCGTGTGATGCCGAATACTGCTTCCCTAATATGCGAGTCAATGACCGTCATAGCAACTTCGAGCCCACCGCTACCATCACAACTCAATGCTCTGGTGACTTGGATGTTTACACGCATAGGCCGTGTTGTCCACCTGCCCCCAGCACAAATGGACGCCAGCACCGCATTATGTGGCTCTGGGCCAGCCTTTTATGCGCTTGTACTAGAAGCAATGGCCGATGGTGCAGTGGCAATGGGATTGCCCCGGGCAGAGGCGCAATTGATGGCGGCTCAGACTATGAAGGGCACGGCGGGACTAGTCCTTAATGGCGAGCATCCAGCCATGGTTCGGGAGAAGGTCAGTACACCAGGGGGTTGCACGATCGGTGGACTTCTGGTGCTGGAAGAGGGCAGAGTCAGAGGAACCGTGGCAAGGAGCGTCAGAGAAGCTACTGTGGTTGCGAGTCAGTTGGGGATGGGGGTAAAAGGCGTCAACGGGACAAGGTTCTGAAGATGCTTAGCGAATCATCAAATCAAGGCGAATAGGCTATGCTTTAGCATTTAGACTCTGAGCAACGATGTGGGGTACTGGCTTTCAATGCCGGGTTGAATAGAAATCCCATGTTCGATTACAATTTCACCACAGCTACCCGGCGCTTGAGCTGCGCGACAGTCGAAAACATCAAGCTCTTCTCCACGAAGAATGATCGTGAATATTACAGCTTACAGCTTATTTATTCCAATCATGGCAGATCCATTTGAAGTGCGCATGCGCTTCACATCTCAGCTCCAGCACCTTAATGCCTCGGTAAACTCCTCTCAAAAGGCGGCCCACTATGCTCTCAAGTACAAAGATATGGACGAGGATCTGCACTCATGTATTCTTGAGCAATTAGAACGAGTTTGTAGCTTGAGCCCAACTTAACGTACATACCGGAAGTCTTATAAGCTGATAACAACAGAATTCTATGAACAACCGGGCAAACATTATGTATTTTATCGAGCACCTGTGCGAAGTAGCCCAGCGCGAAGGGCACCTCGACTTCGTCCGCATGATGCAACGAGACATTCTCCGAGTGGTAGACGCAGTCGCACCTAGCGATGGTTCCGGCGCCGCAAACGTAAAAGTTGTGCGGAGGGTAAGCATCCCATGTCCCCTCGGCTACTCGAACATTACAACTAACACCCTCTCCCCCCAGGTCCTAGCAGGCCTCCAACAAAAATCCATCCTACTTCCCGCAACCGTCCTCGAAATCGAAGCCGGTCTCGCAGAGAGGGACATCCTAACCTCACATCACTCCGCCCTCTCGCCCATCTCTCCCAACCCCACCCGCCCCGACTATAAAGCGAATGGCACAAGAGACAAGAGGTCAATTGAGCAAAGGATAGAAGAAGATAGGGAACGGCATAAGAAGCAGAGGGAGGATATTTGGGCGGTGGAGCACGAGAAGGAGTTTGATAAGTTGTGGAGGGAGGCGGGGGATGTGGGAGAGGATGAGTGGGTCGCGGCTGAGGAGGATGCGGAGGAGAGGGGTGTGGCGGGGGAGATCTAAGAGGTATAGAGAAAAGATGGTTGATATTTTAGGTGTCTGCTAAGACGAACGACTGGTCCTTGCTCGAGAGAAAAGGTCGTGCTGCTAAAGCTGCATGCAGCGCGCCGATGGACGGCTTCGAAGCGTCGTAGGAGAGTATGGTGAAGTAGCGAGTGTCGCCACGATCACCGAGGATATACCAACTCTTCTGCATGCATTGCAGGCTACGAGTGTCCGATAATTGTCGATGGAGAATATGGTCAGTCATCTTTTGAGATCGATCAACATATTATTTCTCAGTGATGTATTATAGCTGAGGTATTTATCTCATTTAGATGCAGTTTGTACGCTGTAGGCCTCATCTTTCCTCGAAAGAGGACCGCTACTCTATTAGGTCAAGCCAATCAAGACAGAATTCGCCGTTTCCACCGTCTATAGGGTATCATAACAAGCCGGCTCATCGTATAATACATAACAATATTCTGCCGCAACTGGCCCTGTTCGATGCATCACCTGTACTGTTACAGGTCTCTCCAATGGTTTGGTGATTTCCTGTCCTCTTCTCAACGGCTTACCACTTGCTCTGCACATCTCATCTGCAGGCATTGGGGCTCTGCTCGAGCCAAGCTGCCGATCTGCATATGTGTTCCCAGGTGGCTGAGCGACCGGCGACTGACAGCTAGAATCAGAAAGCAGAAGCTTCCTTGCTGCCCACAAAACGGTTGGATTACCACTGATACGTGTGCCGAGCATCACAGATCTAGGAGTTTTGGCAGAGCCTGTCTTAGACTTGCAAATTGCACTTTTCCCGAATTCGCAACTTAATAGATTTCTGATAGACCTCAACGCTCGTCAGTCGGGCTGTAGAGGCTTTCGCCATCCACACCGTCACGGTTCAGCAGGCCTCTCGCCTCGCCTCCTTGCTCTTCCCTAAGCACACCACCGCCCATTTTGCCTGATCCATCTTCGGCTCTATCTAGCACGTACCAGATGTCCTTCTTGGTAAGGAGGCCTTCAAGGGATCCTCGGTCACAGAACATAACGTAGCGTAAGCCAAGCTTTGAGAACATACTAAGCGTTAATTGTAGGCTGCTCCTAGCATTAAGCGTAATAGGCGTTTGGTCCATCCAAGGCCGAAGATCTAACGTCATGTTGGGATCAGCGTCGGGCTGATGAGAGAAGAACACTTCGGTTGATGGCGGTAGTTTTCTAGACTCTGAGGCTGCTAGTCTGAGTGCATACATGAGTTCCGTGCGGGATATATAACCCAAAAGAATGTTTTTGGTGGCATCAGATACAACAGGAAAGCCACGGTATGGCTGGGAAACGAGAATATCATGGATAGACTGGATGGTGTGACCAGTAGCCGTGAGCACAGAAAGGTCCTCAATTTGGGTCATGATCTGTGAGACGGGAACATCGGGAACTGGCGAGTCATCTCTGTTGTCCAAAAATGGATATTCCTTGAAGTGTATCCAGGTCTCATATATGCCCCTCTTGCCGAAAGCGTCCCCAACCCATTTGCTGATCATGACGGCAATCATAATGGGGAGCACATACGTTAAAGCCCCTGTAAGTTCGAACATTATGACGACAATGGAGACTGTCATCCTCGTGACTCCAGCCAGAGCGGCGGCTGCGCCAATGATTGCATACGTGCCTGGAGTAATGCATGGTATATCGGGCTCGCAGGTTGCAAATATGAGCGCGTTCGGATGATTGCCTTGCCACACTTCGACAACAATGCCGACTGCTCTACCGCAAAGTGCTCCAATAGCCATAGATGGAAGGATGATACCAGCTGGTATTTGTAGCCCAAATGTAACAGATGCTAGAAGACAGCCAACCGCTGCTGCTTCTAAAAGAAGAATTATCACACCTGCGGATGCCGCACCAGTTTTACAGATACCAAATTGGTCGTCCGTAACATTTGCACATTCGGCAAACAGCATGTAGACAAGCTCCGAAGACTGAGCTCTCATGAATTTGTTTGGGAAATTCACGACTGCAGTGATGAGGGCAATGACCAAGACTTCATATATAGGCTTGGTTGCCCATGGTGACGTCTTACGCCATTGGGCGATCCTCATGTTCAATCTGATAAATATGCCGCCATACAAGCCTCCCATAATACCAAGGACTGCGAACGGGATAATCTCGAAGCCATGCCATCCACTGCTATAAGTCACCTGATACAGCACAAGCTTGCCGGTCCGAAAGGGATTGAAAGCCTGCAGTGTGACTGCGGCCACCATCGCACAGACAAAGCTTTGCCACATGGTCTTATCCGGGAAATAGTATGACAGTTGTTCGAGGCTGAAGAGTACGCCTCCGATAGGAGATCCAAAAGCGACAGATATTCCAGCCGCAGCCGCAGCGGACCAGACTTCACGTTTTCGAGCTTCATTATCGTTCAAGCTTGGAGATAAATTCATCAGAAGGTTTGCACAGCAGCAGGCTACGTGGACGAGAGGTCCTTCTTTTCCCAGCCATAGTCCCGATGCCACTGCCAGACACAAACCGAGACATTTGACTATCAGAGTCCATATCCCCATGAAGCGGCGGATGACGAAGCCTCCAAGTACGGTCTTGATCTCGGGAATACCACTATGCCTAGCGTATACAGCAAAGTGTTTGACGAGTATACTTGCGCAAAACGCAAAGAACACAGAATACAGGATGTAGAATATGTATCCGACAACGAATTGACCAGCAGATGATCGAACGTGAAGTGCACTGCTCCAAGAAGTCCACCCCTGGCACTGAGCTAACTCTTCATGTCCCCAACAACAGAAGCCTTTGTTCAGGTAGAATTGCCCTCCACCGTCTCCGCTCCGGCAAAAGCCTGTCTTGAGATCTGCGAGCCAATCGCTGGCAACATCTATACCAGCAGCAAGCATTCCAGAGGCTACCCCTGTTGCGATCAATATGATCCAGATCTGGCTCGCATCAAGCATTTGTTGCGCGTATCCGAAAAGGCCTGTAGCGTGAGAATAGAGGTATCTCAAGCGCTGACGTTCTTTCGTATATTCGAATATCCAATCGATCGCGGTAAGATCATCGTAGCCGACTCGGCGCCCGGGGCCCTCGGTATACCAGTCCAAAGCTGAGCCATCTTTACTATCGTTGTAGTTGAGCGCTTTGCCTGCATGCCCATTTCCAACACCCAGGGAAATATCTGAATTGTTATTTGAGTTCACATCTCGCAACCGACGACTACGAGCAGTGGGTAATGGCAGGTTTGGCAGGTTACGAGGGCTTGCACTGCGGGAAGATTGGTTTGAGTTCGAATTCTGGGTGAGGAATTTAGGAAGGGCAAGTCCAGATGGAAGCTTAGGCTTGCGCTTAAAGCTGGTGCTGTGTGATGTTAGTCTGTTCTTCTTATGATAGTGCGGTGTGTCATAATTACGGGGCTTTACTGGGACCTTCCACCAGAGGGTCGTCATCGAGCAGTGTAGTATCGAGGCTCAGGTCCGCCTGATCATCGCCATCAAAGTCTTCCGAAGTGATGTGGCCATATCGAGCATGTAGAGATGACGAGGAACTACCATCGCCATAAGATCCCGGCGGCCTACCGGTCATGCTGCTAGTTCACAGCAGTGACATGTCGTTGTAATGTTGACTGTCAATGGTTGCTGGAGGCAGCCGTATGGGGCTACCACAGGGACGGCGGGCTTGGTCAAGCGCGCCGGGACCCACCGCGGTGAAACCTCGGCTAAATTATTCCGATGCACGAACTTTTTCTTCAGATATTTAAGAAATGATCAAGGACGACCCATTTCTACTTGCCATGTGTCGGACATGTAGAGAATGGATATTTCTACTTGCGCGTCTCGGCTGCTTGGTGCGCAACAATGTCATAACGATCTCCCCGAAGAGGTCTTGGTGATATTGCGCAATGGTAGCAATGCAGCATACCTTGACAGGCTCTCGGGACTGGCCCTCGATCCTCAATACACCACTATAGTCTTCGCGACTCATGAACCAGTATTTGTAGAAGTCTGCAGCAGGTGGCTGGCAGCTTCGAACATCGACGTCCTTTCCGCGCTGGCGACATTAGCAAAGATTCTCCCCTTGGCAAGTTACCTGTCAGTTTACGCTAAAGCTCTACTGGATCGAAGATGCAATGGCCCCGTGGAAATCTTGGGGTCACGAAGAGTAACAGCACTATCAGATTTGCCAGCTAAGCAGCTACACACACTTCTACTTACCCTCTGCCGCCTCCTAATGTTCGACAATGATGCATTTGCCTCAGCTGTACAGCCGTCGCAGCTCCAGCTCCTTTTGACGCATGAACATACACATATCAGATATCTTGCTATTCGAATCCTCTGCCTCTATCTTCACGCTTCGGACAGAACTTTGAGTTCTATGCTTAAGACTTACGTAAGAGAAGCGGAGCCAACTGGCCCATGGGAAGAGAAGATCATTGACTACACATTCCTCAATTTGTGGGAAAAGAGGAGGTTAGATGAGCTTGATAGAAAGCTTCAGGACATGCAAGGAACCCCATTTCTTACAAATCACCAGGATCTTTCCACAAGAAGAGCCATTGAGCTTCAGGATTTTTCGAGAACGACAACATGTGTCGGAGGTATTCTTCTGCCTCGATTGGACGGAGGAAGTCCAGACCCTTCATCTCTCGTAGAGACAGTAACGACAGCGCACAATTTACGATCGCTTGCGGAAGGTCTCCGGAGTTCGAAGCCCCTATTGATCACGGGTTTGTCAGGCGCTGGGAAGACATTATTGATTAGAGAAATCGCGAGGGAGCTGGGAAAAAGCTCCTCAATGGTTACTGTACATCTCAATGAGCAAACCGATGCCAAGCTACTTGTGGGGATGTACACAAGCGACACGGCCGAAGGCTCTTTTAGTTGGCACCCGGGTGTCCTGACGACTGCGGTGATGGAAGGTCGATGGGTAATCATAGAAGACCTAGATAAGGCGCCTAAAGAGATCATGAGCATCTTGCTACCGCTTCTTAAACGGCGCGAACTCCTCATTCCGAACTGGGGAGAAACAATACCCGCTGGCCCTGGATTTAGATTGATTGCTACTGTGCGCTCGGCTGTGAACAATCATGACGGAGAATTCGTTCCCACCGCGAACTTGATTGGCATTCGACATTGGCAGCGGATTGCTCTCCAGATGCCATTGGATGACGAACTTGCCGAGATCGCCCTCAGCAAGTTTCCTATTCTACATACCTACATGCCAAGGTTCATGGACGTATATCGGACTTCTAGGACCCTTGAACATGCCATCCCTGAAGTATCGGCAAAGACCAGCCTAACAAGGTCCTTAGGGCCACGGAACTTCTTGAGATGGTGCAACAGAGTTCAAGATCTCCTCGTAACAGCGGGCATCAGCTCCGGCCAAGAGTCAATTTCTGAGACCATCTTTGATCAAATCTTTCTTGAAGCGATTGATTGTTTCTGTGGGTCCCTCCCGCCCGGGCAATCACGTCTTTCAGCTATCACTATTGTTGCCCAAAGTCTGCACATATCTGCTGAGCGTGTTGCATATTGCCTGACCGCCCGTAAGCCGGATAGCCTCTCAACCGATTCAATGCTTCGCATTGGACGTGGTGTTTTGGCTAAGCATAAGCGAACCCAACGTGACAAGCCTCATCATGTTTTCAACCATTTCGCCTTAACAAAGAATGTGCTCAGACTTTTAGAGTCCGTTGCTATCACGATCAAGCAAGCCGAACCATGTTTATTGGTCGGCGAGACTGGCACAGGCAAAACCACAATGGTGCAACAGCTTGCGGACGCATTGAATCAAAGATTGACTGTAATTAATCTGTCCCAACAAAGCGAAGCCGGAGATCTTCTCGGTGGATTTAAGCCAGTGGACATGTGGGCACTAGCCGTTCCAATGAAAGATGAGTTTGACGACTTGATGAGCTTAACATTTCCTTCAAAGCGGAACCAAGCTTACGTTGAAAAGCTAGCCGAATCTATTAGCCACAGTCGCTGGCCACGCGCATTGAAATTATGCCAAGAAGCTTTGCGTATGTTCGAAGTACATCTCAGGCCTGAACCTAGCCCCGGATCCACTAGTCGCGGTCCACATCCAAAGAAAAGAAGGCTACAGTCTCTTGTATCGACGTCATTAAGAAGCAGATGGGATAGATTTGCAACTCAGGTGCAAATGTTCCAGAAGCACCTTGCTAGCGGCTCTAAAGGCTTTGCGTTCTCCTTTGTGGAGAGTAAAATCATCAGAGCAGTAAGAAAGGGAGAGTGGGTATTACTAGATGAGATCAATCTTGCTTCGCCGGATACTTTAGAAAGTGTAGCGGATTTGTTCTCCGACACAGTTGATGGCGGCCCATCAATACTATTAACAGAAACAGGAGACATTGAGAGAATATATGCCCACAAAGACTTCAGAATTTTTGGTGCAATGAACCCTGCCACCGATGTTGGAAAACATGACTTGCCAGCAAGTCTCCGGTCAAGATTTACAGAGCTTTTCGTCGAAGCTCCCGACAATGATCTCCACAACCTGATGTCAGTGGTCAAAGTTTACTTGGGTCAAATACACAATAATGCAGATGTACGCGTAGCAAATGATATAGCTCAACTGTATCTCGATATCAAACAGCTTGTTGAGCAGAATCGACTAGTAGATGGTGCGAATCAAAAGCCCCACTTTAGTCTTCGAACATTAACTCGAACGTTGGTCTATGTGCTGGACATTGCGCCAATCTATGGTCTCCGTAGAGCATTGTTTGAAGGGTTCTCCATGAGTTTCCTTACTGTTCTCGACCGAGAGTCCGAAATGCTTCTGCAGCCAAGGATAGACAAGCATATCTTGGGTGCTCAGAAGAATGGCAGAGCTTTTTTAACACAAATTCCCCGGGCCCCACAAAGCACTAATAAGCATGTTCAATTCAAGCATTACTGGATTGCTCGAGGGGACGCAGTAATCGAAGAGCAGCCCCAGTATATCATTACACCTTTCATTGAACGCAATCTCCTCAACCTTGTACGAGCCACCTCGACCAGGAGATTCCCTGTTTTGCTCCAAGGGCCCACATCTTCAGGTAAAACAAGCATGATAGAATACCTTGCAAGGATATCTGGCAATAAATTTGTGAGGATTAACAATCACGAGCATACCGATCTTCAGGAATACCTTGGTGCGTATGTTTCCGGTCCTGACGGTCGACTACAATTCCAAGATGGTGCCCTCGTTCGTGCGCTTCGGGAAGGAAGTTGGGTTGTCTTAGATGAGCTGAATCTCGCTCCAACCGACGTGTTAGAGGCACTCAACCGGCTGCTGGATGATAACAGAGAGCTCCTTGTACCCGAAACTCAAGAAGTGATAAAGCCACACCCAAATTTCATGCTTTTCGCAACACAGAATCCACCTGGGGTCTATGGGGGCAGAAAGATCTTGTCGCGCGCTTTCCGAAATCGTTTCCTAGAGTTACATTTCGATGATATCCCGGAAGACGAATTGGAAACTATCCTACGCGAAAGAAGCCAGATAGCGCCTTCATTCTGTGCGAGAATTGTGGCTGTATACAAGCAATTGACTGTCCTCCGTCAAAGTGAACGGCTTTTTGAACAGAAGAATAGTTTCGCAACTTTGAGAGATCTGTTTCGCTGGGCACTGCGTGACGCTGATGATCGCGAGCAATTAGCCGTCAATGGCTTTTTACTACTGGGGGAACGAGTACGAAATCCAGAAGAACGCCTAGCTGTCAAAAGGGTCATTGAGGACGTTATGAAGGTCCAGATAGATGTTGATCGAGTCTATGACGTGGAGAGGATAGGAACATGGTTGGGTTCAATCAAGTCAAGCCCAACGGACGTCATTTGGACCAATTCCATGCGTAGACTTTGTGTACTTGTTATGGAGGCTATGAAACACAACGAGCCTGTGTTACTCGTTGGCGAGACTGGTTCTGGCAAGACCACCATTTGCCAAGCCATCTCCGACATGATGGACATCAAGCTACACATCGTGAATGCTCATCAGAACCTGGAAACGGGTGATCTGATCGGTTCCCAACGCCCAATACGGAATAAAGCTTTCGCTGAATCGCAACTGGCTACAGATCTCATTTCTATTTTGAAAGACTGTGGAGTCTACGTGGATGAGTTCAAAGCCGATATTCGCATTCTGCAAGGAGCATATGAGACTTTGCGGCGGCAGTTGCCAGCAGTGGTAACAGATGAAATGAAACTTCGCGTTGAGCAAAGCATGGCCAGAGCAAGAGCACTATTTGAGTGGGTGGATGGCAGCCTGGTCTATGCGATGCAAAACGGCGATCACTTCCTTGTGGATGAGATATCTCTCGCCGATGACTCAGTTCTTGAACGCCTGAACAGCGTGCTAGAGCCAGGTCGAACATTATTCTTGGCCGAACGAGGGACCAATGATGCTCTCATCAAGGCATCACCAGACTTCC
Organism: Cladonia borealis; assembly: GCA_018257855.2. NCBI lineage: Eukaryota > Fungi > Ascomycota > Lecanoromycetes > Lecanorales > Cladoniaceae > Cladonia > Cladonia borealis. The sequence goes on from JAFEKC020000013.1 coordinate 402,091, forward strand.
AGTTCCTTGCAACTATGAATCCAGGGGGAGACTATGGCAAGCGTGAACTCTCCCCAGCCCTTCGAAATCGATTCACCGAGATCTGGGTACCTCATACTTCAGACGAAAGCGAAATGTTAGAGATTGCTCAAGCAAAACTTGCGCCGTCAATGCTCGGATTCGCCAAGGATATGATTGAATTTGCGGCTTGGTATGCCTTGACTTACAATCCAGCAGCACCTTATATCTCGATCCGCGATCTGCTTGCCTGGATACAATTCGTTAATAATTGGCAAGTAGCAGACAGTGGATTGACTCTATTACACGGTGCTGCTATGGTCTACATTGACGGCTTGGGCGCTAACCCAGCTTCAAAGCTAGCTATAGCAGAGACTGCGGTGTCGAAAGAGCGTCAGGTGTGCCTTATGAAACTGGATGAGCTCTTTCAATGCGATTTGTCTTCTCTGTATAGTGAAAAGTGTGTGATTTCTCTAAAGCATGGGGTCTTCAACATCGGTCATTTTGGACTCACTCGACATTCTGACACGCCGGTGAGCCTGCGGTACAGTCTGCGAGCTCCAACGACTTGTGTAAACGCCATGAAGATCGTTCGTGCGCTCCAAATTCGGAAGCCCGTGCTCCTTGAAGGAAGTCCTGGAGTAGGGAAGACAACGCTCATCGCTGCCTTAGCTCAAGCCATTGGCATGCCTTTGACGAGGATCAATTTATCGGATCAGACTGAGCTGATGGATCTCTTTGGCTCTGACGTTCCCATTGAAGGAGCTGAGGCCGGACAATTTGGTTGGCACGATGCACCCTTCCTAAGAGCAATGCAAAATGGCAGTTGGGTTCTCTTAGATGAGATGAATTTGGCTTCGCAGAACGTCCTTGAGGGCCTTAATGCTTGTCTCGATCATCGAGGCCAAGTCTACATCTCAGAGCTTGACCAGACATTTCAACGCCATCCTGATTTCGTTGTGTTTGCCGCACAGAATCCTCATCATCAAGGCGGAGGGAGGAAAGGGTTACCTGCTTCTTTCGTCAATCGTTTCACCGTCGTCTATGCTGACACTTTCACAACAGAAGATTTACTTATCATCTCCAATGAAATCTATCCAAACGTCTCTCCAACGACCACAGAGACAATCCTGGGGTGTGTCTCTACTATAAGCCAGCTACTTCAGCATGATCGTATGGTTGGAGCAGACGGCGGGCCGTGGGAGATAAATCTACGCGACGTTCTGCGTTGGCTCGATCTATTGACATCTCAGCATGGACTAATGCCATTCGCAAAACCCGATGATTTCCTTAACTTGTTGTTCTTACAGCGATTCCGGACACCCGAAGATGCTGCGGCCGTTTCGCGAAGCTTGCGACCTTACTTTCCCCTGAACCCTTCGAAAAACTACTTCCACTCCAAGGGCGAAGAGGGCATTGAAATTGGAATTGGCCTCCTCCCTAGAGATCGATACATTGGATCTTTGCGCACTCAGCCTGTTAATATAGGACAGGTTGATCTCTCAATAGCGGAATCTGTGATGCTCTGCATACAAAACAGTTGGCCATGTTTGCTTGTGGGGACTTCGGGCTCTGGAAAGACTTCTTTAATTCACAAACTAGCGGATTCAATCGGAGCCAATGTTGTAGACATCTCTTTGAACCCTGAGATGGACACAATGGACTTGGTAGGGAGTTATGAGCAGCAAGATCCTAAGAGACAGGTTGCAAGTCTCTTCAGACGCTTGCAAGAGTACACTCGGCAAACCATCATCGAACAACTTGCGGCTGGTCATACATTAGATGGCAATATTACTGAACTTGTGGCTGAACTACAAGCGCCAAGGGCTAGAATTGCTGATATCTCCCAGCTACTCCATTCTATCGCAAAGGAGAGCCCCTCTTCAGGGTACTCTAGATTGTGGAGCGACTGCGCAGATCTTACGCAGCAAATCTCTACCAGTAACCGAGCTCGGTTTGAGTGGGTTGATGGGATTCTGGTCAAAGCCTTAAAACAGGGCAGATGGCTTATCCTCAATAATGCTAATTTATGTAGCCCCTCTGTTCTTGACAGACTCAATTCGCTCCTAGAGCCGAACGGGTTCTTGAGCATTAACGAGCATCGTAAGCCGGATGGCAGTGCTGATATTGTCAAACCTCATCCGGCTTTCAGACTGTTCATGACAATGGACCCACGTCATGGCGAGCTGTCCCGAGCCATGCGTAATAGATCGGTTGAGTTGTTCATGCCTGTCAAGTATCGCTCTCCCAAGCTCGGCGTGCTAAGCCCAGGGAGTGATTCTATTACCTCACGTTTTGAGTTGTTTCAAGCTTTCGATTGGAACAGCCTTGACGATGCTCACTTCCTCGAGACTCTAGCAATCTTCTTTGAACATCTTACTTTCCATGATCTACATATATGTCATCGATGGCAGACGCAGATTGCTACAGGCTTGAATGACTTATCGCCTCAGAAACAAGCATATGTCTCATGTTTTGCTAAATTCTTCCAGCAGATGCTGAATTTTGACGGGATAACACTCAGTGGCACTCAAACCACGTATCGAGAAATAGGCAAAGAGCTTGGGTCAGTGCAAAATTTTGAAAGATTGCAGGTAAGTGTCCAGGTGAAGATCGATGGGCAGTCTTACTGATATAAGTCCGTTGGGTAGACAATCAATCCCTTTAACAATCCCATCTTGCTCTCCGCAACAGCCAATGATGCCAATTCAAGCAATCTTCGATGTCTTGGATATAGTTTCGAGCTTTTGCTGGAAATATATCGATATGGAGCGCTGCTTGCTCTTGTGGCCGAGAATGCTAAATACAAATCATTGTCACATATGTCGCGCCTCGAAAGGTCGCTGGTCTCAACAGAAGTAAGAAGATTCCAAAACGAGACCACGCAGCCTTTGGCGGTCTTCTTACAGGACATGGGTATCGAATTGCGAAAAGTAGTTGACGCTAAGGGATTCGGACAAGTCGGAGACAGACAGGTGCCTAACTTATACTATACATTTTGAGATCAGAATGCTGATAATAAGCCTAGGAAGTCTTGCCTTTTGCTAGAGAGGTCCTGTCTTATCTCCAAGACATATTCTACCTGACATCTTCGCAAGATTTTGATGAAGCGAGTTTCCAGTCTTACCGTATTATTGGCAGATCCTTGTGCGCTCGTGAAGTCGCAGGTAGATCAAATCAGAGCTTGTCTGCCGTCCTAGCTTCAACCTTGGGCCAGAAGCTCGATGCTTTTAACTCCTCCTGGCAACTGTATTCTGGACTCCGTATGGAACAGCTCTGGATGAGATTCAGGCCAGCTACAGCGCCACACATGTTGCAGCTGGAGCTCAGTGTACAAATTAAGGATCTAGCTGATCAATTTGATTCCCTCAAGTGGAGGTCAGGAGCCTCTGTCCAGGAGCTTGACATTTTGCGTGGTTCTCTTGCCCGCATTCACACGACGCTCACGACTCCATCCGCTCAAACTTTCGGGCCTCTTGAAGTACGTAGATGACTTTCCGCTAATAGGTTAGACCTGCTGACGATAGAAAGGAAATACGGCGCAGCCTCAATGCGCTCGAGAGCCGTTCGAGGCTCTGTCAGACTGCCGTTTCTCCTTACTTTCGATCTCAATTTGAGATGCTTTGTCAGTACAGCGCGTGCGACAAAGGAAGTATTCATTCCGAAGAGATGTCCGTAATAGACTTACTTGCAGGAAGGTCTACAGCACGTCTGATGGAATTCCAGACACACTCACCCGCTTGGCTGAAGCTCTCACAATTACAAGACATGACAACCACGGGTCGACAATCTACGGAGCTGGCGGCCATTCGAAGTATTATGCCCGTCTCTATGTTATCTAAGCTTGAAAACATAAGTGAAATATCGCTGCAGTCTTTAGGATTACTTTCCGCTGAGATGGACGTGATGACGAAGTCAATAGCGAGACTTACCACCGCATTGAGCAGCAACAGTTTATCAGCTATTAGGCAGACTCTCCAGACAGTGATCGAAGAAGTCAAAACGTCAATGGATATCCGAGTAGACTCAACGGAGCTCGACAATATCAAAAGACTCTTGGCCCAGCTGCCACATCGCCTTAGCCAAAGGACTCCCGATCAAGTATTGTTCAACGGCAAGCTTGACGATTTCATCGGATGGGTAATACGACCTCGGTCCCTGGATCCGAGGCAGCTCACCAACCAATCGGTTGAAGAACTTGCGAACGATGCTACTACTTGCGTGCATTTCTTCACCGCCTGCCTATTGCTTTATATTCCCGATAGGCCGTTTGACCCTGCCCTCAGGTGCAGGGTGGAGCGAAGCCGATATGAAGGACGTAAAGAAGAGATAGAATTGAAATTGCAAGCGCTCCAACGCTTCGAGCTGGTATTCACTGGCCACGCATCCAGCTTCCGCATCGAGCTCCTAGAGCAAAGACTGCAAGCGTTGGGTGAGGAGCCAGAGGTTCTATCGATTGTCCGCCCTGGGAGTTCAGAGCTTGGTCAACTACAGACAGAGTTCAATAATATCCTGAGCACGATTGTCTTGAGATCCCCAGGAGCATCGGCACTACGACTGGTCTTTCAAGGCGAGGCCTCAGAAATCAGAGAGATTAAAGTACTGAGAGCGAACATCGCTCAGGCGATAGATCGCTTCAATAGTTTCCGAGCTTATGAGGATATCACACGACCTTTGACTGCATTCTTGCAGGGACTCGACGTGGGCTTGGCCTTTACATTACTCGCTGCCACGCAACCAGGACCAGGTGATAATGCTATCAGCTATCTCTGCAACACAACACCTTTTCTAGGCGCAAGTCTTGATAGTTTGCGGAGGCAAATGCATGACGGCCTTTTGATGCAACGTACAGCCGGTTTCGAGCCACGTCTCCACCTTCTACATAACATCGTGGTTTTACGAAATGTTCAGAGGGACCTTGAAGCATCGTTTACGCAGACAATGTTTCAAAGTTTCCACAGCTTGTACGAAGAATGGAAAGAGCAGCTCAGTCAAGATCAACAAGCAAATGCTCTCAGCTCATCGCTGTACCGCTATCGTGGAAGCAAAGATGACAGCAGCGAATCTGAACAGCAAGACTTTCTGAACTTATTCCCGGAGTATAAGACTTCTCATGACGACCATATCCGACAGGCCACAACTGTCTTTGATCCAAGAACCCAAGCTTGCAGACTTGCTGCTCTCCACCGGAAAATATTCCAGGGAACTGAAGAGGCATCTCAGAGCCTTCTGACAATGATTCGAGGTCGCTCACATATAATTGCAGGCATATGGCGAGATGATGAGATATCAAAGTCTCCTGTCCCAGAGGAGAATTTGCTATCAGCAGTCATGCTAAGTCTAAATGAGTGCAACGAGCGTCTACATGGCCAACCCAATTTAGGAAATATGTACAACTTTTACGTAGATGCTAATCTCTCGGAAGCGCAAAAGATTATAGATCTGGTACAGAGAATCCAGGCAAGATTTCTAGACCTCCAAGAAGCCTGGCCTGAGCATGCGACCCTTGGTGATGTATTGCGAACCTCTTCGGAGCTGTTGGCGTTACGGCATACTGAACCGCTTGCGAAGCTCCTAACCAAAGTGGAACAGCTCCACGGGTTTGTTCACGAGTGGCAAATTGTTGCTAGTCGTGAGTTTACAGCAATTTCCCTGTATGACCATCTTACACAGATGATTATGAGTTGGCGGCGCCTGGAGCTTTTCACGTGGGCCCGGTTGTTGGATATGGAATACCAGAAATGCGAGGAAGACGCTGATTCATGGTGGTTCATCGCATACGAAGTCATCATTGCTGTACCCCTCTCCATGGCCGGCGTGAAAGAGGATATGCAATCGCATGCGGAGGGAACCTTCAACACACTCACTGAGTTTCTTACAACTACATCAACTGGGCAATATGCTCACCGTCTGGGAATGATTGACTGCTTTAGGAGACATGTCGAGCTCCTTGTAAGCGAATTTCCTCTAATGAGCGTTATGTACAATGCACTTGGAAACTTTCTAAAATACTATCGCTCCTTCGAAGCTTTAATACAAGGGTCCTTACGCAGAGGACGTCAAGCTCTCGAGAGGGAAATCAAGGAGATAATTCCCAAGTTCAAAGATACGAACATCACCGCGCTTCGAGAAAGTGCGAAGCGGTCTCATCATAAGCTGTTCAAGGTCGTTCGCAAATACGTGACTTTGCTTGCGCAACCATCAGGGACGATTTTAGCACTGGGTTATCCGGAGGATGCCTCCTTACCGAAGAATTCATCGCCAAATGTAATACATGCAAGCGCAGTGACGGTGGATGCGCTTGCGTTGCAAATTTGCAAACAACGTATCGACGGCTGGGAAAGGAAACCGGAGCGCATTATCAACCCTAGCTCGACATCTGCTCGTATGCTTCAGATGAGCCAGCTACCTCATGGTTCGATCGATGCCGCTTCCTACATCGACTCATTTACTGCTGAGTTGACGGAGAGTATCAAGACCTTGCAGAACGAGACTCCGACTAAATCCACTGTAGAGAATAGCGGGATTATCAAGCATCTAAAAACGCGAAAGCGCAAGCTGTATGCTGAGACTTTGGGAGGTCTGCGCCAGATGGGATTCCGATCGAACATGAGTGCAGGTGATCTAGCGAAACAAGCATCTCTTTCTATCATTTTGACTAACAGCCCCTCTTTTGCCGACAATCTAAGAACGAGCGATGTGCAAATTGCAGAGCACTACTTACACAAAGTCTTGAGCATACTGCCCCAAGTAAGAGAGAGATCAGGAAACCATTCGGAAGACCTTACTCATCATGAGGTGACTAGAAGCATCGGATACTTAGATAGCATGATATCCCTTATACTTCAGCAAAGGTCAGTGATAGCGACTGGGAACGCCGAACATCATCGTTTCAATGAGGCGATGAATCGGATGCGAAATACATGGGCCCCTGAGTCCTATAAGATCAAAAAACAACCCGGCATCATCTCAACCACCAAGGAAGCCCAGTCTACGCTAAGATGGCTACCTGCAATACTCCAAGCCGGCTCCGTCATCATTGAGAAGCACGCGGAATTAGGCGGCACGAACTCATCAGAAATTATTGATGGTCTGACGCACTGGAAGGACCGCGTCTTGGCAATCTTGAGCGCTTTTGACGATCTGCCTGAGCTACCTACAACTCTGACTTCTTCGAGGCATGTGCAAACCCTTGGCGAGGCGGAGAAATTGCTGCGGGCCCTTCAAGTATATTTGCAACGACTCCTCGAACAAAACCCAGCTCTTAGCTTCGTAGTCAAAGAGCTTGAGCGATGGACCGAGCTCAGGCTGCCCAGTTGCGACGACGATCAAGTCAATGGGCAGCAGCTTCTTGGACTGAATGATTTTGATCAAAGCGTATCTAGCGTTTTAGATTCGATACTGGTAGCCATACAGCGCACGAAAGAGGCTTGCATGTCAACTCCAACGACTGATGAAGACGCGGCTTGGTTACGTCGCATGGAGTATTCCCTTGCTAGTAGTCATGAGGGTCTAGGCACGGCAGAAGTTAACCGTCTGCTCGAGGCCACGCTAACAAATATGCAACGTCTCTCAGCGGATGATGATGTGCTTGGGGCAGCGTCCGCAGTCTGTTCCATGGCTATGCCTATTCTTGAACAGTATAGGACGATTCAGCAAGCAACTTTAGCTCGTCATTCAAAATTCCACAGTTCGTTGTGTAAGCTTGCATCCGTCCTGGCCCAATCCTTCTCGCAAATTGCTGTGGAAGGATTCTGCACTCCTCGCGATAACTTAGATACACAGAGCGCAGGTGCAGAGAAGCTTGAAGGGGGAACAGGCCTTGGTGAAGGTGTAGGGGCTGAAGACATCAGCAAAGATGTGCAAGATGATGAGGATCTATCTGAGCTCGCTCAACGAAAGGAACGCGAAGACAAGAGAGAAATGAGTGAAGATCAAAAGGATGCAGTCAATATGGACCATGATGACCTTGAGGGCGAAACGGGAGAGGTTTCAGACAGGAGCGAGGAGGAAAATGGATCTGATAGCGATGGCGAATTGAATGACCTGGATGAGGAGACAGCCGAAGTTGATGATCTAGACCCAACAGCAGTAGACGAGAAGATCTGGGATGGCAAGGCTGAACAGGAAGAAAACGAAAAGGAAGGGTCGAATTCAAAGCGCAAGCCTGAGAAACGGCAACAAGAAGCTGCTGACTCTATTGCTCCGCAGGACGATACCTTGGACCCAGGCGATGATGAAGACGATGAAGCCAACCAAGAAGGTGCCGACAACGGCGAAGAAGTAGCCAAAGAGGAAATTGAGAAGATGGACCCTCATGCACAGGCTGTACAAGACTTAGACCTACCAGAAGAGATGGACTTAGACAATGTCAAAGATAAGGAATCAGACTCTGAAGAGGCAGACATGGATGATATTTCCGATATTGATCAAGTTGAACCTGAGGAAACAATAGACGGACATGTCGATGACATCGAAGAAAATGAACAACAAGAAAATGCACAATCACCTGGGACTCAGGCAGAATGCGGCGAGAACAAAGATGAAGCTGCCGAAGATGCTGAAGAAGCAGGATCTCCGGTCGATACTGAGCCTGGTGATGCTGAACCCCAAGATGAAAGGGGCCTTCTCCAAGACCACTCAGATAACGCAGTGGTGGATCAAGATGATATTGCGCCGAGTGATGTAACTGGACTTGGTGGAGAGGTGGAGCAGCAAGGTAATGAGGAACAGTCATCAAAAAGTCAAGCTCAAGCTAGCAGAGAGACAAAGGATAGCTCCCCTTATCAACAGGATAATGAAGCTGTGGCAGAGGACGGTCAGAATGGGTCAACGCTTGACAGGCCATATACGGGTCAAGCTAAAGACGGGATTCCAAAAAACAATAACAGTAGCCAAGCCTTTAAGAAACTTGGTGATGCCCTGGAAAAGTGGCATCGACGACAAAAAGAGATTGGAGATGCTTCTGAGCAACAGCCTGAAGTCCGGACACAAACAACAGAAGTGGACATGTCTAATGGAGATTTCGAGCATTTGCAGGATGAAGAAGCCGAAGCTGACACTCAAGCTCTTGGTGCTGCCACAGATGAACAAGCGCGTGCTCTGGATGAAAATGCCATGGACTTGGAAACGTACGATGAACACCAAGGCCTCCTCAGCAGTGCGATCGAGGAGCAAGATGTCAATTCTCAGAATCAAGTCACGGAAGACGCTGACACTGCCCTGAAGAGAGAAGACCAGGGAGATCAGTCAAGATTTGGGACCTTTATTGCCGATAATCCTGATCGCAGTCGAAGATGGGATCAAATGAATACCTCAAACGATCAGGACGAGAAAAATATGGACGGAATAGACAACGATCTCTTCACAACCCATATTGAATCCATCCGTGAGCAACCCCCGCGTTCAGAAGAAGAGGCTCGGCGACTGTGGTCACACTACGACGATATGACACGTAACCTTTCCATTTCGTTGACAGAGCAGCTCCGTTTAATTCTCGCACCTACCCTCGCCACCAAAATGCGTGGTGACTTCCGTACTGGCAAGCGCCTCAACATGAAACGCATAATACCGTACATTGCCTCACAATACAAGCGTGATAAAATTTGGATGCGGCGCTCTATCCCATCGAAGCGCAATTACCAAATCATGCTTGCTGTTGACGATAGCAAGTCCATGGGCGAGAGCGGGAGTGGTCAATTAGCTTTCGAGACACTAGCTCTTGTCGCAAACAGTTTGACTATGCTAGAGGCTGGAGAGATCTCGGTAGTGGGCTTTGGCAACGAAGTCAAAGTTGCCCATGACTTTGGTCGACCTTTCACAAATGAAGCTGGTGCACAGATTGTCCAGCACTTCACATTTCAGCAGACTGGAACGAACGTTCGTGAACTAGTTGCTCAGTCCATTATGCTCTTCCGCGAAGCCAGATCAAAGAATATTAACGCTGGTACCGATCTTTGGCAGCTGGAACTGATCATTAGTGATGGGTTGTGCGAGGACCATGATAGCATACGACGTCTGGTTCGCCAAGCCCAAGAGGAGCGTATAATGATTGTCTTCGTCATCATAGATGCTCTAGTCAAGGGGCAGTCTATCATGAATATGAGCCAAGCCATGTTTGATTCAGATGGTGGAGGAGTGAGAATTGAGCGCTACCTGGATGGCTTTCCCTTCCAATACTACCTTATAGTAGGAGATGTGAGAGAGTTGCCGGGAGTCTTGGCGCAGGCTTTGCGGCAGTGGTTCTCCGAAGTTGTGGAAAGTGGCTGATCGGTGCTGTAATGTTGGAAGAGCAATCCCATATAGTAGAAGACCACAATTGCAAGTACCCTATTCGTTTACAGCGTTATATTTGGCTAAAGGTCAAGGAGGTTGAGCATGCATCATGAACTCATACAACATCGCTGTCTGCTCATCGGCCTATCTTGCGCATGATCGTATGGCTAGAAAAGCTACCCAGACTTTGCAGGCCTCAAATGCTCTCTTCCTTCCTTCCTTTCATTGATAAAAAAAAAGCCACTAGATGGCACAACCTTCTCGAACCAGAAAATTACTCTCGCACAATTAGGTTCACAGTAGGTCGTTGGCAGGTTCCTCTTTCTTTCCCCAATTTTTTTGCACAAAGGCCTCAAATATGCTCATGGGGCTCTTGGCACCGACGTGACCTGTCATGCCCAGCAACTTGTCCCATAAGAAATTTCCCTATATATATATACTGGAAAGTCTGCTCGCTTGGCTTCTACTTCTCCCCCACTTACAGTCATCACAATTCAGGAAGCTGTATTATACAACACCCACAATCCACTAGCGAGAACTACAACCCTCAATTTGCATTCGTAAGCATCATAGCGAAGCTCGCCTTATTCCAGATCGTCAGAAGCTAAGGACATTTACTCTCCGGACTCGACCTCACAATGGAAGGTAACGCCTATGGCTACCCGTCTACACAAACCAATCTGGCAAGTGGAAGCTACCCCTCCCACATAATCGACCCATGCATGCTTTCAATGGACTTCGTGCCTTCCCAAAATATGGACACTGGATTCCAAGCTTCCCAGACCAATGTACCAATGGAAATAGCCCAGCCTGATGTCCACACCCGAAACAACCCGTCAGCCGGAGATGGCACTCCTCCACCAGCCAAGAAAAGAAGAGGCAGGCCACTAGGCTCCAAGAACAAAGTCAGAGTTGATGCAGCATTGCACGGACCTGAGCAGCCAAAGCCACAACGCAAGGCCGGGTTCTCAAAGCAAAAGGCTAAGTCCTCACCGCAGATTGCTCCGAACGCGCAAGGGGCTGGTACGTCACAACCCTCTATTGCTAGAAAGCAAGACAATGCTAATCAAAGTCCCCATCTTACAGTTGACCAAGCAAATTCGGGGCTTCCTTCCCAAGCTGAAGCAGCAACGCCCATTCCTACGGAAGGTGCTATGGAAATTGTAATCAGCCCTATCGAGCCTATTAGGGCATTCAACATAGCTAATCGGTTGCAGCATCCAACAAGTTCACATAGAAAAGATTGTCCGTGCCATGGTTGCGACAATAATCGGCCTCACGAAGCCAAAAGGACAAGATCTGGTGCTCCCTTTGACCTATTCGCCAGTATTGTAGGGGATGCGGCGGCAGCAGTCTACAAGCGTAATGAGGAATTCAGCCACTACATGGGTGAACACGCCAAATCGTCTCCTGCGGAATTCAAAGCCAAGCAACTAGAGTTCGTAAAAGACAGCCTCGACGATGAAGAGAACCCGTTGATGGATCGCCGTAAGAATCGGGTTAGATCTATACCTTCGCGTTCAACCATTAAGGAGCACGCTCTCGGAATGATGAAGCAGAAACTGCAAGAATTGGAAAGGCGTAATAAGACATTTACTGCTGATCCGCCCTGCGTCAAGGAAGGCACATTTGATGTTCAGCATTACATCAAGTATGAGGTAGAGCGTGGGCGTAACGTCGTGGATGATCCAAAGTAGGAGTAAGTGAGTCCCTCTGGACATGGAGAAATGTCTTTCGTCAAGCTAATGCAATTGTAGCATGGCACGTCTTACAATGGTGGGAGAACATGGGTTAGGTGGCCGTGATCAATTACTTCAGCTTGGGTTGAATCGAAGTCGGGTGAGAAATAATTAGGATGGGAGTGGGTATGGGGCTGGCAGCGCAAATGTGGCATTGCTTTTTTCATGTATGGTATTCATGTTGTCTAGTTGATAGTCATAATAAAAGGGGTTACCCACCAAAGTATTCGCTTCATGCATTGATCAAAATATCCCCTCTTATGGGACACTCCGTTGTGAACTTACAGCTACCGTGATTCTGCAACTGATAGCAGCATTCCTCGCTCATGAGGAAAATGCTACTCGACGTTCCAACATACCGTGAATTCAGTAGTTCGAGAAAACTGAGAGCTACGTAATTATCAAGTGTACATGCAAGCAGATCTGGAGACGACTTGATCTTGGGTTTGATAGTACCCTGCATAAAAGTATTGAATTGAGAGGCTTAGCCTCTGATGTCCACTAGATGTGATGGAAACTATGTCACTAACACCTTCTGAGGGTTGGGATTGGGGTTGATGGAAAAGATCCTCTTGGTGACACTGATAGCGTGGTCTTCACAAAATGGTGAAAAACAAACACATCGCAAGCTTGCAGTCATTCATGATCATAACCTCATGAGGGCTACATATCACCACCCATACTTACTTCCCGCTTCCTTCTTATTTCTCCTGCCACTTGCAAAGCTTTCTTCCAACGCATCCTTTTGGCTACTCGCCGCATTAACCAGTTGTTTCAGACTATGTTTCCCTGGCGCGATTGCCCGAACAGGGTTGTGTTGCACCGTCTCGCCTGCTTGCCTGAGGATTTCATTTGCGGCGTATTCTGCGTCAGTGTTGAAGTTTACGATGTTTATTGTTGAGGGGCCGCCGGTTTGGTTGTGCTTCTGGCGGCCGAGGAGTTGACGTGTCTCGGCGCGTGTGAGGTTTAGATCGCTGGCTATACTGGTGAGGGATTGGATTTGGGGCTCGTCAAATCTAGGTTCTGGGTGGTCGTAAGGGTAATAGTTATCGTCTTCTGAGGGTTGAGGATCGCTTGAAGGGTCGACTGGAGCTGGTTTGGGGTCGGGGGTGGTGGTGGTGTAGATTATGGGTTGGTATGTGCCACTCGCGATAGAGCTTTTCGTAGGTGGCTCGATTTCTTCGCCTGTAGAGAAGAGGGAAAGTTTTGGTGCTAATTTCGGTTTTTGAGTGAAATCATCGACCTGTACCTTCATGTTGGGGAGGCTCTCTCCGACCTGAGCCTTCTTTTTCTGTGGTTTCCGTGCAACCGACAAGGGCTTGAACATCGTCCTGTTCCCCTGGATTTTGACCGCCTCCACAGGTTTCAGGAGCGTTGGACTTTCGTCGTTGGCAGGTGGCTTGTGGTGCATTTCTTCATCGTGCTGGATGGTATTCACATCTCCAGTTCGTTCCGTCTCTGCACCTTCCTCGTTGCCGGTAGAGACTGTGTCCACCGGGTCCCTGCTGAATCCCGGTGCAGCACCGGTCTTTAGATTGATCCCAACGCCTAGCCCACCCTTCCTTGCTCCATTTGTCGTAGGTCCGCCGTTCGGTGCTGCTGTTCGTTTGGGAGCGGGGAGGAGGGAATTGAAGCCGCTGAAGCCGCCGGAGCCTACTTTGGCTCGTTTTGAAGGGCGCTCTAAATCATTAAACTCTTCAGGCTTCGCAAGGTCAGGTAGGTTAACCCGTATCTTGTGGGGGTTTGAGCGATCGACGACTTTCTGGAATGAGGGTTTCGTTGTGTTCACTTTGCCCCTTGCGGCTTCTTGCAATTTGGTCTGCTCTTCTTGATCTGAATCCTCAGAGCCGGAATAGTCGACCAGAGCCATCATGATAGAAAGTGACGGCTTTGAGCTAATTAAAGTGCGATGGTGCATCAATCACGAGGAGGTAGGGGCCTTACGCATGACGTATTATTACAACGCTATGTAATTTATGGCCCGCGATACGCTCTTAGGCAATATCGAATAAAGACCACCACCCCAGCCATCAATATTCCATCTCACCCTACAGAACCAGATCAAAGTCTAGCTATAGTTGTAGATGTGCTCATACGGATCGGGGGCCCCGAAGCTGATGTCACCAGATATATACTCCTGATGGCCCTACTTCAGAACGAAGAGTAAGCTTTTTTAACTTATGTATAATGCGCGCTTCTGTTTCCGAATTGGTTCTAGGTTTAGACCAGCAGTTAGTGTTATCTGCGTATATGTGTTCGAGATAGTCAAAAGAATGATTCTGATATGCTTAGTTTTCTGATTTGGCAATTGCGCACTTCTTACTTGACCCACATCAAAGATGGTATTGGCGAGCGCCTCATCAACGTTGATTCGAGCATTCTCAACGACCCCAGCTTTCGAGCCGCAGGATGGTCCGCCAACATTCCAGACATTAAGAGAACGTATTCTCCACCGATCCCCACGGCTATATCATCAGATTACTTTGCCGTGCCCCCTCGATCGGCCGGATTCCCTCCCGCTGGATTCAACGACGAGGAGGAAGAGGGAGGAATGGTGACCGGACGAGGTAGTACTGATACTGTAGGTCCAGGTCCAAATGTGCGAAGAAGGCGGCGGCGAGAGCAGCATGACGAGGACGATAGTAGTGATCTGAGTGATGAGAGCGACGATGATATCGACAGTGCAAGAAGGTAAGGTCTAGATTACTCTACCCGTGCTTCAGTCATGCTGAGCATAGAAGGGATGCGCAAAAGATCAAATTCGCAAAAATGCCTGTAAGGGATCGCTCAGGATCTTCACCAATCCGCAGCTCGTATAACAAAGATGGGGTCGAAGTTATTGTCACTTCGCCGTCGAGGAGATCAAATCCAGGGAGGCTACGTAGTGGTTCCTTGACCAGTGTGGAGGCTGTAAAGCAGAGAGCGAGGAGAGATACGACTACAAGCAGTGATATGTCATCTGAGAACGAGCTCGACCCCTCATTCTTCAGGCGGAGGCAGATTAACCCTACCAAAGCAGCAAAAGCGAGCAATTTGTTAGCCGCTAAGCATGAGGAGGATGAGCGGCAGCAAATGCGTAATCTGACTACTACGATCAACGAAGACGATGGCGAAGCGTCTGATGGGAGTAGTCTCTCCTCGGAATTTGGTGAAACGGCCGATTCAGAGTCACTCCTGGATAATATGGTTGCATCTTCATTGACTGACATGCCGGCCCCCTTAAATCTAAACAAGGAATCTCCAAACAAAGCAAAAACCGCTCAACCTTCCCTGTTACAAGCACTTCCTCCTGCAAGGCCTATCTCCACCATCCAACCCGTCAGCCTACTGGGTCAGGCTTTGAGAGCCAGACAGTCCAAGCCCAAGAATCCGGTTGAAGTTTTTGCACGACTCTCCGGCAAAGGTGTCCCAGATCCTCTATACATCAGAATCTACGCGCCGCATTCGGAGAAGCCCGATAAACCATTCGACATGCCCCTGCTGAAGACTATTCAAAATAATAATTCCGGCGAGGAGCCCCAAGTTACTGTTGCCGAAGCCATTGGGTTGGCCCTCTGGAGATATCGTGAAGAAGGACTGAAGCCACCCATCGAGGACCCTAAGCTCAACGTGAATCGCTGGACACTTAGAATGGTAGATGATGGGGAAGTCGAATACGACTTCCCAGCCCTGATGCGTACACGACCCATAGCTGACTTCACATCAAACAACAACCGCGGCACCCGAGGGAGATCTCGAGAGAAACCATACGACGAATTTGCCCTTGTCGAAGCAACTGAAGCCCAATTCAAAGAAAACCAAACGCTGACCCCTAAATACGACAAATTAGCCTCACCCACCGACGAAGCCCCTTCTGAGACCCCATCCGCTATAAAACGACAATCTCAGACCGGCGAAAAGAAAGAAGTAGCATTTGCCCCTCCCGCATCCCTCGGCCCCCGCAAACCTACGAACGCTACGCCAGCCGATAAACCTGCTGTCGCCACAGCCCACTCCACCCCGCGTATGGGTCCCGCCAAACTCCTAAAAATCCACTACACCTCCCTTGAAGCCTTCAGCCAAGTCACCACCATCGAAGTCACCACAGACACCTACCTCGCCGAAGTCCTCGACAATGTCTGCAAGCGCTGGAAATTAGACAAGGTATACCACGTCCTCAAAGTATCCAACACCAACACCATCGCCCCCGTAGACCGCACCGTCGAAGCCTTAGGAAATCGTACAGATCTCGACCTCGTCCGCCGCCGCTTCGCCAATGATGGCGCACTCGGCATCGCTGGTTCACCGGGCAGTTCTTCCCCCAACGCTCCACTAATGCTAACGCCCGGTTCGTCAGAAACGCCACGCAAAGGAGCGAAAGGACGAGCCCTAGGCCTTGGTGCTGGAGGAATCCATCCGCTAGCCCAGAAACAAGACCTGCTGGGTTCGACAGCGAAGTATAAGAAGTATAACGTGATGCGCAAACAGCCCATGTCCTTTGCGCCCAGCCACCAACGCGTGTTGCTAATGGATGAGGAGAACGTGCACATATTGCCGGGGGAGACCGGGAAGACACTATTTTCGGAGAGCAGTGGGAAGACGAGCCGGGTGCCATTTAATATGATTGTTGGGTGTAAGGTTAGTAGGAGGCATCCAAAAACTTTCAGGGTATGTGTATTCGATTCCAACAACCTTGCGTGAGTGGCAATGTTGGGCTGACTGTAAGGGGTTGGGCAGCTTGTTGTTGCTAGGGATAAGGAAGATACGAAACGCTATGATTTCGAGGCGCAGAGTGTAAACGATGCAGCGGAGATTGTAGAGGAGATTCGGAGAGGTATGGAGCCGTATGGGGGGATCTAGTATCAGGGGTTCGGGGATGGCGGGAAATCTGATAGCTTGAGAAAGCGGGGACGTGTGTACGATTGTATTAATGCAAGCGATGTGTTGTACTTTGTCTTCTATCTACCGATAGCGAGCAACAGGGCCGATCCGATATACCCAACTCAGTTACTGTACAACGGCTATCGTGCATCATATAATGTGGGTACGGGAATAACAACGGATGTGTGGCCCGTACAATTTTGGAAGCCTCCGCTGCTTCACGGTCTGCAACGTCTTCTCTAGTGTGGCGAATCGAGCGGATTCATTTTGTGCATTGACTTATCAACTCGATTCTTCTGTTATTCGATTATCCCTCAGAGCTTCCAGATCCCTCGCAACGTTTTCCAAATCTTCCCTTACTTGCCGATTGACTTCGTCTTTCAAGGACGTCTCGTTTTTGAGTAAGTGTTGGACTGTTTTGAGTAAATGCGTGGCTCGTCCTTGATTCTTGTGTCTGTTGTCCATGGTGGCCCTTTGAAGTAAAGAAACAACAAGATCGCACGTTCCAACCGCAAGCTCCCAACGGTGTTGGAGATCGGCCGATTTCATCAGCTCATTGCTGATTTTGAGCATTCCAGAAATCCACTGCCCTTTTGGGGGCGGTGTAGCTCCAGAGTGTAGGACAATTACCAAAATATTGAGGATCGTAATGCCTCGTACTTCTTGGTTCCCTGCGGATGATGGGGCACCCACTAGCTCTTTAAGGTCTTCAGTAAGCGTAATCCACCAATCTTGGTCGAGAAATGCCTCAACTCCTTCAATTGTTTGAGTAATCCCAGACAAAGCCTCCAGGACACAACACCGAGCTTGAAACTGTTTTGTTGCCAAGAAATGGCCGGCTTCAATGGGCTGATATATGGTCTTGAGAACATCCATGATTCCAGCAGCCGCCTTTCGTAAGCTCTCATTGTCCTCATTCGCAAGCCATAGTGAAAGGGTCTGGATTTGAGAGAGCGTTAATGGATCATCCAGCATGGTCCCAGATGCCTCTGCGGCGGTTGAAGGGCCTCCAGAGATAGCCCCTCTGGTAGAAGGCGCAGATGCGTCATAGCGTTCTCGGAGATGCTCGATTGTCGCATTCAATATGTCTGTTATCTTTCCCTGGACCTTCAGGAGTAGGTCCGGAGGCATAGGAATCGATAAGTCGTCACCACCGTCGTTGGCATCCATGCTTGTAATCAAGTACCCAATGAAGGACGATATGACATCGTACCCCTTAACTAGGCGAGATGATGTTGTGTCATAGTCATCAGAATGGAGGCTCTCTTGGAGATATGGTACTGTCGCCATGATATCGGCATGTATGATCGTGAGGAGCATGTAGGACAGTGGGGGCTGATCAAGGTTGCTGGCCGGAGGACCAGTCTCAAATATTGCTGACCGGCCCTCTAGTGTCATTGCCAGGCAGTGAATGATCTGCATGATCTGGTCTCTCATTTTTGGAGATGTAGAATGCAGGATGGACATAAGCACCGGAACCCGGCCAATGAATTTTTCATCGGTCTGAGGGGACTCCAAAAGGCCCATGAAAGCCTGTAAGACCGCGACCGCCACTCCAACCATGTTTTCAGCTTCGTCCCTACTTCTTCCTTCTCTCGAACGGGCTTTCAAAAGCCTGTCCAAGAACTTGGCCGGGATTGTGCCCCAAACACGCTGTATGATCTCCGCGCTTTCTCCCCCATCCTTATCGTCCAATTGGCTTAATTCTTGTTCGAGAACCGGCTTAAGAAGTGCAAGCCCTACGAAACGAGAGGTGTCATCATGTTTCTTCAGCAGTCCCAATGCAGCTTCCAGCTCTTTCACAGGCCGCTTCCCTGCATTTACTGGACGCGGATCTTTGTCGAGTACAGGCTGATCTTGCTCGGCTCCATTTCTATCACTCGACTGCATTTTGGCGTTCCAATTGGTGCTTTATGCATTTGCTTCACCGTTTCCTGCCATGAATCTCCGCCAGAGGGCCCGTGTAAGAGGATAACCTTGGTCTCGGTAATTTCTAAAGATGCCCCATACTTGGTACCAACTCCAAGCCGCTGCCATGAAACGTATAATGACGTACTCCTTCTTGTTCAGATACAGTTCCATGCTGGAGCTTTGTCACCTGAGATTGTTCACTCCAATTTCTGATTATAGTAGAGGTGAGGAAATGCCAAACACCGAGGCGGTGTGCGGACCCATTCCGCTATTCAATGGACAGGGAATCGCGCTAGCGAAATCTATGAATCTTTCTACGTACAGCTCCTGCCTGAAGCCCAGAGCAGCCAACCCGTTTTCGTCTGCCATGTCACTATCATCAGCTTATGCTGTGCAATCCTGCGCTCGAATAATACGTGCCTCCTCAAGAACGAATGCCACGGCACCTTTAGCAATCACACAAAGACATAGAAACAGAAGGACGCCTTCGCGGCGATGGGAATCTACAGCCTCAGCTGCCTCAGCGACGAATCCGAAAATAGCAACTATAGTTGACCAGATAAGTCAATTGACTTTATTGGAGACTGCGGACCTGGTATCCAACCTCAAGGTAAGTCTACATGTCTGAAGGATCCGAAATTTCGCCGTTCACTGGCGGCTTCTTATCAGCCCCAGTCATTCTCATTGTACTAATCCTGGTCCTGTACAGACCCGCCTCAATATTCCTGATATGCCCATGGGTAACTTCGCCGCTGGACCAGCTGCCCCGGCAGCAGCGGCAGCGCCAGTCGAGGAAGAAGTAGCCGCGCCCGCAGCCCAAGAGAAAACACTTTTCACTCTCACGCTCAAATCGTTTGATGCAGCAGCGAAGCCAAAGGTTATCAAAGAAATCAAGAGTATGCTGGGCCTGAGTTTGGTGGACAGTAAGAAGTTCGTGGAGGGTGCGCCGAAGCAGATGAAGGAGGGGGTGCCAAAAGAGGAATCGGAGAAGATTATTGAATCCATGAAGGCATTGGGCGCCGTGGTTACTATGGATTGAGAAGGTGCATCAAAATATATATGCTTGTACAGTGATAGATCATTGCGAGGTGTTGGTATTGTACAGATATAATGGACGTCGGACGACAACAGCCGAATATGGTCCTCTTTGATCAGCTCCTTTCCTGCGGTTGAACTTTCCGTGTGCGAATATTCACAAACTTTCCATATCTTTTCAATTGACTTGTCGGATTCTGTATCAGTGTGCAGGTTACTTGCTTCGGCTCTACGGGATTTCTTTCTAATCTCAGCGACGATCTCATCATCGCTCACCACGTGTTCTTAGTCCTTGATTCTGATCCAGACTGACTAAACCTTGAGGCATAGGATCAATATCGTAGGCAAATAAAATCCTAAACCACTTTGAAAGAGTGTGGTGGACAATCTTGGCGGTACGGCGCCCTTTGCCACCACAAATGTTGCGCCACAAACCAGGAGTATTCTCTAATCAACCTTCAAGATGCCAAAAATGTTGATACTCCGGAGACCAGCAACCGGAGACATGCTTTCGGGTTCCAGAGGCGTCCCCACCAACCAAAAGAAAATTCTGATTGCATCTCCACACATTTTCACATGTAGGTAGTATCCGAAGCTTTCCAAATGCACAATGGCCTTAAATTCTTAATTCAAATTCTCTAGTTATACAATTAACACTGTTCTCGCTGTGTTGCTCATTTCAAAATTCATCCGCACACAGCTCATCTGTTGCAGGACTATATTTATACACACTACCCATCGTACAAGACACCGACTGGCATACCGACATCCAAAGCTTCCATGATGAAGCTCCTACTCCAATCTATCGGGCTTCTGGCCGCCACTGCCATTGCCCTACCTTCCCTCTCCACGAAAGATCCGCACTGTGGAGAGCTCGAGAAGGGATTTGCTGAAATGGCTTATCTTGCTAATTACTTTGGCAGCGAGAGCTGTACTACGGACAATTGTGTGGCTTTTCGTAAGGGAATCGAAGCCTTAGCTGTTGAGATGAATCATTTAGGTTGCAACGAGCCGGAGGTGAATGCTGGTGCTCGGATGAAACGTCGCAAAGAACGGCCGGAGTATTACAGCAAATGTGATGCTTTTCATTCATACCTCTTTGCCCTCAACAAACAGCTTGAAAATGAGCTCCTTACTCCGTCAGACGAGAATGACGGCTCTTACACAAACAAGTGTGTTAGTGTGCACGAATCATTACCTGAGATCGACATTTGGTCCAATAGATGTGCTGACATCGACCCTACAATTGGAAATGCCACGGTCGCTGTGATCAGTTCACTACAGAGGTTGGGATGTGTCTGGAGTTCTAATTGCGGTCCCGGATGTGTCCAGATAGGAAATAATATGTTCGAGACCGTCAGGATGATGGGGCCAATGCAGTGCAATCGTTTCGACCCACCAGGCGATCCTCATGAGAGGGATATCAGACGTCCCACGCTTTGAACTCGTCACGAAGAGGAAGATAAATGCGAGCGCGCGCAAGGCCTTAGGGAGCTTGCTAGTCACGAAGCACTCGCCCATCCTTGCGATACTCATTGTACGGATTGGCAATGTGCCGATTCTTGACCGCGGGTAGCCGCCACCAGAGACGTCTTGCTTCGCTTCATATGTTCCCGATGTCCCTGTTCCTAGACAATCCAGATTTTCATCCAAGCAGCACCGGTTCTCCAATGGATGGACTAACGTTTTTGTGGTATAGCATCCAATGGAATGTCAAGAGGGGCTGGGTCGCTAAGGCAATAAAGTAGGATCAAGCACTGGCAGTGCGTAGAATGCCGGAGCGAAATGCGGATTTTGCAGAGGGGCTATGTCAACTCATTGTAGGACCTGTGGGTCAACATTTCGACTTCCGTCCCTAAGACTGATAGTATTAGAGGCTGAGAATTAACATCGTAGCTATTGTCCTTGTCGTGCTTTTACACCTACATTGTCAATCACCTGCAAACCCAGTCGTACTAGCCGTAGCTGATCAGGGGTCAGTCCTCAGGATAGTACCAGTCTACGTGATAGTAGCTTCCCATTTGTGCCAAACCGTACCGAGAACCTTACTTTTTGTCTGAGACCTGTGGATATAGCCTGCTCGCGCTGTCTATTGCATATATACCGGATTCGTGTTCCTGGCTTGGAAGAAACGTGAATGTAGCGAATATAGCAGTACACAAGAGGACCTTTGCGATACGGTGGCATCACCGTAAGAGAACTCTGTCATAATTTCACCTCATGTGACAGATCAATTTCATCCCCACGCGGGATAACATATCCTGTAATACCACCAGCCCCTAAGGTCTGCCGTATCGGACCTCTCCACCTTGTATGAGATGGCAAAATCGTCGATTTTGTAGAAAGTTCTCACAAGTGCTCTCAACCCCACTACCTGTAGTCGAATCCATCCTCAGTTTTCTCCCTAAGATAGTGGTCATTGGGCGCAGGTCGACCCTGAAACTCAGCGCCGCCACTAAGGCTCTAGGGGCCATCACAAGCGGCTTAGGGGCAGAGTTTTTAAGGCTAAGGTAGTTTTCACACTCTGTACGCATTAGGCTGAACTATCTTTGGAGAGTGATTCGTGATGACAGTACGGTAGGTTAGTTCCAAGGCAAGGAAACATGGGTGCCGGCTGGAGTGATATACGGGCACTATCCCTCCTCAACGTGTATATTTGTATACTTATGTTTTATTTTCCTTTCGAGTCTCCATTGTTTCTCAACTTTTCATGTACTAAAACGGAACGACGGATATGTTCGGCCGAACTTTCGAAGCAGACGATGACGATTAAGCTCTACTAATCGATGAGATAGAGATGAGAATGAAATTAACCCAAGAGCCTCCATGTTGCTTTTATTCTTCAAATTTCGACCGTCCCAGATATTCGCAAAACTCCGAATGCTGCAAGATTCTGATTAATGGCAGACCTGAGCGAAAAAAGTCCATTACTTGAGCGTACGGGAGCTGGGCCCGTCACCGTGCCTTGTAAATGGTCTACGCGGAATGCAGAAGCTGTTCTGCCAGCTGCTCCTATTGGAGACCCATCTAACCTAAAATTGGCAGCGGTTATGGGCAGTATCTGGGTAAGCAGATCACCCTTTCACGAAAATAATATGCTAAAGGCATGCAGATTGGTACTGTCCTCACATCTATTGGTAAGCAAAATTCTTGAGCCAGCAAGCAGCTACCCCTGTTTTCATGGCAAAAGTGTCCTGGTTAAGCTCCGTTACTCCCAGACTCGACGATCATTGCCACGCTCCTTGTTCCCATCTCATCATCTTTCTCCTCGTTGAAGACACTATCATGGATAGGATCTGCTTATTTGATTGGGCAGTCGATAACCCAACCTCTGAGTGGCCGGCTCACGGACATCTTCGGCCGGTGTGCAGGCCTCACATTCTGCAACGCAGCTTTTGGCCTTGGCACTCTCCTCTGCGGAGTAGCCACCAATGAGTGGGTACTAATAGCGGGTCGGGCAGTGGCAGGTCTCGGGGGTGGAGCAATGCTGACAATATCCTGATTCGTTATTGGCGATCTTGTGCCACTGAGGAAACGGGGCTTCATTCAAGGTATTGCCAATATCGTTATGGGAGCTGGCTCGGGTCTTGGTGGCTTGTTCGGGGGCTGGATCAATAGCCTATGGGGCTGGAGAATGGCCTTTTTGGTTCAAGTCCCACTTGTGGCAGTTAGTGCCATTTTGGTCGTCTTTACTGTCAGTATCCCCGCCAAAAACTCGGAGAAGTCGGCTTTTAGGCGAGTGGATTATCTTGGATCTGTCATCTTGACCATTTCGCTGGTTCTCTTCCTTCTTGGGGCAAACTCAGGGGGCAATCTCCTGCCATGGACCCACCCGCTGGTGTTGACATCCTTCCCCTTGTCTGGTGCGCTTTTGATCGTATTTGCATATGTGGAAGAGAATGTTGCCAGCGAGCCAATAATACCTGTAAGGTTATTGACAGACCGTACGGTCTCAGCTTCGTGTCTCAGCTTCTGGTTCACGTTTATGGCCTTCTACGGAGTCGTATACTACATGCCAGTATACTTGCAACTGTTGGGCAACTCCCCAACAAGCGCCGGATTGCGCTTCATCTCTTCGAGTGCTGGTACCGCCATTGGAGCTTTCGGTGCTGGTATCATGATGCGAGCCACGGGCAAATACTCGTACCTCAACTGGGCAAATCATGCGCTTTTGGTACTTGGCTCGACCCTGATGGTTCGTCTGCGCTTCGATACTCCGACTTGGTATCCCTTTATATGCCTGGGAGTCTTTGGCCTGGGTTTTGGAGGTATGCTAGTCACCACTCTGGTAGCTCTGGTTAGTGCTGTAGAACAGGATGATCAAGCTGTGGTCACATCGGCTGCCTTCGCTTTTAGGTCTACGGGTTCTGCCATAGGATTGACTGTCGCCTCGTCCACCTTCCAGAATTTACTTCGATTGCGGCTTCATACTTACATAGGGGACAAAGAGGATGCCGAAGATGTTATAAGTCGCGTTCGGGACAATTTCGATGAGGTAAATCACCTCGATGCCGCAATCCGCGGGATTGTTCGCGAGAGTTACATGGAAGCAGTTAGAGGCGTCTTCCTTATCATCTGTGGCTTCAGTGTTATAGCAGCTCTCACAAGTCTGTTCATCAAGCAGCACAGATTGCACACGAACATTGCTAGACGGTGAACCAATGAAAGGGTACCAGTTGCGGGCTTTTGGCTGAGTCTTGCTCTCCTCAAATGAAACTCTGTCCTACGTCCGTAGAATGTTACTTTCCCTGGGTGGAGAAAAACCCATTGTGCCGAGACGACTACCTTGTTTTGGGGTCTCAAATTTCTTCCTCCAATCCCGCCGCAAGGGCTTCACTGCCCACGATTCCTGGTAATAGCGTCGAAAATGCCAATGAGGCAGGTGGATATAGGAGAGTATGCGTCATATCTTCGTGTCTTATCTGGGACATGTGAAATCTCGATCACAACTCACTCGGAGATGCAAGCCTCATACAGGTAGTAACACAACCAGTTGGCCTCAATTGGATTCTGGCTTTCCGATATCATGTTATCACCTATCATGAGTATTAGAATAAGATAAAACATCCAATAAGCCGAGATTATCCATTCCAAAGGATCTCAAGTCCGGACAATTTCGTACTCATGGTGACGTATCCGACTGCAACAAAGTTTATAGACTAGCCATGGAGGTGGTGGAAGCCCATGCACTTAAGCATACTTGGACACCTTCCTCGGACGGACACTTTAGCATGAGAAACAGGGATCAAAAAGTGGGTCGCCGCAGGATCGTACCCACACAGTGCACAGATCCATGCCGTTCCTGTAAGGTACGCTTTGCAGAAGCATTGTAGTGACAAATATTTTGACCCATTTGAAACAGACGACAATGCTTCAAATCAACAGATCCTATTTAAGTTTTTGCTCCGAAGCCGGCCAAAGAGAGATCTTTATCGAGATTTTATATTACGTATCCAGTCAATGTATCCTGCGTCAGTCGTTCTTATAAAAGTAGAATCTTCTACCGGTCAGGATTTTGCTGTAAAACAAACAACGCGGGAGACTTTTGATAATCTACTCTATAACTATCTAAGCTATCAATCTAATTCCACCGAACCGGACGCCCTCGCAAACATGAAGCTCCAACTGTTTACTCTCGTCACTATTGTGACTATTGTTACCGCTCTACCGGCCTTAGAAACCGCCAAAATGCACGAGAAACGTCAAGATGAAACTTGCACTCCCAACACAATTGGCCAAGAATGTCCGCTAGTTATTGTATGCAGTAACCAAACAATATCTTGGTCGCTTTAGCACTTCACACGCTTATTAATACTTTTACAGATTAACGGCGTTGCTATTAATGGCACGTGTCTGGTAATTTATAACTACCTTTTACTTACACATCGGGTAATTAATCTGCTAATAACTGACCTTGTTGGGTGAAAATAGCGAGTAAGTCAACTCTGCCACTGAATAGTGTATAAGATGACTGTGCATAATGATAACCAAACTTATCGGGGGAAATAGGTTGTAAGTTACCTATGCTACTAAGCGACATGTAGAATAACATTATATAACAATAATTAACCTTTTGAGTGGAAATAGGGTGTAAGTTATCTCTACTACTATATGGCATACAGAATAACTGTGCATGGTAATGGCTGACCTTATCGGGTGGAAACAGCCTGTAAGTCACTTCTGCTACTAAGGTAAACAAGTGGTAATGGCTAACCTTATCGGGTGGCAATAGGGTGTAAGTTATCTCTACTACTAAACGGTGTACAGAATAACTGTACATGCTAATAACTAACCTTATCGGGTGGAAATAGGATGTGAGTTACCTCTGCTATAATGATGATTATACGTGGTAATAACTAACCTTATCGGGAGGAAATAGAATGTAAGTCTCGTCTACTATTGAATAGCGTACAGAACAACTGTATGTGGTAATGACTGATTGGGTGAAAATAGGTTGTAAGTCTCTTCTACTATTGGATAGCTCACAGAATAACCGTATGTGGTAATGATTGTGAAAATAGTATGTAAGTTACATCTGTCACTGAACAGTATATGGGATAGATGTGCGTATATACAACTGACCTTGCTGGGCGGAAATAGTGTGTAAGTTACCTTTACTACTCAGAGGCATACAGAATGACTGCGTGGTAATGACTGACCTTGTCGGACGGATATAGGTTGTAAGTCACGCCTAATTAACACCGCCACTTATCCTATTAATTAGAAGCGACTCTTGTGGGCTTGATATTAACATGCAAGACAGGACCTCTTCCCCACCAGGTCTCGTGCCTAAAGAAGGTGGAACTAAAGAGTTGAGCCAATGAATCATCAACTGATTCTCAGTCTTGTTTTGCGGCCATTTTTCAGTACAACTGCACATGCGTTGGGTTTAGGCAAAGGTGGGATGGCTTTAAAGAGTAGGGTCGATCAGGTCATCAACTGGCTCATATTATTTTTTGTCGCTCTTTCCAGCATAATTGCAGACCGGTTCCGCTTAAGTTAGGAGAAGGTGGATCTGGAGAGTCTGGTCGATGGGGTCAACCAAGGGGCTTGCATTTTATCTAATACAGTTGCACATTCATTAGGCTTTGGCAAGGGGGAACAAATATCTTCCACCTTCGAGCGTGTATTGACACTAGCACGTCTCTACGTCCCACACTCGCACACGCACTG
Organism: Cladonia borealis; assembly: GCA_018257855.2. Classification (NCBI taxonomy): domain Eukaryota; kingdom Fungi; phylum Ascomycota; class Lecanoromycetes; order Lecanorales; family Cladoniaceae; genus Cladonia; species Cladonia borealis. The sequence continues at coordinate 429,081 of JAFEKC020000013.1, forward strand.
TTCGATCGTGTGAGTCCGATGCCACTTGTGATACGTCGCGCGAGAATACCACGCTGCTGACCAAACTCGAATGACCTTTAAGAGTCTGAATGCATGTGTTCCATTCGTCAGGAATCCGTGTTATGACTTTACCTCAGGTTAAGTCATGAGAATAAGGCGTATGTGAATCCATTGCACGCATTAGCTCTCGAATTACACGCCGGACGAAATTCTATTCATGTTAACGTAGTCATTGCTGAAACTGCATGTACGTGTAATTCAAAAAGGATCACATGTGAAATACAGTATTTCCATTATGATTTTTGATATCAATGCATTGATGATAGAAGAGCTGCCCTACATTCATCTACTCATGCACTACCTGTCGGTCAATGTTGCAAGTGGAGGATGTGGAGCTTTGAAAGGCGGAGTATATTAATGAATTTTCATTAAGCAGGGTGTTTCACGACGCCAAATGGGGTGTACCTGCTCAAGCTCATTAAGAGTACTTAGGCAGCGTTTTGAAGGGTATAGGATTTGAAATTCGGCAGCTACAAGAGTTTGTACCTAGTGCCAATGAGGTCGTGTAATAGCTCCTAAAAGATACTTCGGACAGGACATCATTGTTCCTTCCGACCTCGAGTCCTACGCGCTCAGCCCCACCACGTCCTATCTACACCCCTAATGGGCTGGCGCTGAGTCCAGTGCCATTGGGGCTATATATGAACTTGCAGCCTTCATAGCTACTTTTGCAGATGTCTTCTACGGCATCTTACCCACCCCCCGCAGAGCCTGAGTCCAGTCAGCCTTCCAGCGTTCAGCCCGCTCAGGATGAGCACAATAACGCTCCGGCCGACCACCTCTCTGGAACTTTCCCAAATCCTGGGGTCGCGCCCCCATTTCAATGCAATGCGTCGCTGCACCGACTCGATACCGCTTCTTCACAAGCGCATCCCACGATAACCTCACCCCATGTCCCTTCACCCTCGAGCGCTGGCCTAAGATTGCAAACGGATCATTTGGATGAGAAAAAGAGTGAAGAGTCGGCAGCTACAAAAAAACCAATAATCGTGGGCGATACCCAACAGACAGTCTTCAATGCTGGTCTGCCCGTTCGTACCTCTAGCCTTCGGAAAGCCTTTACGAGAACTCACCGAGCTGACTCACTCTCGCCTGCATCGGCTATATCTTCGCCAGGTGTAGGACCACTAGTCGAGATGACTCCACTACCCTCGCCTGTATCACCCTGGGGGGCTTTAGGATTGGGAAGGAGATCAATTGACGACGAGAGCGAAAAGACCGCACCTGATACTGCTATGCTTGATGAACTCGAGGAGCCTAAGCCTGATCCTGTAATTTTCCCTCGATCTACTCCGAAGAAACGTGCAATACCAGACGACTTGGAACAGGCTCGAATCTATGACGCGAATGCCGCAGCCTATGCCAAGAATCGAAGCATAAGCGAGTATGTGCCAGAAGGCATGCAAATCCCCAAGTCGCGTAACATTGTGGTATCGACCTCAGGTGCTCCATCAATTGAGCAGCAAGCTCTATCTCCACCAGAAGATCATATGCATCGCGAGCATTATCTGGCAGTCCAGCGAGGTCTTGCTATATCCATACCTAACCCACCAACTCCACCGGACAGCAATCGAGGAAAGGAAAACGATGAAGTGGACAGTCCGTCATCAAATCCCGCTGCCTTGAAAGGTCCAGTGCCACTAGTGTATGAGGCTTACATGGTTCGAGGAGGCAAACTTAGGAGGTGGAGAGCACTCCGACAACTAGGCAAAGGTACATTTAGTAATGTGATGCTCGCCACAAGCGAAGTAGTGAACACCTCAGAGGGGTCTCTTCTCGAACTGAAAAACGAAGAGCAAGTAAACCCCAAATCTTTGGTAGCTGTCAAAATCTGCGAACTAGGACCAGCAGGAGGTGCGGATGAACAGAAAATAGAGACGTCGATCAAGCGTGAAGTCGAAATCATGAAATCCATAAACCATCCATCCTTAGTGCATCTTAAGGCTGTCAACATGTGTGAACGACAGACATTCCTAGTTCTCAACTACTGTGCTGGCGGTGATCTTTTTGAATTGGCAAACCTCAGCCTTGACGTTTTGACTCCGAGTCTGATACGTCGGATGTTCGCCGAGCTGGTTGCAGCTGTCCGCTACCTGCATTTACAATACATTGTGCATCGTGATATCAAGCTTGAAAGTACGTATATTATTGCTTATTCTGTTCCTTGAATGCTTATCAAGAGTCTTGTCAAGATGTTCTAGTCAACCTTCCAATAGCTGCTTTTCATGCTATGAGCGACTGGCAAAATTTTCCAACCCCCATCTTGACGTTAACCGATCTCGGCCTCGGGCGCTGGATCACCCCCGAGTCGCCACTGCTCACCAGAAGGTGCGGGAGCGAGGATTATGCCGCGCCTGAAGTGCTAATTGGCCAGGACTACGATGGCCGAGCAACTGATGCATGGGCTCTCGGTGTGCTATTGTATGCCATGATGGAGGGTCGATTGCCGTTCGATCCTGTTCCAGGCGCACGAAGGAAAAGTCCGACAAGCCACAGGATTGCGAGATGTGACTGGCAATGGGTTCGTTACGCCGACGCTGATGGAGAGTGGGACCCACTTAAAGGTCAGAAATTGGAAGGTGCACGAGAGATAGTTGAAGGCTTGCTCGCACGGACAAGAACAAGATGGAGCTTGGAAAAGGTACACAAGACGGAATGGGTGGTCAAGGGTATAATGATCGATGGGGGTTTACATCGGAAGGAAGAGGATGAAGGGGAAGAATAACGATGCACCGTCCTCTATGATACCATTTCCGACGTTTTGCGCAATTGTATACTATCATATGTCCTTCGTTGGGATGTCAAGGGAATGGAGTCCCAGGCTAAGGTGCTTTTGCACGTTCGAATGTGATAAATGTCTTGAGCATTTTCCTTGTCTCTCTGAGTCGGCGCCTTAAAGGAAGGATTTCACGACCTGAAATAGATGAGCGAACGCAAGGACTTCCTCCACGCAGTCCCGGTTTAGCAGTACTGCACTCTCTAGTAAGAGTACCACTCATATCAAGCTGTACAATGTTACTTAGATGATTAGAGTCTTCTTTTCAGATGAATACGACTTATCAATATTCACTTATCATGCGTAACTATTGTCGAGGCTAATTCCCGAAAGCCCAAGTTATCGGTAGGGCTTTGGGTCGGGTTTTGGAGGTCCTTAGGCCACCCCGACCTATTGCGTAGCGTGCCCCTAGATGAAGATTAAGTCTAGAGGGGTGCCCGAGCTTACCTAGAGCAAGCGCAAAGCCTGGACGCGGAATGTGTTCCGTCCCGAGTTGCCGAGACACGAAATTTACCCAAGACTCACTGTGGTCCCAATGTTCCCAGATGTCAAGACCTTATGCTTTGCTCTAAGTATATAGCACTTCTCTTTCCGCTATAAAAAGGATGGCTATCCCATGAGCAAATCCTTGGATCCTCCCAATGCTTGTCCAGGCCCTCAGAGCCCGCTGGGCTCACCAACACCGGTTCCCGTCCATATGTTCAGCTTGGAAGTAAGTATCGGCGAAGCGCAGAACTTGGTTGCAGAGCCTCTCTAACTATACAGCAGAACTCAAAGCATCTCGACTACCGCTAGACGAGGAGCTGACTCGTCCGCTACCCAATTGAACAAAATTAGCCAGCATGTCACACAACCTAAATCGCAAGGCGCCTCGCAGGCAATGCTCTATGCCACTGGCCTGGAGCCTTCAGATATGTCGAAGGCGCAAGTGGGGATATCCTCAGTTTGGTATTCGGGAAACCCTTGCAACATGCACCTCTTGGACCTCAACAATAGGGTGAAGGAGGGTGTAGAACGCCAAGGACTCATAGGTTATCAATTCAACACAATTGGAGTCAGCGACGCGATTTCGATGGGTACAAAGGGTATGAGATATTCTTTGCAGTCAAGGGACCTTATAGCGGACTCAATTGAGACTGTTATGGGTGGTCAATGGTACGATGCAAACATTTCCATACCGGGCTGTGATAAAAACATGCCAGGAGTAATCATGGCCATGGGGAGAGTTAATCGTCCATCTCTAATGGTGTACGGGGGTACTATAAAGCCTGGATGCGCAGTTACGCAAAACAATGCGGACATTGACATTGTCTCAGCATTCCAAGCGTATGGCCAGTTCATAACTGGGGAAATAAGTGAGGAGCAACGATTTGATATTATCCGGCATGCTTGTCCGGGTGGGGGAGCATGTGGGGGCATGTACACTGCGAACACGATGGCTTCAGCAATCGAGGTCATGGGTATGAGTCTACCAGGCTCCTCATCCAATCCTGCGGAATCCAAAGCCAAGCAGCTTGAATGTCTCGCAGCTGGTGGTGCTATTAAGAAGCTGCTTGCCGAGGACATTCGACCCTCGGACATTCTCACTCGTCAAGCATTCGAGAACGCCATGACTCTTGTTAACATTACTGGCGGCTCCACAAATGCTGTTCTCCATCTCATAGCCATCGCTGACTCTGTCGGCATTGAGCTCACCATAGATGACTTCCAAAGTGTCAGCGACCGCACACCGTTCCTTGCAGATCTGAAACCTTCGGGCAAGTATGTAATGGCTGATCTCCACACTATTGGAGGAACGCCAGCTCTCCTTAAATTCCTCCTCAAAGAGGGAGTCATTACTGGAGAAGGGATGACAGTCACGGGCCAGACACTAGCCAAGAATCTGGAAAATGCCGCAGACTTCCCATCAGATCAGACTATAATTCGTCCTTTTAGCAATCCGATCAAAGAGACGGGCCATATCCAGATTCTTCGTGGTAGCCTTGCGCTTGGAGGTTGCGTTGGTAAGATCACGGGTAAGGAGGGAACTCGATTCGTGGGCAAAGCAAAGGTCTTTGATAGCGAAGACGAGATGGTGACCGCGCTCGAACAGGGTTCACTTAAAAAGGGCGAGAAGACTGTCGTGGTTATCCGTTATGAAGGACCCAAAGGTGGCCCTGGCATGCCTGAAATGCTGAAACCAAGTTCTGCTATCATGGGCGCTGGCCTGGGCAAGGATGTAGCGTTAATCACCGATGGTAGATTCAGCGGAGGTAGTCATGGTTTCCTGATAGGACATATCGTGCCTGAGGCGCAAGAGGGTGGTCCAATTGCTTTGATAAGGGATGGTGATGAGGTTGTTATTGATGCCGAGAGTAGGAGGTTGGATCTTATGGTCGATGAGAAGGAAATTGATAGACGGCGGGCAGAGTGGAAGCAGCCGCCGCTGAAGTATCGAAAGGGGACTTTGAAGAAATATGCTAGGTATGTGAATTATCTAAGTCGCTTGCCAGATGCTGACTAGCGGTACAGTATCGTTACGGATGCAAGCCATGGCTGCATAACTGATGCGTGATGGGATAACCCTAAGTTTTGTACATAGGAGTCCTATCAGACCAAAAAAGGCAGCAAGGTACTTCAACTGGCGGACCGCCGGCGCAGGTAGCATTGTCTAAATCGTCATTGATCATCTGCGCCGTTGTCACCAACTGCACTTAGCCGTCAGGGAGTAGACCGGACATTTTGACGAGCATTGAAGTGGAATCTTACAAGTTCGTGTGAGGAATCTTCAGCTTTGAGTGGATTCTGGAGACACTACCGGTTCGAAGAACGGCCACTGCCATTATTTCGCCGAGACGTTGTACAAGGGATCCTGAGCATTGGAAGAGCAATGTATGCCCTTTTGAAGACGACAATTTGAAGACGATTACATTCTGGTTCGGGGTTCCCTTGGCTACAATGCAGAAGGACTTGGTTGGCCTCAACCACTTAGCTAGCACGGTATCTGACAGTGACTTCTTTGATCTCACCTTGTTCCATACGGCATCATTGGTATACGCAGCTTTGAGCATAGCATTCGACTTCAATACGATTGTCGAAATGGCTTTGTCGACAAGACACTGCAGGGATGTGAGTGGCTCGTTGACATGCTTGTCCATGAATCAAGTTAGAGCCTTCACATGAGCAATTCAATTGCCGCCTAGAGTGTCTGCCTTCTGCTTTGATGGCGTCATATTTTACGCCACGAGGAGAGAAATGCCCTCACATATTGTCATCTTGGGAATTGACCGAATGAGGTAGCTAAAATGCTTTGTTCTGCTACGTAGCATCTGCACAATCGCTGCCATGTATGAGCGAAGCTTTGCCGTGGATCATTAACGCTGTTTCCCCTTAAACATAATAACGTCCCCTTTCCCGGCATTACCATCCCCAAAATTGCAGATGTACTCCCATGCATCCTTCTCAAACAAGGTTTTCTCAATCCACTTCGGATGGCTAATGAACATACCCATTGACATCTCCTCCAAGACGTATGCCTGAAGTACGACACGGAACCGCTCCCCATTCTTGGCGTTGGTTAACAGGATCGGCACGAAGACTTGCCCCAGTGCATTCGCTGCTTGCCCAATAAGAAATGTGACTTCCTGGTCTGTTGCTTCCATCTGTGGCCGATGCTCGTCTGGGATGGAATCGTAGAGTTTCTGACTGATAAAGTTGCCGTTCCCGGAGGCGATGCAGACCGCGAAACTGCCATCGGTATTCGGGTGATGGTGTTCAAGGTAGGCGATCAGACTGGGGCTGTTGCCTATGCTTAGGATTTGGAGGCTGCTGTGCCATATGCCTCTGTGGGTCTCGTCGTAGAGTGTTGGGATATGTTGTTCGCTGGATGGTGGGCAAGCCATGCTTAGGATTTGATAGGCGCAAGTCTTGGGTAAAGTTGACGTGGATCTTTAGGTGGTCAGCGAGGTTAAAGAAACCAACGAAACCGCTATAAACATACGAGTCTGAGCCTGAGATGTCTGTGCTGAGAAGGAGACCTGGAAGTCTTTGAGCTTGGCTAGTGTTATTGTTTCAGAAGGAAATATGTAGATTGGTTGCCATAGTTACATGAGCTTATTCTTCAATCTTACAACAAACAAATAGTAGCATACAGTTGAAATAACCTACTCATATGAAAAGCCAGCCCATTCTTTGAATTCCACATTCGCGCTTACAAGCTACTAACATACTACATATCTTAAGCTAATGTAATACGTTACAGCCTTGCAGTAACTTATGCGGGGTCTAATCCTATCCCGTAGTTGCTAATTCGGGAACCTACAGCCGTCTCTGAAATGGCCTACCCGCCAATACGACACGGCCGGGAGCATTGTCTGTATTCTTGTGGTGTTAGTATCGTCAAAGGGGAATCCTTGCCTCCGAAAAAGATTGGAAATGTTCAGCGCTGCTCGATTACCTTCGGATCTTTAGCATGGACCGTCGGTATTATCAATACTGCCGGGCTCTAAGCAAGTCAACTTTTGTAATTTTAGCAATTCACTCATTTTAATTGCAACCTCTTGCTGCAGCTAGATAAGTCTCGCTCAGTCCACTATGCTCACGCCAAACTCTACTAAGCCAACGGGTGTCGCCTTATCTGCCGCCTGCCCAGTACTAGTTCTAGTACTTAGAGTGTTGTCACTTTCTATCACTTCTCGCATGGATCCTCGAGCACTCTCAAACGTCCATGCTACTATAAGTTCAGTCCTTTTGATGAGGTTGGCGCATATGGACACCTCAAACAACGTAGCCAGCGATGAAAGTCAAACGTAATTCAAGGCTAGGTACAAAAGAGCGGTCAACATTGCAAGACACCTGGCATCTTCTGTTCTCGTGCTCACTACGTTCACGGAAACCCTCATCAAAATAAACATTGCAAGAACTAGACAAATCCTTGCTGTACTTCACAAGTCGCCGCCTGCCGTCCAAACAAAGAAAAAGAATAATACCCGTACAAAATTACTATCCTTGCCCCCAAGGCTACACCCCAAACTCCTCCCACCCGACATGGCAACCCCCAACCCCACCCGCCAAGAAGTAACCCGCGCAATCCTCAAACGCTATTTCCAGCGCTGGCTCACGCGCATCTCCATGGACGAAATCTTTCCCCACATCTACCTCGGCGGCTCCTACGCCGCCGAGAACATCTCCACCCTCACCACCAAAAACATCTCCTTCGTCATCTCAATCATGAGCAAGAACCTGCCCCCCTCCACGCGCGAAGCGTACATGGATAAACGCATCGAACATGTTTATATCAAGAAGCGCGATGATTCCGACGAAGATATTCTGGCGGTGCTGGGCGAGGTGTGTGCGCTTATTGAGAAGAAGAGTCAGGGGGGGAAGGGGGTGTTGTTGCATTGTGCGATGGGGGTGAGTCGGAGTGCGACGATTATGGCTGCTTATGGTACGTTTTTTCTCCTTAACCTTTTAGCCCCTCAACCCACCTCACACATATAAGTCGGTGTTTTTGCCACGCGACGTGTGTTGATAGCAGAGTAGTCATGCAACGCTGGGGCATATCCGGCACTGAAGCTGTGAATTTTATTCGCAATAAGAGACATGTTGTGCAGCCGAACCGGGGGTTTTGTGAGCAGTTGGATGTTTGGGAGAGTTGTAGGTATGAGGTTTTTACGGCTGAGAGGGTGCCGAAGGAGGCGTATGAGTTGTGGAGGAAGAGGGTGGAGAGGGAGAGGGCTGAGGAGAGGGATAATGCTGGCAACGCTGAGGTTGATAATGCTGATACTGGGGCGTCGTGAGTAGTGGTGATTCACTTGATGTGTAGTGCCTGCATTGCGAGTTGTGTTTATGGTTGTTGGGATCGACGGTTGCATAGCGTCGGCATTGGTTAACGTTAGGGGGTGTTCTTATTGGTAACTTAGTAACGTTTTGCATGCATAGATTGCATGGGCCTATCTCGATGGCACGTCAATAATTCTAGGCCATAGGGAAATATCTGTTTTAAGGATTGATTCTAAATACGTCGTTGTACTGCTTCGTGAAGAAAAGAAGCGCCTAGACAACTTATATCGCAATAGAGTTCCTCCGAGAAACAGCTTTTCCCCACATCTTAAAGCAATACATAGGCACCAACATTTCGAGCAGTTATTCTACCTACCCTACCACAGTGTCTCACCACCATGCTAAGCCGCCAGACCAGCGGGGCTATATTTCCCATCCAGCTTCGCTATCTCCCGTGCATAACGCAGCCCCTTCTTAGTCTCAAGCTCTTGATACACGGCCTGGCACCATTTCAGCTCTTCGCCCGGTTGCCGCCGCAGACAGAAAAGGGCGGCTCTTAAAGGAAACAGGCTTTTTGCTGCGCCTAAAAGGCCCATGCTATCGTTTAAAGAGTAGGGCATGGAGCGCATGATGTTTGTTGCGAGTTCTAGCCGCTGGGGATTACCGTGCTGGGAGAGAAGTCGATGAGTCGTGTTCCTCAGGTCGACTGCTAGAGCGGGATCAATAGAATTAGATTGGCTGGCGCTTGCACTGCTGAGTATGGCTCCACATGTAAGAGCTATCGTGCTGCTCAGTATCAACTTCAAGGCCCAGAATGTCGCCGTAATGTACGCGAGACGTAGAGTGGGAAAAGAGAACGGTGACAGTGTTTGAAACTCGGAAGCGTCATTGGTGAGGGGCTCTCTGGCACTGTCCGCTGGCATGTTTGACTTTGTGGTCCAGTATAAAGGCGATGGAGACTGCTGAAGAAGTTCCTCGTACCAGGCTTCGAAGTCTGCATACATTTTAGAACAACGTTGTAAGTATGAAGAAAGCTGCGAAGTCCGTGTCTCAGCATTAGTGAGATCGGTGTTGTCCATATCTTCCAGGAGAGCACCAAGAGCGAAGCCTCTATCGTAAAGCCGTTGGTAGACGTCTTTACCAGCGCTACCCCACGGAATGTTTAACCAGTCCGAATCTCCTAAGAATGACGATTTGCGGAATTGTATACATTGAATCATCTACACGGTATGGTTAGATAAGTAAGGCTTCCAATGGCGGCTCGGGCTTTTACCGTTGAGTAACGGAATTCCTCTAATATTGAGAGCGCCAGCGGAGTTGAGTACCTGGCAGGGCCCCGCTGTCGGACCAAATTCCCAAGACCAGATATGTGGCTGTTCCATCCAGCAATCGATGGAGCAGTAGACTCAAAGAGCTACCGATCAGTCAGCCATGAGCCAGTAATTGATGTGTGAACAGGGGTTCTAACCCCATAGACCGATAGAGCGTATCCAGCAGCGAGTATATTATCCTCATATATAACATTCTCACTTGACAAGCTTTTCTGGAGGACTTGCAACCCACGAGAATAGAAAAATCTCCCTTGCAGAGCCAGCGGCTCGTCTCCATTGATCCAACCTAGCCGTGTCATAGCTAATGCCTTGAGTGAATAATAGATTGCCTTCCCAGGCTTTGGGAGACCAATGACTAACTGCAGCCAATGGCTGGGTGAGCCGTTCTGAGCATTGGTATTCGAAGGGATGTATTTCTCCCAAAACGAGGAGATGATTTGTTGGTCAACGACGGTTGAACTACTAGGTTGAGTGAGCATTCGGTTGTCACGTGCTCTGCGATTGTACGAGACACCGTGCAATGAGGCGACCTCCGATTCGGTCGGGTGGGGTTCCGACCTCATAGACTTCGAAATCGGCAGAGCTTTAGCTTCTTCTAGCCCATGTCTCTTCTCCAATCCCCCCTTAGTCCGATTAAGAAATACGGGATAGCGCTCATACCCTTCACATGTTCGTCCCCTTTTGCTGCATTTTTTACAAAATGGTTCGCCAAGATCGCACTTCCTTCCACATTAGTGCTAAGTTACTCACAAGGAGGTAGTCAATACTGACACGAATTTTCCGCCTCCTACAGATAGTGCAGCCTTTTGATTTCCCCGGAACTCCAACCATGGCCAAGCCAGCGCTCTTCAAGTCAGAACACACTGTGCAAACTATAAAAGGCACTTCTCCGGGTATACGCTTCGACCCACGACGGCCACAATTCCCAATTTAGTATTTCTCAGTTATCCAGGACTCGAGTCTCTGGTTGACTGATGCAATGGCTCAAGGACTCGGACTAAATACACCCGAGAACTTATGCCGAGGATCCTTTTTTCTCGTTTTACTTTGATAGAGCACATAATCCCGAGCAGAAGCCCGCTCTCATTGTAAGACGACCTTGTACGTTCTTAGCAGCCTTCACTATCAAGCAGCCTTGTGCAACTCATTCGTCAACATCACATTCGTCCAGCACAGCTCCATTCAGGTCAGATTCAATCCGCTGTGAAAATTACCACGGCTCTCCGAATACGATGCCGCAAAAAGAAGCTAAGATATAAGCATATCCGTTTCTCTCAGTATTCATGGTAAGTCGATGTCATCGGCAGAATCGTGGCAAGAAAACGAAGGCAGTGCATGTCTTCCGTAGATCTGCAGATCTCAGTGCTAACCCAATGCAGGAGTCAAGCCGCGAGATAAGCGAGGCTTGGCATATAAGAAATGAGGGCGAAGCAGGAGTTTGCAGATTCGGCACCATTAATCGCAATATGTCCCCGCGAGTAGGGATCAATGGCTTCAACCTCACGGCCAGCTATTCCATATCGTCAGAAATGATTGGGTATCGCTTGCTTTCTCCTTGCTTAGGGAGGGAACTGCAAATATAGGTAAACATGGTGCATGTTGAGTCAGCCAGAGTACACATAGCCTACTCCTGATACGTAATAGAAGAGCAGGACGTCATATCAAAGAGACTTCGATATGTGGGAACGATGTTTGCCACGCCTCTCACCATGTAACCCCAACTATAAAGGATCATTTGCCATCCTAATGACTTTTCACTCGGCTGCCACATTCATTGCTTCGTTGGAAAAATGGCACTCTTCCAAAGGGACTCAACGCTTGCCGCTACCCTAACCAATTCGCAGCGAGCCAAAGGATGCGTACCATACGACCCCAATGCTATAGCACCAACATACGGCTACGATCCTCTCCTGAGTGCTGGTATCGTCTTCACGGTCGTGTTTTTCCTCTCCTGTACAGTCCACACGGTGCAAGTATTCCGAAGTCGAAAGTGGTGGTTCTCTGTATTCGCACTTGGTGCAGCGGGTATGTGGCACCTCGTCCCTTCTCCAGACTGATCTAATTTTTGCCGCAGGAGAATGCATTGGCTGGGCCGGGCGTGCAGCCGCACATCATTGCCCATACAACAAGACACTGTTCTCTCTTCAGATCTCCATCCTCATCATATGTGAGCTTCACGCAAGTAAATTACCCTTTCGGACGGCTGATAATGCTAGGTCCTTGCTTCTTTAGCGCCGGCATATACTACATCCTGGGTAGGATGATCAATAAGTATGGCCGCCAGTACAGTCTCATCTCCTCGAGTATGTACCTCAAGATCTTCATCACCTTCGATGTCGTTTCCATAATCATTCAGGCCATTGGCGGCGGCATGGCTTCCGCTGCCGGGGGAAAAGACCCACCAGGGAACACAAAGCCAGGTACCAGGATCATGATGACTGGTATTATCATTCAACTCGTCTCAATGTGCGTCTTTGGATTGCTGTGGCTCACCTTCCTTTGGCGGGCGCGCAGATTGCGTTATGCCAAGTCACTGGTCTGGGCAACAACATACTCAGCGTTCTGCATCATCGTGCGGAACTTCTACCGTGCGATCGAATTGTCGCAGGGTTGGAAGGGATACCTCATTATACACGAGATCTACTTTGCCGTGCTTGACGGTGCACTGATGGCCATGGCCGTGGTTGTATTCAACGTATTCTTCCCGGCCAGGCACCTTAGCGCTGAGGGTGACGGAGAAGGACGGACCAAGGAGACTTCAATGGTAGTGTCCACAGAAGCTTTGGAGGGCAAGAGCTCCTAATTGCCCGGGTACACTTGTGGTGGGGTCGTTTCACAGTACCACTGGCAAGCTTCCGCTGGCCTACTGTAGAACTCCAGAGCTTTGGTAGATCCGTCTGTGTCTGTCATGCGTTTGCTCGGTCTGTGAGCCATATATAAGTAATCTTCAAAATTCAAAGCATAAATGCCAATCATGGCATGATCCCGGCGAACTTGAAAGAGAATGATGGCTCTTAATATTCTCCACTGGGAATGAATGGATTCAGGGGTAACATCGCAGCACAACTCGTCACTTGCACAGCAATCACCGTGCCAATCGTAATAGCTCCTTTCGGAATTGCGCCTCTCCACAATGTACTTCCTCTGATCCCTTCTGCGCCAGCGACAATGCCGCTACCAAATCCACCGGCCACGGCACCCATAAGCCAGCATTTCCAGAATGGCTTAGGTGGCTGCTGTCCTGGAGACAACGTTGTAGACAAATATGTGTAGGTCCCAAAACAGAAGAACAGCTTTGCTGTTTGGTTCGCCAGGCTCCTCACACTGGGCCGGCTCCGTTGCACGACCGCCTGAGCCAACACCTCAGCAAACCCCCCAAAGGTACCAGAAACCCCTCCTTTGACCGCAACGGGAACCGGGAGGGGCTCGACCCGGTATCTTGCGAGGTCAAAGACCCAGAAGCGAATGCCACCACGGTATATAGAGGAGCGGGCAATAGCTCCAAAGGCAGGAGGGGCAGAGAGAGGATTGGGGCGCGGCCAGATGCGTTCGATTGGTATGGTGCTGGGGCCAGCAAGGCAGCCTGTTAGAAGGAAGGTAGCTTGGCTGGCAGGCGTCGGGATACGTCCTTCGCGTATGAAGGATGGTACGTTCCTGATGTCCTCGTTCGATGCCATCTTCGAAGAGCACTCGCATGTTGAGGCGGGTTTATTAGACGGGCTTATTGAGGTCCCTAACGGACCCCTTCTCAGCTTCGAGTTTAGCGTCCGGGGGCGGCCCGAAGGCGCCAAAGTTAAGGTGCCTACCCCTAGAAGGGTTCACCCCCTTACTGTATAAACCCCCTTACTGTATAACCCTATAGGGCTGGACCTAGAGCGGGGCTGAAGCTGCCCTAAAGCGGGAACTTTCTGGGGACCATCCTCGTCGCCTGGGCGACGAGATTTAGAGGTTCTTTGGGGGTCGTTCAGGGTCCGTTTAGGTCCAGCCCTATAGGGTTATACAGTAAGGGGGTTTATACAGGAAGGGGGTGAACCCTTCTATCCATCACCCGGTAGACGCGTTCTCCATCGTCCATCATCCCTTGTAGTCACGAATTATATTATCGATGTAGCCGTGGAGCAGCAGCCAGAAGTGAGACTAGAGGGTTGGACTGGTCTACATATTTCTTCTGACCCTTTGCTCAATACCACACTCGGATAAGCGAAATACAGCACCATTTCTGCCACAACGTATTTCACGGTACGACCCCGTTGGGCTCGCTCCATAACCTCTGCCAAAACCCATATGTTAACAAAAACATCGTATCAACCACAGGCCCAAACACTAGAAAGTGGAGCCTCAATATTCAATTGAAGACCTCCACTACTACCCATCGATCCTCAGAAAGAACTCAGGACTATTCCGCTGACCAAAACTAATGCATCTTCAAGCGGGTAACAACAATTGTTAAAGGTGAACAAGTCTTGGGGCTTATGTCACCTTAGCTACATTTTCAGCAACGTTCCACAATTTGTCCCACCATCCGTCACCGTAGTCAGAAAGCAATTGCCAGGATGCTGCCGCACCATAGGTCAATTTCGCATTGGTAATGATAGTGGTGACGTCGTGGGCCCCTTTTCCGAATTGGTCTTGTATGAATCGCCGTTGCTTTGGAGGGTGTAAGACACACCTGGCGACCAAACAACGTTAGTATCGCCGTCAATGAAAGAGGAGCTGATAGATTGAGAATGATTTGATGGTTCGATGTCGACGCTACAGCCCACGGTGTAGCTTTTGGGATGTAGAGCCGCCTGAGGGGTGTTGTCGTACATCACTTCCGTAAGCTGACTTGCCTGGTCATTGACGGCGCCGATTACGGTGCTTGCCTGGCTGTAGAGCCGTTGGTACACTCCTCAGGGGAGAAGTTGGCCGGGTGATTGGGTCGACGTGGAAAATTCGAAAAGTGATTCCGCAAACCCCTCTACTGCAGTAATGACTTCATCTACGCCGACTGCGATATGACGAGTCTGGTGGCACTGTATAAGGTTGCTGGTCAGCACCGCAAAGCAGCCTGTTACTGATTACAAAAGCACTGTTACCCTATCATCAACTTCCCAGTCTCCAAGGGCGTTGGCGAACCCAGCATCCCCGTATGGTGAGGAGAACAGAGTTCCACGAGCAGGCTCGCGGATTGGGATCCCAGCAGCTGGTTATGTGTATCCAGGCGAAGTGTTATGATATCTGCGAGCTTATCTTGAACTTGTCGTATAGGATAGCCTAATTCAGTCTCCAGGAAGGTCGATTTGAGATTTCGAAATGAGCCATGAGACAGCTTCTAATTCAACTAATGGCTCGAAGTATTACTGCTGATGAAGAAACGAGGTTAAGCGACAAAGCTAACGAAACCCTACGAGGAGAGCAAAAATCAACACATGGCCGGCAATCGAGACTATTGGGATACTAAGACATGATCATGGGCATGCAACCCAGCGCAGGTATCACCCAGATGAGTTATCACACGTAAGTGTCGTTTAATACTTGTTCAGCCAGAGCGGCTGAAGACATCAGGACTTAGGGATCCAGATGCAGAAGCGAACATGACTGTGCTCAACCACAGACATTGGAGGACAGACTACGTGGATTAAATGTTCGTATGACTTTGGCAAGTCGAAAATGCGATAGTCGAATTGTTGGGGGCAATAGCCATTTTCATGGACCTTGTAAGCTGTCAGAATGCACACTTTTGTGAAGGTAACCGACTTGTTCATTGGCGAGTGCTATAATATGCGATCAGGACGCAGTAACCTCCAAGAGCCACATTGAAATGCTTTGTGATTCGGTTGGACCCTGGACGCGAGGACCGACAGTATGGCCGAAAGAATGATACGTGCGCCAAACAGAACTCGGAAGGCCGCGGGTCCGAGATGGGCCTGTGACAAAGCATCTGCGTCTATCCTACCAACTACGATTTTCGCAAACGGCTCTACGACAAGGTTGACCGCCGCATGACTAGATGACTTATCGAGTAAGAGTCGAGTCGGGCCATAAGCCCGTAAGGAGGTCATCTCTCTGACAATGTACAAAGTACTCTGGATAGCCGTTGGAAGGCTCGGGTAACCCGCGGTACAGCCTTTATGATTGTAGTATGATAGGTCTGATCGTACATAAGGCGATAAAGACCCCCCTAAATCGTCTCTCGTCAGCTCGTTCTTCTAGCTGCGTATGGGAATCGTTGCGGTCTGGGCTCATCGTGTTTCCTGCGGTCATTATCTCACGTAATGTCCAGATTTTGCGCTGTCACCCCTGTGGTCAGTCTTTAACTACCCTTAATCTTCGATCCTTGAGGGAAATTGGACATACAATATACCCCGCTTCAGTGCAATTTCGTCACGTAGCTCCAGGAGTTCGGAGGCTGCCTTCTCTAAATCTCTACCTGGGGCATGTCTCCACAGAATATAGCTTAATTTACGTTTGCTGGTCTCGAACCTCATGTCCGTTCTAGTTTCGAAAGATAGTGAGCTTGGGACAAGCCAGGAACTCAAGCCGGGTCGGAAACTTCGGCTGTCCTGTGATGAATGCAACAAAGCCAAAGTAAAATGCGCCAAACAGAAGCCTATCTGCAGTCGGTGCACGGCCCAGAAGATTCAATGCGTTTACGGAGTTTCTTTGAGAGCTGGAAAACGTGCCGCTGCAAAGGGGTCTAGCCGGGCTCATCCCCGGCCTCAGCGTCTCAATGCAGTGACCAATGAGAATTGCAGCAACGTTATAGCCCCTGAAGACCTTCGATCATCAAGACGGCAAGAAGATACAATGGATGATTTACTCCAGTCTTTTATGTACTCAAGTGACCCTAGCACTGTACTAGACCACAGAGGATTCGACACATACAGCACATCGCTCCAGCAAGAGACCATGCAAGCCTATAACATGGACCTGTTACCCACAAATACTGTCAAACGAACGTCCGACCAGTTACAGGAATGGACCGAACATGACTGGCTTGCCCCCAACAATCAAGCTTCAGATTCTATGGCTTTGTCGGCTCTTCAATTTCTTGACTGGGACGGCACCTCAAACACCGCATCCACGCCCGTAACTCCCAGCCTCACGCCTTCGCGCGGAGATTTCTCCAGCCCTTCGTCATCAGTAAGCTCCGACATGGGTCTGACCACTCCGGGGTCTTACCAGACTACTGCATCATCGATGAGTGCGTATTGTTCGATCTTCTGTCCATCAGCCTTGGGCCTATCCGTCAACCCTCAGCCATCCATCCAGCCCTCCGCGATATCCTGGTTACCAAATCTTCAACGCTCAAAATGCCAATGCCAAGTTGCCATTCTCTCCCTCGAAAAAACTCTTCTCCGCACTTCTGATCTCAAAAGCACATCATTTGATGTCGTTCTCGCTACCAATAAAGAGATCCTGAGGCGCTGCACCATCTTAATCGAATGCGAATGCTTTCCTAATGATGACTCAAACGTCATGGTTCTTTCGAGTATCATAGCAAGGATGATCTCTATGTACTGGACGAGGGGAAACATGGCGGAAACGCCGAGTAATACGAATGCGTTTGCTAGTTTTGGGAGTACAGCGAACCGACTCGCGGACGACACAAAGAAAGGGTCGCTTACTCTGGAAGCTTACCATAACGTTAAGGCGGATGAGGAGAGACTGAAGATCGAGCTCGTGTTGATTGAATTGGAGAAGTTGGAGAAGCTGGTGCAAGAATTTCAGAAGGGCTGCTATAAGAATGGCTGCGTTCCTTCCGACATTGAAAATAGGGATAGCAAAACTCAGGACCCAAGGACTTTCCTCTGGCGATCTCTGTTCGAGTTCCTGACACAGAGGGTTCGGTCTGCGTCAATGGATCTGAGGTCAAAAATATTGGCAGGTGAACACAGTCATTGGTGCTGAGGAATCATCTGCTGAGCTGGGCGTCTGGCTAGTGGATAATTGTAATTGCTTTGGGAGGATCCTCGAAGAGCTTGATTTGCTGTGATAATCACAAATGAAAGATCGACTGTAGCCAGTCAGTATGAGATGGGACAGACATGGAATTGATTTAGAAACTGCTCTAAGCAACAAACTAGATACCACATCCTCACGCGGTTCTCAGATACCAACATCCCGGTTGAAGCCGTCCGCGAGTTTTGGACTTGCTTGCTAGAGTACCTCCAAATAAACTACTGCATGCCTCGGGACCTATAGTAGTATACCCTATAATAGTGGCTTTGCTAGGTAAGTTGCACTGCGCCGCAAGCGCTAACTTGCAGCTACTACAATTAGCTGTGGTGGAGCCGAACTCCTACCTACGGTCATCTTATTAGCCATGCCTCTGATTTATCCTCAAGGAATGCTGCTTCCTTGATTCGCAAACACCTCTATCGCTGTTGAAATACTTTACTCAAGCAGCCAACAGATGATGCTGGCGTAGAGCAAAACTTGCCTACAGGTTCTGCACTCATCAGCTGCCTTGGATTCCTGCAGAACTTATGCGTATTACTTCGACAAGCTACTTTCATGGAATCAACCAACCTTGATTCCATATCCAATAACGGAAATATTTGGAAATAGGGCACATGGCGCCCATAAGCTCAGCAACGAAACTTGAGCCGGTGGGTGGCCTTACAGTAGGCAGTCCCCTTCGCACATCAAGCCATCCAGTTATTGTTCAACATTACTTAAACCCCAAGCCACGCGATATGTGCCACAGATCTTCGCGCCTGCCCACGTCACAAACATCGTCACAAACATCGTCCCAATCTCAAGCCAAGCCTGCAAGTATAGCACCAGCGGTGTGTCGAGTCAGCATTTAGCATGCGGGATCGTCCAAAAGGGTTTCGCTTATAGCCTGGGGGAAGTAGCCACTAACGCTATAATCCCGTGGCTCTGGCACGGAAACAGCCTAGTTCTAGGGGCCAATCACCGCTGGAGCAAATGACGTTTTAGGCTGAAGAGACCCGTCACGTTAGGCATGCTTTAGGTATGGTTTCCTACTTGTCGATTATAAGGCGGCGCAAACCCTACTGAGTCCATTTTCTTACTACTATAGTACTGACTTTGTGCGAATCAGAACTTGCAGTAATACGCTTTTGGCCTCTGAAGAGACATAGCAGGTGCAAAGTGGAATGATGCGAATTCCTGGGGGAAAAGCCACAATGGACCCTACGATTCAGTGTTTTGTTTCAGTGAAAAGGCAGGCATTGCCTCGACTGATGCTCCATTGTCTCATCTCTTCCAATCTACCAATCTCAAGTTTCATACCCAAATATGGCTGTCTCACTACCACCAGGTGTGCCTCTGGATATGATCCCCTCAATGGCTCCTCCACCCGGGATCGTACCTAATTTCATCAATCCTGTCACCTTGGCAGATCCAATCCTCGCCGTTTGCGCTGCCACTTCGGTATTGGCGGTCATCCTCTTATGCATGCGACTATACTCAACCACGAGGATCACCTGCTCAGCTTCCTACGATGACGCTGCTAGTGTTATTGCTTTGTTTCTCTCCTTGTGCTATGCCGGTCTTGTCATCAGCTTCAGAGACAATGCAAGACATGGCTGGGACTTGCCACTATCTGCCTACACAGACAGCTTCGCCAAGGTAGTCTTTGCTGAGCAGATTGTCGCGGCGCTGAGTCTGGTGTTTGCCAAAGCATCCATCCTACTCCTGCTCTTCCGACTCTTCGCTCCAACTCGTTGGTTCAGATATATGATCTATCTTGGTCTCGTCTGGGCTACTCTCATTTCAGCTGTTTCCATCATTGTTGCAGGTGCCATGTGTGCGCCACGGCGTGGCGAGTCATTCGATAATTTGACGGTTGCTGAGAGATGTGGGCACGAGACTACGTGGGCTGTTGTGCAAGGAGCTAGTGATGTGGTTTTAGACTTCTTTATCATTTACTTACCTATTCCGATGCTATGGAAGCTCAACATGGGATTTCAAAGAAAAATTGGAGTCATGGCCATATTCCTGACGGGTTTTGTGTACGCTCCTCTTCGTTCGCGACTCCCGTTTTGCCTTGTCACTTGGAAGCTGTTCCACTAACGGTGATTTGACAGTGCTTGCATGGCCAGCATCCTGGCTCTCGTGTACAAGGTTAAATTGTTTGAGAACTCGGACACACTCTGGCAAACGGGTCGAATCTACATTCTCAAGTAAGCATCCCCTCAACGTCCTTTTGATAAGCATCTGCTCAACCCAAACCAGCATCATCGAACTCAACGTCTCTATAATGGTCGCCTGCATGCCCGCCTGCGCCTCCCTATGCCGCTTCCTCCTTATCAGATTCCAACCCATCTCCAGCATAAAAACCCGCTTCTCCTCGCAGCGCAGCAGCAACCATCACAAGTTCTCTCATTCACGAGCCTCTACTATGATTGCTTCAGCAGGCAGGCCCTCAGAGTCATACGGCGATGACAACGCCAAGAAGACAAATCATTGGAGGATAAAGAATCTTTTCAACAGTGATGCGGCGCCGCAGATCACGAGGGATTATCAGGGGTCGAGCGTGCTGAAGACGGGAGATTTCGATGTCTTTGGTGATAGGAAGGAATTCGCAAAGACGGAGTCTGGCTCGGTTGAGTTAAGGGAGATGAGTCCTGAAGCGGAGAAAACGTCGGCGACGGCGCCGTTTGATATGGTATGATTTCCTGATGCTGAAATGTACTTACGTTTCGGGGCGCAATTGCTGGAGTTTCTTATGATGAGCATACATGAGCGGCATAGCAGGGGTTTCTAGGCTGGTTATTTTGTTGTAGATACTTGTTGTCATGTACATCAATGTCAGTTATGTTTGAGACCGGTATGCAATGCCTACGATCATGAGGCCTGACGCGGAGCACGATCGGAACAAGCGATCTCGAATGCATGAGGTTGAGAAAACGGCACAAAAGCACTATTTCGACCCTAAATCACGAGTGTCCCGCCACCTCGACTCTCCTAACCCCTTACACAATTCCGCTATCTCCCTCTTAATCGCCTCGCCCCAAATTAGCGCATGCGCTGTGCAAGTTGGTAGAGCCCTTTGGTGTCAGCTATTTCTATCGCATTCTTGTAGTCAGATGGTCGCTACACATGAGGATCAGCCCCTTTTTCCAGCAAATAATCAAGTACATCAATATGCAAAAGAGACAAGAAGAACGGGTATTTAAGTAGCTGTGGTATAACACTTATGTACGTTTAAGTTGAGATTAACGCTTTGCCTGAGAAAGTTATAGGAAAATTAGTATACACTCTACTCTTTTAAGCCGCTGTGATATTAATATTTACATATTTCAAGTAGAGATTAATGCTTTACTTAAGAAATTTATAGGAAAATTAATGTATACTTTACTCTTTTAAGTAGCTATAGTATAAATAGTTAGGTACTTTAAGTAGAGATTGATACTTTAGTTAGGAAAGTTATAGAAGAATTAGTATACACTCTACTCTTTTAAGTAGTTATGGTATAAAAAATCGCGTGCTTTAAGCAAAGATTAATGCTTTATTTAGGAAAGTCATAGGAAAATTAATATGCACTCCGCTCTTTTAATCAGTTATCTTTGAGACCGATGTGCAATGATGAGACCTGATGCGGAGGACCATCGGAATGAGCGATTATGAAAAAGTTACGTCGTTTACCCATTCCGAGAGAAAAGTGACCCACAATCACACCTTTCACACCAGCGAGACTCCCCTAAACCTATCACACAATTTTCCGCTATCCCCCTCTCAATCGCTTCGGCCCAAACTCCCACCCGTGCACTCATAAATCGCAACTAAGTCATCCGCAGCTATTACTCCTCGCTTCCCCCTTTTCCCCGCTTACAGGGTCATGCTCCGCCCCCCATCCCCTTATGAGACGTATAGCTTTAAAATCCTGATATTACGGCTGCGGAGGGTGTAGAGGGTGTATCCTTTTTTGGTGAGTTTTCTCCTCCAGTGAGTGAAAACAAAGCGGAAAGTGTGGGAGTCGAGGGGTTTTTTTGTGTTTGCTTGGTGCTATTCCTGAAACTGTTTGCAAGGATGTCTGATATATGCTGGTGCGTTACCGCTTTAGTGCCGTGAGGATTGGTTGAAGGTGCTTTTCGACTTCAGGATTTCTTGGAAGAGCTTGGTAGGTCGTGCTGAAAGTGTCCGTTATCATGCGTAGAACTAAGTTGTGGTCGTTGTTGACCTTGGGGGACGGTTCCTGGGAGGTTTTATGGATATGGTATGGTTAAAGAATGGAGTAAAAGTGACGCATATAGCAGGGCTGTTAAATTTGGGTTTCAATACTTAGGTTTCAAAACTCAGGTTCCAACACTTAATAAGCTATTGTCAGCAGCGCATATCTGTTATTAAACATAATCTCGGATTAGGAATCTCTAAAGCCATGTTTTCAGGAGTAACACTAGTGATAACTTGTCAGGTGTCGGCTCTATGTGCATGACCATTCTCTTATATCCATTTTCAAATGCGAGAGGCTTGCCTAAATGAGACCACGCTTGACCGAGGTTGTTTGCCTTTCGTCCAGATGCTCAATGCTCGCCTTTGAAGCCTTTTTAAGTATTATTCAGCCTCTTGGTGAACATGCGTTGGCAGTCTTATAAGTACTCCATTACTTTTCTTCAGAATCACACCTAGTATTGGCAATGGTGGATGGAGGATGGAGTAGTTGATTTTCTAAGAAGAAGATCGCCCTAGAGACTGTCTAATTGCATCCAGTTGGCCACTCACACAAGCGGAGTTCTATTTCCAACGCTATTGCTGAAAAAGCTATAGCACCGAATGGCAGTAGAGAGGCTTTCGTGCCCCTTACATGAAGCATCTTGGGCTCAGGACTGGAAGCAACCACGATTTTGGACCCACTATCGCTAGGACTTGGTGGCGCCATACCGCCACCACCGCCAGTTGTGTTAAAGTTAGGAGCCTTTGAGGGTAATTCGCCAGTTTGAAAACTTGCCTGATTCAGACCACCACGTGTCTTGTAATAGCATGTTTCTTCTTCCAATTTTCTTGATCAGACAACTCTGTTGTTTATACTTAGTAAACCATCAACGGTTCGATTAGTGCAACTTTGCTGAGTCTAAAGTCTTTTGAGCACCAAGTACAGGCTTTGGCGGACAATTTATCTTGGGTACATCTGTCGAACTTTCGATAAGCTATTCTGCAAGGGACGAGCACCCGAGCAATTGGAATGTATTGAGAATACGGTTTGAAGATAGGTACTCACTGAGTGACTCTCGGTGACAAGACTCGTGGGTAGTCAGCCGTTCGGGGAAAGATAAAAATCTAAGGTGTACATAAAGAACTGTCCTAACTGTGTTCATCGTACCTGGGCTGCTGTTTTCCATCCAAGCTGCCCTCCACGTACCCAAACGACAATTCGTAACATACAATGGAAAATCTGGGACATCACTGAAGAATCCACATGGTCTCTGCAAGACCAGCTTGGGTCTACTGAATGGGACAGACTTGTTGGTTTGGAATAGCTGCATACACTCTAGATGCATGACTGATGCAAATCCTCTGATATTCTGTACGGAAAGACGACCATGTACAGGGTCTTTAGTACTAGACATAAATCCAGGGGACCACACTCTGAAGCAATACTACCAGTGCCTTTCAGTATTACACATAAACACCAGTGCTATGGGCATCCCCTGCTAAGATTGGGGGCGGCTCTCTGGGGCCGAATGTATTTTCCCATGCACTCATTACTCGGAATATCTCATGCTCATGATCAGCAGGAGCTATGATATTCATTCCGAAAGCTCTGCCGTTGAAGTCTGCGAACCCCAGAGGTACCGTAGCGACGGGATAACCAGCGGCAGCTGCGACACTTGCAATACGAGCGTCGGCCGGGCCCATGATCACATCAATTCCGTTTTCGCTCAGGGATTTTTGTATCGCTGTTCTCGTTCGGCTTCTGGTAATTTCTAAACCTTGCTTGTATCTTTCATCCGACATCTGATTGTTCAAGGCTTCTAGCAAGCCATTTTGATCTGGTTGTTCTGAACAGCTTCAGTCTTTAACCTATAAGGAAGCAGTTCACTCACCTGGAGGCAACTCAAGGTCTTTGAGCTCACTGTTGAAATCGATGAGCTCTTCAAGGGTACGAACCATTTTCTTGCCCAACCTCGTTTCCTCTTCGAAAAGTCCAAAATATTCTTCCAATGACGCCTTGAAGTCGTGGTCTAGCCCAGCAATCAGCTTCTACCGCACAATAGTCTGCATGCCAAACATCTTACTTATTAGATCATCAATATCCTCGCTACCTCTAGCTTGCGTTTCCTCTATTTTAATTAGTATCACTCCCGAGACAACCTTCGCCCCAGCCTCGCGAATTTCATTTCAGCTTCTTTCATGGCATTGAACTAGATTGTAATTAGCACAAAGTTGCTTTAGGTGCGTAGTCTTGCGTACAGTTTGCTCGCGAAACTCTTCATTGGGCTCTACCACAAAATCGGCTGGCTGCCACAGGTTCGGATCGACAAATCCTACTCGTAGACCCTTCCAGGAGCCCCTCAAATATGGACCGTATTCCTTCTGTCCTTGTAGGATGCTCATCACGTTGGCAAGATCTTCGGGAGTCTTTGCGAGCCCGCCAACGCTGTCGAATGCTGGAGATATTGGCTGAATGCCCACAGTATCTACTGATCCAGGTGTAGCTTTCATCCCATACAGCGCAGCTCGGGTCGCCGGCTGTACTAAAGAGCCATCCGTTTCCGTACCGATCGATACCGGAGCGAAGCCTGCAGCCACTCCTACAGCACTCCCGGAAGATGAACCACAGGGTGTCTGGAGAGGTGCAAAGAATCAGGATACAGTGTCTGCTTTGGTATTTGGAGTCTTGCTGACGCTATGACCTAGGAAGGGAGCGTTTGCAACTTCACCTCTGACATAAGGCGATCTAGTCTTGACAGAGCCGTCAGCCACGCATTTGCGAACCTTTCGATGGTTAAATTACCTGTCCACCGACCGCAGACCAACCACTGGTCATCATTGAGCCTTTCATTCCTCCGAGCTCCTGGTGGGCCGGGTATTAATATGGGTTTATACTTTGAGCACAATCAATAACCCACAGTCAGAATCGTCTTGGCTATGATTATCATGCCGGCTTTGATCAGGAGATCAACAACAACAGCATTCTGTTTGGCTTTGGCCCCCTGTAGTGCAAATGAGCCGCAGGTGGTGTCCATACTCAATGTTGGAGTGCACAAGGTATCCTGGTGCCCATGTTATTACCGATTCTCAGCTTATATTTGACACTATCTGGGCAAGGAACCTTGATAATAATCGGGATTCCGTCCATTGGTCCTAAGAGCCCCCCTTCCTTCCTTCTCGTGTCTGACTCTCGAGCCTTGCACAAGACTTGGGCTCGGGGCGCTGTTGAGATGACAGCATGGAGGCATGCGCCTTCGATGCTGTGCGTATCAATCTGGTTTAAGTATGTAGCTACCAGTTGTTCACTTGTGACCTTTCCATCCTTTGGCAAATTTTGTAACTGAGCAGCTGAAAGGCGCAAGAGATCAAGTCCCATTGTGTTCAGATGACGGCTGACGAACATCTTGGGCTTTTAGTACAAGGCTTTGACGTTTTAGCAGTAGTGTTTGAATGATGACAAGTGTTTGTTGTAAATATTCACTTTCAACAGCAAAAATTTGATGATTGCCCGCATGATGAGAAGTGATGCTAGCGCCAAGGTCAAGGCAGCAATCCGGGACCGTGGTGTGACATAACCACAAACCAATGTTAGAGCTGATCAGCAGAATTGTTTTTAGGGTTGAAACACGGCGATCGCGCCACCCCATTTTCGACTGCATCAGACGTCGGTTTCGGGCTGCACGCCTCATGACAATGTGCGACTTTGAGTAGATTTTGCAGCTCGGGTAGACTTTCATTCCGTTATGGTAGCACAACTAGACGTCGGCTATGGTAGAAATCTGATCAGTCAATATATACTCAGCATATCGAGCCTATCCAGGGACTTTATTCCTATATTTAGAGGCTACACACTTGAAACTTAAAAGCCAAACCCCTAAAACATGAGTATATACTGAATATATATTGAGTGTCTACTAAGTTTATACTCAACATATACAATGTTTGACCTTAGAAAGAGCCGCACGGGAACTACTTTAGAGGCCTAAGGTACGGAGAATGACACCATTAATCTTGATTTGCGCTAAGGGTCTTAGCTTGCCAAGACCTTCGGCCCTACGGCTCCCCCCCTAAAAGGGGTACCTAGACAACTGCCGCTCGGGCATACCTAATAACGGGCCAGGGGCCCCTGAATGAAGACGTTAGGGTCCAGCTCCCCTTTTATCAGCCGCTAAGATATTGTTATAGGGGCTCTTTAGGGCCCTAAGTCTTGGGCTTGCTCTAGGGGACCAGTATCGGGTTAGGGCTAGGGCTTGCCGAAAATAGCTTGGCGCAAATCAAGATTAATGGTGTCATTTTCCGTATCTCTAGGCGCATCACTTTAAACGTCCCGGGCTAGCCCCGGGCCAAGTTCCGCTCCGGGCATGCCACCTAGGGGCCCTGACATGGAAGGCCCCTGTAATATGCTGGGTATTCACGTATATTCAAGGAGTGTAGCCTTAAGTAGTTTTGAGTATATACCGGGTGTATAGTAAGTATTTATCGTTTATTATCGTTGACGTCTTTTGATTTTAGGGCTATCGGGGTATTGCCCTTATATATCAGGGATAGAGTTCTAACATTTTAGCGGTGGGTTCCCCGAAGAAAAAGCTTCTATACCTACTTTACAGTAAGGTAGGACTTGACTGGCAGGAGTTCGGTTTGATATCATAGCATAACGGAGTGAGAGTCTACCGCACACGCGAGCTTTGATTATCCTGTCGGGTCTCGTGTTGGTGACATTTGCTGTCACGAGTGCAAGTCATTCGGCCCGGGCCGCCAGCCACTAGAACTACGAACATCAATCCTGGGACATGCGGAACAATCCCGCACGTCCCACATAATAATTACAGTGTCATTTTTTCTTATACCTCGCATTAGGTTACCCAGCCTGTAGCTGTCAGGCCTGTGGCTCCGCGTTATCTAACCACGTCTAAAATTCCAGCCAGTACGCTGCAACCGGGATCGAATACAAGCACTTCAGTGAGCGACGAGAATAACGCAAAAGCCAAGAAGAACAGAAGAAAGGGGATACCCTACTCACGAGAGGCCTAGTACATCTGGACAATGACCCAGCACACACTTCTTATACTTTTGACCATGATATTGATCTGCTCTCTTTTCACTACAATCGAAGTGATGTCCATGGTCAGGCTGATATTACTGGCGCCTACACAGCCAACTTGCAAGATTTTGCAGGTGTGTTTTTGGGCCAGTCAACTGATAAAGGAACATCGAGCTTGGCGCTGATGGGCCCCTTCGCAACATGAAAGATCACTGTATCCTAACCATACAATACCGGTCTGAATATGAAAGGGCTGACAAGGGCATGTTTCGAATCCTGGGGTTCGGCATAGGAAGGCTAGTAGTATCTCTCTTAGATCTGGGACAACCTGAACGAAGTCATGACCTTTGAGTACCGATCCTTCTTGAGATTTCTACGGTCTTCAGCTGCACGTACCTTCGAGACCCATGGTCTCGTCCCCTTCCGGGAAGCGACTGTTATTGTTCAAGAACCCCATATTCTAAAGAATATAGTGCAGGCTACTTTAACAATATTCTAGCTCGAGGCGTGGCGTTCACACGATCAATATGATTTCATGTCCGTGCATGCCAGATTCCCTCATCCAATATCTTGTCTAATCAACCACGGTCGTCCAAGCGAGGCGAACCCTTTTGCTCAACGAGCAACTTCCGCATCTCCTCACGAATGATACCAGGTAATATGTCTCGGACAGACGTCACGACGCGCTGCTCTACCTCCTCCAATCTCTTCTGCATGCCCTCTTCGAGCGTTTGGAAGCATCCGCGCATCTCCTGCCGCATCTGCACCAACAGCTCGTGGTGCATCCGACCGAGGAATGCGGCTTCCGCGGATGACTCCTGAAGGCGTGCAATCTTCATGACCGATTCGAACCTCTCATTCTGCCATTCAATCTCCTCAAGCACCTTGTGGATCTTGGGTTCGAATGTGAATGAAAACCTCCACATGGAAGTGTAGGCTTCTAATACCGTCACCACCTTGAATGCCAGTGCGTAGCACTCCACCAACTCATGTCTCACGAGCACCAAGGCATCCGAAGTGCCATGCTCTATCGCCTTCTGATCTGAGGCCCGCAGGGCAATGATGATGCTGAGCCTGTATAGCATTTCTTCGATAGCGGAGTCAACCCTTTTCTTGCCCAAGTCCATAGCCTGCCCACTGTCAGCACGTCCACGAAGCGAGATGCCATCAACTTACAATATCCGTGCAACGGAACAGCATCGCCCAGAACAAAGCCCTGTAGACATAGTGTTCGCTTTCCATTCCTTCCTGACCTTGTCTACGGACCTGCTCCATTAGTTTTAGGCTCTTGACTCTTAGTGCATCCAATTCCGGAGCTGCACTCCTCCTCCTGGCCTTGACTGCTTTGCCGTTACTCGCAGATGGCAGCGAAGAGAGTACTTTGAGGACGCCAGCTAGCATTCGCTGAACGTCAGACCCTACTGAACTCTCCTCGGAGAAGAAGAATTGTGCGGCTTTGGTTTTGGTTTGTGATGACTGGGATATCCAGAGGTCGTAGGCTTCATGCCATATAGAGTCTCTTTCTTGATCCCACGTGATGTCCTTAGCAGCAAGCATCTTCACCACCTCGGAATGTCCTCCAGTCGCAGCGGCCTGGATGGCAGTCCCAAGCAGGCCGCTGACTGCATCTGGTGTGGCGCCTTTTGAAAGTAGGATGGCCACAACCTCACTGTGTCCGGCCGCCGCTGCAGCCTGTAACGCCGTTCCGAAGCGGCCGCTTTGAAGATTGACATCAGCCCCTGAAGCGACCAGTGATTTGACAATCTTTGTGAATCCTCTGAAACTTGCCTGTTGAAGTGGCGGGCCAGAAAGAGCGAGTTTTGCATCTGGTTTTGCGCCTGCTGCGAGCAGCATCTGCACGAGCTCGGCATTACCGTTCTCTACAGCGGTGTAAAGTGCCGTCGGTCGATCATTCGCAGTCTTGTCAACATCTTCTCCGGCCGCTATAAGTTCTTGTGCTATCTCAGTGTAATCTCGCTGGGAAGCCAACTGCAGAGTGGTATGCATCAGGCCGCCGGCGCCATTGATGTATGAGCGTTTGTTGATGAGAAGCTTCGAGATGCCTTCGAATCTCAAGAAAACAGCCACATATAACGGCGAGGGGCAATTATCCTGGGCTAGCCCAAAGTCTGGCTTTTTACTCTCTGGATTCCAGACTCGTATCCAATTGAGGTAGGCGGGGTTCATCGGTTCCCCGAACAATATCAACAACTTGCCCTTGAGTACTTCGTCCTCACCAGGAATATTTCCGCGGTCCTTCAAATGCTCGTGCCAGTACTGTGCTGCATATGGTAAGAATGGGCTTTTCACAAATATCGAGGGCTCGATCCTTGGTTGCTTGATCGCGAGCAGATGGTCAACCATCAGACTCGCGAACTCAGCATTAACGATCTTCTCAGACACAAAGAATGGCGAGATTCTGTCGTCGCTGGACTGTTGCAGCTTGCGGGAATATAGAAATCTCTTGACGGAGGGATGGTCAAACGTTACGATTTCCGTCTCCGTGTCGGACGACTTCTGCGCTTCTTGCCGCAGCAACTCGACTTCGTCCACGTCGGACGGCTTTTGCTCCTCCAGTCGGATCATGCCGCTGGGGCAGATGTTGGTCAGCTCTTCTGGGCCGGGCAGATTGACCCCGGGGGCTGCCGCGAGCTCAGATGTCGTTAATTGCCGCACTGCCACTGAAATCCAGTAGAAGATGTGGGAAAGCCTGCGGATATCCTTTGGTGCGACATTTTGTAGCTTCCGTAGATATACCTCCTCGATATCGCGTGGAATGCTTTTTAGGGCAGCATCGATTTCGTCCTCGTAACACTTGCGCAGGTCCTCAAGCTGCAATGACACGATCCGAAACCTCCTGTTCTACAGTTAGCTGAAGAAAGACTAGCCGTTATCAACATCCCGTACCCGTCATCTTTGAGCGCCTTGTGAATTTTATCCGTGATTTCAGGGCTCCAATGCTTGTCCTTCGCGTACTTCTTGATTGTTGCATCCAGGTAAGCGTCCACATCTATTGAGACTGGTTTCTCGACGTCAATTTTCGCCGGCGGTTTCTGAAGGCGCTTGAACGCATTCTCGATATCGGTATCCGCGATTGAAGTGACGAGAAGGTGCAAATTCCGCATCTGTGCATCGCTCAACCTGACCAGAAAGTTGGAAAATTCCTCGCGGAGAGTCTCGTTACCGGCCTGATACTCATCGATGGCGTCTAGTACAAGAAACATGTCCTCCTCCAGAGCAACGACTGTCTCTGTCAGAGCCTCGATGAGCGCCGGTGTACTCGGCGAGGAACTTGAGAGCTCATGCTTGTTCGCAAGATCGCGCACAGCCTCCGGGAATGGCCTAGCCTTTGCCGAGATTCTGCGGAGGACGAAACGTAACAATCGTTGGAGGTTCTGGGTCGGCGGATCGGCGTTGTCGAAGTACCAGTATGCGACTATCATGTTGCTGTTCTTCTCGGCAGACTCTTCCAGGGTCTTGACCACGGTGGAGCACAGGCTAGATTTCCCACAGCCCGAAGCACCATGTAGCCACACGAACGAATGGGATTCCGTGAGCCAATCCGTGTATCCATTTGATTCGAGCAGCCCATTTCCCAGAGTTCTTGTTAGCTTTGTCAACCTGACTTCGCAGTTGCTGCTGTTTATCCGTAAGCGGGGTGTCGGACAACCACCTAAGGGTAGTGAGTCTTTCAGCTTTCAGTAGTTTCTCAACAGAGATGTCGATCTTGCTCAGGGCTTGCGAGGCCTTTCCATCAAGCTCCTGGAACTCCTGCTTCCGATATTGATGGGCCACAAGTTGAGACTGATCGATCACGATCTTATCCTTGCCTTCCAAATCGACTTTCAGGATCTTGACGTCCTGGTTGTCCAACGTCCAGAAGCTGTCCAGCAACCGACCTGTACGCGTCAGCTTCTCGGGGATATTGAAGGCGAACTCAAAGGAATGTTACCAGCGACAGATCGATTGAGCTCCTTCTGCACACATGCAGCATACTTGAGGATGGCAACATATACCTGCTCGATCAGATCTTCGAAAGCGTTCTGTTCCTGCGTCGGCCTATCCCGATAATGGTCCTCGATAATGGCGTACTTAGGAAGGAACCTCGCCAGCACGGCAGCAGAATCAAACACCGCGTCAGCCTTCTCCTTGTCATTCTGTACCAGCGTCAGCACGCCGGATAGCACGCCCCAAACAATCATGCCGCAGCCGCTGGGGTCGAACTTGAGCCCCTCGTCCACGATATCCTTGAACTGTAGCGCCGAGCACATGATATCCTTCGCCTTGATCCGTACGTTCGTCTCCTTTGTCGTGTCACCTTTCTTCGTGTGCCAGCCCCGCCGACAGTACTCCTCGTACTTGACCTCCGTAAGCTCCATGACCTTCTCTACCGCGATCCGCCGCGATATCGCGTCGCCGGGCTTCCCATCTCTGCCAGCGGGCCGCAGGACCTCACGATCCTCCTGGGACAGGGAGGTAAAGGCGTCGCTCCAGAGATCTCTGGTCACTTTCTCCTGTGGCACATTATTGCCCTGAGGCGGAACGGTTTGGTTCGCAGCAGGGGGCCTGGCAGCTAGCTCGGTACCCAACCTTTTGTCAATCTTGTGCCTGAAGAGCGCAGGCATTTCTCTCCAGAATCAGGCTGCTGACATACATTTATCAAGCATATCCGCACTCTTGCCAGGTCTCGTCTTGGGACAATAATAAGACAGGCACGTGGTTGCCTATGGACACTTTTAGAAACCTGCGCCACACGACGGGTATGCAGTTCAGTAGTATATTCCAGGGTCCTCATTGGTATTTACAACAACCGACGTGGTCGAGTTTAAGTTGCACCGCCAGGCACTGCTGACCTATGGGTCCCAGCGAGCAGAAGCAACAGGAGGGGTAGGTACAGATATTGACACGAAAAGTCCTGATTTGCGCTAATGGTTTTAGCGTGCCAAGAATCCAGCCCAATGAGGTGACCCTAGAAGGGTGCCTAGACAACACCCGCTTTGGGGCTCCTAACAAGGGGCTCCAAGCACCCTAATAAGGGGACTAACTGGGGGCCTTCTACCTAAACTACCCCCCAGGAAATTAAAGTCTAGGCCTTACAGCACCCCGAAAATATCGACACGCTCCAGGGGCCATGTCTGGAGCTAGGGTTAGGGCTTTGATGAAAACAGTTAGCGCAAATCAAGACTTTTCGTGTCACCCTCCGTACCTTAGGGTTCCTACATTTTAGCGGTGGGGTTGCCCGAAGGAAAAGCTTGTATACGGAGTACCTACCTTATAGTAAGATAAGATCTGACCGGCAGGCCTTCAGCTTGATTTTCTACCCTAACGGAGTGAAAGTCTACCATTACCGGGCTGCCACCGTTTTCGACTATCCTGTCGGAAATCAAGAGCCTCATGTCGGTGACATTTGCTGCTACGAGTGCAGTTATTCGGCCCGGGCCGCCGGCCACTAAGACTACCTGGTATGGTTCCCCCAGAGATCACTGGTGGTAGAATGGACAGTGTGTATTTAAATGATAATTGTGAATACTGAAATCCTCATAATGAAATATATTCCTGGCATTGGGTTATTACCAAGGTACAAGCGGCATAAGCATTGGCACCTTAACAATCGCCTACATTTAGTGACCCGGTCTACGCATTGAATCATCGCTTGACTGATTCACAGAAGTTAAGTTAACCGGTGCTTGCCGCATTATTCGAAAATTCCTCAACTACCAGTCTCTGCCCACGGGATATCCTCAATTGCTTTGCTCTGGTGCAGAATGTTTTTCATGACACCCCATATTCGTAATTCGTAAGCTCTACTTATCCTAGTGATTGCTTCTCAGTCTCCATCTCACGCTCCACAATCCATCATGCTCGAACCAAACTTTGTAAGTCACCAACCAAGGCATGGCCCCACTCACAGCTTCTCCAACTCCAACTCACGCTCCACAACCTATTTCGAAACCTCAGACTCTCCACCTTCAACTGAAAAGCTCCTCGGGACCCAAACATCCGCATCACCAAATCGCTCCACCACAAGACCCGCGCTCCCAGGGTTTTTCATCCCCCTCTCCAACTGCCTCTCATAACTCACCATACGCAAGCGTTCTGACTCCCTCGGCGTCAACCTCAAATACAATTCCACCCCTACAGCATGAAGTATCAAAGCCAGGAACCCAGCCATCGCAAAACTCACCTCCAAGGCCGCATTATTCGGTCCAGCTGCTCCCGCAAGATGTGCTTTAACGACAACTTGGCCGTCAGGGGCGAATACTTTGTTACTTGGCTGGCAGGCGGGGAACTGAGTGTAGAGCGCCGTGCTGTTATGATAAATGAATGCGAGTTCGGCACAATCCATGACGTCGTAGCGGGTAGCTGCGGGCCAGAGGGATATGATAGCGGCCACTATTGTTTGTATGATTCGGAGAGTGACGATGAAACCGAGGTAGAACCATGTACGAAGCATCCAAGCGCGATGCTGACCTATTTGCAGACGTTTGATATTGAAGACGGCAAGATCGAACGTGCAAGTGGTAACAAGAGTGAGGAAGCCGACGAAGGTTTGCGTAGGCAGATCACCACCCATTGCATGTATTGAGACCATTATCGCGCCAGCATTACCACAGGTAATTAGGAGGATGATATTGTAGCCGGCGATGCGGTGATAGAGACGAAATGTATGTCGAATGACGGGGGTGAACTGGAAGACGGCTAGCAAGGCCGCAGGAAGGACAACGGAGAGATAGATTCTCATGCCGATTTTGTAGCGCTGGGATCTGGAAAAACAATAGCAAGTTCCAGGTGTGCCTGTGGAACCATTTTCAGCGGGGTCAGAAACGACCGTAGAAATCTAGGTATTGTAGGCGGGCTAGGACGAATCCGAAGAGGGCGCCGGCGAAGATAAACCCTACAATAGAAGGAAGAGTGAGTACGGGAATTTGATTTGAGTGGACAGACAGAGAACGTAATTGTAGCCTTTGGAGTAACCAATGGGATTGTATATTCTTCTCATGCGCCGGACGAACTCATTACGAGGAGGACGACCTGCGACTGCCATTTATCTTCTGGAATAAATTGGTGTGACGAAAATGATTAAACGGTTGTAGATTCAAGGAAAGCCCACGAAGCTTTCTGTAGAAATGGACAATGGACATCAATCATCGAAGTAAGGCCTTCTGAGACGAGGTCTTCTTAAACGCAGACATTCCGAACTGTAAAGAGATAATGGGCATACAAAGGATGAGTTGGCGCCTTGTTGCTTAGTTGTGGGTAAACGCTTGCCATATCACATTTAGTATCGGCTGGCATGAAAT
The DNA here is from genome assembly GCA_018257855.2 of Cladonia borealis. NCBI lineage: Eukaryota > Fungi > Ascomycota > Lecanoromycetes > Lecanorales > Cladoniaceae > Cladonia > Cladonia borealis. Next base: position 463,458 of record JAFEKC020000013.1, read on the forward strand.
ATGACCGAACGAACAAAGAAAAGTCTCCGTCTATTCGCAAAAAGTCTCCGGGTCTAACCGTGACAAATTTTACACTTATCGGCCCGCAGGGAATCTACATCTCTGGAAGTGTCAGCATAGTCTTGAAACACACTTTGTCATCGGGATGAAGCCTGCGGTTTCATGGTGGATCAATCTTGCTCAGACCGACATGACCGAGGGAAGCTTATGCGAGACAAAGTGCTATCTATATTTGGTACCAGAGTTTTGAGAATCTTATGGAATCCCATGTTTTATAACTCAGAATCCGAAAGGTCAGATCTTCATGCATGCCGCCCTGTCGCAATGTAGGGACCAGTCCTATGGATAAACACTGCATTGCCTGTCTGAATAGGTCTATGGAAGGCCTCTACTATATATAATGAGGCCATGCGGGGCATTAGCCATGGAATAGGGGCAGAAGGTGCTAGAATGTTCGAAATGAGGGAATAGGGGGAAACTAGCTAAGCGAGCGATAGAATAGAAATAGCAATATTGTAACACGCCCCGTATGGTGACACTCCAGAGAATCGAATCGATTTCCAGCAATTTGCTATCATAGCAGTCTTTCCACGCACGCTCAATAACAAGGTTGGAAAGACTGTCTGACAATCCTTGTACTCGAACACAGGTAAGCCCTCACACTTGCGGAGAAAGAATCCTCCCTAGAAATGGACTGTTCTTCCCGAGGATCCCGCACAGTTGCATGACTTGTTGCCACTTTCTCCAATCCCGTCTGTAGCTATACCATTGAAGCTAAAGCCATCAGGAATATCGAAGCCGCTGGTCCAGCTCATAGGTACTATTTGCGGGTCTGGAGCAGGTGGAAACCATCCTAGGAAGGAGTCCGCAGGCCGAAGAAGGCAATTTTCGACCAAATTAGGAGAGCCGGATGGCTCGATGTCTTGTATCAAGCGTTTCAGGTGCTTTTTCACCATCGGCAAGGTTGAAGCAGTGCGCAGCCTCGGGTATTTGCAAATACGATGAAGCCCCTTCGCTAGCTCCGTCAGCTCATCCCGTCGGGACGTTGACCAGTCCTCCTCTACTTTCATATTGGACTTGAGTGAAATGTAGAGTTGGTGCAGCGCTCTCCTGCATGTATCAAGACCTAGTACCAATAAAGAGGATTCAGCAGGATTTGACTCCGTCACCCTGCCGTCCGATGGAGGTCGGCATAAGCTTTCTGCATGATTTTTGAAGGCACCTACAGAGTGAACAATGCCGTCTGAAATTGCGTCTGCGATGATCTCGGTAGTGACGCCGGGGTCTGATCGAGGAAAAAAGAGATGGACGATCAATATCCGATAAGCGGACAGCACGAAGAAATCTGAAGGTCGACCCCCCATTTGTGCCAGAAAGGCATCGATTCCATCAGAAAGGATGAATCTTATACTTTGGCATACAAACGAAAAATCGCAAGGACGATCGACAAGTTGGCGGAACCGAGGAAGAATCTGAGATTCCCAGCCAGGGACTGGGGAAGTTGGTACAGCCGCCGCTTGACGTGGATAAAGAGCATAAATGTGTCCGATTGTGGAGGCGACATGACTCAAAGGCCACAACTCATGCATTGCCTTTTCCTGCTGCCTAAGCGCCGCTGAGTTGCCAGATCTCTCGTCCAGAATGTAGACAGCGGAAACATTTTTCTCCACAGGTGGTAATGTGACATTTGTATCAGGTGCTGTCTGGACGTCAAACGAGACGTTCATGTGCATCGCAGCCCACAAGTCCAATGCATATGTAAGCCAGTACATTCTTTGGCAAAGTTCCAGTTCGACCTTACCAACATCAATACCGTTGATCCAATCAATATCAGTGCGCGGAGTATCGTCGCAGCGACGCTTGATGTCCTTTAATGATATTCGTGCCAATTCTACATAACAGAGTGCTCGGCGGGCATTTGAACCACAGAGCTCATACCAACCAAGAAGTATTAAGGTTTGCACTGTGGAGATGGATGGAGAATCTGCTTTTCGACGACGCAACTGTATGTCAGCCCAGTGAAAGAACCTATGGCCTTGCGTTGATTCTGCGTCACCGAGCGCCAAACATGCACCACCAAGGACGACTGCAAAGAGGCTTTGATCATGGGTCTCGTTACGGTAGCTGTGAAGAAGCAAAGTCTTTGACACAAGGAACGACAACGGGTGGTGAAAGACCCACAGCTCGATCATTTGATACAACTGATGGTCGCTATACTTGAGCAATGACTCTGGCTCTGTATCATTTTCAAACATCGTAGCGTCTTCGTCTAGGGTAAGGAGAGTGGAGACAAAATCCGTAGAGGTATCTTCCCGCTGAAAAGACCCCAGAGAACCAAAGCGCTTGGACGCCAGTTCGACCAGATCTTGACTTAGGCTTAAAAGTGGTGAGTTTGGGGGACATGACCCGAACCGGGCGTCAAAACAGGAACCCTTTCTTGTATCTGATATCCTGTGATGGCCGACTGGATATTGCAAATCATATTCCGACAACAGCGATGAGCCAACTGGCTCAGCTGTCTGTACCGGCCTGACGTCTTCTTGAAACTTGTGGCGAAAGATGTCTTCCAGCGCTGTAGCGACAAGACGATCCTTTATGTCACTGGGTCTTTGAGCAGTATTGGAGAAGTCTATTTTCGAAGGAGTAGGCCAGTGCCTGGATGACGTTTGATGCAGTGGGAAGTGTATCAAGCTGGAGAGTGTGGCTTCATCGTCATTCGTCTGGTCTCGAGGAGAATCTGGCAATGATGCAGTACCAAGCTCTTTTTGCAAAGCTCCTTTGAGGGATGCCGAAGCCGACTTGGAACCTCTAGGCCGCCCTTTGGAAGCCTCTCTGCCATAAACACAGTCCATATTACGAGCGCGACATGCCGTACACACTTGGCCTCCAGAACACCGGATCTTACGCGAGCGACAGAAGTAACAGCTCTTCCTGATGGGTGCCGAGATAGTGGGACTGACACATTCCAAGTCAGTCTGGTCTGTCATTGATAAAGAGTAAGGGTCTAAAGAGCAAGAAGCTAGCACAGAGTTCAGTAGTACTGTGGCAAGACAGAGGTCGTGGATTGGAGGTAATGCTAGAGAAGCATGTGCAAGTCGACGCAGGGTTATAATGGTACGGCACATCAAACATTGAGCCCACTGCAATGCACTCTCTGTACGGTTTAGCTTTAAGCTGTTAGCTAATGCGGTCCTGATGGTTCACCCACACCCTATCGGATACCGGAAATATGCGGCAGCATCTGACTCAGCAGATCCTTCACATTATTGAAGCAGTCACACCCGTTTCCAAAGCATTGTCTGAGAGCACCGCAACTATAACCTAAATTGGAGACAATCATCCACACCCTCGACTGTGAAAGAGTCGAATCCGGATTATGTAGGATTGTCACAGAGCACCGCAACTATGACCTAAATTGGAGACAATCATCTACACCCTCGACTGTGAAAGATTCGAATCCGGATTATGTAGGATCGTCATAGAGCAACGCAACTTTGATCTGCACTGAAGAAAATCACTCGTATCTTTGACTATTTGAGCAACAGGATCCGTTTCCCGTAGCATTAAGCATGTCGAAAAAGTGTCTCAGCACCTTTGCATATATTCGCAGACTGATGGCCCGAAGAGGCTCTCCGTGAAGCACCAAGAGTGAGCGAGTTTGATTTAGCAATGAGGATAATGCACAGATAGAGATCTTCGTCTACTTAAGTTTATACTTGATAAGTGTCCCGGAGCTCTTTATTAGCGACACTAATCGACCTGAAAGTGTAATTGTGTATGGACTTGGGGAGAGGGGTGTATGAAAAAGGGGTGTACAGGTATACGAGCAGGATGAGGCTGAGTTCGGCAAGGTAAGGTAACTAAGGTGATCTAGTCGCACCGCTAGACTAGATGAAGTTAAACCAGGAAAGCCACCCGAAGTCTAGCGCCTTGCCAAGCGAGCCAAGTGCCAATCCTCCTCAGTCTACCCGAAAACCTGACGGGATACCACATGTTTTGTAATGGAGACTGACGTGGAGAGATCACGGCATTAATGTGCCTCGGAAATACCACCGACAGATCAAACAAGGAGCTACATTGCATGGACTGCGCCGGCCATACGACATCTCTAGGCGGTGAGACGTAATAAGAAATACGAGTCAGCACAGGATGAACGCGTGTATGTATCAAGACCATGGCAATATTTCTGCTCAGGCCGGGTTGCTTACTTCCTGTCCTCGAGTGACGACTACTCTTATCAATTCATTTTAACACCTGCCTGAGTCCAGCCTAGAGTCTCGGAAGTCCCGTCATTAGTGGGTCGGCAGGATGGGTAAGGATGCAAAATTATGGGCGACTATAGTGGCGATCAGCAAGATTAACCTCGTTCGGACCTGCACATCTATCGCTGTTGCTGGTTATCAACAGCCTTGCGTCTGTAGCTAGGCTGATCTTCACGTGCGGCTTTGCGTTACCCATATGCATGACGCCTTCCTGCCTGTGTGGTCCACTGGGATGATTCGAACCACGAATATTCAAACTGCAACACTCATGCTACGCCTCCTGCAGATTTTGTTCGGCCCGCGTTAAGCTGCTCGCGTTTTCACGCCAGTCCAAGCTCGGCGTGAAGGAAATGAAGGAAGCTTTCTGATTCAATAGATAGAGGCATATCGATGCGGCTTTTATTTTATTTCTCTCGGATACTCAAGTCCCGCATCCGAGAATCTCAGGAATTTCGAGCGTTGCGAAATACATAATAAGAGCAGTCCTGATGATCGCTCCGGTCTTCGTTTGGGAGAGGATGGCATCAACAGTGTATGTTCGTCACATTCGCGAAGCGCTTTGACACCACGAAAGGATTTCTATTTACTTCCTTATTGATCACTAGTCTGATTCTCACATGGAATCTCTTGGCGAGGTTGCGTCGCAAAAATCCCAATATTTGACCGTCTTACACAGCTGAGAAGTGCGAGTACATAATCTACGGAGAATTCTTTGCCGATCGATGGACTACGGAGCATTCTTGGCTCTTGGAGTAGACATCGCGCTCAGTACCTATCCAGTTTAGTCTTCTTTGTAAATTATGTCCGCACTATTTTCGTGCACCGTTTCTCACTTTGTGTCCGTCGGTCCTTCCAATTATTATGCTATCATTGAAGCTTGTAAAACTGTCGAGGGGTGAGCTTTCGGCCTTTCTCCGTTTGAGTGAGCTGCAGCGGTACCTATTTCCGTTTCGATCCCTTGTATCTGCTCACATTGGAATGCCTCTGGCTCTTTACGCCGCTCCGTTGTTTCACCGAGTCATATTGAAATGGTATCTCCCAAATTTCTCAGCTAGGAGACCTCCGAGCACTACCTTCATACGCGCGTTGCTTCTACCGCTATATAAAAGCTAAAAAACGAGCATAAAACTCGTAGTCTTTTCCAAAGCTACAACACGTTTCCCCCAACATGGAAAATCACCTGATGTCCAAACCAAAGATGGCAGCATACTCATCTTCCTCAAGCAGTGATGGCACTGCTGGGTCACCATCTCCCAGTGTTCTAGAGTCTACCGATTCTTCGCTCGATACTACCAGTGATGAGTCCATGGCGGGACTAGCAGTGGCAGATCCTTCAGTCGTCGTTGGCATGGCTTGCCGCGTTCCAGGTGCTACTAACACCAGCCAGCTATGGGAAGTGCTGGCCGAACAGCGGGATTTGCAGAAGAAGATGCCCCAAGATCGATTCAACGTCGATGCTTACTACCATCCCCACGGTACAAACAAAGGAACAGTAAGTACAGCTACCTCTTTTTGTTCCAGGTACATATACTCACATTTTCAGACTAACGCCAGATACGGATATTTTCTCGACCAAGGACTTGATCTTTTTGACAACGAGTTCTTCCGTATTTCTGGTAAAGAAGCCGAGTCCATGGATCCTCAGCAGCGCCTGTTATTAGAGGTTGTTTATGAGGCTCTGGAGAATGGTAAGTTTCTGAAAATAGGTCAATAATATACTCCCGCTTATTTGTCGCTCGTCAGCCGGTATCACTCTTGATGAGATTCGCGGAACTCAGACCTCGGTCTTTTGCGGTTCCTTCTCTAACGATTACAATGCTATGATGACCAAAGATCTGGCCCAATATCCCAAATATGCAGTCACAGGCATCGGGAACGCTATATTATCAAATCGGATTTCGTACTTTTACGATCTTCATGGGCCAAGTTTGACTATCGATACAGCTTGCTCCTCCTCGCTTGTCTGTTTGCACTTTGGGAACAAATCACTTCAAGACCGCGAATCAGATATCTCAATTGTGGCAGGGTCAGCTCTTCATTTCGATCCGAACATTTTTATTACAATGACTGACTTTGGAATGCTATCGAGCGACGGCCGCTGCCGCACGTTTGATGCTGACGGCAGTGGGTACGTTCGTGGAGAAGGTGTTTGCGCTGTGATCTTGAAAAGGAAAAGTCTTGCAGAATTCGATGGAGACACGATTCGGTCAGTAATTCGCGCGACTGGTTCCAACCATGATGGCTCGAAAGATGGGCTTATGCTGCCAAACGAAAAAGCCCAAGAACAGCTTATACGTCATACGTACAAGAAGGCAGGACTCTTGACCGCTGATACTGACTACTTTGAAGTAAGACCAACAAGATACCTTGCACCTTCAAGTTTGCGTAGCTGATGTCCATAGGCACATGGTACGGGTACCAAAGCAGGTGATCCGCGAGAAGCTGGAGCCATAGGCAAAGTCTTCGCCCCTGGAAGACAGCATCCATTGTTTGTTGGCTCAATCAAATCGAATATAGGGCACCTCGAAGGAGCTTCGGGCTTGATTGGTATTATCAAGGCAACTATGAGCATTGAAAATGCCAAAATCCTACCAAACATGCACTTCAATACCCCAAACCCAGAGATAGATTTCCAAAATCTTAAGATTAAAGTGCCAACAGAGCTTACAGACTGGTACAACGCAAGCGGTGTGCGGCGTGCTAGTGTCAACTCATTCGGCTATGGAGGCCAAAACGCACACGTTGTACTGGAGAACTATCGACCAAGGCCGTTGGTCGCAAATCAAGAAGCAACACAGGCTCTGACAGAGAATGTCGATGAAAGGCCCTTCCTAATACCGTTGACTTCACATACGGAAAAGGCCGGCAAGCTCCTCGTCTTATCTACCAGCGAGTTCATTCAACAAAAGCCCAACTTAAAGGCTTACGATCTAGCTTACAGCATGAGCGTAAAACGTTCAATGCATCAATGCCGCTCATTTTCAATCGGACATGACCAACAATCTATTCTTCACGACCTCGCCGAGCCAAGACATACCGCCAAGTGGAACAGAATCCTCCAGGGCAGGCCGAAAGTCGGATTCGTTTTCACTGGACAAGGAACGCAGTGGCACGCTATGGGCAGGCAGCTCATAGAACATTCGCAGCTATTCAAACAAACGCTAGAAAGATGTGACGCCTCGCTCCAGCGTCTTTCGGACTCACCAGATTGGTCTTGCATTGACGAACTTTGCAGGCCTCCAGAGGAATCTCGGCTATCACAGAGCCGCTTTTCTCAACCTATCTGCGCTGCTCTACAATTAGGCATCGTTGAGCTTCTTCGGGCTTGGCGCATAACACCCTCAGCCGTGGTTGGACACTCATCTGGCGAAATCGTCGCAGCGTACTGCGCAGGTGTCCTTTCTTTCGAGAACGCCATCATTTGCGCATACTACAGAGGGCTTTACATGTCCAAAGCAGTAGGCATAGCTGCTCTCGCCCGAGGTGCAATGATGGCTGTAGGCCTCACTGAAACCGAGGGGAAAGCAGAGCTCAAAGCGTACGAAGATCGTATCAGTCTGGCAGCCATCAACAGTCCCTCTAGCTTGACGTTCTCGGGAGATGAGGATGCTATTCTTGAATTGAAACGAAAACTTGAGAGAAGAAAGGTTTTTGTGCGTCGGCTCAAAGTCGAACAAGCTTTCCACTCCCATCACATGCAACCACTTGCACCTGCCTTCGAGCAAGCCTTGTCCCATGTCGTCGATTTCCAGTGTCATCCTGCCAAGATTCGGTTCTATTCCAGTGTTACGGCACGTGATGCAAGGGCGAGGAAGATGAACGCTGAATATTGGGCTATGAACATGACTGGAACTGTGATGTTCTCCGATGCCTTAACAGGCATACTCGTGAATGAAAACGATGAACAGGATATCGATGTTCTCGTTGAGATAGGTGCCCATCCAGCTCTAAAAGCTCCTTCAAACGAAGTCTTGAGTTCGCTCAAGTTGAAGGTTCCTTATGTCGCCTCACTGACGAGGGAAGCTCCAGCCTTTGAAAGTCTTCTAGCGACAGCCGGACAACTGTTCGCACTGGGCTACCCAGTAGACCTCGCCGCTGTCAACAGCAACTTTAATGTTGATGCTGATGGCACGTTCTCGCAAAAAACGCTTGGACGAATGCTTCAAGACATTCCAACTTACAGGTGGGATCGGGGCAAATTTTGGGCAGAAACACGTCAGATACGAGAACAAAGGCTTAGAAAACACCGTCATTCGCTTCTAGGTTTCCCCACTCCAGGGGGTTTAGAAAAACATCCGCGATGGCGAAATTATCTTCGTCTCAGTGAAATCCCATGGTTAACACAACATGTTGTGGATGGCAAAATAGTCTTCCCAGCCGCAGGCTATATAAGCATGGCAATCGAAGCTATAACCAGTTTGGCTCCAGCTTTCAAAAATGTCCGTCTTCGTGACGTAGTATTCAAGGCTGTTTTAACACTATCCTCTTCTGATGCTGGGACAGAAGTCATCACAGAGCTTCAACCTGTCGCGACGTCCGCTAAGTCCACTTCGAGCACCTGGTTCCGGTTTGTCGTTTGTTCTTTCGACGAGAAATACAAGAGCTTCGAGCACTGTCATGGACTTATATGCACAGAACAGGGCGATGCTCTTCCAGTGCGTACTATGGATGAAACGTCGGATGGGTTTGTGCAACTCCAAAAGACCACCAACAAAAGCAGGTCTCGCCTGCCTTACTATGGGCAGCTGCAAAAGATGGGCCTAATGTATGGGGAGAATTTTCAGCTCCTCTCAGGCGATGTCGAGAGTGGACCGGGATTTGCCATAGCACCACTCACGTTCCGGCCCGTTGATGTTGTTGCGACCCCGGCCGATGCTTGCGTACTACATCCAACATGCCTGGATGCTGCATTCCATGTCATTTTCGCGGCAATAGATACCACCCAAAACGCAAAAACTCTGGATGAAGCTTTCGTCCCAACATTCGTGCGATCCATGACAGTATCTGGTTTGCTGAGTGGCAAGAAGCATGAACCCGAAGAGCAAAGATTCTGGGTCAAATCTGAGACAAGGCTTCCTGGATCCCGTGTTGCTATCAATCGCCTTTCTATGCAGTCTGATCGCTCTAATGACGTGTTGGTCGATATGCAAGGCTTCGAAGTGACAGCGCTCGGTAATGGTTCAGATGTTGAAGGCGCAAAACGATCATTATTCTTTCGCATCCGGTGGCTACCTGCCTTTGATAGACTTGGGGAGAGTAGCTACTTGAGCTCGTTCAACAGCATTGCGGACGTAATGGATGTTTTCGCTCATCAATTTCCTAATGCTCAAATTCTCCACCTTACTTCCAACTTGGACGCAACGAGGGAGCTTCTACGCTTTCTAGGAGGATCACAGGGCGAGCGCCGCCGATTCAATAAAATTACGCCGCACTCATGTTCATCAAACCTCGGTTCAATGAAAGACTCTCTCATCAGTTGGGGGGGCCTTGTAACCTTTGAAGTGCCCAAAGACGGCAACTATGATGTCGTTGTCATCAGCGAGCCAGTCGACTACGATATTACACCATTCCTCAAGGCAGACGGATTTGTGATTACGGACAATGCTACATGGGACTCTCAAGCCTTGCTTGAGGTCTTCAAGGACGGAGCTTACAGCTCTTACAGGAATAGCGCCAGTGCTCAGACACCTGAGGAAGAATTGACTTTGCTTGTCTCTACTGCTTGCACGACCGCTACCCAAGCAATGGTGTCCGCCATCAGAGACCTTTACAAAGGCGTAGTCTCAACCATGCCTATCACGGACGTCGCCAAATCCCCTCTGTCGAGCCGCAACATCATATCACTTGTCGGTCTTGACCAGGATCCATTCTTTGAGGGATCTGCAGACAATTCAATCATGTTTAACGTCGTTCAGAAGCTTCTCCAGTGTCATGGCAACACTATAATATGGCTCTTGAGAGGCGCTACCGACGAGAGCCCAAATCCTGCACAGGCTATGATTCTAGGTTTGGCCCGGACCGTTCGAAGTGAAAATGAAGATGTCAAGTTCATTACTTTGGATGTTCCCAAGGACTATGATATAGCGAATACCAGTCTGCATGCTGTGGGAATATTGAATGGTCCCCTTGCCGAAGATGAATTTGCAGTGCGAAATGGCTCTCTTTTCATCCCACGAGTGGAAGTCGACGACAGCCTGAACAGGAAACTGCCCAATGGAGGACATAGACAACCACGGTTCGAACCTTTCAAACAAGATCGAAACCTTGCTCTGAAAATTGGAAAGGTTGGCTTGCTGGATACGCTGGTCTTCGAAGATGATGAAAGTACCATTGGATCGCAGATTGGAGACGAAGACATCGAGGTAGAAGTCAAGGCATCCGCGTTGAACTTCAGGGATCTTGCGGCTTCTATCGGTATTATTGATGATTACAGACTGGGTGACGAATGCTCTGGGATCATCACGCGCACTGGACGCAATGTAAAAGAAGCAGATTTCCGGCCTGGAGACCGCGTGCTAGCCTATATGCCAGGGCAGGGTGCCCATCGGTCAATTGTTCGCAACCCTGCCTTACTTTGCCACAAGATAGGATCGATGGATTTCGTGACCGCAACATCCTTTGAAGGAGTCTTCACCACTGCGTACTACTCCTTGATCGATACTGCACGCCTGCAGAAAGGAGAATATTGTCTTGTCCACGCAGCAGCGGGCGGTGTCGGGCAGATGGCGGTTCAACTTGCACAAATGATAGGGGCGCATGTTATTGCTACGGTGGGATCTCAAAGCAAACGCGAGTTCCTGAAAGCAAAATTCTTGCTAACAGATGAGATGATCTTCTCCTCTCGTGATTCTTCTTTTGTTGAAGGTGTTCTGAAAGTGACTAATGGACGAGGCTGTGATGTGGCGCTCAACAGTCTAGCTGGCGAACTGCTCCATGCTACATGGTCATGTATGGCTCCATTTGGTCGACTTATTGAGATTGGTAAGAGAGACATTCATGAGAACACCAAACTTGATATGGATCCGTTCCGTAAGAACATCACTTACGCTTCTGTCGATCTTATTACATTGTTCAACCTCAACAAAAAGCTTTTGTCCCGGATTATTCACGACTGCTATAAGCTGATTGAAGACGGCACAATTCAAATTCCGGGCCCCATCACTGAGGTATCCTACGCTGAGGTCCAAAATGGATTTCGGTTGCTGCAGATGGGCAAGCATTTCGGTAAGGTTGTCCTAGTTCCAGGAGACAATGATTTGGTGCCAGTTCTACCAGCTTCGTACCGCAGCGGAAATCTTTTCGAATCGCATAAAACCTACTTGCTCGTTGGAGGGCTCGGTGGTATTGGGCGCACTTTGGCCGAATGGATGTTTCGTAAGGGAGCAAGGAATCTGGCGTTCCTATCACGATCAGGCACTGAACGTAACGACGCAAAAGCTACCATCGACTGGTTAAAGGCCAGAAGTGTACATGTGTCCGTCTTCCCAGGAGATGTCGCAGATTCAAATGTGGTGAAGAATTGTGTCCAATCATTGGGTGGTAGCCTCGCTGGAATCTTTCAGGCTGCTATGGTGCTCCGGGACACATTGTTTGCAGACATGACTTTCGATCAGTGGCAAGACTGTGTGGCACCTAAAGTTCGAGGAACCTATAACTTACATGAAGCCACGAGAGACAAGAATCTCGATTTCTTCGTCTGTTTCTCGTCAGGTGCTGCGATTGTCGGCTCAAAAGGCCAAGCTAATTATGCCGCTGCGAATTGTTATCAGGATGCCTTGATGAATCATCGTCGGCGACTGGGACTTGCAGGAACGACTATGAACGTTGGTGCTGTGAGTGGGATCGGTGCTGTAGCCGAGAACAGTGATCTTCAAAGAACCATGGAGCGACTGGGCTACGAACTCATCAATGAAGACGAGCTGTTCTATCAGGTCGAAGAGGCAGTATCGTCTCCCAGTCTACTGCAGATGAAAAGCCGAGGTTTCGACGATCATCAGATCCTTACGGGTATCAACATGCGGACCAAAGATCTTTATTGGACTACGAAACCCATTTTTAGGAACCTTTATGGCAACCTTGATCTTGGAATTAGCGCCACGGGTGGCTCAGGCGCCGCCAGCTTGACTGTGTCTCTACTGAACACGACAGATACTCAGGAGAGGATCAAAATCCTAATGGCTGCTTTTATTGAAAAGGTTGCCAATGTCTTGGCTGTTCCTGCTTCAACGATACAAGCTGGAAATCCGCTCTCTGCGTATGGGTTGGATTCCATTGTAGCCGTCGAATTCCGGAAGTGGTTCTCCAACACCGTAGCCGTCGAAGTGGCTCTCTTCGATATTCTAGGTGCAAAGTCCATCGAAGCTCTAATCGCCAAAGCCATTGGCGAGATGACCCTGGTTTCTACCGAAGATGGGAGTAAGGATTCGAAAACGACCATAAAGAATGCCTCACCATTAGAGATCAATGGTGGTAAAGTTGTCAAGCAATCGCTGGCAGAGGAGCTCAAGGGTATACAAAAACCCGCCAAAATACCAATGTCAACCTTCCAACACAGAATTTGGTTCCTCCATAACGTCCTTGAACATCCGAGTGCTCTGAACTTTGTCATCACAGCACAAATCAAAGGTCATCCAGATCTTTCCATGCTGCAGCGAGCGTTCACAGAACTCTCCCAACGCAATGACATCCTTCGCACATACTACTTCGAGGGCGATAGATTTTCAGAACAAGCAGTCTTGGAAAAATTTCATGCTCATATTCAGTTTATCGACCTTTCCGGTGACTCCCAGCCAAATCTCAAGCTTCAAAAGCACATTCGAGACAAGAGAAGTGTACCCATGGACATTGAAAATGGGGAGGTTATAACGTTTGCCTTAGTGAAAATGGCTGATGCGATGTATACTACGATCCTTGTTTGTCATCACATCGCACTTGATAATGGTAGTACACTATCCTTGATGGAACAGATCACAGCCTTGTACGATGCTTTGGTACAGGTAAAGAGTCTTTCTCTCGTTGCAGCCCCGAAAATCACTTACTCCGAGTTTACTCTGTGGTATCAACAAAAAATGCAATCGGAAAACCTGAGAGGAGACACGAGATGGTGGGCAGAGAACTTCAAGGGTTCTCTCGGTGTCAGTCGGCTTCTACCCTTCGCAAGGTTTCAACGTCCTTTGAAGCGAAGCAGCATGAGGTCTATCCTGAAGGAAACGCTCGACCTCTCGTTGCTAAAGCGCCTGAAAAGAGTTTGTGCTAGACTGAATGCGACTCCCTTTCACTTTCTACTAACGGCTTTCCGCGCGTTCATATATCGCTACACCCAGGAGAACGACCTGACCATCCTTATGATCGATGGAAACCGTCCTCACCCTGACTTAGATAATATTCTTGGCTTTTTCGTCAACATGATCCCCCTCCGTTGTCACAACAGTTGCGACACGAGCTTTGAAGATCTTGTTGGTGATATCAAACACATAGTCCTCGACGCTTTAGCCCACAGTCAGGTTTCCTTTGAAACAATCGTTGCAGCTGTCAAAGCGGAAGTGAATCCGAGTCATTTTCCAGTTGGTCAAATCGCCTTCAATTATCAAATGTATGGGAAACCTCCGATGTATAAGACTAGCGACTTCACCATCGAGGATGTCCTTGCTGAGGATATCCCAACAGCTTGCGAAATGCAACTTGAAGCGCTTGAGGATCCGCAATCTGGAATCAAGCTGCGCCTCGAATACGACTCTTTTCTATATGAAGCGGGCGACATGGAAAGATTTTTCGAAAACTTTTCCACGTTCGTCATAAGCGTCATCAGAGATCATCGTCAGCCGGTCGACGAGATCGAGATGTGTGGATCTAAAGAGCTGGATTACCTCAGATCTGAATGTTGGGGAGTGGAGTTCAAAGAGAATGCTTGGAATGATCAGTCAGTCATCGATAGGGTCACGGAAATCGCCAACAAACATCCGGAGAAGGCTGCCATCTCGACATCCGACGGCGAGACCATCAGCTATGCAGATCTTCTCTCCAAAGCTCAGAGAATTGCCTTTTCACTTCGAAATTCTGGCACGTCCCCTGGCCAATTTGTAGGAATCATGTGCCAGCCTGGAATACACATGGTTGCGGCCATGATGGGTGCAGTCTATGCAAGTTGCGGTTACGTGCCCTTGGACCCCAAATTTGCTAAAGGACGCCTTAATCATATGATAGAAGATTCTTCCGTGTCTATCATCTTGACTGGTGAAGGTATAGATGGGCTTGCCGAGGAGGTCACACGTTTCAAAGAACATCCTGTTCAATTTCTATCAATTTTTTCAGCATCGTGTGCAACAGAATTTTTGGAGAACCATTCTGCTACAACAGAAGATCCTTTCTACGTTATTTACACCTCGGTATCTACTCCAGGCACCTTGAACCGTTATCGTCACTGACAAATCATTGCAGGGTAGTACTGGGAAGCCAAAGGGTGTTATTCTGAGCCAATCAAATACGCAAGCTATGCTAAGCAGTCATAATGAAGTGCACGCCTTCAATGCTCAAGACACGATCCTCTTTCACTCGTCGATGTCTTTTGATTTATCCGTGGTCCAGATATGGGGATCTCTGACCTCCGGTGCTACCATGGCTCTTGCATCCCAGGAGACAAGACAAGATCCCGTCAAACTGTCACGCTTCATGCGAGACGCTGCAGTCACAATCACCTATTTCCCGGCCACCCAATTTGCCTTGCTCCTTGAGCATAACATCGACGATTTAAGGGAGTGTGTCAGCTATCGGCGTGCGCTCTTCGCCGGCGAGTATCTACCAGTCCGTTTAGTGAAAGCCATCTACGATCTGAAGACCCCGGTCACGGTTTATAACCAGTGGGGTCCCACCGAGACCACTGTGCAGACGACCTTCCACCAAGCAACCTATCCGGGCCCTGCAGACCTGAATCTCCCAATAGGGCGCCCAATTGCAAATTGCTCCCATTTTGTTGTCGATCGTCAGCTCAGACCCGTTCCCGCGACCGTTATTGGAGAGCTCTGCATAGGCGGTGCGCAAGTTAGCCGTGGGTACCTGAATCGACCCGCTGTCACAGAAGAGGTGTTCGTGAACGACCCTTTTAGTTCCGTGACCTTCAATGCGCAAGGATGGAGTAAACTTTATAGGACCGGCGATAGAGGATGCTTTCTTCCCGACGGACAAATCGCTTTCAAGGGTCGTATCTCCGGTGATAAGCAGATCAAACTTCGGGGACATCGTATCGACCTAGCGGAGATTGAAAATGAGATACACCTTGCGTCACATCGTCTTGAGGGACAAAAGCTAGTCGATGTCGCAGTCTTACTTCGAAATGCATCAGATGATGAGTTAAGTCTGACTGACAACCGCCAATTAATTGCCTTCATCGTGCCTAGCAGGGTGTGCACCCCAAGCGAACAAAAAATGCTGGTGAACTCACTTCACAAAACTATCAGCATGGTACTCAACGATGTCATGCTTCCGAGCGCATACCAATTTATGAATACCCTTTCTGCTCTTGTAAGCGGCAAGATTGATCGACAGATGCTTCTGAAGACTGATCTCAACGTCATCTTTCCATCGAGCGCCATACGACTCAGCGAGCACGGCAGTCAAGGCGACGAGGAGATACTGTTTTCCGTCATCGGAGCTTTCAAAGAAGTTTTGAAAATCTCACATGACCGAGAACTGGTTCCGACGGAAAGTTTCTTCGACCTGGGCGGCCAGAGCATCCTTCTCCTTAGGCTGAGAGCAACACTCAAGCGCAAGTTCGATATTGACGTCCCGTTGGCCAAATTGTTCGAGAATCCTACACCAATTAGCATTGCAAGTAGAGTGCTTGGCTATGCCAATGATGAAGGTCAGCCAAAGGCAGGCGGCAACGCTAGCCAAGCAGAACCGGACTGGGCAGCCGAGGCAACCTTGCCGTCAACTGGTCAATATGACCTGAGGCCCGGAGTGACCCCAATCCTGCGCTCTGAAATCACAGACGTTCTTCTCACGGGTGTCGATTCCTTCGTCGGGATTCATATGCTAGCCAACTTGATATCTGCTTTTCCATCCGCCATAATTCACGTCCTAGGCTCGCAAGTGAAGATAATTCCATTTGACATACAAGCAAGTTTCGAGCAATGGCACCTCTTCAACGAGACTATCACCCCTGCGAAAATGGACTCACAAATTCGCTGTGTACCAGGAAAACTATCCCTCGCCCAGTTCGGCCTAGACGACCAAAGCTTCCAAGAACTGGGTCGAAGCGTACAGTCCATCTATCACATTGGCGGCCACATCTCCCTCCTAAAAACCTACAGCGACCTCAAACGCCTGAATGTAGGAAGTACACTCGACGTGATCGATCTAGCCAAGCACGGAAGCCATCGCACGGAGATCCACTACCTTTCCACCTGGAGCGTTCCCCACCTGCAATCATGGACAACCTCTAAACGCCACAATGCGGCCATCGACACCACAGAAAGCAGTCCAGCAAGTTATCGACCAGGCGGAGGCGAAGAACTCGGCTACTTCAAAACGCGCTGGGTGGCGGAGATGCTTCTGAACGAAGCCGCACATCGAGGCTTCCCCGTAACCATATACCGATCCTCGGCCGTCACATCCAACCTCACCTCCAACCTCTCCACCCCGGATGACAATCTTACTCAAAACCTGCTGCTGAGTATGATCGAATTGGGTAGTATCCCCGACTTAGGCACCCGCAGCCCAGAATTCACCATTGACTTCATCCCCATCGGTTACCTGACCTGGATCATGACGCACTTGTCCAGTAGCAATGCCGTCGGCGCACCGGAAGGATTAGCATACTATCACATCGGAAACCCGTCCCCGCTCAAACTCCGCGACCTACCGGCAATCATAACCCAGATCCGCGACGATGGCGTCCAAGGATCCGTGATCCCATTGTCTGATTGGGTTGCATCTACAACCGCCGCTCCTCCTGGTGGCGATGATGAGACATCACAACTGGAGAAGGCGGTATTGAAACAGTTTCTCGATCTGGGACATACCATGTTTAGCCTCAATGGCGCGAAGACAGAGGAGGCGCTGGTGAAGACGGGGAGCGTGGTTGAGTGTCCAGCTGTTGATGAGAATTATCTGGGCCGTCTGTTCAAGGATCGGAGGAATTGAGTATACCGAGTAGGATTGATTTTACGGCCATGTGTAGATTCAATAATGTTCTGGAAGGAGATGTGGGGGCGATTTCAACTGATTTGGTACAGCCAAATGGGATTTAGACAGTTTATTGTAGCACGCTATAGATCTCCTAGTCTATCTCAGGTTCAGTAACAAAGAATTTAGAGAGAAAAGAACCTCATTCCAAGCGATTACAATCTCCCACCAACTCGGCCGCGTTTGCCTTAACACCTAGACGTCCAAGAAACAAATCATCGATCGATATCATATCATCTCGGCTTACATCTGATTATCCCTCTACCCAATGCATCCATCTCTCTTTTAAAAACCATCTACGCCACGGGCATATTATCTGATTGAATCAAAACAGGCCCTTTTCCATTGCCTGACAGGGTGCTGATTGAGTCTTGAACCCGAAAGCGCATTTCCTCTTTCCTTTAATAAACATGTGAAAGGTGCACTGCATCGCTTGTACATACATTTACTCCTCTTGCCGGCTCGACTACAGTAATCTCCGCCAAATTGACAGCGATCCATAAACACCTCTCTTTTCGGGGAACTTTTTCGTAGATATAATGATATTTCCAACACTCTCACACGATCCCATCCCCGGCCCTTCTATCCACTTCCACAGCCATCTCAACAGTCTCCTTCCATAACTTTTGCCCAAACACGATACCAGCATCGGTATACGCATACGGTGCAAGTCTGCGACATCAGAATCCCCGTTAGTCATGAGGAAGGTTCTCGTTCTGGTCACAGATACAAGTCATCCTAGGTAACATTCGACATGTACAGAAAGAAATCGAAGAAAAACCCCGAAAATAAGAATTGACAAAAACATGAAAGTGTATATGTATGGGGAAAAGGACCCCCCCTAAAAGTAAAGATGATTAGATAGAGGTGAGTACTCACGGCGAAACCACGTTATCAGCCAAATACGCCCCATTCCCCGCCATGCCCACCCCTGTGGCCGCAAAAACCAACGTCCTAGCCCCTTCCTGCACGCTCCTAGCGCGCAACCTCCGATTCATATTCATAGGAATCCTCAGATAAAAAGGCAGATTATCGTCGGCTTTCGTATCGCAAGTGCCCGGACAAACATTGTTGACCGTCACCGCGACCGGCCCATCTCCATCGTCATTGCCAACATGTTTGGCCATTTCGCGCACAAAGAGCGCGACGAAGAACTTGGAGTCTGGGTAGCGGGAGAAGCGGGAGTATCTTGCTGGGTCGGAGAAGTAAGGGAGGATGCGTGAGGAATGGTGGTGTAGATTTGAGCGGGAGAGCGAGTTGAATGCCTGGGCGAGGGAGCCGACGAAGGTTATTGTTGGGGTTTGAAGGCGTGTTCTTGAAGACTTGGAGGTCTTTTGGAGGAGGGGGAGGAGGAGGAGGGAGAGGAGAGCGTTTGAGAGGTAGTTTACTTGCATCAGCCTGTTTTCGTTCCGGAGGGAAAGACGTCAACTTTTGTTTTCCTGATACTGACTCATGCAGTAGATCTCAAGGCAGTAGAAAATCAGAGAGTTTTTTTGTGGATAGCACGCAGTATTAATGTCATAAAAGAAATTCATACGCACATCTCATGCCCAGCAGGGCTCTTCTCAAAATGCGCCAAATTGATCCCCGCATTCAATAGTAGGACATGCAAATCCTGGACCTCCTCAAGGACATGACCTGCAAATTCGCAGACGCTCTGGAAATCCACTAGATCAAGTCGCATAACCCTGACATCGGCTTTTGGATTCAAGCATTTGACTTCGCTGTCAGCGAGCATAGCATCACGGGCTCCTTTGCCTTTTTCAATGTTACGAACGGCTAGGATGAGGGTACTCGCTTTCAAACGAAGGAATTGCAGCGATGCTTCGTATCCGAGGCCTGCGCTGGCTCCCGTGACAATGATTGTTTGCCCCGTGAGATCGGTGGCCTGGCTCGTTGGCGGGATGGGATTTTGAAAGAAGCCCATGTTGTGGGGAATGTTTTAGATGTCTGAACCAGACCTAGATGCATCCAGGAGAGTTCGTTGTCTGGAACCTCAATCAAAAGGGCCACTTGGATCTAAAGTTCAGGATTCCTAGTTTTCCTGAGGGCAAATATTCCTGGAAAGGCTGGCCTAGCAGGATCGTGAGTAAGTCTATGATTCTCGCAGCACGTTTCCATTCTCGGACAGGAGATTATAGACGCTCGGAGTTCAATCCTGAATCTCCATCCTTCCGCACGGGTTTGCAACGAGCGGTGAGGGCTTGTTACAATAGACCGTGTCATCAGTCAAATTCCTGTGGGAGGTATCTAAATCCCCGTAAATAAGCGGAGAATTTATAATTGATCCAAGATCCTGTGCTCAGACGCTAGTGACTTTTACACTCTCTCAGTTTTAATAGCCATGTCCCCTTCCATATCTTGGCGAACATACGGAGGTAGGATTAATCAACATGTCTTCTCTACTTTTTGTTCTTTTTATCTCCGTATTGTGTCATGCAAAGAAATCCTAGGACTTCTACAACACTATTGGGTGGTGAATAGCTTTTGACGGGCGGTGCAAGGGTGCCCGGATCATACGAGTATTCCCGTCTTCGGTATCTTCATCCCACTCTAATAGCAACCATGTCCTCAAGGCAACCCATGCCCTCTCTAATGCCACCCACACACCCCACTCTAATCAAAAGCGACCATGCAGCCGGGGGTAAAGTGATCTGTTCCCGAAGAACCTCAAACCCTAGCCAGCTTTGATGCCGGGTGGAATACGCCATCTAGCGCAGCTGGGATGCTGTGCATTTTTCATAGCTGAAATAGGAAGAGGCAAAGGAAAGGGTAATGTGTCTTGATTTTCCTGGGGGTGGGGCATTTATGCACGACGACGGCTGACTCTTTCTCACAGGAACGAGTCAGCTGATGTGTCCTTCGCACTTTTTACCGCCTCGCTCCCGGATATAGTCTTTGCATGCCCTTACCCTTGAGAACAATGAATTGATCTCATACTTGTACTAGCCCTGCTCCTAAGACTTACCTTCCTGAATAAATTAGAATTGGATAATGTCTCAGCTTGCCGCATCTCCTCCAGAAATAACACAAAACAGGGGCTCAACCATCATCGCAGTCTTCATAGTCACCTTCTCCATCGCTATCCTTCTCTTGTCTGCCCGTCTCTATATACGGGCGCGTGTTTTAAAGTCACTATGGCTAGATGACCTATCCATTATCATTGGTGTGGTAAGGATCTAAGTCCTCCAGACAGCGCATTAAGAGCTTAAGTCTTACTGATAACTCTAAAAGATTATCACGATTATTCCTACTACTTTCATACTCCTCGCCGTTAATGCGGGTCTCGGTAGACATCGGGAACCCATTAGCACTGGACAGGTGTCTCGGATAGTTGAGTTTCAAACATTGGCTCAATTTCTTCATTGCTTTGTCTCTTATGTTTACCAGACTATCTATCTGTCTCTTGCTCCTACGTTTCTCTGCTCAGCAGAAGTGGTTTCCAAGAACAATCTACTCTATAATAGGCGTTATGGCGATAGTCAACATATCCTTCGCAGTTCTCAATTTGACAAGCTGCAGCCCTATGCAGAAGATTTGGTCTCACACTATGCGTATTGTAGGCATGAGCAACTTGTATACTGATAGTTTCGCGGATTTAAATTCACCAGTGTTCACAACAGGATTGCTGGGACAGGGGAAATACCTCATAAATATACATTATGCCATCAAGTAGGCAACAGCCATTTCAAAGCGTCGATCTCGGTTTCAGGGTAGATTCTAGGATTTGTGTAGGCGCAGCTGGCTCTGATGAATGGTAAGATCTTACGATCCTTAGTCTGCTCTCCGTCCCCCCCCCTCCCCACACCTTACTGTACACACTTGAGATCTGTTGTCCCCGTAAAGTGGATCCTGGAAAGCTTGATCTAGTACAACATTTTGAAGCAGAAGAAATAAATGTATACATACAAGCGAAATAACGTGAAGAGAAACAAATTCATTTCATCCTTCATAGCTCGGATGCTCCACTTTTCAATTACCGTGCGAGGCGCGCCCTCAGCGAACATCAGATGCATCATATCCTCCGTCTTAGCCTGAACCGGGGTCACCCTCGCAAACATCTCATCCTCATACTTTCTTATCCTCCCATGCAAACATTCTTTTCCTCCCCCATCTTGGATCGCCAAATCAATAGCCTCGGCCAATCCAACGGCATCTCTCATCGCTGCATTCACGCCTTCCCCCACAAATGGAGTCATCAGATGCGCCGCATCCCCAAGTAATGTCAGGCCAGGTCGACTTTCCCACCGCATGCCCACAGGTAGCATGAATAACGATCTTGGAGTGACTTTTTCGGCGTCAGCTGCTTGTATCAGCTTGAGTAAGCGTCCATCCCAGTTCTTGTATTCTTCGATCAAGGCTTTCTTGACCGCTTTACCATCGGAAACGTTATAGCCGGCTTCCCGCATCCAGTCTTCGCCACGGACACCCCATATGGAGACATAGATACTCCCGTCGCCCATGTGCTGGCCCATGATCACCCTGCCGTCTGAGAAAGCGAATACAGATCCACGGTTGATAAAATTTTCAAGCTCGGGGAACTTCTCCTTTGCAGCGGGTATGATGAGGTTATGGCCTCCCATGCCCGCGAAGAACGGTTGTACCGGCGTCAAGAGCGGCCGCACATTACTCCACGCTCCATCAGCGCCGATGACAAGATCAAAATCGCCCTTCACTATGCCATTCTCAAAACGCAGCTCCAGCGTTGATGTGTTCATGCTTTTTAGCTTGTAGCCCCAGCGAATGATTCCCTCGGATAGGCAGTCATACAACAACTTTCGTAGCACCGCACGATCGATCTCTGGTTTTCCCTGTGCAAACCAGCTATTCTCTTTTGTACTTTTTAAATCAAGATACCGCAGCATATGTTTATCGCACACAGCCAGAGCGTCACCATTGAAACGTGCGAGTTGGAGGAAATCAGCGTAGAGATTGGCTTTTCGGAGGGCGTAGAGGCCTGTTTCTTCGTGGAGATCGAGGGTCCCGCCTTGGGCACGGATGTTGGGACTTGGGTCGCTTTCAAAGATTGTGAGGTCTACTTTCAGGGGTTGGAGAAGGCGAGCAAGGATACAACCTGCGGGGCCGGCACCTACAATAGCAATTTTGTAGGTTCCAGATGAAGTGCGGGACATGGTGAGAGTTGGGTAGATGTGGGTAGTTGAAGGGTGGAGATGATCGAGGTTCATTGGAAGAGCAGTGGGTGAGGGGGACATTGAGAGGCATGCTGCAAGTGGATTCTTGAGCCATTTGGCTCATGGCAACAACAACAACAACAACAACAACAACGGTGTCAATTGGTACGAGAGCATGAGGAGGCAAGAGTGAATGTTTGGCTCCGTGCTTTTACGGAGCCTTTTTGTTTTTTCATATGAAAATCGGTGGTTTACTCTAGTAAGACGGCGAGTAAAGCTGGACCCTGCAGACGTAAGGAGGAATTAGCCTTAGGTGGTGGAAGCTACACATTACCATCTCTTTCCTACACTGCATACTTTCTCCTTGCTGAGTATCTCTCCAGCTTCAGCGAGGATGTTTTAGGATATCTGTATTCTTGTGATCAATACCACACTATTGATTGTAGCTTCTGTTATGAAACACCTCCATCTGAAATGAGCGTCTACCTACAGTTGTATCGTAGACGAAAAAGTGACCAAGACACGGTAGCTCCGGGCCGGGTCGTTATTGGTTCCGGGCATCCGACGGCCTCGGGCCAACATAGAATAAGTGTCCGCCTTCTCTGATTCGGATAGCTCCCCTCGTCCTTGGCTGCGGTTTGTGTTTAGGTTGTCAACTTTGTCAAAGGATGAAGGAGCCAGTACTCGTACAATAGCTACCGTACAACAGTGCTCTACTCTACTCGTACTCCGTATGATGACCAAGCCTCTCGGTTTTTTCACTCCGGCTCCGGCTTACTCTCACTCTCACTCACACTCTCATTTCAGCACCACCCAAAGCTCTCATGTCTTTCTTTCCCCACTCGCTGTGTGACACGGCCTTTTCTGACAAAAGAAATCTGTAGAGCGCAGGAAAGGCTACGTTATGCTGACTTTCATGTCTTCTGGCTTCCGGCCGCATGCGCTGCCATCACCATGACCGCCGACTCATGTCGACACAGAAATTATGAATGACCCCTCCTCAACATCTCCAAATATGGACTTCGCTTCGGAGAAGGCGGAGCTCAGCATTGGAGAGCCTGGACACTTCTCAATACCACCTGCTCCACCCAATGTCGATGCGAAAAAGGAAAACAGTGTTAATACCGCGATGGCTCAAGAAGAACATGATCCGGACACGGTTGACGGAAGTTCAAATGATGCAAGCAAATTTGAACCCGGCTATCGTTTCTATCTGGCATTCTCATCGCTGGCGGTTCTGGCCATGATGGTCTCATTGGACGGCACATCTGTCTCGGTCGCGCTGCCGGTTCGTCTTTGTTCTTACTCTGCATACAAACTTAATAAGACTGCTTCAGATCATGGCTAGAGATCTTCATGGCACAGCCATTGAAGCATTTTGGACCGGTACAAGCTTCCTACTCAGTTCAGCAATCTTTCAACCTCCAATTGCCGCCTTGTCACACATCTTCGGTCGTATGCCAGCGCTGACATTCTGCGTCACCTGTTTCTTGATTGGCATCATCATCTCGGGTCTGGCGCAAGATTTCACGGTTATGCTTGTGGGCAGAACAATTCAGGGTGTTGGTGGTGGCGGCGTTATCCTGCTCAACGATATCATCATCACCGACTTGGTACCAATGAGACTGCGTGGCGCGTACTTCGGCGCTATAGGTGGAGTGTGGGCTCTTGGGTCAATGTCAGGGCCTGTGATAGGCGGTGCTCTGGCATACAAGGCTACGTGGGTAAGTAAACTCGCTACCTCCGAATAGCCTTGTGGTTTTACTACAATGCCAATGACTCCGAGTTCGTCGATGCATCTTTTGCGTAACCCCGCTTTCCAACGTACTGACTCACTCTAGAGATGGCTGTTTTGGATTAATATCCCCTTTTCCGCAATTGGGTTGGTCATGGTTCCCGCCTTCATGAAACTCAATCTGGTTCCCGGCTCCACGGCCCAGAAACTCAAACGTGTTGACTGGCTTGGTAATGCCATCTTCATCGCCGCGACAACAAGTCTTTTGATCCCAATGACATGGGGCGGCGTGCAGTATCCGTGGAGTTCATGGCATACTCTTGTGCCTTTGCTGATCGGTGTCGCTGGCATTGTCGGCTTCGTTATCTACGAAAAGTGTGTTGCCGCAGAACCCACAATACGTCTCAGCCTGCTCGGAAGCTACAACATGGCATACTCTTTGTTCGCGGCTCTTATCAATGCTTTGATAGTATACGGCGCTCTCTATTTCCTGCCGCTATACTTTGAAGCCGTCCGGGGTTACAATCCAATTCTTTCAGGCGTCGCTCTCTTCCCAGCGACCTTCATCGTCGCGCCGGTTTCTATTATCTCGGGAATGATCATCACCAAGACAGGCGACTTCCGTGGCGTTACTTGGCTCGGCTGGATTGCGACTACACTTGGTTGCGGTGTCATGATTTTACTCGATGTCGAAACTACGAATCTGCAATGGGTCTTTCTATGTTTGTGCACTGGTATTGGTCTTGGCTTTCTCTACACATCACTGGCATTGGTCAATCAAGCTGCCTCGGATGACAGTAACATGGCTTTTGCTATCAGTCTGTTCATATTTTTCCGGGCAATGGGGCAATGCCTTGGTGTCGCAATATGCGGCGTTATCTTCCAGAATCAGATGGAGACACGTCTGCTCACTATTCCGTCCCTAGCTAGCCAGGCTGGTGAATACTCAAAAGACGCGTCGAGTACCGTGCTTACGATTAAATCTCTTCCCGACAGTGACAGCAAGAGACTTCTCGTTCAGGCATATGCGGATTCGCTGAAAATCGTATGGG
Organism: Cladonia borealis; assembly: GCA_018257855.2. Classification (NCBI taxonomy): domain Eukaryota; kingdom Fungi; phylum Ascomycota; class Lecanoromycetes; order Lecanorales; family Cladoniaceae; genus Cladonia; species Cladonia borealis. The sequence goes on from JAFEKC020000013.1 coordinate 488,821, forward strand.
CCGTCATGTGTGCGCTCAGTGGAGTAGGGATGTTGGGAAGCATCTTTATTCGCAAGGGTATTCTTGATCGGGCTCTGAATTCGGAGCAGGCTCTTAAGCAGAGGAGCCCAAGAAGTGGCCAAGACCTTGAGAACACGAACATGAAGAACCACAGATAGTATTGGTGTCAACACCATGAATCTCTACTGTCGCCATCGAGCATGCCCAGAAGTCTTCACGCAAAAGCTATATTTGAGACAAGGTATTGCTACGTACTTCAGAGTGTTCGGGTCTTACTTGTGATTGGTTCGAGAGAGCCCGTGCAGGAAAGAATGTCCCGTAATTGCTGTGACCTAGCTGCGAGTAATTAACAAAGGGTGTAAAGCAGTCATCAAGTAAGAGGAGCAATCCAGAGTATGACCGTTGAAGATTGTTACGTTAGGACACATTGAAATAATATCCTGTCGGAAAGAAGGGCCTTGTGTCAGTGACATTTGTTGACGCGAATGCTGTCATTTGGCCCGGGCCGCCGGCCACTAGAACTACCCCGTAGGTATACCCCCAGAAACCACTGGTGGCATTGCCTGCCTAGGCGCCGGCCCAGGGAAGGTCTTACTTACGGAACAGAAGCGCAAATAACTGACAGTGTATATTAAAATAACAACTATAAATACCAAAACTCTTATGATAAAGTATATCCCTGGCCTTAAGTTATAACTAAGGTCTAAGCCGTATAAGTATTGGCAGCCTAATAATTACTTATATTTAATGACCCAGTTTATGTACTAAATCATAACTTGACTTACTCACAGACACAATAGTGTGACACAGGAGAAGGTTATGTATGGCTACAGCTAGCGATCAGAGTTAGCTGCCCGGATCAAGGCCAACAATAATTTTCTACTGCTCGCTTACAGTCATGTTGACGCCTATCCGTAGTCTATCGATCCATAGAACTCTAAATGAACTTTGTGATATTGGGCCGCTTAACCGACACTAGTCTCGATTAGGATGATTATCCACAGCATGAGTCTCAGTGAATTCAAGCTGGCAAACCTCTCAAAGCCCCAAACTGATTCAGCTCTTTGCCTCTATAAATCTGAGTATCTCCGATAGTGCCACATCTTTTTTCTTGGGCTAACCAAGGCCCTGAGCTACCTCCTCAAATTCCAGGTGAGTAAATTTCAGTATCTCAGCTACAAGTCGCGTTTTAATCTTTTATATCTATATCTTTGAAGGCCGAAATTGCATGTCGATCGAAGGCAAATCTCATTGTTGACAGATCCCGTCTCTTAGCGTTGCCCCGAGTGAAAGGGTATCACTCCGACCTGTTATCGTCAGACGCCCGGACGCCTTGCTATAATGTTACAGGCTTGATTGAACATAGTGCGCCGATGCTCCTCATTACATCATTTTTCCCTTGGGGTCGTCGAAAGTTCGCCGGCGAGCTTCCTTATCCAATGAGAAGATCTATCTCTTCTACTTGCGGCCCAGTCGTTAGCGAGGGAATAAAATCAAGACTTGGATAGAGCTGTCCAACATTAGCTTGCTCTTCTCAACATGATACACCGGGCGGAAGGTCATACCAGCTCCGTCAACTAATGAGACCTAACATGGTCATTAAATATCGTAAACATTAGAACTGTCAGGCATGCGGCTCAAGTGTAACCTTGCGTGTAATCTTGGCCATCAAAATCAAAGGGATATGACTTCTGGCTTCGGACATGCAGCCGCATTGATTCTACAATCTTGCTGTGGCCTCTCCGATCAGCAAGGTCTATCGCTGTCTTGTCATCAGAAGGCCTTGGAAGATCGACTGAAGCGCCTTGCATCAGAAGGTAACGTACAAGATCCATGTTGGGGTTGTCAGTGTCGACGGCTGCTTGTAATGGAGAAGATGCGCAACAAGTTAATTGAGGGTCTGGGTCAGCACCAATGCCAATCAGGTGTTTTACAATATCCAGATGGCCTCCGGCAGCCGCTACCTCGAGGATAGAATGCCCACGTCGATCTCGGCTATTTGGATCAGCTAAGTTTAGGATCAAAGTGAGACAACATTGATCAAGGCCGTTGGCAGCAGCTGAGAACAATGCTGTACGTCCGCAGAGATCCCGGTCATCAATCCCCAATCTCGCGTGAATGACATCTTGAGAGCAGTCCATAGATCGGGTAACTCGGGCGCGCTGCTCATGCAACCAGTTGTCCTCTCGATTATTGATACCGTTGTGATGGGCTAGGATAGCAGAAGTCACTGCTGCATTAGGGATCTGCGCGGCCCGTTGAAGAGCTGGAAGGAGTAGATATCCTGGAAATTCAGCATCACCCTCAGATTCCTTCCAAAGCCTTGTGAGAAAATGAGCAATCAATTCCGACGTATTGGGCAAGGAGTTTGCCAGCAGGAGGCACGGATCCTCGACTGGAGCTGGCGGGGACGGGTAATGTAACCGCGTCATCGACGTCAATATATGTTCACAATCCCACTGATGACCAAGGTTTTGAAATATGTTGGCCATCTTCAACAGTGGACCACGCTTCAGTCCATCACGCAACATATTGTATCTTTCCAACGCAGACAATAACGCATAAAATATCCACCGAGTCTGATCGAAGAGGTCTTGGTCATAACATTGAACTCCTAGGTTGTATACAGATATGAATGATAGTTCCAATCTGGTTTTGATGAACATTGACTCTGACGGTTCGGGAGGCAGGCTGCATGGGTGGTTTGCGGGTAGGCTTCGAGCGCGGATCGAAGTCCAAATTGTACCTAGAGCATTCAACTCATTTAGGCTGATTTAAAGGGTAAGCATCACAGCCAGTACACACGATGGCTACTGTCTTACCCCGATAAAGCCTTCTCTGTGAGTTGCTCAGCGGTCGGGTTGGCGTGCTTGGTCTGCGCAGAGTCTGACGATCTTAAAAGCCTTTTGCGAGCAGGTTGCTGAAATTCATGCTCTGCAGTCTCGCTGATATTTCCTCCCCGATGCTCGCCCAACGTTTCTTCAAGAGGTTGGTCGAGAATTAGGTGGCTGCTAGCTTCCTCTTGTGTACCTCTGCGCCTAAGGACCGCAGGATCATCTTTATTCCTGTAATTGGGCCCGCAAGCTTTCTTGTGATCTTTGCAGCGCTCGCACTTCTGTTGAGCGCCCTCCCAATCTCGATTTTGTGGAGTACACTACAGTCATTGACGATCAGCTCTAAATTCGCTTGGAGTATTGCCCATCGATTCTCTTACCTTTGCTTTGTCTTGCCGGCAGGCTGTGCACTTTTCCAGATCGCGCTTCCTCTTTGCTTGGAGTCCTGCCGGGATGTCTACCATGGCGGCATATCCGAATATGTGGTCGGGTAAAGATAATTATGGAGGTCGAAGCAGAATGAGCGTGCAGACTGGTCCCGTTTTGCAGCATCCTGGCCGATTGAGGCTCTGCTCGGTGTACTGGTGGCAATTCTTATAGGGATCTTAGCAACAGCCTGTGGCCCTATGATAGACCATTTGTGTTCCCTTAGTTCAAGGTCATTGTCTGCTCGTGCACTTATTCCTGCCCGGCCGCGCTAGAAGCCTGCAAAGAACATTCTGTCGGATTACTTGATATGGTTACACCCAAATACACCAAGCGAAAGCTATGCGAAAATATGCGAAGCGAAGCGAAGCGTCTACCGGCTTATCATTCTACCAATCATCTTCTCTTGCTTGATTGCTATGCGATGATAGCCGTAGTAAAAACAGAGGTAATCAAGTGGCATTCCACTCTCGGAACAGCTCAGACAGACGCATACCAGACTAGCGAACCGATAGGAACGATTTCTACTCGAACTTGTCTTTCCTATGCCGGCGATGACGCTATCAAGGCGTACCTGGCTTCACGTACGGAGGAAAGCTTTGCGCGGGACGAAAGCTGCACATTGAGAGGGAGCATCTGAGCCGCATCAAATATTGAAGTACTTCATTGTCTGAGGCTATCATTATCAAACCTTAGTGTGGCTGGAAGACAAATGCTGGATCTCAGAATGGTATATTACCAAGTCCCTAGCCTTTTACTCCCTGTCATCTTTCTTTTACTGATATTGCCAGCCTCTCTCTCAGCTTCGTTATAGAAACAGGCCATCTTTCTCGCAAAGAGGACCGTTTCTATCCCCAAAACAAAATGGTTGTCAGCCCAAAAGCCGGACTCATACAAATTGGAAGCAGCGAAAACGCTGCAGTGGAGTAAGACTTACCTCGTCCTTGTTTGTGCTTATCGGAGGGCTGAATTTACACCCAGCATCGTATTTGTATGCCCTCTCCTCGGCAATGGTTCCTCTGAGTGGAATACTCTTTGGGACACCAGTAGCTCCGAGGAGCAACAGCCGAAGCTGTATCCCAAAGCACGAACATTTTGCTATCGATATTCTGGAGTTCAGGAAAACTTGGCTGGCACAGTGAGCGGTGCCGCTACAGAACTATTTTATGAATGGGACAAGCTTGAATCAGAGTGGGCCACCAATCTCGCAACTGCGCCTCAGCGTCTAAATCGAAGAAGTGGAAGGTTCCACTCACCGCGGCCTGTGATATTCGTCGGCCACAGTCTTGGGGGCCTTGTAGTACAGCAGGTACGTGAATAGTGATACATATACTGGGCAACAAATACTGACCCAGCATAGGCTTTGGTCTTGGCCGAAATGCAAAGTCCAATCCCCCTCCTAGTCCAACGAACGTTTGGTGTTGTCAGTCATTCTTGCTACCGCGCAGCACGTGCATTAGAAGAGCTGATGATGCTGATGATGCCGAAGATATATATTGACACACCGCACATGAGGGAACCTACGAATTGGATGAGATATTTGGGAGGTGAGACAGGTTCTACGTACAGCTGCCCATCTAAATGGGAAAGAAACGGCCTTGCCAACGAACTTGAACCTTCCAAACTTTGGAGCGCATTCAATCGGGTTACTTGGCCCTACATGAGGGTGTATATTTGCCATGGTTGTCAGCTTTCGAGTGCTAATACCGGGGTAAGTCCTGTGTCCGTACTATATTCTAGGGCTTATTTGCTGTATGCTCATCACTGTCATAGGTCCTGCATCAAGACTGTTTGTGGTCAGCTTTCTCACAGTTTCGAGTGTCCCAATACGAGGAGAAACATTGGATCATACCAAAAGACCTGTCTCATGATCTTACCAACCTAAACGTTGAGCAATGTATAACTTACATGACAGAGGGTAGGCTTGAAACGATCTGGAATCCTCAAGTTATTACTGAGTATATTTCTATAGCGGCAGTCCGAGAATGTGAGCACCGTCGCGTATGGCTAGCGAGAGAAAAAACCATCAAAGAAGGTTACTCAAGAGCACGTTCGGAGAACACAGGCGAGTGGCTGTTCGCGCTTGAATCATATCGTGCCTGGGCCAAGGCTGATGGGCCATCCATATTGTGGCTTCAGGGCTCAGCCGGTATGGGAAAATCGACTCTATGCTCAGCAATAATTGATGACCTTCAAGATCGCAAGCAGCTGGACGTTGTCACAGTGTACTGCTTTCTTGAAGATGCCCCAGGCAATCCAGATTCCGCAGAATATATCCTGAGAACCCTTTTGTATCGACTTTGGGAGACCCGTAGGCCTACAGTACCTGAACACATATTACGGTCTGTACTTAGAACTATCGAATCTCATGCAGATCAGGTGCATTCTGAAATCCTTCGGCGCGGGCTGAGAGATATTTTCGGTGCCTTGGACGGCAAACTTCAGACGACTCTGGTCATTGATGGGTTTGACCAGGATCATTGGGCTAGAGATACTATAATGGATGAGATCATTCGTGCAAATATAAGGCGGAAAAATTCAAAGGTTCTCAGATGTGCTATCTCCACCCGTTCTGGGCTCGATAAGGCCTTTCCCAAGGGCAGCATCTCGGAGGTACACCTAGACAGCCAGCATCTGGCGCAGCACCATTTGAGAAACTTCGCACTAATGCAGCTCAAGAAAAATTCCTTGAAGTCGCACCTTGGTAGGCTTTCAAGTGAATTGGCAGCCGAACTGTTATGTTCGCGAGCCCATGGAAGCTTCTTGTGGGTAATACTCGCAACAGAAACTCTCTTTCGAAAGAATAATCCTCTCATCACACCAGGGGACATTGACTCTCTACCATCTACTATCCATGACTTTTACCATACGCAACTCGACGCAATCCCACCATCTAATATTGCGACTGCACAAAGTGTGTTCTCCTGGCTAACGGCGGCAACGCGCTTTCTACTCTTCTCGGAGCTTGTTGAAGCATTGGGAGTTTCATCTGAGCCGCGTCACAACTCCGTTTGCGCAGAAAACACTGCTCCAAAGTACCAAGGACAACAGTCTCAGTCAGAGATTATGCAGATTTGCGCTTGGCTTATCGATTTCACTGAGGAGGGTTTTGTCAAATTTAAGCATCCAAGCGTGCGACAATATCTCGTTCGTACGAACGACCGATTGCCCGCAAGGCAACCGGTTCTTGAAGCTCATGAGTATCTTGCACGCACTTGCCTCGTGCTTTTAAACCAGAGAGAGAGAACTGAGCCCAAGTTGTTTTATATCACCCCTTCGTCGAGCGAGCCTGAACGCGGTAAGAACGTTTCAACTTTGTCCAACTACGCAGTGGCGAACTGGTCTTTCCACTATCGGCTTGCGGAGAGCCACAGTAAGGTTCTGGCAGGCACACTGCGGCGATGCATATTTACCACATTAGACTATGCATGCGAATTCTTCTCGATCTCTCGAAATCGCCGCTTAGTACAAATTGAGACAACGACGCTTCGTATCTGTGCACATTACGGCTTTGTTTCCCTGACACAAATCTGCTTAGAGATGGGCATGCATCCGAATGGCGGAGCCTGTCATTACTGCGAGACCCCCCTCGCGATCGCAACAGCTGGCGGCCATGCTCCAGTAGCAACATTGCTACTTAACAAGATGGCTTTCGCCGCCTTCCAAATTTATGATAGGACTCAGGGCGTTATGCAGCTTGCAGCGGCCCAGGGGTCATTAGAGACCATGAAGTCCCTCCTGAGTAAAGGCGGCGATGCGAATGAGATTGATCCTTATACGGGAAGACGGCCTTTGCACAATGCGGCCGCATATGGACACCTTTCACTGGTCAAATTGTTGATAGACGCCGGCGTTGATGTCAATGCATTCGTACCAGAGACGCAGGAGACTCCACTACACCTAGCTGCGCTTTACGGACACTTGTCAGTGGTCAAGTACTTGGTTGATGGTCGGGATGCGTCGACGAAAGAGGTTGAGCTTTACGACCGAATTGTGGAGCAGCCGTGCTTCGAATCTTGGACGAATAGACTGCTTGGTTGGGATGCTGGAGTTGAAGATCGGACCTTCGAGGCAATGAAACAAGCCACGGCGGAGCATGTGCAAGACCTACTTCTATATTCTAGGAGATATGCGGACTTGAACATGAAGACTTGGGAAGGATGGGCGGCGGTCCATCTAGCAGCATCCAAGGGACATGACACTATCGTTAGATTTCTACTCGAAAGAGGCGCCTCTCTCCAGCTGACTGGCGACACTCAGTGCACTGCTGTACAGATAGCGGCAGAATATGGTCATTTGGCTACTGTCAGGCTCCTGTTAGCAGCTGGAGCTAAGGTATATGAAGAAACAGAGAGCATTGGTTCACTATTGGCACGTATCGAGCAGAACGGCCATCATTCTATCACAAATCTCCTTCTTTGGCACACCTTCATCTCAAAAGTAGCGGACAGCGACCGCAACTGGCCATTGCTTTCACTCGCAACAAAAAGCAGACATAACACCGTACATGGCGCGATACGCAAGAAGCAGGTTCAGAGAATGCCCCCACCAAGGATAATCCCAACGCGACAGCCACTTCATGAACGCGATAATCGGACATCTTTTAAGGCAGCGAAACATTTGAAGCAGTAAGTACCCAACAGCAGAGGGTCAGACACTCTCTTTTCAGTAGCCAATCAGATGATGCACGAGAAAATGCGTGGCATTTCTCTGTCAGTCTCACATGCGATGCATGTACTCCGATGCATGTACGTCGAGGCCTCACAAAGACCACGAATATAGTGTTTCATTTTCTCAATCATGGAGTTTTATACATCTGTAAGGTTTCTTTGCAACATTATAGCTTATCATTCTGACTGGTATTGAAATGTGTTGTATCTCTTTCGTGTGACTAGTGAAATGACATTGCCAAGTAGGGCTCTGCAATTAGGATGTCACAAGTCCCGTAATCCAAATATCTAATGACCTAGAGTAGACGAGGGCCCTAACGAAGGTTCAATAATTGATAGTACCTAGGTTTTCGAGTTGATATTCTATTCAAACTAAGCGAAAGATGCGATGCACCCACCGCTGCTCCGGCAGCTGATGCACCCCTAGACGGCGGGGCCGTCCCCGAAAACAGGGCAGCTAACGATTGGTAGCAAGTCTTAAGGAAGCATGGATTGTTATCATTACGGCGAGGGCGCCGTACATTTTTTTTTCTTCTGTGGCGGGCATATTTGTCGACTCTATCAAGGAAATGGATGAGATCTAAGATGCATTATCTGAAGATCTATCTACTACTGAGTGGGATGATGCTAATATACATGAAGGATGGCATAACACGGTGGCAAGCTAATGGGCAACGCTAGGGCATAAGGTGCTGATGCTGATCCTCCGACAATATTGTAATGGTATTAGATAGAATACCATGCCAGGGGGCCCTAGGGCATGCCCCCTGGCAGGTGCCTTCCCTCGGAAGGCACCTGCCAGCAACCCCGGGGTGCTACACCCCCTATTTCTTCCAAACAGTAGCTAGCAAGCAATCAATACATTCACCACTACGACAAATCCATGCATTACCATTGCAAAAAGAGGAAGGCTCTACTCACAAAACAGAAGGATAAACGACAGACAGTGTGCATTTGGAATGACCTCATAAGCACCAAATCAGAGTATTGAACGATAGAGCGCTTTCCGAGGCCTTTCTTTGAAGAACTTTGAGCGGCACAACAGTTCACAGATAAGAAGTCAGCTGCGTGCTCCGGATTCTTGGATTCACTGATGAGGAATGGCACATTTTGTGGTCCCATCTATCGCTTTACTGCTTTGCAGAAACAGTAATGTGGTATGAGGTGTGTCAATGCTAATCACACACCTACTAGAAACACTAAATAAAAAGCCCATTGCCCAGTCGCTACCATCAAAGGCGGGGATATGATGATGGCATCGGCAACTATGAATTATCTGCTAAGGTATCAGATCTTAGCTTTAATTCATTTCTAGGGTTAGTAAGTACCTCTGGCAAGGACTCCCGGAATCTCTTCGTCACAGGTTCTCCTACTCCCTTCCTTACAGCCCTAACAGTGTCTGGCAATATGACACCGAAGAAAATGAAGCTCATGCCTATTGAGGCCTGGGCCCGTCGTCCTCTTTCCACCGCTCCAGACCAAAAGCACGACGTTTCGCCAATCCCCCACTCTTTGCCTCCTGGCCTTCCAATGACAATGCCTTTCGGAACATCACCATCCCTTCTTTGCCTCTGCTGACTCTGCGGAAGCCCCAATGGATGTTTTGCAGCAGCAGCTCCGTCAGTCAAATGAAGCCAGTTGCGGTTTACTTGCCTCCAACTGCTTGACAGCTCGAGAGACTTAGAAGGGTTCACTGGTTATGGACTCTTCCCTACCTTAGGTTGCCAGCTGTTAGGGTTGCAGCCCTGAAGCAAATCAATGCACCTTATGTGATTAGGTTCAAGATTTGATTCCTTCGAATATACGAGTGCCAAGAGCTTCACGATTTTGAAAATAAGGCTATCTCTAGGCGCCAGAACCTTCGTGTCCAGGGCGACTCTAGGCATCAGTCCTACCCGGTAGTCAAACGGGGCCCTAAGCCATTAACTCCGTGGACCCTTGTAGCGAGTTGTCTGCCTACACCAAACATTTTAGCCACTCAAAGAGAAAGGCCAAGGCTTTCACGCCGTGTGCCACAGCATTAGCCGTCTTGGCGGTGCATAGCAAAACTTATCAGATCGCCAGGAGCCAATCATATAGTCCAGCATAGCCCTACACTGCAAGACTTATGGGAACACCGGAGAGCCAATCACATAGTCCAGCATAGCCCTACCAATACATGTTGCGTTCAGCTCATGGCCTTTTACTCGCACAAGCTGCGAACATAAGTCGTAAGTTCATGTGAATCAGATCCCTAAATGTATAAACTTTAGTACTTGAGTGAAGATTTCCCTCAATTCCGACGAGACATAAGAACGCTTAAGATTGCCACTTGTTTTTGCTGCTAGCTTGCCGTTACACCTTCGGTTGCCGGCGTCGACTCGCAATATCATTCTTTCTGAACAGACAGCGTCACCCTACATTCTTCTTCCAATTTCACGACCCCTCAGGTCGTACTCGCTCTACGTAGATTGAGATCTCCGGTCAGGTGGAGACAATGAACTGGACCGTGAGGGACGCCTAGAGAGTATCTTTTCGAAGCCTTCACTCGTCCTCCTCAGGCCATACTCTCGTTCGAGAAAACCTAGGATAATGCGCTTAATCGCTCCGAAGACCTCGTCTAGAGCCAGTTTCTGGTGATTCCGAAACATTTCCGGCACAGTAGACGCTCTCCGGGACATCGACTCGGGGATTTGAATGGTTGACGGAATTTCATATGTGCACAGTCTGGCGAGCTTTTTATCCTCCATGCTCTGCGCTGTCTGCAATGCTGCGATTTTCTGAATGTTATCTTCAAGATATTGGCGAAATGACGGCGAATTGAATGATGGTGAGTTGATGGAGATAATATGATCGAACTGGATGATGTCTTCAAATCGGAAATCTTTTAACAAATGATATGTTTCCCACTTTGGGACCTCTATTCGCTTGCTCGTGAGGAGCTCTTTCATCAACCCATCGATCGCTACATGATTGGTTGCATGGCTGTTGTGCATCATCCATCCTGTAGATCTGACCGTATCAAGCTGCTCACGAACGATGTTGTTGGTCTTCAACAACGATCTCATATAGGCATGTGCAATTTTGCTGACACCTACGCGCATCTTAGCTTCAGCAAGACGTTAGACGAAAGGGTTCCCACATGAATGATATGGGTCAACAATCAGGACCATATTGTCGCCTTTTTGGATCTCCTGTGCATTCACATCAAGAAAAGATACATCTATGGAATGGCGATAACGGTAGATGCTGGGGGTATTCAGTTTACTGTATGTCAGCTGCTGAAGGCGCTTATCGATTCCTGCTACGTCTTCTGGCACTTGCCTAGAGACGTTTGGGACTCCCGTGAAAGAAGCAAAAGTCACCCTTGGAACGGCCGTGGACGCAATTAGATCTGTCTTTCCTGGGAAGTCTTCCACAGCACTCTCGTACTGCTCGCTGTTGGCTGTGACGAGGCTCGCCTCGTCAATGCTGGATATGGTTTGAGTTCTCGACAGGCCAGTGGATGAAGGGTTGATAGAACTCAGACGTTGCATCAGAGAATTCGAGTCCTCACGGTCGTTGCTGGATTCTACGAGTGAGGCTACTTCATCCAAAGACATGGTATCTGTAGCAGAATCACCAAGCCGACCCTGAAGAAAAAGCCTGATGGCAACCTTATGTCTAGCCACATCTGATTTGTATATACCGTCTTCAGCTAGCTCAGCTTCTAGCTCCTTCCAGACAGATGGATTTTCAGATTCGTCCAGCGACGCAATGGAGGGTGGACGCCGGCCTTGGCGGACTTCTTCCACTAATTCGAGCAGAACTCTCTCGATTTGCGCAAGAGTGTCCCTGGATAGACTCGCGGTGAACGCATTTATGGCGTTCATGTGGAATACCAATTTGCCACGAATACTGTCAAGGTCTTCTGTTGCCAACCTGAGCTGATTCCATATCCGCCTTTCCCTTCTCGCAAGGCCTTGGTATTTCTTCACGATAGCATCCAAACTCTTCAATATCTCCTCAAGGCCTCTTATCAGCGTCATCAACTCTTGCTTCCTTGGTGCGCCCCGTAGGTTGAGCATAGACCGCTTATCGGCTGCTTCATCTTCGAGCTCTTTGACGAGCGTATGGACAGTGCTATAGCAATGAGATGCCAGAGTAAGCAAGGTACTAGAGGCCGGCATTGTGAAAGATTCTTACAGCGCCTCCCGCGAAACCTCCTGGAACTCTTCAGTCATACCCTTGCATGACCGATAGACGCTCCATGCCAGGTTTCCTACTGCTATAAAGTCTCCAACACCGAAACCAAACGCCATGGCTATATGCGGGACAGTCAATTTGTGACCGGCTTGCTCATCACTGCTGCTCCTCAAGTGTGCCAATAAGTGTAACTTTCAGAAGCGGAAGGGTGACCCTCAGCCTGACCCTTCAGCTATGCTCAAGGCTAACCGCTCTGTGGCTGGGCCTCCCAAGCTTGGTAAGCACATTCTTTTTCTATGGTCTTGCTTCAAACCCTTGTCGCGTTATATGTATACTTACAACGACCGACGAGGTCGAATTGAAGGAAGATATGATGACTTGTTCCAATCATCATTACTGCACCGCCAGGCACTGCTGACCTATGGGTCCCAGCGAGCAGAAGCAACGCGTTCTTTCCCCTAAGGCTTAAAGGACCCCAAGAATAGGCAAGATCTCATCATGGCTGTTATTATGTGCTCCTGGTCTCGTATGTCTTACACTGTATGATATCAGAGCCTCGGGTTTCTGAAAACTCCAATTATATGGTTATTTCACTCTGCTACCCCAAGCGTCGCTGGTACTAAAACTACCTAGTAGAATAGCGGGACAGCCCCAGGGCCTACCCTCCTATTTAGCGGCGGGGCAGGGTCATCGGCAATAGCTCCTGCCTCAAGAACATTATAGACCTATATCTAATATATACTAAGCTTATCTAAAGACCTCACCTCTAAAATTAAGGGCCATTATTCCCTTGTTGTTCTATAAGTCAATTCAGTATGAATTATTTGCAAAGCTAGAAAGTAAGCCTAAAAGCAAAACGGTGCGGGCCGCAGGTACCCAGTATCTACCTTAGAAAGTACCTAAACATACAACATCGATAGTTCGGGCCAAATTTTAGCTCCCCTCCATATAATAGGTGGCTAGTGGGTATTCACTCAATATACTTATGAGTGGTGTCTTCGGCATCCATATCATCACCGTACCTAAGTTTCCTCGCCGCCCTTCCTTCATCTGCCCGTGCATTCTTATGTGCCTCATAGAAGAGTTCACCCCTCAACCGCATACACCTATCAACCGCATAGCCCTATAGGGCTGGACCTAGAGCTGCTGAAGCGGCCCCTAAAGATACCCGAGAGGTGAGACGCTCCGGGGATCATTCTACGGGGACCTTCGGGGTGCTCTTTAGGGGCAGGTTCAGCAGCTCTAGGTCCAGCCCTATTCTTTTGACCGGTGGTAAGTCGGCCACCTCACCACTAAACCTAATTAGGTATAAATTTGTGCCAAGCTCCGACAATCCGGCACTGGTCCTCGATTTTTGGGCTGGTAAAGCTAAATTCCTACTTCTACATATTCAAAACTTAACATCTTTTTAATATTAGACACCCGCATTACTAAATTTTATAGGCAGTAGTATAGGTATCTTAATTATATATCTGCAGATCATCTAACTATCAAATTAATATTTGGCCTGCGGGCACTCGTGCCAAGACCATGTATTTTGAGCCCCGTAGGCCCCTAGAAGCTATGCCCCGAGCATCCCTAAAGATAGCGGCCTAGGGGTGAAACGGGCATGCTTCCTAGGGACACCCCCCCTAAACATCCATATTGGCATACACAGCCCTATAGGGCTTAGCTCCCGCAGTGGCCGACTACCACCAGTCAAAGGGATAGGGCTATGCGGTTGATAGGTGTATGCGGTTGAGGGGTGAACTCTTCTATTTGAGCGTCCGCGGATCATTGATATCGTATTTATCAGAGTCGAGCTTACAACCAGCGTCAGGATCGCCCTATAATCACCGTCACTATCAAGCACGATACCAAATACGACCATAGAAGCCGCGTGACTTGCAGAAACGAAAAATGTAGGGTGTTACTCGCCAAGTGTCGCGGTTTGAGGTCTCCGGAGTCTAGATGGAGGAGGAGGTCTTGATAGATAAGTGTCACGATAGCAAGGCATAGAGGTGTTAGATTAGGATTCCAAAGTCCTATCTAAGAGTAGAGTCTAATTTATAAGACGAATGTAAGGAGAAAAGAAAGGAAAAAGAAATCGCTGGTACTTAAATACATAATATAAACTATTAAAAAGGGGTGTTAGAGTATAATAAACGCTAGGTAATTAAAGTAATATAATATAAGGAAATATTAAAAGGAAGTATTAAAGTATTTTTTTAGAACTATAATAGTACCCCCCCCTATCATCTATACTTCTAGATAGACGCCTAATTACTAATCTATAGAGAGGAATAAGTTATTACTATTATTATTAGAATTAGATTTAAAGTTATTTATATTTAACTCTAAGTTATTTAATTCTTAAAAATCTTCTAGTCTTATTTTAAAAGCAACCTAAGTATTATAATCTAGATAGTTAAGGTACTAGAAAAAGTAGGCCTCTAAAATAGTTATAGAGTTATAAATATTTTTAAATAGCTTTTAAAAAGATCTATTAAAACCTTCTTAATATATATTAAATTCTAGCTAGGAATACTTTATCCTAAAGTTAATAATAACTATTATAGGGTAGTACTTATTACTCTAGATATTAATTATAGGGTATAGTATTAGGGGAATCTAACCTAGAAGCGGATTATTAATAGCGAGTCTAAGGAGACTAGTATAGAAGATATTATAATAAAACTAGTTTAAAAAAAGCTCTAAGTAGTAAATATAAGAGTTAATAATTTAAGTAATAAGGAAAGACTTTTTAAACTTATTTAAAAGTTTCTTTATAACTTATTAAGTCTAGAGATTTTAAGTATTAAGCTAAATAAAGTCTTTAATAATATACTTTAATATAGATTAGTAATATCTATTAATAAACTCTTTTTAATTAGTTTAGGCTAGCTTTATCTATTTTTATAAGATCTTATTAATTTAATCTATTTTTTTAATAAACTAATTAGCTTAAAGTTAATTATAAATATCTTTTCTATTAATAGGATCTATTTAATAAGATTTTAGCTCTATCTCTATATAAGGATATTATCCTAAATTTATAAAAAAGGAGGTATATTAAGTTATCTCTAAAAAATAGTTATTAACTATAAACTTAGCTAAAAATAACTATTTAGCTTAATTATCTTAAAGGAAGTTAATAAATATTTATAGATATTACTCTATTATTATATTTATATTCTTAATTTATTTATTAGTTTTAGGGTAAAAAGTAGTAAATAGGTTAGCTTTAATATTTATTTAAGAATAAAGCTTATATTAAAAGTAGCTTTTAAACTAGGTATCTTAATTTATAATAATAAAGGATAGTAAATTATAGTCCTTCTATATAAAAGTATAAAATACTAAGGTAGTGTCTTTAGTAGTAATAGAATTTATAGAAATATATATCTTTCTCTTAGTAAGGTAATTAACTACTACTAAAATATTAAAGTATTATTAGTTAAAGTAATTTTTATTTAATAAAAGGGCTATAATAAAATTTATAAAGATATAGAACTAATAGTAGTTAGAGACTTTTAAAGGCTTTAAGGTATTATAATAACACTTTTTAAAGACTTTAATATAGAAATAAGAGTAATAATTTTAAATAAACTTTTTTATATTAATAAGGAGTCCTAATTAGTAATAGTAATAACTTAAAATCTTATAGGTTTTCACCCTATTTAAATAGTTAGTAATAAAGGTATTATAGTCTTCTTAAATTAATTATAGTCTAAGCTTATTATTATTAGAAATAAAGAGCTAGTCTTTATAATAGATATATTCTTCCTATACTTTATATTTTAATAGAGGGAACCCTTTTATCTTTTACTCTTTAAAGATAAGTATAGTAAGGATTTTCTAAGCCTACTTACTTTTAATATAGGTAGCCTAAATTAAGTTATCTAGACTAGATATTTTAGACTTATCTTTAGGGTTAGGGCTTAATTTAGAGGAGTTAGGTACTATTTTTAAGGGTATTTTAATATTAATAAAAGTAAGTAAGACTTAGAAAAAAGAGGTTTTAATATTTTTAGGTTTTAAGATAGTCTACTATTAATATTTATAGCGCTTATTATCTTTTCTTTTTAAGAGATCTCTAGACTAATAAGTTAGAATATTAGCTTATTTATTTAAGTCTTTAAAGTAATAGATAATCTTAAAATTAAATTAAAAAAGAAATTCTAACTAATAAGCTTATTAGTAATTTAATAGCTTAGTAGTTATAAAATACTCTAAATTCTTATAGTTAGAAATAACTATAATAGGTTTTTTAGTCTTTTTAAGCTTTAGATACTAAACTTTAAATACTTAAATAATAGCTAGAAACTCCTTATTATAAATCTTATAATTATATTTAGCTAGGAGTATTTTAGTAGAGAAATAGGCTACTAACTAAAGTTATTTTTTATTATTATATTAGAATAGGACTTTAGTAGTAATATAATCTAAGATATTAATTTCTATAATAATTTCTTTTTCTAAGTTAAAATAAAGAAGAATAGAGATAGAGATAAAGGTCTTTTTTAGGCTATTAAAGGTGGCTTAGTACTCTAAAATCTAATTAAAGATATAATCCTTCTTAGTAAGCTTAGTTAAAGGGCTAGCTATAGTAGAGAATTCTTAAATAAATTATTAATAGAAGTTAGTAAAGCTAAGAAAGCTTTAAATATTCTTAATATTTTTAGAAGTAACTAATCTATTATAATAAAGACTTTTTTAGAGTCTATTTAAATTTTATAAATAATAATAATTAAACTAAGATATTTAACTTCTATAACTAAGAAGGTATATTTATTAATATTAACTTAAAGGCCTACCTTATATAATTATTCTAAGACTTTTTATATATACTCCCTATATTTCACTTTTAAATTACTATAAATTAAGATATTATTAATATAAATAATATAGAAATTATTAAGGTATTTATAAAGAATATTATTAATATACTCTTAGAAGATTAATAAGGTATTAACTAATCTAAAGAATATAACTAAAAACTTATATAAGTTATAGTAAGTTTAGAAGATAGTTTTCTATTCCTCCCTTATTATTATTTAAATCTTATTTAAGGTAGTAATAATATTAAGCTTAATAAAGTACTTTATATAATAGATTTAAATAAGAGTCTCTTAGATTAAGGGGAGTAGATACTAATTTTTTACTATAATAATATTTAAAGCCCTATAATCTATATAAAAGCGAAGGCCTCTATTAAGCTTATAAGCGAAGAATATAAAAAAGATAGTAAGTAAGGTACTTAGTTAAATAAAGCCTTTAGCTAAATTTTTATCTAGGAATTTCTTGAGAACCTTAAGCTTATCCTAAAATATATTATAAAGGGGGCTATAACTAGGTTCCTTACTAAGTTAAAGCTTAATTTTATAATTATAAAGTTTATAAGATAGTAGCTTATCTACCTTATTCTAAGAAAAAATACTTAGGTAGTTATAATATTTTAAAAGAAAAATTATAGCTAGATTAATATAAGTCTTAGAAATTAAAGTCTTTTTAATATCTTATATAGTAGTTAAAAAAAGCTTAATTCTAGGCTATTTTATAATATAAGCGAAAGGGGTAGTATTAATAAGTTAGATTTCTAAGGGGTTTCGGCGCTCCTAAGGTATAGGAGGATTAGATATTATAAAGACTACTTTAAACTTAATACCCTTAAAAGAAGGCGGTAGTTCTAAGGAGATAAAGTTTCCTTTAAGATATAAATAAATTATAGCTTAGTACTACTCTAGCTAAAGGAGCCTAAAGATAATTAGTTTATTAAGTAGAGGGGTTAAAAAAAAGGTTATTAAAATAGTAAGGTACCTAGAAATAATAATCTAGATTTAGATATATTAGATTATAAAGCTTATAATAACTAGCTAGCTATTAAAACCTTCTAACTATTAAGATATTTTAAGGTTATAATAAGGAAAAGGGTTTATTTTTATATAAATTATATTAAGGAAGTTAGTAATAGTACTAATATTAAAAAGCTAAATTATAAGGATTTTATTATCTTTATATTTAAAAGTATATCTAGATATAAGATAGCTTTTAGAAATCCTTCTAAATAATAGCTTCTTACTAGGTACTAAGGAATATACTAAAATTTAAATATAACTAGGGAGTCCTAGTACATAATAATATATAGGGACTAGACTTTTCCCTACTTAGAGGGAATAATAGGTATAAATATAAGATTAATAGAGTTAATCTAGGTACTATAAGTAGCCTAGGCCTATTTTTTCTTTTTATAGTCTTTAGCTAAGTAGCCTAGCTCGCTATAATATAGATATAGGGACTTCTTAATATAATATTAGTATTTCTTAGCAATAAGAGGGCTATAGGGGCCTATATAGAGGTAAGAGATTATTATAGAAAGATCTATAATAATATTAGAGTTGATATTAGAGGTATAAATTATAGATAAGTTTCTTATAATAGTAGTAGTCGTAGTTATTATAATATATATAGATGTAAAAGCTAGTCTAACTAGATAATAATAAGTATTTAGGAGCTAGTATTTAGTAATTAATTAGTTAAAAGTTAGGGATTTAATATTAATAAGTACTAGATAGCCTTAGAGCTCTTTACTAAGACTATTTTAAAAATAAAACTATTAGTTTATCTTATTATAACTCGTATCCCTAATCTATTACTAAAAATCGGCTAAATATTTAGAGAAAAGATAGTTAGCTTATTTAAGATTAATAATTTTCTTTTAAGTAGTATTTTTTTAATCTAAGTCCTTAAAACTTAGTTTTAAGATAATATAGAATTAATCTATATTAAGAATTATAGTAGAATTATTAGATTTACTAACTTAAGATAAAAGCTAAATTATAGCCTTATTTACTAATTAGGAGAAAGTATAACCTATTTTTAAGTATTTTAAAGGAAACTAGTTTTTATTTATTAATAATTTTTATTAAAACTTAAATTTAAAACCTTCTAAATCTTCTTATTTCCTATTAAACTTTAAAGGGTCTAGATATTTTATAAAATAAGTATAAATAATAGATATTACTAAGGTAATAGAAGTAGCTTACTAAGCTCCTTATTAAGTAATATATTAGGTAGCTTATTAAATTTACTTAAAATTATTTTAGAGCTTTTAAGTTTTTACTTCTAAAAGCTCTATATTTCTATTAATATTTTAGTAGTCTTCTATAACCTAGTCTTAATTAATTTAAAGAATAATAACCTTATTTTAGTACTCTAATAAAGTAGCTAGGAAAGCTTAGATATTAGCTTTATCTTATAGAGGGCGTTATTCTTCCTTAAAGACCCTTATAATCTTATTAATAATCTCGACTAGAGTAATATTATAAGAGTTAGAGATTAAGTTAGAAGAACCTTTAATAATAGAGATAAAATATATAAATTTACTTATAATTTAAAAGAAGTATTAGAATTAAAAAAAGTATTTAAGAATTTTTTATATTAGAAATTTAGTAATAATAAGGTAAGATTAATAATATTAAATTATAGTAGTAATATTTATAATATTATAATAATAAGATAGAGATATTAGATTAAAATTCTAAAATCTTATCTAAGAGTAAAATCTAATTTATAAAATAAATATAAGGAGAAAAGAAAGGAAAGAGGAATTGCTAGTACTTAAATATATAATATAAACTATTAAAAAGGGGTATTAGAGTGTAATAAACGCTAGGTAATTAAAGTAATATAATATAAGGAAATGTCGAAAGGAAGTATTAAAGTATTTTTTTAGAACCGTGACAATAAGTCTCATAATTAGACTGCGTGGATTAGTATTGGTGGAAGACGCTGGCTATTGTAGGGTTATGAGTTTACATGCAGGCAGCACGCTAATACCCGTAGGCAGCAGTACTCTAGCGGTCAGGCAGCACGGCTGATTCTATATCATGTAGATCAGGTGTCCTATCATGAAATTTCCTAGTCCTTGGTCCTACGAAGAGGACCTGCTCAATGATGTAGGTGCCTATTTGAGATAAGGCCCGCTAGGTAGAATTGCCTCAGCGTACACCACAGCCTCGGGCAGTGTTCTAGCGCCCTGCCTTTATAATGAATGCCTAATGGACATCAAGAGGTATCAACAACTGTCAAAACCAGAAGACTTTTTGTTTTTCAAAATACAAGATGGGCGCTGGCGACAGGGGTTGATTGAGGCTTCTTAATTCTTTTAATAGAATGAGGCAGAATTTCTCTTTGAGCTGTTGGGTTCTGTGAAGAGATTGAAAAGTCGATAAGTAGATTTCATCTTATGATCATGAATAGTGGTTACCTAAATTAGATCTTAGTGACACCAGTATGTTCAACACCATAAAGACCCAGTCAGTACTTGAGCGACGGCGTGTCATAACTGAGTTGGTATATTATAGCGGAAGATGCGTACTTTTTGTCGGGATATACACAATTATAGTATCCATTAAGTAGGCGTCCTATCTATAAGATCTCCAATCGCTTCCGTATCCTTTTCTTCGATGCATTCACATGACCCTAGGTCTCTAAGCGTGTCATGTACATATTCCCGCGCCTCTAGATGGCAAGTGAAGGACGAACCAACCATAGCTGGGTTTCTAATGATCTGAGAGGGCCCAAAAATCTGCTTCAAACGGAGACGGCTGGGCGAGCGGTGAGAACTGGCCTCCGGGAGAGAGCGGATCTGCAATGGGTTGAGCAGTCTGCTGCATTTGCTTCTGGCGCAAGCTGTCTGCCACAATGGTGAGGCCACGTTCCTCGGCCAAGTCTATCGCATTTTTGCCGTCCACTGCCCGCCGGTCGCTCACATTGGCATCGGCATCAACGAGATATTGAATAAGATCATAGCTGAAGTTGCTGCTTTCGACAGCTGCTTGCAGTGGCGTTGATGCGCAATGCCCCAAAAGTGGGTTGATGTCTGCTCCCCAAGCGCGGAGTTGCCGTATGATGCCGAGGAAACCCCCTCGAGCCGCAACCTCCATTATAGAATGTCCATGTGCATCTTTTTTGTTGGGGTCAGCCCCACGGGCAAGCAGGCTAGTGCAACATGGCTCGCGTCCATTCTCAGCGGCCAAGAACAGAGGGGTGCGGCCCTGAAGATCCTGAGCGTTGATGAGCGCACCGCCAGTGATGAGGTTATCAAGAGTCTGAATATAGCCAGAAGCGGCAGCGATGTGTAGCGGCTGTTGGTCAAGCATTGCTGGGGCAGCGTGAACCGTTTTTGAATGTAACAAAACTGCCAAAGCAACGTTGACATTTGGCCATTGTGCTGCCCGTTGCAAGGATGGAATAGCCAAATTTTCTGGTACATCGATACCGAAGTGCTGTTGCCAGAGAGTTGACAGAATCTCACGAGCTTTCTCCGAGGTCTTCCAAAGTGAATCAGCTAATAAGGGATAGGGGTCGGGGCGTAAAGGAAGCGTTGGAGTTTGATGTAGGTCGGCTACCTTCATTAGAACATTCTCGAACTCGCATTGATCGTTGCTTCTCTGGAAGAATAAAGCTATTTTCAAGAGAACCCCACACTTTTTGCCATCACGCAGCCCAGAGTATCTCTCCAGTGCAAGGAGGAGTTTCAACAGTATTTCCTGAGCTAGACCTTGCTGGGCTCTCGCATCGGCTTCAGCGGCTAGCTCATATATATATATAAAGAGAGAGTGCAATTCTTCCTTTAGGACATCTGAGATAGTATTTGATATGTCGTTGAACTCCTCGTATCCACCAAAACCTTGACACAGGACAGGACAGATGCGAAGCTTGTACCCTAGGGCGGTCCCAAGGATATTGAGCCGTTCCAGCCTAACAGCACCTTGAAGTCAGCAGATGCTTTAAATTTCAGAAGTAATGACCGGCTTACCTTGACAGAGCTTCTGCCCGAAGATCCTTCTCAGACAGGTCATGAATGCGATCACCTGTCCTTGGGAGATGTAGCAATGGCCAATCGTGTTTCGTCGATCTGTGGACGTTGCACCGGTCCTATATATCCCAAATGGAGAGATGGACTCGATACTACATTTGCAGATTGCACGTCTTGCTGGTGTGAGCCTTCGCGACCAGTGCCACTCCCAGCTGGAAAAGTGAGTCGCCTTCTGGCTGACGAGCCCACTTCAGGGTCATCGTCTTTCGTAAAATTGGGACCGCAAAGGAGATTGCGTTCTGCGCAGTGGTTACACTTCTCATTATTGGTCTCCCAATTACGGTCTTGAGGTTCACACTGCAGTGGAGTCACTCTTCGTAGTTCAGCCTTACCCCGCTAGCTTACGTACGCACCTTAATTTTCTTGTCGCGGCACCTGGAACATTTAGCCCACGCCCGCGTCTTCTTCAACTCCTGAGGCATGGCAACATCGTATAATCAGTTGATGAAGGATGGAAGCTGGGAAGTAGCCTGATGAAACCCTCATTTTGTGGGAGAGAATTGGGTGCGCTTTCCTCGCAAAGGGGAAAAGCGAAAACGCCTGACTATTGTCGTGGTGTGGCGAAGATGTGTGTCGCCCAGCACTGCCTTTCTCTGCGCTACCACTCTCCCTTGCCTACATGTTACTATTGGGATGGGCATTGCGCCTTCTAATTGCTCAGTACTTCGGGGCTTGTCAAGTAGCTTGTCTGCGGTTTATGCCCTCGCCTGCTTCGCACTGTTTTCGCATTCGCTTTGCTTACGTGCAACCGGGTATCTTTGCAGTCTTTCTAGTGTGATATGGTTACTTAACCCGACTAGTAGTGCCTAACACCAATATCTCGTCCGCACGAAGTCCGAATTGTATCATATCGATGTTCCATTGTTCTGATTACCGCTAGCGTGGTGTCACTAAAGTGTCATGATTTGGTAGTAAGGTACCGCTTCGCCTGTCCGCTTGTTCGCTCCGCTCTATGCAAGCTGGACACGTTGCGCAGAGCAAGGATTGCCATGTCACACGAATCGCTTGCCGTGTTTAACCACCGCCCTAATACTCGGTTCTGCAAGGAGTGTCTTCTCTATGATGTAGACGTCCACTTTAGTTGAATCTGGCCGGTTAAAGTTGCTCCGACGCATATTGCAGCCTCGGAAGGTAAAGAAACATGATCCATATCATACATGCCGTGAGTTGGAGGACGCCACATTGGCTATTAAGATTACGCCTGATGAGTGTGGAAACTCCATGCGGCAGGTGTCATTGGACCATTTTCTCCTCATTATCAAAATCATAAAAGACTCACCGGCCTCCCTTTCGTTTTCCTTGCTCCATTCCGGTTGTATGACTTTTAGCAATCCCAATGGCAATAATAGAAAGCACATGTCTTCAAGAAGTCCAAGGTGCCCAGAGAAAAGAATCATGTACCGTTGAGTATGTGGGCTACGCCCTCTCCAAATCCGACAGCTGACCTGCGACACAGCATTGTTTTGGTCAACTGGCTTGAGTCTTGCTGGAACTCCTGGGGTCAAAATTGCGATTACAATTGGCTTGCGGAAGAACTTCCGAAATCACACCCAGGAGCACGATTTCTTATCTTTCGTGATCAGGCTCGTGTAGCCCAGAACTTCGAGAATGAAAACATCAGTCCAGGGGCAATCAGAAGCACAGCCAGAAAGCTCTTGTCAGAGTGTGAGCGGCTACAGCCAGATGTAATGTTCCAGCAATCCAAAGACTCGTCTAGAAATGCACGTTTTGCCAATTCTCGGCCTCTCATCTTCATTTGTCGCGGTCTCGGTGGATTAGTGGTGAAAGAGGTATATGATACTACCGACATGTTATTCAGATCTGCCGCTGAGTACGAGGTCATTTTAGGCATTGCTCGTGGCCGCAAACCAGAATGCGAATGACTCAACTGCTCGTCGAACATGCGGGATTGTATGGCCTCTATCTCAGGCGATAGCACATGTACAGGGCCCAATCTGACTTGAAAATGTAGGTATTCCTAGGCACTCCAGACGCAGGCGATGTGCAGGACTGGGAGAACAAATTTCAAACAGGCCTCGGACCTTTAGGTGGCATCTCCAACATCGCCTTGAGTAAGCGATCGGGTATTTTCGAGGCATTCAGTACAATCTCATCTGCATTTTGCAGCATTTCAACCCGCTACAAGATCGTGAGCTTCTGCCGAGAGAACTCATCTGAGTGCTCTGATGCTAGCGTAAGTGGCGTCTAGGTCACGTTCGAGCTTCTGTAACAATTCTAGGTCCTCCATGACGGCTGCTTGTGGAATGCTATATCTTGCTCGCCAATGCCGACTTCAAAGAGAGAACATTACACAGTCCCCCCGTTTTGTCCTACACCTACCATTAAGGCACGCCTTGAGGCTACCATAGAATGCATGATCAAAAGTAAGTTAAGGTGAGTACTATGTTGAATTATCTTACGCATTTTGTAGCTACGTGGACAAGGAATAAGGGACTGTGCGATTCCGTCGAGCATCAAAGGGCCTTATTACGAAGATTTTCAGAGGACCGGCTATACAACACTTGTACATGGATTTGGAAACACGAACAATACAAAAGATGGCTCACTATTGATGGTGCAACTTGCCTATGGATTCATGGCACACCTGGTGCAGGCAAATCGGTTCTTTCTTCAGCTATAGTCGACAATCTCAGAAGCACTAGACGGTCTAAGAATGTGATAATTACCTGCTTCGTTGACGATACCATGAATTCCAATGACTACGCCCGATCCGTGCTTCATACCATCATCTCTCAATTGGAATTGCATCAACAAGTTAAGTTATCCATACAATTGACACTATCCATTCTCGTGGATCTTGAGACATCCACCTTTCAGATGACGCCGACGAGGTTTAGATACCAGCTGCAAAAGATATTTGCAGATCTGGAAACAGAAGATCGCATTATCTTTATAGTAGATGGTGCGGACGGCGAAGAGTGGATTAATACCCTCATCATGCACGAAATTGTGCAGGCAAATGCTTCGCGCTGCACGAGAGGCCTCTTCAAATGCTTCATTTCGAGTCGCGCCTCGAATAACGCTTCTGTTCCCCAGAACCAAGTCGCAAACATTGAATTGAGTAAAGAGGTTGGCCTGCAACGCGATCTAAAGGCATTCGCTGAAGACAGGCTTTCAAGATTGACCCGGAGGTCATGTAAAGAAGGCTCGTCTCCAATGATAGTAAGACGGCTATGTTCACTGTCAGAGACGAATTTCCTCTGGATTTCGATGGTCCTAGGAGCCTTGGTTGGCTTACATTCACAACCTGCTTCATTCAACGATTTTCTTAACTCATTGCCCTCAGGGCTTAACGGAATTTACGACAAGATCTTGCAAGGCATACATGGCCAGCATTTCGTGGTTGCAGACAAAGTATTCTCTTGGGTATTAGCAGCTCGTCGGCCCCTGAGGCTCTCGGAGCTCGTTGAAGCAATTAATATTGGAGACCCTGGCTCAACATCCAAAGGACCGCTACACTCTCCCCAGGAGCTGCTCACCATTTGCGGCTCGTTTGTCACAGTTGAGAAAGACAACATCGTGAGACTTGTACATTCAAGCGTACGGGACTATCTTTTGTCTAAGCACGAAGCAATGCCGCCATGGAATTCTCTTCGTGGAGCGCACGAGCTAATTGCGAACGCATGCTTGACGATGTTGACTTCTAGCCAATCCGAGACGGAAAATTTGTCTGGTCTTTATGCTCACGCTGAACCAGCTTACTTTCGCTTGAACGGTCCTGTGCCCAACCTGTTGGAATACGCAGCTGCAAACTGGAAGTTTCATTATGGGCTCGCAGAAGCTACGAGCTCAGTACTCACTGGAAGGCTGCAGCGGTTCCTCAGTGTCGCTCTGAATCGCACTTGCCAAAAATTCTCTATAGGAATTTGTGGACGATCCACAAAGATAGCGCAGACGATTCTCCGTCTTTGTTCACGATACGGCTTTAGTAAAATGGTACAGCTGTATCTCGAGATGGGTATTCCATCGGACGGCAATACGTGCACCTACTGTGATCCACCAGTTCACCTAGCCGCTGCCGAAGGTCACACTGAGATAGTAGCACTCTTACTCCAAAAGAATGTTGATATTGAATCTCGTACTTTTGCCGACGATAGGACACCACTCCACTCTGCGACCGCCGCGAGATCCCTAGGCACGGTTAGACAGCTTCTCGAACACGGCGCTAAAGCTGATGCGGTATCATCTGACAACGCGCTCACGCCGTTGCATGTTGCTGCCCGCATAGGGCACCTTGAGGCTGTAGAACTACTTATCAGGTATGGCGCAGATGTTAATGCCAAATTACTTATCACCAACGAGACTCCTCTTCACTTAGCAGTGGCTCATGGTCATGTGGAGTTAGTGAAGTGCTTAGTGGACGGGTCCGATGCTTCAGCAAAAGCGTTAGAGCTGTACGAAAACATCGTTCAGCAGTCATATTACAAGGCCTGGTCAGACAATATTTTGAGCGGCCATTGTAAGAGTAATCGGCACGTCTGGGAAATTGACACAAGATCCTTAGCCGAAACGGACATGAAGGAGTTGTTGTCGTGGTCCACTACGTGTGTCGACATTAGGATTCGAGACGTCAGAGGTCGAACTCCGCTCCACCTGGCAGCTTTTCACGGCCATGAGGCCATTGTGCGGTTATTGCTCGAAAGCGGCGCTTCCCGTGAAGCACAGGATAATGAGGGTCTCACGGCGCTACAACTGGCAGTGGCGTACGGACATTCTATGGTGGTCAAGGTACTTATGGTGGCAGGAGCTGAGCTGAACACAGATATGAAAGGCTGGAGTATAGCACTTGAGCAAGCAGCAGACAGGGGTCATGCTCCAGTGGCAAACCTCGTTATATGGCACACGTTTCGTGCAGAATTGGATGGCACGCGCACACCGTGGCCACAACTACAGCTCGCAATGAAGGGTAAGCACAACGTGATTCAAAGTGCGCTGAGCAGAAAGCGAGCTCGAAATTGGAAATCGAAGAGAGGCTCAGCTACACGTCTAGCAATCCGCCATAAAGACCTTTAGGGGTCATCCACACAGGCTGGCTCTTGTATCCTACATCTGTTGCTATTTCTTTGGTATGGCCATGCTCATCCTTCCGAAAATTATCACAGGAGTCGGATTATTATAGGATATTGATCACTTAATGTTTCCAACTGTCCTCGCTTGCCACACTATAGTGAGCAGTAGGCCTGAACGATGGGGCCTTTCGCTCGTCGTGAGATCGTTAGAAACCATTTACGAGAATGAGACCTTTCTAATGTCATTTGAAGGCGATCAAGCGTAAATACTACTACTGAAAAAAGGAGTCCTTTGGCGGCGAGCGAAGCGAGGCGAAGACGTGGGTCGTAAGCGAAGACATGCGGTTGGTAAGCGATCACCGCCATCAATTTATTTGTACTTATGTTCAGGGTACATGCAACCGACGCAAGAGGTCCATGTAACACTGCCAATTGCGAAGCTCTTGATTGGCTTTTGCACTGCGTGCGAGAACGATATCCCTCGCATCTCACGGTGGTACAAAATGTAGGCCTTGCCTGATTGCTTTTTCTTGCCAAACGCCCCGTATATATTCTCAGAAACACACGCCTTGTAAGACCCATCATGACTTCTACATCACGCTTGATGAACAATGCCTCGTCCGAAAATCCATTCTTCAACGTGATGCCTGCCACGCCCTTCCAAGCAGGCAACCAAACTCAATGGGGCCCAGACTCTATCGGAACCATTGTCTTCGGCGTGATCATGTGCATTCTTGGCCTCATAGCCCTTTGGCAGGGCAGACAGAAAGCAAAAAGTCGTGAACACGGTAGGAGCCTTTTGTGAAACCACTTGAACATTGACTAACCCAGCCTAGACGTAGAACAAGGTCCTACGGGAGAGGCTTTGGACGAGCGGATCGCCAATGCGCCTGATCCGATCCCTATGGTCCAGATCCCTCCTGGGATAGAGAGTGAAGGAATCCGCCCGCTGGACGGCGAGGAACAACGGCGCAAGCAAAGCAGCATTGTCGAAGTCAACGAGTATTCTAGCAAGGAAGAAGACAAGGAGGAAGGAGGCGGCGAGGTACAAATCGGACAGCTACAAGGTGACGAGAACGAGGTAGGGGAAGAATTCGAGCCAAAAAGAGGAAAGACAACTAGAACAGATACAGATTGGACTCTTGTAGGCTCAGATGATGAAGATGAGGCAAAGGGAAAGAAGGATGACGATTGATCTTTAACATATCTGGCAACGAAAATCTATAATGTTTGAGAAGTTGAAATAATCATGAAGTAATCACCGGCAATGATTAGGTAGTAATACGTAACCCAAAGATATCCTATTTTCCCATGGAAATTACTTGATTTGTACTATCTTAGAATGCAACTTCTATCCGTGGATGGCGTCGCCGTCAGTGGATAGCAGGCATCATTGGTAGTAAGAGCTAGCGACAAGATATATGGAAGGACATTACACAAGTTCCTACCATCCTTGAATATTCCTACCGTCTATGAATGGGGCCATTGCATCCATGGATGGCATGATCCACCAGTGGAATGCAACATATTGAATAGCCAGACTTTTGTCAAGAAGGCAAGTTCAGCAGTGGACAGGGTCTCAAACGAATCATTGTCCATAAGCCAGGTAAGGTCTCGTAAGAACTCAAGGGGTTGAATGTTCAAAACGATATTACTGGACTGAGACGGACCTACAGAGATTTTGGAGCCCTAACCCTGATTGCAGATGTGGCCCCTGGAGCTTGCCCATAATTTCGGGGGCTACTTGGATCTCAAACCCCACTATTTCGGAGCCCTTCACTTAAAGTACCCGCTAGAAAGCTCAAGTTTGGGCCCTACAACCTCTATTGATAGCCCCGAAGCGGGTGTTGTCTAGGCACCCCTCTAGTGGTGAGCTTATAGGGCTGAATTTTTGACACGCTAAGATGGTTAACGCTCTCAGGCCCACCCAAGCTTTTCCACTACACTCAGCAGCGGCTGTGCAAAAACCAGAGTCCCGGGCGGTTGATTTGAGAAGCACGGTGTTTTACGATAGGTGTAGTGTTAAATAGTGGTCAGGGAGCCGTTCAACCCCTAATCGTACCGCCCTGCGGGATTGATGCCTGGAGAGTGCGAAAGATCCCTAAAAACTGGACCCCTAGAAGACGAGATATAGGGGTGAGAGACCCTACTCTAAGGACTTATTTTGGCGCTTATGCCACTATCTCTAGGCTGCCTCTGGGGGCCTTCCAGCTGCTAGGTGCATACGGTTGGGGGGTTAACCCTCCTACACCAAGACTCGCGGGTTCCCGGACCACTATTTATTACCAAATTTATTGTAGCAACAGAGATGGTATCAGTGAACGTTTGGAGCCCATCAGTGATGATATGGGAACGTAAATCTGCATGTAAGACACTTCTGTTAATTATGACTTGAGTGATGGATACTAACAACCATCTTTTAAGCTAAATTGCCTCCAGATGGTCCCCAATGGGATCCGAACTCCATTTCAACGGTGAATGTATGGACTTTTATAGTCGCAAGTACTCGCTACGGCGAGACGGTCACGATTCTTGCAATGGGGAAAGATGCTTTCGGTGTCAACCTAACGCAATTCTCGAAGCTTGATGCACAGATCCGACGCAGAGGGATAAACGTTCGTTTAGCAATATGTCATAATAGACAGAGCCAAAGAAAATCTAGAGCCTCCCTTTTAGGCTGGACTCCGTCCAGTAATGGACATGACAAATTCTATCCAAAAATTCGACCTTACGACGTTGGTCGGATACCAACAAGCGCAACCAAACGGACAGGACCCCAGATATGTAAACTTTGCACAAGAGCTTATAGAGAAGGAGAGAAGGAGGCAACTAGTAGGTACGGCTCTCGCCAGCTTTGCATCCTTGAATGATCGCGGGCGAAATCGTGGTCTTTAGAAGATTTAGTTCTTTATTATAGCGTTATTAGCTTTATATTGAAGCCGAAGCGGGATCATACAGCAGATTCCAGAAGCGGTTGCTTTCTGTCCTAAACACCAATAGTCATCGAACTAGCTCTCTTTTCCCCTTCCTCCCCAGCAGCACTCGTACTACCAAAATGACTCGTATCCAACAGCCCAAAATCCCAACCCCCAACCATAGCGCTATCCGGCGTCGTCACCATGCGATCTTTCGGCGGGACCTGGGGCCGTACATTCGGTGGCCGTATCATGACAATATGCTTATACTTATAAGTCCCACGCCCTTCTCTGTATTTATTGAGATCAATCTCCATCTCCGTGACTTCTTCGAAATCGGCTTTGCGAAATAAGGGATAGCCGGCGGGCGAGGCTTCGAGATAACATTGCAGGCGCTGCTTGTCGGCGAGGTCGGTGCCCCATTTCACTAATTGGGTACCGGCGCCGCGGCCCTGGTGAGAAGGGTGCGTATGGATGATATCGAGGACTGGGTATGGCCATGCAATCAATTAACCTAGGTACCCATGCCGGACATTATATTTGGTACTTACCCCACAACCTCGGCGCAAAACTGCCAAAATAACATTCCAGCGTACATTCATCCACAGCATGACATTCATGTCTTCTATTCCTCATAATCCCCCTCCTCGTCCGACTGATTATATCATTCCATGCCCTCAACGCCTTCTCATTAACCTCCTTTGGCTTCTCGGGCTCGCCAACGTGCGCCCAACTCCCACTACGCTGCGTCTTCTGAGCTCCTGGCCATTCATCGATATCCTCTTCCGGGTAAACAATCCACTTTGCAAAGGCAACTATTTCGCCTCTCTCTGTATCGGTAGCTTTAACGAGTCGGACAGATGGAAATTGTATGGCCCTGTTATACGAATCCCGTGTGAATGCCGTGAGATCTGGCGTGGGCCCCTGGGGGTACAGCGTTTGGATCAGAGGATTACTGAGGAGGGCGGCCCATTGGATGGTTGAGAGATAGGGTATGTCAGTGGGGAGAGCCGGGGCGATATTAAAGACCATGCTTAGGTCATGAAGCTGTGTAGAGGGGGTGGTGCAGTGGCAATAAAGGGAGTTGGCAACCAATTATCATGTCCGTGATGCTCGGATTCATGCATGCTGCCACGCATGTTATGACGGGAGCTGTGCCCCCTCCCTGGGAAGCTTTGTTGGTGATTCGCCGGAGGTGTCGTCGAGTGCGGCAAAGTTGGAGTCCGGATATAGCCTAGTGTTAGGGCTTAAGAATCAGCGTTACTGTCCTCAAAAAGCTACACCGAAGCTTTGCCTTGTTATAATCATAGCCTTGGAGGGCGCAGCTGAGAGGAGAGAGTGCTTGAAGACAACAATTGTGTATAACACATGCTTAAGTCAAGGATAGCTCCTCTATCTAAAGGTTGTATCCCATTGTCACATATAACGACAAAGCTAGAAAGAAAATGAAGTGCCAGCCTCCCAATGTGCGTTTCGAACCGAGCCTCCTTCATAAGTCATTTCATAATCATCATGTATACCCCATAGACCTGACTCCTAGAGCGCTCAGCCCATGCCTATTAGTATTAACTCCCATATACCTTTGCCGTATTTTCGTCATAAGTCATAAGTTTTCATACGTGACCAAGTTTTCATTATCCGATCAACCCCATATCTTAGCTGTGACTGCTTTTGTTGCCAAGACTTCGATTCTTTTCGCGTATACCTTCATCATGTGCATGACCGGGTCGCCGAACACCACAGTTCGCAACTCCTGATCGGTTGTGACCTCCGCTTTCACATCAGTCTGACCATCAGCGCCGACATTTTGTGGGCCTCTTAGAATAACTAAGCGGCCCGCGTTAGACAGCGTGCCCGGAGGCAGCTTCCAAACGGGAGCATTTACTGGTGCTGCAGAGGCGCTGACGGATCTCTTCGGCTTTGGCCGCTTGCAAGGTTTCAATGCTGGTTTCAATGCAGGCTTGGGCGGAGTCAGGCACTTTGTACCCGGAACAGGAGAGGCATAAAGATTGAGGAGAGACCTGATGTATGCTTTATCTGCTCTAGGCACCGGGTCACCCTCATTTATAAAAGACATAAAGAGAGATTTCTTATATTTTAAAGAGGAAGGTTTAGTGAGAGGCAGCAGCGAGATCGGCGGGGTGCCGAAGGTGAGGCAATGTATTCGCTTGAAGCCTATCCTGATATCAGTCATTGTCCACCGAGAATAGATTTGGGGGCGAGATCATACAGCCTGTCAATATATTGAGCTCTGACTTTGTATTCTGAGCGAGCATGTGTGCATAGAGCAAGCTTGCAACAGCTCCGCCCGCGGAGTGGCCTGTCATAAGCAAAGAGCAGGTACTGCGGCCAGGATCTTCGTCGAGGAGAGATCGAAGACGGGCGGCCACCGGCTTGACCATTTTGCGAGCGACTGACAAAAAGCCAGAGTGGCAGAGGTTGCCGGGATCGTCCTGTCAAGTGTGAGCTTGGATAATCGCTAGATGCCCATATCCTTACCAGAAAACCCTCTGGAGATACTGGAGCGGAGTTAACATTCACAGCCCAGTCCATAAAGGTTTGACTACCACGAATGGCAAACACCACACAATTCATGTCATCAATTGGAACCGATTTGATGACCATTGCCTTTGTGCCCATTCGCCAATCGGCGTTAACGAACGCTTCCCTCTCTTTCCCCGTGGGTTTGGAATAAGCTCGCCTTGAATACTGAGCAGCAATGCATAGAAGAGGATACGTTGGAAGAAACCTAGAATTCAGAATTAGCTCCGCATGCAATCCTCAAGAGCGAAATCACTCACAACTGTAATGAAGGGAGATTTGGTGGCAACTTGGAATTTGCATATAGATTTGCCTTCGTGAAATAATTTGTACTGGTAACCGCAGATGAGACGGCCTTATTTGCGCCTCGAGATACCTCCCTTCCTGCAGAGCCACCTCCACCACGAATGCCCGTCAATGGCACTTCCCGTATTACCAATTCACGTTCCTCGCCCCGAAAGTCTTCGCCATCAATGGAAGTAATGACCGCATCGAGTTTTGTAGAGATAAGCGCGTGTAGTGTGCCATTGGTAATTTCTTCCATCGTAACTTCTTCCCACCGGTTGTGAAAACTGTTCATACCTTGGCGTGCTACATCTGCCCTTGATATCTCGAGGCTCGTCGTCGCATGGCGTGGCTGAGTCCATACCGCGAAACTCGATGGAGGCGATCTGGAATTTGCAGTGGAGACAGCTGTTGATGGTCGGGTTGGCGGAGAGCTGTGTTCCGGCGGACATATGAGGGAATACGGGGGCGGCTGGGCCAAGTCATATTCTGATCGCGTCCGCACCAGGACCGGCAGTGGTGGGGTGCTGATGTCGTGTGTAGGAGATGGTAGAGATGGCGTCGGTGCGGGGGTTGGAGTGCTTTTGGCGGGCGCTTTCCGCCGCCTTGGTCTGCCGCCGAAAGGTGCAAACATTGTTGCAGAGTGTGATATATCAGTTGCCTCCTGAACAGACAGAATTCAGGGGGATAATCGGGAAACAGAGTTCATCAGAGCTTCAGATAAGGGAGGGGCCCTTTCTTTCAGACCGTGCGGGGCGAAGCTCGCCGATGCAATGCAATATGTATGCAAAGCAGAAGCCTAGAACACAGCCTACTCCAGGGCGCTATTGACGGAAGCCACTTCTTGCTCGCTATTCGCCAGGGCATCAGTATGTCCCGCCCAGATTGTCAACCCACTATCGAAGGCATGCATGGGCTTTGAAGATCTCCTCCTATAAGACCTAAGCCACTCCAACCGGCTACATATATTCCAGGAACGCCCCGGATAGTCAGGGTCTCCTCCCATTGCTATTCGATATATCTCTCCTTCTCAAGTTGCTTCGCTGGCTGCGCTATTCTGGGCGTATCTGGACCCCCGCGCTTTACATCCATACGCGGACCTGCGTCTTTTTCCGTATAGGCTGGAATGGGAAGTATCTACTGTTAGTCCTCCAGTATGCAGGATTGATCCCCTTCGACCCATCGCCTCATATTTTTGACCACTTGAGTGGTTCTACCCGGATTTTCTCAGGCATTTATGCATGATGAAGTCGAGCGCCGGCTAATACTGATAGTATAGAAGGCATACAGTGAAAGCGATACCCCATGATCACTACTATCACTGCACATCGACCATTAGAAAGATGCATGTGGGCCATGGCAGAACGACTATAACGCCATTTTGTCAGGTGGGGACTAGGATCCCCATGCTATCCTGAGTGTGGGGTAATTCTACCATAGAGAGGTAAGAAATCAGTTGCAAGCCCACACGCTTGAGCTTGAGAGAGAAGATATTGTGGGTATGGTACATCCACATCCATTCACGATCAAGCCTCATTATTGCACTATGATTGAACAAATATTTGGTGATTCACCTTGATCCAAACTTTTCCCAAAGAGCGATGGCGGTTTCTTTGTCAAGAAGATTCAGCAGCTTCTATGCAATTATTTGTCCCCCTATGCTTCTTTCGGCGCAGATACTCCTCAATCTTCGTATATTGTTAATGCTTCAGTAGACAATGTTTTGGCGTTGAGCCCACTTTCTCATGCTCGCGAAATCAGCATCTCAATTATGGTTCATGAGCCCGCCGCATCTCAGCATATGAGCATACAAATGGGAGAGGCATCGCCGTTTATGCTTGCAATGCAAGGATGCCCAACCAGGCTGTCCAGGAAGAGCACGTCAACCATCAACGTTGCTTCATCCAGATCGCTTTCACAGCTTCTTCGAGCGGACACCACCTTCCCACACTCTTGGCCATGCGCTTTGTTTAATATATAGCCAATGGATCTCGGCCTGACAACCCCGACGTCCGGGCCATGTTGCGGGATAGTGTGGAGAGCAAAGCGTTCTTTAACCAGTATTATCGCCCCTTTTTTGGCTTGAAGCGGCAGCTACTGTCAAAGATGAGCTTGTTGAACCCTGCATGGCGTTCACATGCATGTATAGGCATTGCATCGCATATGTCATATCCCTGATGAATGCCTAAAGATAATGCAGAGCTTTGTCGAAAGACATACGATGCTCGGAATCCTCCTGGTGCGGATGGCTGCTAAGCGCATTCAGTTTTCAATTATAAATTCAATGCGCATTCGAGGAGAGCATGGTAAGAGCCGTGGGGAAGACTTTTCGGAGAGCTAGAACATCTGAAGAATGTGGAGGGTTCAAGACTATCAGGTCTTATGGTGGAATGCAAATGGTGCCTGAAACGGCTGCTACATTGCCAATGAGCATCGACATGAGGGCATAACGGTCAGTAGTAGAACGCGGGTTACTAGTTCCTGTGAGGCGTGCAATGACAGCAAGGTACAATCGAATGTTTTCGAAGCTCTGAGAGATCGGTTAGAGTCAGTGCGAACATAGTTTGCTCCGGGAGAGTGGTTGAGACGAATCCAGGGCCGAGCTAGCAACTGCCGGGCAATGCATTTCCATCAGTCGAGCTACTATATGCACTTTGCTTAGTCAAAAAAAATTATTGGCCGTTCTGCGTGTGATTCACTTTCAATACCACTCGAACGTGTGGGGAGCACCCGAGGCAAGTCAAGCTAGCTAATACCTTGATAGGTCGGGCTACTCCACGTTATGCGAAAGGGACGAGGAAGAGTAGCTGATCTGAGTACCAGACGTCGTCGGTCCCTTAATAAAACTATCATGTAATAGTTATTTCAGAAGGCCAACCGGGAATGAAAGGTTGCCGCTGTCAGGAAATTGGCAAGTCTATCTTCTCTGCGAGGATACCCTCAAAAAACAGCACAATGCCTTACACTAACAAGGTTGGTCCCTTTGCATTCTATCATCCTGGCAAGCAGGTGACAGCACAAGCTGCACGCATGTCCGAGACACCTCAGCGACGAACCGAGAATCCATCTTCGCTCAGCAAATAGCACCTAACGCGAATGAAAGCCCCACTGAGAAGCTGGAAAATCGGTCAATATCGTCAATGGAAGGATGCAAGAATTCTGCCCGGAACTGGCAGATGGCGCCTCAGCCTACAAGATCCCGGCTCTCATCTACTGCCCTAGTGACCAAACATCATGTGCCTCACCATGTTGAAGTTCAAGCCGAGTGAGGCATTGTAGATGTACACATATATGGAGGACCACCAAAAAGATTTCCCCCTTCCGCTTCTAGCCGCCAAGCTGAGCAGGCCGCTGCTCTAACCTGAGCCGAGCCTGAGCGTCCCTGAGCACGGCTGAGCACCGACTGAGCCGACCTAAGGATGCCCTAAGCACACCCTGAGCGATGTAGGCAGTGCAGTAAGCTGGAGCCTGGAATAGCTTCCATCGTTCATACGAGTAGCTGAAGCTGCCCTCGTTGTTTTTCTACCCCTGAGATTGAAGAACGAGAATTGCACTTTCGGAGGCGGATAAAACTCCTCCGCCCTTGCCAACAAAAAGATATATAATTTGTAGTAGCAATGTAGCTATCACAATTCCAAATATCCTTCCCACGCCCATAACCTGGTTATGAGCAGGCTTTCTAGCCTATGCTATTGCCTATGCCCTCTCATACGATAAAGATATAACAATTTCCTAATACTGTGAGAGGGAGGAATCGCAGGAGAAGCTCTTGGCACCCAGGCCAGCACCTAGACCAGCCTTGGTGAAGGCCTTGCGCCCCGCTTACGTAACGGCTGCGCTCCTTGAATCTTAAATGCTCTGCCTGCGCAACACCAAAATCCTCTTTCTTTAGTGATTATTATTACTATCAATGCAATGGACATTCTGCGTATATTATCTCACATTGCCTCACTATTCTAGAAGCTAATGTTGCAGTGTTGGCTCTGACAGTAGCTCTTATGATTCCAAGAGCGAGCTCTTTCAGAATGAGTTTTACTGCATTAGAGCCGTAGAACTTTCAAAGGATATCTATATTAAAAGAATGTAGCGACCCAGTCAAACGCGCTCTGGGCAAATTGAGACCATGCGCCAATCTGGCAGTGTTCCCCGGCTCCGACATCAGTCGCGAACAGCACGTAGTGGGCTTTCTCCCCAAGGGCATCTGCCAACATCTGCGGCTGCCCGGCGGTACTATCATCATCTTGGCCAGCGCCAACGAAGACAGGGCTTGTGATTGAGTCTGTCAGTCCTTCGAGACCAATTGCCTGGAAGCGTGTCATCCAGTCGAATGGAGACGTCGTATTGAATGCGAATAGACCCTGATCAATAAACCATCGGACCTCGGTAGATGTCGTGGCATTGGTTCTTATCTCATTAATGACGGCGTCGTATGCAGTACTGTTACCCGAGGCGAAGAGCTCTTGAATCGCTGGAGAAAACTGGGCTGCGACGAATTGTCCAAGGTTGTAAATGCCATCGTTAGCAATGATTGCTTTGAAGCGATGCTCGTGGCTCGCTGCAATAGGTGCCAATGAGCCTCCAAAAGAAATGCCAACCAGTGCAAGCTTCTCGCAATCGACATCATGCCGTGTATCGAGATAATCTACCACTGGTGTCACGACATTCCACCATTCATTGATAAAGCCAATCTTTTGATCTCTGCGCACGGTTGGCTGCCCTGGACCCTCGTATGTAGCACAATTCCAATCTCTAGCGAGTATTTCTGTGCAGGCCATATGGTACGAATCTTCCTGAGCCCCGTCATAACCATTTCCAACCAAGATTGTTGGACGGCGTTCTCTACCGCGAGACGCCTTGTAGAAGATGACTGGCACATAGAAACCGTTTGAGGTAGTGACATTGACCCGCTCTCCAGGAATATCGAGCAGAGATATGGCTTGGTTGAATGCTGCCGTCTGAGAGTCCCAGAGACTATAGATTCTTGGATCGTCCTGGTTCCCGTGCAGAAAGAAGTCGGCTGCGCGATAGTACGAGGATGCCCGAAACATTACATTGCGGACTGAGACGGGGTGTTTCCGGGGGTCTGAGCTCTTCCCCAATGCGTACATCTGATCAGCCAAGAACTTGAATTCGTCATAGAAGCTTTCAAATTCCCCCGGTATGATTTGAGAAGCAGCGCGAAGGACTTCCCCAGTGGATACGCCCCCTCCGTTGGCCAAGGATAGGAAAGTCTCGAGAACGAAGGCGAACTCTGGATCCGCACTCAGTTGGTAATTGACTGTGTTTGAGGAGCTGTTAGTCATTGATGGTGTAGGCACCGGCGGGACAGCGCCCGACGCATTTGCTGACGGATTTTATCACGCTGGTCAGTCAATTCACAAGAGGGAGCAACAGGGCTTCGTACCAGGTATCCGAGGCAAGAACCTGCCAACAAGACACTCAAAAATATCTTCATATACATATTGAGAAGGCGAGGGTAGGGTATTATTGTTGAGATGTTTCGTCGCTGATATCTTGGAATGCCGTTTGATATAAATCATCGTCTCGAGAAGCCGTCGACGCTGGCTATATATCTAGAAAATCCAGCGAAATTGAAAGATTCAGTGACTCAGACCCTGTGTATTTTGTAATGAGGTGTTACCTGTAAAAGCCACTGTCACCGCCAGTGCGTAATTCTTCATGAGAAGGACAAACCGACATCTCCGAATTTTGTGCAGCGCCCCACTGAAAGTCCTTACCGTGCGCTCGAATGTTATGGCGCAGTCCTTCCTTCCAACTGATTGCAATTCTTATAAAATCAAATTCATTGATTATTTAGTCTGTTTCTCGGTTTCGTTAGTAAATTGACATCTCGGTTTCGGTTTCGTTTAGAAAAGCGTTATCTCGGTTTGGTTTCAGCTAATCAGCACACTGCGCCTGGCACGGCAGACCCTAGTTGGTGAATGCAATTGGTGGATACGACCAACCGAGCTTCACTCAACAGCTACCGTCGTTTTGGAATTGAGCAGTATTCAGGTTGTCAAATGAAGCCACTGACCACGTCTGGCCATTCACGGTAGCAGAAACCGGTGTAGAACCAATAAGCATGGAATGATCTAACGAGAAGATTTCTTGGAAGGGAATCTTCCAAAGATATACATAAAAGCCTCCTAGGGGTGCAAGCTGCTATACAATGTGCCGCTGCTGGGAACGCCGCGACAATGCGTGATTACTAGGCCCGATCCTGAGGGAAAACAAAAAACAGAGGCAGAAGGATGCTATCATCATTCATATGCCATCAAGAAAAACGCCAAGTCCATCAAGCTTTAGTCTGTTTTTTGGCCGTTCCAATATGTGTGTTATGTACCTGTTTCCATCAGTAACGTACGAGACCGCCAAAAATGCCTGTGCTTACTTTTGTAGCAAATTTCAAACTGGTCAAGGTTTCACTGAGATGTGCCTGTAGCGGGCTAATCATGACGAACATAAGAGTCTTTGAGTTGCCACCCAGGGAATTTTGTAGGAGATAAGTCAACTAAGAAGTCGGTCAGCCTCAGATTTTGCTACCTCGTGTGGAAATATGCAGCTTCGAGCATCATGCGCAGTACGCGCTTACCTTGCTGTTCCTATAGGGGATATGCCCTCCCTCCTTGCCCTGACCCAGTGCAGCAATGACATCTCCAAGACAGCTCAAGCTTTTGTTAATACTCTGTGTCTCCTTCAATCGCTCGCCAGTAGCACCACTATGCGCTAATCGCTCACTGCCTGCCAGATCGACGAGATTGAGTGTACCTTCGCTCTTTTCGCCAGTCAAACTATTCTCGCCGATGAGCTTGAGGATGAATACAGAATGGCTCCTCGAAGACCGTTCATTGGCCTTAGTGGAAGCGACAGATCGATTTGAAGATGCGCGTTGTAGGATAGAGTCGACTTTCCCGGAGCTGTCCAGGTCGACCGTGGTTATGTCGGTAATAATGGTTTTACCTTTCTGCAGATCGTGCTTTATCTCATGTTTCTTCTTGTCGAACTCGTCTGCCTTGCCCAGCAGATCATTCAACACCTCATTATAGACCTCAATAAATGAGCCTTCCATCTTATATTTCCAGCCCTTTTCTTCCAGAGACTTCGCCGTGTCGTAAATCTGGTTTACTGCCAGCGGGATCATACCATCACTGGCTGACATCGTATACGTTTTCCCAGACCCAGTCTGACCATAACAGAAAATGCAAACATTATAGCCGTCCAGAGCGCTTTGCACAAGTTGACTGATCTCCTCAAAGACGTCCTGATTCTTCGAGCGGGGACCGAAGACACGATCAAAAGCAAAGGGATACTTCTTTGTTGTATTATTCCCGAGGCTGCTCTTCTCCTCTGGGCCCATCACTTCTACCTCTTTGGAGTCGGTTTCGTCATCTGGATAAGTGATGCGCGCTGTATCCACTGCATCCCCCTCCAGCGATGGTCTCACACGGCAGAATACGCGGATGTTTCCCTTCAATTCCTGGACCTGATTGTGCAGTTTTCTTCGCAAGGTCTCCTCGGTCCTCAACTTGTCGTTGGCTTCGGCAGCGCTTCTCAGAGCGTTTTGCATTCTAGCCTCGAGATCCGCGAAGGCATGAGACTGGCTTTTGTTATCCGACTCGAGAAAATGAATGTGACCCTCTAGTCTTTGTACGGAGGTTTCAAGGTCAGCAATGTTATTTGTCAAGCGGGAAACCTTCGCCCTCAGTTCATTATTCAAATCTTGCTCCTTGACCACATCAGACTTGCAATTTCGAAGGTCGTCTTCTAACGCCTGGTAAGCCCTCAATTGCTTCTCGATTTCCTTCTCCTTCTCTTGTTGAGTCGTCGTGCCTTCAAGACTTAACGCTTGTATTTCTTTCTGATGACGATTCCTTTGATCCTCTAAAGCGCTTTCAAGTGTTCGCTGAAGCTCTGTCAATCTCTCTGTATGCTCTCTTATCAGACGGCGCTGATCCGATTCGGCATCATGACGAGCATCTTCAAGTTCACGCCGGTGCTGTCTTTGCATATCATCAAGGCGGATGTTTTGGTACCTAGCCATAAGTCAATCCTGTCAGGATCTCACTGAAGGAATTACAAGATTTTTCGATGGCAGGATATACCTTTTTGCATCATCTAATTCGTTTGACGAGGCTGCAAGTCGCGCCTTGGTGCCATCAAGTTCAAGTTGCAGAGCCGCATTGCTGGAAGTTAATTGAGTCCGAATTGCCTCGAGCTCCGTGACTAAGTTTTGTTAGCACTTAAGGCCGCATAATCCTAGACTGCCATACTCCTGATTTTGTAAATTCCCATCATCTCCCTTAGGCTTTTACTTTCGGTAGTGGCCCCATCCATCTTTTCTTTGAATTGAGAGCACATATTCTCTACTTCTTCTAGACGGCTGTCGGTATCCCAGGCTATCACTTCATTAGAGGAGCGAGTCAAAAATTGGGGTAAAGGTTTGGGGGTCTTTTTGGGGGTTTTGCTTGGACTTTGGGGTTCTACAGGCAATACAGCGCGAGGCGCTAGCCTGGGAATAAGGGTCGGAGTTGGGGGAGCGCCTGCTTTGGAAGCAGGTCGTGTATGTGGTGAAACAGGCCATGCTTCCATGTCTGTTGTGGGGGCGGACTGCGAAGCTTCCCTGTTCAAGGAAAGTCCACTGAATGCATTGCTCAAAGAAGCTTCGCGAAACGAGAATGCTGTAAAGGGTCTGCTCTCCCATTCCGAAGTGTGAACCTTCTGGGTATCATGGCTCCCTCTCATTCTTGGGGGCCGTATAGTTGGGGGGCAATCCTGGGGGTTGAAAGGAAATGGAGTCCTACCCTTCCTTTTTCCTAAATTCCGTGCTGTTCCAGGCTCCTCTTCGTGTGCTTCCAACGACGTGGCAGGTCGATTTAGTGAGGACACAGGCCTCTGAAATCTCTGATAAGACATGGCCGATTGAGGTCTGTAGGAGTGTGAGGTAGGGGGCCGACTGCCCGGACCGATACTGCTGGAGTAGGAGCTGCCGGACGTATTTCGTGTGGAAGCCACGGATGAGGGTCGTGAGGAGACCGATGAAGAGAACGACGTCTCACGAGCTACGCCGGCGAGTGATGTGGCTCTGACATGGGGATTGACTGGTCTCGAACTCGGAGGCGCTGGAGTGGGTCTCGAGGGTTCGCCTGCTCGTTCAGCTAATGTCTTGCGTTTCCGGTCGTTATTTGGGGGTGGTAGCATGGTAGAACGAGCATTAGTAGCTGCAGCAGACATCTCGAAGAGTTTGCCTGGTGTAGGAATTTGACTTGGGGGCCGAAGTTGCGAAGCAAACTGCAATGTCAGCTTTCTTTCTCAATTATTTACTTGCTTGAGCCTACTGAGTTTTCATTGTTGTAGTCCATCTTGAGGGAAGCCTAAAGGAAAGTAACGTAGTCGAATCTCGCGATCAGACTTCAACAGGTTGAGCAATTGAGCTCAATTCATAATGGTGCTCAAAACATGACGGTTCGAGTAAGAGTCGAGCTCTGTAATCAAAGATCGCCAATTGTAAACAGACTGTTTGCGCGTTGCCTGGTCTAGTATAGCTGTTGCTTGGCAGGGTCTCGGTACTTCAACCGTAGAACGTTTCCCGCCGCCTTTGCCTGTATTTTCACATGTCTCTATCAAGCATGTACAATATTAATCACTAATGCTATGAGAGAATTAATGCCTTGTATTTTTGACCTGTCTTTGCTATTTTTGGGTAAGCTTATACGAAATCTATTAACGGATTGATACGCACAGATGGAGAAATATTCGCAATTCCGTGACAGAGGTAGTTGAATAATCCCAGCTCATGTACTACTGTTGTTATACTTATAATCGATAGGTTCGGGCATAGCACCCTTCTTTCCCATACAGAACGAGCCGTCTGGGATCTACTGGTCGTTTCATCTATTCCTTTTCCTCGTCCGCCTACCCATCTTGCTCACAGTGACCTTGGGCTATTTCTTTGTCTTACAATGGCTGCCTATTGGATCTTTGGGCAAGAAAGCCTCACTGTGGCTCATGCTTGGCGTTCCAGGAGTTTGGTGGATAGATCTCCAGATTGATGGAGTCAAAAAAGGGTACATCTCATTCAGAGCACCCAGCCTCATCCAAGAGCTCTGCTGATCACTCATCACACAGCTCCTTGGCCAAACATCACAAGGCACGTCTACCACAACCAGGTTCCGTCATTGCATCTTCACATACATCGCCTATCGACTCTCTATACCTTGCTGCCATCTTCGATCCGGTCTTCACTATCTCATACCCCTCAACCCGCCTTGTCCAGCCCGTTTCGCTATTTCACTCAATTCTCCAC
This sequence comes from Cladonia borealis, assembly GCA_018257855.2. Classification (NCBI taxonomy): domain Eukaryota; kingdom Fungi; phylum Ascomycota; class Lecanoromycetes; order Lecanorales; family Cladoniaceae; genus Cladonia; species Cladonia borealis. The sequence goes on from JAFEKC020000013.1 coordinate 531,854, forward strand.
GCTTTCCAGTATCCTCAATATGACCCTCCTCCAAAAGCTACACTCACAGACTTGGCGACCCTCATCAGGCAGCACCCTCACCAAGCCATAGTCGTTTTCCCAGAGTGTACAACTACGAATGGCCGAGCCATCCTGCCTTTCAGCAACTCGCTGCTCACGTGCCCTCCAGGGGTGAAAATCTTTCCGATCAATCTGAGGTATACCGCAGCGGATGTAACAACACCAATTCCAGGGACATACATTAGGTTTCTCTGGAACCTTCTTAGCAAGCCTACACATTGCATTCGTGTGAGGATTGCCGAAAGCGTCTACAACACATCCCAACCATCAGCGTCAAGTAGCTCGAGCAGCCCCGGGTCATTGGTAAATGAGGATAGGACAAGCAGCAGCGACACCTTGTTGGGCTCTGAGGAGGTTGAGGGTGTGACTGCTGGTGAAAAGGGTGTCTTGAATAAAGTGGCGGACGCATTGGCAAGATTGGGAAGAGTGAAGCGAGTAGGGCTTGGAGTCAGAGATAAAGAAGGCTTTGTAAAGGCATGGTCAAAGCAGCGACGCGGTTGAGGTATGAGTAGGCATTATGGCAAAAGGGAGATTTGTCATCACAATTTCTTGGAGTCCTCGCGCACTGTTCCTTCTCTCAGAGAAGTCAAAGGTGCACATAGCCAAACGTAAGAACTATGACCATACTAGCGTAAGGTCAGAAGCTCTTTCCGCTTGAACGTCTCGTGGCTCCAGGACTGAGGCAAGGCCTTGCGAGACGTGCTGGAACCGCTCGCGAGATTGGGTATGCGGTTTAGGAACACTTCAGGGCCCTCGTTAAGGTTGCCGCTGCGGATTAGATTCAAGACAAGACGGTTGCTTGCCGTTTGCAATTTTCAATGTGAACTAAACCCCACGTTGAAGAGGCTCCAAACGTCAGGCTTAGATTACAGGAATGTGGAGGCTTGAGATCCGTCGGACCTGTGTACGGTCAGGTTGGCCTGTACTGACAACTATGACTTGCGCACAGGGCGTCATGGTTGTCTCCATTGACGTAGCTTATGGGTTCAAAGAAGGGGTAACAACCCTCGTTGAACCTTGCAACCTATCCATTTGGGAAGGCACATTCAGAAAGCCTGGCACGGCGAAAGGGATGAATCACCGCGAATGTGTCACAGTAACGTCTGCCCAATCTGAGTCCAGTCATAGCATGGCACAGTTACACAAACGATATAGTGGCTTCTGGCTCTTTCTACAATTATCTCAGTGATAGCTTCACGACATCGCACGCAAAGATCTGTCCCAACTGCATCACTGCAGTGATAGAAATCGCAGTATTTCGCTTAGAAAATTGAGATAAGTAGACCTACTTTATCGATCAATATGGATCCATCGATCACCTCAACCAATACAGGTGTTACGCCGCTAGTTTACTCGGCTGAAGACATCATAGCATGGACTCGTGAAGAGGCATACAGGATGGGCGAGATCGGCTTTAGCACCAATTTTCCGGACACAGCAGCTAATTTCAATGCCTGGAGATGCGATATGAACGCGCCGCTAGAGCCGCCTATCGATGAGAAAGATATTGAAGATGCTGCAGACGCCTTCCACAACGATTTTATGAGAATCAAAGCACGCCACGAACTCATGCAAAATATGCCGAACTTGGTAGCTGAGGCGCACAGCATAGTTGACGCAAAATCGTTGGCTGCTGGGAGGCTTAAGCCGGGGGGTGACGATCGAGAACTACGACAGAAGGTGGTGGAGCTGTTCGAGCTTGAGCATCCACCCGCCGCAGCAAACTTTGTTCCAGTCCTTGTAGCACAAGGCCCATTCAGCCGGCTAGACGAGCTCCTGAAGGTAAAGTGGAGATTGCCAAGCATAAGACTGGCGTTTACAACAATCCTGATCACATATCTAGGTCAACCTACCTCTCAAAGAATCCCTGGTTGGGGTCTACGACCTGCTAAAGGGAGCTATGGAGTTGGATGCCCGCTTTCAAAACCCTTTGGGGCCGAAGAAAGAGATTAAGAGCGGGACATGGAAATACCAAGTGCTATATCCCAATAACCTGGGTGGTTTCCAAAACATCGACCAGCCATCGGTACGATTACAGACCGACGAGGACTATCGTAGGATGATTCAGCGCATATGTGATACCAGTAAGCAGGCATTTCAAGCTGTACTCATGCAGGTGAGTCTGCGCCTCCATGGCAATCTCAGGTATGGTTGTAGTCTCACTTACCTCGATTTCAGGAACATGTCCCACAAAAGCAAGCGAATAGCGATGCCAGTAATGGTAAAAAGCTGGATGGCGGCAAGTCAGGCACGGACCGATCCCCAGATACTACCATGGGCGAAGCAGAGCCGGAAGGCGATGGCGACTATGAGGAACCCTTAGATGAGGATGGTAATCCATATTTCGATCCAGTGACTCCTGAGAACTATCGTAAGATGATGCAGGCCTACAACGAGAAGCATAAGGGTATGATGGATTACTAGATTATATTGTCCAGTATGTTCTGGGATAGGCGGTCGCCACCCCGATTATTTCTAGGGATGCCGCAGAAGCCATGCACAATAGCCTCTCATGCATGCCCATAGTTGATTAATACAATATGACCTTGTCTAATGCAGATGGTTGTCAGATTAGATCAAGTAATTCGCCATCATCGACTGCCCATAACGCGCATTCGGCTTTGCTGCCTAGCATCCGCAGCGAAACCCTTTAGTCACCCAAATGTTTCGTCCGCCGGATACATAGCTCATTCGAACAGCGCGCCCCACCATAAAGCAGGTTAGACAGTCATCAAGCGTAGCTCTATCATCACTCAACGGATATAATGTGGAAGAAAAGTAGACTCATGACGGGAGGCATCAAAGCGACAAGGATCGACAGGCAATCTTATGGCGCTAGCGGCAGGGCTGTGCTAGCGCGATGATTTGTGGTCGCGGTTGCCGAAGATAAAGGGTTCAAGTTCCCCCGTCCAAAAAAGCCCCGCGTTGGCGAAAAGAAACTTGGTAACTAAGCATAATTCTGTACAACATATGCACAACCGTTGCATAACGCTTTTTAGGGCTTTTTCTTAGGGCTCTGACATCAACGAGAGAGAGCTTGTCGATCAGCACAACGAAGAAGTCGCTCACCCCCCTTTACGACCGCATTCGGTACGGGCATTGGAGGTAGAACTACCCCGAACCACTCATATTCACACGCCAGTTACCTATCACAATGGACGACTACGAAGGTACCTACGCGCCTCAGTCGCCCGATCTTTCCGGCTTCCAATCCTACGAAGACCCAGATCCTTTCCCAAACCCATACTACCCACCTCAACCTCAACCTACCCAAAATTCATACAACGCCCCTTCTTTATTCGAACAACAAAACACGAACCAGGACCCATTCGTCTTTACCAGCCAACCGCAACAGATCTCACAGAATCCTTATCAACATCCAAGCGTACCCACCCACAACGGTAAATCAAAAGAATTCGACCCTGACTACATGCCTGACTCAACTTTAGCCTCAAAAGGCGGCGCTGGCGCCGTGGGGCGGAAGTCTAAGAAAGCAAAAGCTGAGGAAGACTACTGTGCAAAGCCCGCTCCCGGAGTGGAAGAGGGTATTGAAGTGAAGACGAAGTTTCCAGTCGCAAGGATTAAGCGTATCATGCAAGCAGACGAGGACGTAGGGAAGGTGGCGCAGGTTACGCCTACTGCAGTCTGTACGTACCCTTGTCTTCCTAGAGCATTCCCTCTTCATCCCGTTCACCTCAGTCCCGCACGTGGATACTAACATGCTCTCCAACCATTCTAGCCAAAGCCCTCGAACTCTTCATGATCAGCGTTGTAACTAAAGCTGCGAACGAAGCTCGCCTCAAATCCAGCAAGCGAGTAACGGCCGCGCATCTGAAAGCTGCGGTCGCAAAGGATGAGCAGATGGATTTCTTGGAGCAGATTATATCGAAGGTTCCGGACGCGCCGGGGAAGAAGGAGGAGGTTGATAGTGAAGACGGTGGGGAGGCGAGAAAGAAGAAAAAGAAGGGTGTGGCGAGTAGTTCGGCTGGAGGAAAGAGGAGAAAGAGGGAGGATGAAGATTTCTAGATCGGGCAGAGGTGGTATGCTGGGGGTTTGATCGAGCTTGGGCCAGGTCTTTTGCAGCGCAGTTTCTTGCATGGTCGGATTTAGTGAGCGGTACACAATTAGCATGCGGCATACTGGAGCAATAGGAATGCGACTCTCGGCTATGGCTTTGCTCTTGAATGTAGCTTTTTGGCTAACCTGAGCAGTATGACCATGCTGAAGAGGCCGTTTAGGCCCACGGGGTACTTTCATGAGATGTGGAGAATGTCTCACAAATTGTGAATGGCTTGACAACCTCTCAGCATGCACCTCGCCAAATCAGTCAAGTTGGCAAGCATGCATGACAAAGGATCCCACAATGCCAACAGTAAACATGGGAGAAGAATATGTCTTGAGGCTTTTGGTGTTGCCCGTCGAAGCCTGAGAATAATAGGATATTGGAGAGAGCATGTATAGAGGAAATGGCTAGGAAATTTATATCCCCACGGCAAATCCTCGGACAAATAGAGGGACAGAACACGAACGCGAAGAGTACTATTGATCAAGGACGAAAGCGTTCCGTCTTCTATGCATGGGACACTATGGATCTCGTATGTATTTTCAACTACCGCTAGCTACAATTGCTGACCATGGTCCTCAGATCTCCAAGCTCGTAGGAAGCAGCAACGCTTCTCCTACGCGAAAGCAGACCAACACTCCGCAGCAGCGTTTGATCCGCTTCAAGAAGTTACATGATCAGCTGCAGGTACCAGATCAGGACCACCAACCTCTGGCTACTTAACTGATAAGCCTAGTAGCAAATATGGCGCCGGAACAATTCGAGCAAGCAACACGTGCCGGCCGAGACTGCTCTTATTTGTTTAGAGAGCATCAAGAGGATACTTCAGGATGAGGTCCAGACGTCTGCACCTCACTTGTGCGCGCGCCATGTATCTACGTTTCAGGTCTATACAAATTTGGTACAGGTAGCCGCTGGGTACTACAGTGAGGCAATAATTTGCGAGGCGCTGGACATATTCAAGATACTCATTGACAGTGAAGAGGTGGAATTCCTGGAGGAGAAGGGCTTTGCAGACGCTTTAATCGGGTTCATAAGTGAAATATCTACTACAGGACCGCTCATGGTTAGCGTTGATGCAGAAGGAAGGATTGTGGAGGTCCTTTTTGGAGTCGCAGCGAAATTACGGCTTCAGCCAAAGTTCCTGAAGACGTGGTTCAGACCAACAATAGGGGAACCTGTCACCAACAGCAGAGCAGGAAAAGACGCATTCCCCTTGTTCTATCTCACATTGGATTACGTGCACCACGATGGCAGAGTAGGCGATTTTGCCAGGACTGGACTGCTCTACATAATCGAGTCGGCGACTTACTCGGAAACACTGGAGAGGTGGATTGTTGAGAGCGACCTGGCGACTCTGATGGCAAGCGGTCTTGGGGCGCTTTACAGCCAACTCAGTCGGTATTCATCTTTCCCACTCATCTACCTACATCAAGAACGTTCACTAACAAGACCAGCAAGCTCGTTTTGTCATTTGACAAAGACTCAGTACCTGCAATTGTGTCCTTTTCCAAAGCCTCACGGCCACGGACGCCACCCGATGCGGAGAAAACAACCTCGCCTGATTTCCAAGCACATCTAGCGACCTTTCTCTCCTATCTGATGTTCTGGCAAGACATTCTAGAACATTGCGGTTCGGAGGACGTTAAGCAATCTCTGCTTGATCACTTCAAGTTTTTGTTCCTACAGCAGTTACTGTAGGTGCATCCATCTTACCTGTGTACAGCTGAAAATGCTAATAGCGTTCTATAGGTATCCTTCACTGATCGAGTCATCTGATGTTGATGGTGGTTCCTCTGTTGCGGTCCTCACTTATCTGAGATGCGTCATCGAGTCCATTGATCACGCTGAGCTCTTACATGTTACATTGCAATATCTACTGGCGATCCCTGATAAGATTCAAGAAGACATCAAACCACCTCGACCAACAACACTGGCACAGAGACGAAAATCACAGACACTGATATCGAACCTCGCCCAAGGAAAAGAAAAGCCAATGCCTGATCTTTTCACCCTTGTTGACCTCATACAAACAAGCTTGCAATCTCGGAACCAGCAGACTGTGACGGCCACGCTTCGCCTAATCTCTGTGCTTTTGCGTAGCCAACATCAATATGCAATTTCCTCGATCATCAAAAACCAGCCAGTTGGCCATGACATTCCCTTCCGAACGATGGCCGCCCATAACAGGGATGCTAATATCCTGTTCTCCCTGGCAGAAGACCTCTTTGATCATGATGATCTAGGAGAGATATATGAGACACATTTGCAAGATGCACGAGTACTCCTGGAAGCTCATTGCTGCTCCGCACGACTTCTTGCTCTCCCAGACGCAGCTGGGGCAGATCCGTCAAGGACCAAAGAGCATTCCAGTCTAGTCCAACCGCATTTCATTAGAATGGACGATCCTTTAATGAAGTCCTTAGTGTCTCTACTGGAAGACTTTTTGGCGAATGACATTGGTACGAATCTCAGCCTCACGCAGGCATTCTCGACTTTAGCTTCCTGTGGCAATACGCGATTGGAATTTTGGCTTCTAGGAGACCCTGTCCAAAACGAAGGTATTGATGACCAGAAGATTGTTTCAGATGACGGCCTTGACGACCTTGATAATGACGATACGATCCTTGTCAATGGCGACGACACCAACTTAGCTTCTTCCGAAGTAACTCTGAAGCCCGTAAAAATAGACAGGTCTACCCAAGAGCTAAAAGATACTACTAACGTTACGTCCCCTGTGTTCGCCGCCCTCGAAGACCTAGTCCAACAGGTCGAAAGGTTTCGTCGTGACATCCATGACTTTGACACCTACTTGGCAGAACGCCGGCACGTTTTCAGGGTCGGCGAGGACATTGAGAAAGCTGTAGCGAACGACTTACCTCCATCTCGTAGGTCTCAAGAGTCATCTAGACCATCTCACTCCAGAGTACGGAGCGTCCCACAGATTCGTTCCATCTCGACGCGGCTGATGTCAGAAACTTCTTCAGCCAACGCGTCGAGGTCTAGTTCTCCGCGAGGCAGACAGTTGAATGATTCGTCGTCTTCCACGCTTGCTGGGAGGTTGAACCATCTTCGCATATCACCCTCGCCTAGTCCTTCGAAACCAGCATCAAGGACATTCTCCCCTTCTCCTCTACAGAAAGATGCTGTACCCTCGGATTCAAACCCATCTACACCCCCAAAACGTGCCATAACGCCTATAGGTCCCGCGGATGCTCTTCGTCAAAAGATCAAGCTCAAGATAAAGTCTAGCAACCACAGGAATGACGTGTCAGAAATTACAAGTGAGACGAGCAGTATACGGAGCGAGTCTGTTACAGCAGAAAACAAAGCGGCTGATGAGACAAGAGAGGTCACTCTCAGCCATATCTTGACGAATCTTATCATATTGCAGGAATTCATACTGGAATTAGCGGCCATTGTACAAGTAAGAGCAAGCTTGTTCGGGGAAGTCAAGTTTGTCTGAGGATACATAGCCGGGGATACCCATTCACATTACTATTTATCTCCAAGTCTTCTGCATCAACTTGCACATTGTAATCACTACCGCAAGCTTCTTTGCATACGGAGAATGACACCATTAATATTGATTTGCGCCAAGCTTTTTTCGGCAAGCCCTAGCCCTAACCCGACACTGGTCCCCTAGAGCAAGCCCGAGACTCAGTGCCCTAAAGAGCCCCTATAATATCTGATAATAGGGGAGCTGGACCCTAACGGCTTCATCAGGGGCCCGTGGCCCGTTATTAGGTGTGCCCGAGCGGCAGTTGTCTAGGCACCCCTTTAGGGGGGGAGCTATAGGGCTGAAGTCTTGGCAAGCTAAGACCCTTAGCGCAAATCAAGATTAATGGTGTCATTCTCCGTACATCCTCCATAAATAAAGTAGGAACCTTTACTAGTGACAAAGCACATTCTCCGCCAGATTGAAGATGATCCTAACCCACAATCTGACTGTCAAGATACGCAAAAATTCATAGCAAATGCCTTGGCTAGCTGTTCGCTATGGGCAAAGAGCAAAAGCATTGGTAGTTGCACTGAGGATCGAACTCAGGACCTTCTCGGTGCATCAAGCATGGATCCACATCGCTGTGAACGAGAAATCATAACCATTAGACCATGCAACTGCGAATTGAATGCGTTCCAAATATTTGAGGACTATTTAACAACATAAAGCTCAATTTCATTGAGAGATTTCATGCATCAAACTTCGCGTAATATCTGGTAGGGTCCTTCAGATTGGCGACAGGAAAGGAGGCACAGAGTTCAAAGAGCAAAAACAATCAAGGAGAGATCCAATTAGTGAAACAGAAGTCCCGCAACTCCATTTCGTAGAATGCATAAGTATCTAGCTGGACCCGCACGCTTCCACTGGGTATAGTACCCTATGACAATCATCAGAAACTACTGCTCTAAAAGAAACCGTTCTCTCCAAGCTCATTCACTCCCCACAATCCCAAAAAACCGTACTCATTCACCCAGTTTCGACCTCAACCGATCCACCTCAGCCGTCAACTTACTGATCTCCTGACTCTGTGCACTCATCGTCTTAGTCTGCGTTTCCAACAAACTCTTGATCTCGGCGAGCGAACTCTGTATTGGCTCGTCGAGCGTAGATTTCGTGTTCTTCGGATTGCCCATTGGGTCGTCGAGAGTAGATTTCGTGTTCTTCGGATTACCCATCGGCGTCGAAGTGGACTTAGACTCCGGGAGAGGCTCAATGATGGATTTTGGGGCCGGGACAGGGTTTGGAAGCGGATCCAGTGTTGACTTCGATGCAGCGGCTTGCTGGGTGTCAATCTGGGTCTTCGTGTCTTGACTGGCTGCTACTTGGCTGGCTTTGTCGAAATCATCGGGCTTATCTTTGACGGAAGAAAGGACATCGCCTGGTCCTCTTGATGTGGTGGTCGGTCCAGACCGTTCTTGAGGAGGCGCGGCGGAAGCGTGCTGCTTCTCGGAACGATCGATAGGCTTGTCGATTTCTTCAAAATCGGAACTGTCCTCTTCTAGATCCTCGTCTTCTTTGGCGTCGGTGAATTTAGAGGCGAGATCTTTGATGGAGGACGTCTGTTCGTTCATAGAGGGTGGAGGGCCACGAAGTGCGGAGACGGGCTGGGATGGCGTGGATTCTGGCTCAGGAGCTTTCTTGACAGGTGAGGGTGCTTTGGGCGAGGGAGCACGCGCGGTGGGTTTATAATCAGAAGCTATTTCTGCTGGCTCCTCACCAGCATATACGCTCGCCAGATCAATCTTTGGAGGCAGGCCTTCCTTCCCATCAAACCACTCTGCTGCTGACATTGCGGGCTTGATGCCTGTAGTTGGTGGGAAGATGTCGTCTTGAAATACTTCGGCCCTTCGAGGAACTAGGAAGGATATTGGCTCGATGTATGAGTCGTTGACTGTCTTGAAAGCACGCATGACTTCATTTTCGTGGACATTTACGCCCCGTTTCGGAAGGAATGCAATGCCCCGTTGAGGATCACCAGACTTATATTCCGAGAGAAACTCGAATTTGTCGTGCTCGTACTCGAAGTAGCGAATGTTGCCGTCACTAGGAAGTTTCAGTACACCTTCATATGCAAAAAGAACCATAGCTCACCCTTTTCCAGCCAAGTAGAGACACTGCGTGCCATCGTCCCAGAAAGGCATGCAGACCCCTGAGATGGCATCGAGCATCTGGAAGCCCCCCACTGGCTCCTTGGGATCTCTTATATCCCACAAACCCAATTGCCGATCGCTCATCTTCGAAAAGCCTGTCGTAGCTACTCGGTCGTGCTCGCCCATCCAGGTCACGCGACTGGCTTTTGCCCCGGTATGACCCGGTACAACATGTGCAGGCTTCTCTTGCCGTACATCCCATATTCGTAGTTTCTTATCGCGGGAAGTGGTGACCATCAGAGAACCATTTGCGCTCCATGAGAGAGACTGTACGATGTCGGTATGCTTAAGGGTCAGGCGGGAAGAGCCAGCCTCCACATCCCAGAGCTTGATTGTGTAGTCGCCGGAAGAGGTTGCAAGCACGTTCTCGGCAGCTGGGTTGAACAAAACATGGCCGACTTTCCTGTGTGTCTATGAGAGTCTGCCAACTGCCTATGGTTGATTGGGATTTGACAATACCTCGAGTGGCCAACTAGCTTCTGGACGGGCCCAATATCCTTGGGAGTCTCACCCTCTTCTGTATAAACGGTGAAGTCTTCCGGGACTTTGTATATAAATGCCTAACCTCATAAGTCTTGTACTCGCATTAGATCCAAGGTATTACCGCACCTTGCCGTCATCTGATCCTGAAGCTATCAATGAATCATTGAAAGGACTCCTGTGAAATTGCTCAGACGACCATCGCCCCTAGTTGAGGTTTGACCCTACCAATCCGTATCCAAGACCACAGCAGTATGTCCCCTGAAAAGTGGTAATTGTTCTGGTAATCGCCCCTTCTCATTGATCGGAATCACCGCGAAAGCGCCTCCGCCACTGGCTTCCCAATTGACTGAGATGTACTTCGGATTCGCCTACTATGATGTTAGAGAAATGGGTGTATGTACCTGTAGATCGCCAATCTACCTTTACTAGGTTCGTATCCCAGGCATTCCTCGAGATCCTTATATTGTCATAGCATTGTTCCTATATTGCAGATCAGAACCTCAGTACTTTGACAACCTCTGCTTCCGCAGCAATGGCTCGTACCTTCCTTGTCGACCGGCCGTAAACATGCCCTGTATTGGTCTTTAGCTCGCAAGTGACAAGAGGCTAGGCAGAGGGGGTGCCTGACGGTATTTGGAGGAGCGAACAAAGCGGCCTGACATTTGCGCGCATGCAACAGCGGCTCAATAGTGGTCTGCAAAAAGGCCTCGCGAATACTGGAATATTGAAGCTTGTAGTAGTCTATTAGTCACGTCGAGGACTGATATACTGTTCGGAAGGTTAAAGCGTTCAAGGTCACAATCCAACAGGGCAACGCTAGTCTCTAAAGATTCATTTGTTGGGTCCTTTATTAACTACAAATTCAAATCTACAGCAACCTCGCGATGTGTACCAACTCATTATGCATCAACACTGACAAGCAACGAGCCAGATGATCTTGCTCTCCTGATATATCGAATATTAGAGAGGGCACACTTTTGGCGCATAGTTTATATTGCTATTGTATTTTGATTGTCGTCGATGTCTTGTACAAACCTCCTTTGCAGAGAACGCCTTGCTTCCATGCAATTCTATATGTACACAGGTCTCATAAAGAAGAAAAATATCGGGAGAGAGGATTAGCAGTGCAATAGAACGCCCCACGCCAAACAGTGGTAGCTAACGGCCATGCAAAATGCGCTAACTATCAACGGTCGAAGCCGGGATACGTCCCTTCAAGGTCCTCGCCAAAGCTGTCGGTGGGACTGCTGGATTATGGTGTAATTTGGCAACAACGGTGGCCAAGTATGCTTAGAAAAGTGTCTTCCTTGTGATCTGTCGTATGTCAGACACATGCAACCAGCACACAGCAGTACTTAGAATATATTTTCAGAGAACTTACAGCCCATGCCCCTGCTACTCCAGCAACCAGACTTCCGCTTATCAGCATCGGTCTTAACCCCTTCGTGCTTTTGAACAGCATTCCACTCAAAGCCCCCGCGACCATGCTGTTGGCACTGTCGTGCTTTCCTCGGTAGTACCCAATAGTCGAGTTTATTCCGTTATAGACCATGGCGATTACTCCTGCGCTATTTCCTAAGAATGGGCCCCTCCTTGTTACGCTGTTCAGTACTGAATTAAGTCGTAGCCTTGGAGGCGCCGATGCAGGCGACCGGCGTAAACCCTCGACCAGACCCCAAGTTCCCCCAATAGTGAGCGCAGACAAGTATGTGACCCCAGTGCCATAGCAAAGATCGTCCGACCAACCTCGAGATGGTAGGGCAGAGCGTGAGCCAGGCAGGTCTGAAAGGGCGGATTCTTCGAGCGATAGATAATCAAGTGTCTGTTGGTTGAGCCCGGCTAGGGGATGAAGCTGTGATGGATCTGGGAGTGCAGCATCACCAAGGAAGGAGGATACATCTTGAGCTGACGCTGGATCAAAAGCGGTTGGTTGGAAGGTAGGTTGCGGAGATGGGTCAAACGATGAAGAGGATGAGGAAGATGCTGAGGAGGAAGTCGAGGAGGAAGAGGAGGGTTGTCTTTGACCAGTCAGAGTGCCCCAGAAAGTCATCTTGTTGTCATCCAGAACGGAGTGTTGGTTCAAAAGGCCGTGTAATGGAGAATTATTGTCTTCTGCGATTCTATGATGAAGCCAAAAATTGTTTAAGCCAATTGACCGACAGGTCGGCAAAGTTCCGCTCTTCAGCCACACTGCTTAGTAAGCAGGCATTGATTCTGAAAAAGCCTTTCCATCATGTCCTCAAGGATAAACTGGCCTGAGCGCCGAACATCAGCGGACAATGGGTTTAGTCCATCTATACAATGAATATGAATAATAATGAACATCAAGATCGTCCTAACGGCAATGAAGAAGACAACTGCTTCTCCGAAGATAACTTACGCCAATTGTGCAAGACCTTGAGGACGATAATTCCGAGGCATGAAGCAGGAATCGAGGAGCATACTCTGATGTAGTGTTTTCCCTCTTCACGGTATATGTATGATTTTTGACGTCATGGTAGACATTTGCAGTCGTTGCATCAAGGGCTACTACGGACCGCTAACTCAACAACGCTCTCGTTTGCCCATGGAGCTGCTGCGTTAAACGCCCTATGTGGATTTATTGAGCAATGTAATGTATCTTCTGTTCCGGAGCTCCGGGATCTGTCCTTCTCTTCGGCGGCATGGACCAAGGCATTCAATATTATTTTGGAAAGGTCCGAAAGGCATAAGACTAAGCCTTTGCGAAGGCTCCTTATGACCCTTACGGAGATACTAAGCAAGCATGAACAGGACAATGTGAAGTTGTCACTAATTGGGCATGTTGTAACCCGAGCAACAAGGGCAATCTGCGGTCAGCCCGATACTGCCTCTATCAAACCTGCAATCCAAGCTCTAGAGCATTTTATCCATGCGGGTCTCACTACTGCTCAAGACGTTGTTAAATATGCTATCGAAATCTCTGGGGGCTCTCAAGCAATGTCTGACGCTGGAATGGGCTCACTAGTGGAAGGGAAGACCGAATCTACCTCGATCCAGCGCGACAAAACAGTAGAAGAGTTTGCCATGAGCGTTCTCGGATGGATTCAATTTCCTGACTGTGCGCCCGCGGCTGGCCGCTTTCTTTCCATATTCTTCCAGTCATTGAACGCAGAGTCGAGTAACCAAGCTGTCTCGGACGAGACGGCTCCTCTCTGGATAAACCCGGTAAAGCAAACTATCAAACTCCATCCGGAGCTTTTCGAAGAATTTGAACATCACGTGCTGCCAGGACTCCTTATATTAAGCCCCGCTGACACTAGTGCGTTCCTAAAAACGTTGCCGCTCAGGGACATCACACGAGGCAACGTGGGGCCAGATGCAGCCGCATTTATTCAACTTTGTCTCCTAATCGCAAAGGTAGCAGCAAGTTTGAAAATTGGAAGCAGAAGCGCCAGGGAGAATGAGAGTACCCTTGCCGATGTTGTCGCCAATTCTAGGGGTCAGAATGGCACTGAGGAACAGGAAAGCTTCTCGATTGACTCTGAAGCCCTTGCTTGCAATCATCTCGAACACTCATCCCCAAGCGTGCGACTATCGGCTTTGTCTTTCTTAATCTCTTCCTCAGTCATGTCAAAACCTTTCACCCAGAGGGTCTTGGAAATGCTGCGAATATGCATACCTTACTTTCACGTTGAGGTTAATCCTAAAGCTAGGAACGAGTACATTGCATTGATGCAAAAGCTGTGCCTCCGGTTAAGACTTGCGATTATGTCTTTCCTCAGAGCTGATAAAAATCCATTGAAATTTGGCTTCGAAGAGAGCTCTACTTCGAAGGCTGTCTCTGTAACGAAGAATACAGCTGGATGGAAGACTCGTGAGCAAATGCTAAGGGCGCACCTCGTCTTTCGAAAGCGGTATTTGTTGTTTCTCCTCCATGAATTGCGGCCAACGGCGTCATACCAAAGGCATATCACAGCACTGAGGATATTGCATCCTCTACTTGCAGGAGAATGGGCCAGCCAAGTTGCAGGTAATTACAATTACTTGAACGCATTGGATGAGGCCTTGCCTTGGAATTTATTTTATCAGCCACTCTATGATTTGTTGCTAGATCCTTTTGACGATGTTCGCCAATGGGCTGCGATGGTTGTCCATCTCTGCATCGAGAGGGATTTGGCAGTACACGTTCCTTCACCAGCTGGAACTATAGAAGAGAAAACCGACGAAGTTGACCAAAATGGGAAGATTACTGCCGATGCCCCTGTAATTGATACAATATTACACATGGCGGAGAAGAAGGCAAAGCAAACGGGCAGAGCAGACCACGCCGACGGCGTTGGAAGGCTTTATGAACTACTGTATTTAAGTAATCGAGTAATTGTAAAATCAACTAAGCGACACTACAGCAGCTTTTCTATTCTGGATCGGTTGATCTCTGAGATGGAGAAAGATGTCAAGGTTGCCAACGATGATTTGCTGCAGGCCATTGGTAATGCCTCGCTGCATGGGCATCTTATCGCCTTGAGGTATGGGTCCACGTTCTCAATCTTGACCCACTCGATTCTAACCACGTACGTCAGGCACATCGTCTCCCATCCTGACTACTTTGCCACGCTCGATGGATCTACGAAGAGTGCTTTGGATTGGTGGAGAAAATTCACCAAGCGCATCCATTTAATCTGTCGCGATGTCTGGGAGGTCGTACGACGTACGCTCTGTTTTGATGCTCCCGAAGGTCATGAAATAGATGAGGAAGTTGATGATGTCGATATTGGAATCAAAGATGTCTTATCATTCTGTTGGCGAGCGCTGAAAGAATCTAGGTTGTCCCCTTGAACCGACCGCCTGAAGCTAGAACTTGTGCTGATATTCCTCAACAGTGCCTTGTTGCATGCTATCATCGCAAATAAAGGCTATGGACCGCCGCCATCTGACGGCCATGGACTCTCCTACCAAGACTACCGCAAGGTTGGCGCCCTCTGTTTCAGTCAATTGGCGCAACTTCGCCACCGTGGGGCATTTTCAACGGTGTCTCAAACCTTTTCCGCCTGTTGTACAGCCTGTGCTGGGTCCAGCGACCTAGCTGTTTCTGACCTCGTTCAAAGCTGGTACCGTGTAAGTTTTCACCGCCATGATCCAAAAAATTGAGTCTGATAATCCTTTAGGACGCCCTCGCTTGCATGGAACTTAATGCCTCGGCACTGACACGAAGATCTGCGGGGATACCAGCCATGATCACTGGTGTTCTGGCTGCCTACGCTGGTCATGCGTTTTTTAATGATGTCGTGCTTGATCTACAGGCTATAGCTGATGGTCCAATACTATATGTTGAGCCTGAGGATGTTCGATTACCTCAGGTACACGCATTAAACTGCCTCAAGGACATATTCACAGATGCACGCTTTGGACCTAGAACAGAGGTACACGTTGCTAATACTATAGACATTGCGGCTTCGTGTCTGGAAAACCCAGTGTGAGTTTCAGCCTTCGAACGTGGGACTCTAACAGTGAACTAATTACCCTCTAGATGGGCGATACGTAATTGCGGCTTGATGCTATTCAAGGCTCTGGTACGGAGGCTGAATGGTGGCACTGATACTGCCTCTACCAAGGTCAAGAGCTCCTATCGGCACTCATCATCTCTAACATACCAAAGATACCCAAACGTACCAAGTCTACTATTGAAATTACTTTGTAACGAGCTCCCTTTGACCACGAGGTCTATTAATGTTACCCAGCATGATGGCTATTCAGTGATGCGGGCTCACAAAGTCTTCCCCGCGATGGAGCTCCTTGAAACATCAGGTATACCAAATGAATGCGGCGAGATGATCCTAGAAGCGATTTGGCAATATATGGAATCTTTCGACTGGGCCATTCGTGAAAAGGCTGCAAAAGCGTTGAGCCATCTTCTTGATGGTAAAGATCTCATCAGTGACACTAGGAAACTGCTCTCACCAGATTGGCCATCGCAGAACGCATTGCATGGTAGGATATTGTGCCTACAGCACCTGCTCTCTCGGGACGATATTCCACTCATCAGTTATGAAAAGCTAGTACCGCTGATCCACGACCGGTGTCAGAGCATGGTGGTGCAAAATCCCTGCCCAATTACGGTTGCAGCATTTCTCAACGTCTTGGCTGATATCTCGATTATTCTGGCGCAGAAAAGAAGTAAGGCACAACATCCATAATCTCAAATGGGCCGTCTAGTGACATGAAATCTTAGGCCAGGTCACGCAGTCTATCTTTAACCAAATGAAGCTTCTAATCCGACCACCAAATTCCCGCACGAAAAACTCAAAAGGAAGTTCTGCTACAGCACTCCAGTCTAGTGCTTTGAGGCGCTGTCTGTCGCTCAGTATGTATCTGGAAGGCTTAGATAAGCCTTTGCGCCAGCTTTCCACGAACGATTTAGACACCATGACGACTCTAGATGAAGCTATGAAGAATATGTCAGACGAGAACTTTCTGGCTATTCTTCGAATAGTCCCTCCACATCGTCTCCAGTATCAGCTAAATGTAACACGAGCTGCGCGCATACCGCTCGCCGATGTTGCATATAGTGTTCACGAGACCCATTTCGACCTCGCTGTAATTGGATACGATTTAGGTTTATCATATAGGGAAAGTCAAGAGGAAAGATTGAGACAGCGGATTTCAACATGGGTTCACATGCTGTTCGTGTCAGGATCCGAGGAGTCGGTAAGTCTTTATGAGTTGCTGGCGTGTGGAAAATCTGAGTCGACTTCTAGGAACTTCTTAGCAGAGCGGCAACAGCCTATTCCTTACGAGGATTCTTTGATGGGATGCGGGATAGTGAGAAGAATCCAGGACCCGAGCCTGCATTGCTGGGTCCCTATATGGTGCTCTATGACACATTACTGGACGACGATGAGGAGATCCGTGCTCAAGGATCTCGCATAGTCTCTTCATTACTCTCAGCCCATACCGACACTGGTGTCTCACTATCCGCTGCTGCGGCCAAGAGCAGACTCTTGGATTTCTTGGCGCATAGATATCGAGGGTCAAAAGCGTTGTTCGAAGAGGCTACGCGGAAATTAACCGGCTTATCATCAATGTTCAGTGCGACCAGTCACATATACGCCATTGATATTGATGACGAGCCCCAAAATATTCCATTGCAGCTGCGCCCTGTTGCTGATCTTTCGCTGGAAGCCCGAACAACGCAGATTGCAGTCTTCGTCGAGGAGAAGCAGAACCTCTATGTCGACGAAGTATTAGAGGCAGATGGGTGGGCTAATCTCTTAGCCCATATGGACCCGGAAGCCTGGGAACCGACTGTGCTCTCGACTTTCGAATCTTGGACTGCTGGTGGACTGCTGTATCTTCTAGATTTCTGTGAGGATGTATATGATCTCGGGGCTTTAAGTCCAATATCTATACCACAAATGTACACGCTATTCATGCGAGTCATCTTGTCAGCGAAAGTGCTTATGAATGGAGCGATGCAGATGGGCTCGAAAAGAAATGCGACGAGGCAGGAATTTAGAGTCCTGCTCGAAAAGCTCCTGGAACTGGGTACGCAGAAGCGATTACACGGGTTGTTGCTGGACCGGATCCAATACATTTTGGACGATGGAACGCACCCTACTGAACAGTTATAGAAATATCTTCTCACAGTGGCGAAAAGGCGGTGTTAAGATTATATGTAGATCATTTCCGGAACGGGTTCTGACTTGAGGGAATGCAGCTAGAATAACAGATCATTCACATAACACAATCGCGTCGCTGCTTGGCCACGGCTGACGGGTAGCTCGGGACATGTTGTTATGATTGCTTCAATCTCAGATCTGGAGAAACATCATTTCTGCACTACACGGCATGCTGCTTCAATCTCATTATCCCTAAGGTCGTCACAGTATCAACCACACACTACAATTACTACCAGCTTCACTAGCTCTTCCACCACAGAATCAATCAACCGGCGGTCAAGGTTGAGCTGCCTCCAAAAACCAACTTCAGTCGGCGCGGTGACCCAAAGTTCTTCAACACCAGAAATTCTAGCGCTATCTCCACAAACATGCAGTCGGGCGTCGCTATAGTCGTCATTCTTGTGGTAATGACCGTAGCTGCAGGCATAGGCTTTGTGATATGGAAGCGGCTTTACAGCATCTTCCTCGCTCGGCAAATTGCGGAGTGGCTTGAGCGACATCCAGCCAGCTCCGAGTCTTCCTCTTCATCTTCATCGTGAGTTTCGGTTTCACCATACAACTTTACGAACAAATAGAACTGAATGATACAGGGCAAGCAAGGGAGAGGCATAGCCAGCAATTGGGATAGAGCAATGGCACGGTTTTGGAGTGGCGGAATGGTTTTGGAGTGGTTTTGGAGTGAAGCTTGGAGGGGTAGGAAATTGTGTCACAGGTTGGATCAGGTGACGATACCGGATGTTTCATTCACTCAACATCCCCATTCAAAATAGACTTCCATCATAAGCCATCACTTCCCATCTCCTACAGTTCCTTTGGCCTCTCCTCCCCATCTAACCCAATGTCAATCACTCTCCAACCCCCAACACGCCCTCCCACTGCCAACACAATCCCCTAAACTCCCTCGCTCACACACAAAACCCCATCCAATCATGGCATCAGCAGCCGCAACAACAACAACAACAACAACACCCTCCCTCCAAGCCCCCATCCGCCCCATCTCCTCCGCCGCCCCCTCCACCCTCACAATCTCCTCCTCTGCCGCAACACCCACCCCAGCACCCCCCGGCTCCCCCTCCTCCGGCATCAAAATCATCCTCGTAGCCCCCTGCTCCGCCTGGGCCTGCTGGAGCCGCTCTCAAAAAGACGCTGTAATAGCCATTTCCGCTCTCATCGGGCTCGCTTTCGTCGCTATCTTAATTTACATCTACCGCGTGCATCGAAAACGGGCAAAGCGATTAGCTGAGCTGGAGAAGGGGCCGGATTTCGTGGATGAGAGGCGAAGGATGGGGAAAGGGAGTAGGAGTCGGAGTCGGGGGTTGAGTTTGAAGGGGAGGTGGAAGGGGAAGGAGAGGGAGAGGGGGAGTGTGAGTAGGAGGAGGGGCGGGATAGAGGGGTTGGAGAATATTGAGATGGGGCCGGCGGTGGCGAGGAGTTTGATTGAGAGTGGGGTTTTGAATCCGACGGCGGGGGTGACTTCGACGGGAGGGGTGGGAGAGGAGAAGAGGTTTGAGGGGGGGGAGTATAGGATGAGTGGGGGTTTGAGCCCGAGAGAAGGGGAGAAGGGGGTGGTGTTGGATCAGTCGGATATTCATCCTTTGAAGCGGGAGGAGAAATTGCCGGAGGTGATGAAGGAGGCGGGGATGGCGTGGGATGATCAGGCGTGGAAGTGGGAGGGGGATGGGAAGGGGAGTCAAGATGGTAATGGTTGAGAGTGGACTGAGGTCTGAGACTTGATATAACCTTGTAGTTAGAGTGCCGGGTGGTTGTTTTGATGACTAAGTTCTTGCAAGAGATTCAATTATCGGTGCTGGTTGTTTCGATTTATCTTGCAATCATTAATCCCAGATAGATAATATAAGCTCAGTATCTCGAAGGTAATTGTGCAATGAGACCGACTGCTGAGACACTCATCTCTCAGTTCTCAGCGGAGGGATAGACCTTCTCGAAATCACGCTTCTCAGCCTCGTCGTTGGCCACTGTGCTCAGGGTCCACGCCCAAAGATCCTCCTGCTTCTCCGTATCATAGCTCGACTCGCTAGACTTGATTGCTTCAAGTCCTTCGTAATATTCTCCATTGCCCTCACGGCTCGTTGCCAGTTTTGCCAGTGCAGCTCCAGAATCCTTGATCGAATGTATATTGGGAGAGAGCGTGAATCTAAGCAATGGTAACAGGTAGGGAAGTATATAGCTCCATACGAAGCGGAGATATGCTGGTGCTTCTCTTGCCAGGCCGGTACCGGGCATCAAGCCAGGATCGAAACCGGCCACAGACCAATTGTAGTAGCCCGGGTTGTTCTCAACGAGGTGCCTGTGCAGAGCGTAGGTCCACATGATGTTGCACAATTTGCTGGTTGCGTACCGTTGCCTACCATCATTCTTTGCGGTCTCGGCGGTAGGATGGGCGAGCTCCTCTGCCGTATTGTACTTGGCGTCTGGTACCATAGTCTTCTGGGCGGGATCATGGGTTCCACTGGCGACGATGACAATACGGCAATTCTTATCAAGGTGAGGGCGCAGGAGGTAGAAGAGCAAAGCATGTCCTACGTGGTTAACGGCAAATGTCTTCTCAATGTTGTCTTCCGTGTATTGGACGCCATCCAAAACTTGTAAACCTGCATTAAGTACGAGCATTCTGATAGGTGGATGGCCCATGTGGGCGTAGTCGGCGGCAAAGGTACGGACATTCTTAAGGCTGGAAAGGTCAAGTGGGAGGAACTCGGCATTCTTGGAGCCTGTAGCTTTATTGATTGAAGCAGCCGCGTCGTAAGGGTTAGTTCGAGATGCAAGCACCAGATGATATGTGGGATTTTGCTTGACCAGTTCAAGGGCAGCCTCGTAGCCGAGCCCAGAAGTACCGCCAGTCACGAGGATGGTACCAGTCGAAGACATAGCAGTCCAATGTGTCGTGATTGACGAGTATACAAGTAGACGTTGCAGACCAAAGCAGAACCTCAAACTATCAGAAATGGGAAACACGAAACCGCAGATTTCATCTATGTTACAATAGGAAAGCAGCGCGAGAACAGCGGGTTTGAGAGTACTTATAGAACTTGCATGATTCGGCTTATGCTGACGGTGGAACTGATGTCCCGTCCCTTTACCTACCCCCCAATCTCTCTCCCGTCCCTGTAACGTCCGGATAGGCATGAATCGCACAAGTTGGTCCTTCTACCAGGTATAGGGACGATCATCATTGAATCCATCCTAGTCAGTAACACCACTATCACCTCATTGCTGGCTATCCTCGCAAAGAGCCTGGCGACGAGCTGGAATATCGCTCCTACTGCACCCTTAAACCGAAGATGGACACCTTTGCGCACACATGGCTTTCTGCACAAACCCCGGAAGGAAGCTGCTCCTGCTCCTGCTCCTGCTCCTGCTCTACGGAGTACTACAACATATATAGAATATCTGTCTAGATAATCATGCCAAGCATAATTCAGCCGTAGTTTAGCCACAGCCTGAGCATCATTGTACGCTTGGGTCTAAGGGTTCTCACTACCTACAGCTTCTCGACAGCCTATTTTGCTCCAACAAAAGTACCTGACTGACTGACTGACAACTAAGATGTGGAATGATGAGGATAACAACCCTTATAGCTCCTTCGACCGCCGCGACTCCTCTGAGCAAACCCACCAAACACATGGCAAGTGACTACCGGAAGCATAGATGCGATCCTTCCAGTTCGACTATCTCAGCTAACGGCTCATATTACATAGGCTTCGAACGTCCAGCTACACCTACCTCTGACGACGAGTCGCCTCATAACGAGCCTCCAGACTTCGTTTCACGGCCCCGGGATCTAAGCGACGATGACGAGGATTATGTACAGCAAAGGGGCCCCCGGAAGAAGGGTGGATATGATAGTCGCATCGAGCAAATTCTCTATGAGAATGAGGATCTTCAGATATTGATCACAGATGCGGGAAAGAGTCATGAGAGTGGTGGGAGTTACATTGCTTATACCATCCGAACTGGAGTAGGCTGTCGCCTGGAAGACAAATTTGAGGGTCTGACGATTTGCAGGATCTTGAAGTTCGTCGGCGGTATTCTGAATTTGCTTCCCTCCGTACCACACTCGTTAATTTACACCCAACATTAATCATACCCCCAATTCCGGAGAAGCACTCGATGGCAGATTACGCAGCCAAGCCAACTAAAGCTAAAGAAGACACGAGCATCATCGATTTACGGAAGCGAATGCTTGCTGTATTCCTCAATCGCTGCCGGAAGATGCAGGAAGTAAGGGAAGATGGGGTCTGGTGGAGGTTTCTGGACCCGAATGCAAGCTGGGTACAGACAGCGCCTCTCTCCAGGCAAGGCCTCGCTGACTGAAGGCCCAGAATGAAGTACTACATTCACCCCCAGTTGCGTCAATACCTAAAAGTATTATGAAAGCACCTCCACTCGATACTGCCAACCCGACACCAGCACATCAATGGCTACCTGTCCCTGCCTCCTCCGCCAAGCTGAAAACATCATCAAAGACCTCTGCCACTGGGACACCACAATCTCTTCCCACGCACTCCATGATGGCCTCTTCTGCAGCCCATTCTATTCCTGGGACTCAGGTATTTGGCCGCTTTCCTCCTACCTCCCAAAATCTCTCAGAACAAGAACTCGATCCCTACTTTAATAATTTTGAAGCGACCACCAGAGAGCTTGAACTCTTATTACAGGGTAACATCGAGAAGGTCAACCGGAGAACACTGACCCATCTTTCTGTTCTGGCAACGGATATGGCAGAGTTAGGTGCTAGATACAACGCCTTCTCACTCTCGGAGCAATCGCCAACAGTCGCAGCCGCAATTGAACGAATCGGGCAAGCCGTAGACTCTTCATATATTGCGACTGAAGAGCTATCATCTACGCTTGGAGCCAATTTTGCCGAGCCAATGCGCGAAAGTGCTCAATTTGCAGGAGTCGTCCGGGGCGTCCTAAGATTTAGGATAATGAAGAGGATCCAAGAAGAGATGACGAAAGACGAGATTACATCAAAGCGAGCACAACTGGAGACTCTTGAGAGAAGCGAGTTAGAGGCGAATCGTATAGAACAATATCTATCCAGTGGTGGGCAGCCAGGGGGGCAACCACCGAGACGTTCGGCGTCATCAGCGTCGACACGAAGCATTAGATCAGAAGCTAATGCCAATACAAGGCAAGAAGGTGAAGATACTGCATCCATAGATTCAGACTTCCCACCCACACATGGTGACATCTCGGCTTCGACGCCGTCAGCGCCTCACGGAGCCCAGGAACCAGAAAGGCCCCGCAGCAAAAGTCAGAGTGGAGGATTCGTAGCCAACAGAATTTTCGGACGGATAAGTCATACATTCCAAGGCATTGTTGATGTTGACCCGGAACGAACAAGACGAGATCAGATTGGAAAGACAAAGGAGAGCCTGGTGCATGTGAGGATACCGATGTGAATTCATACAGGCTTGTCACTAATTGCATTTAGCTTGAACAAGCTCTGCAGGTATCGGAGCAGGATGTCAAAGATGCTAGTGCAGGCGTTTTGAAGGATCTCAAGCGCTTTCAACTGGAGAAGGAGGAGGATCTGAAACGATATATGGTAGGATGCGCTTCTGATTTATTCCGTTGAAACCCAGCTAACATTCCTCTGCAAAGATCGCTTACGCAAAATGCCATATCGATTGGGCAAAGAAGAATGTGGAAACATGGAGGGAGGCGAAGGAAGAAGTAGATAAGATCGAAGTGCGGTAGCACTGACGCGGCGTTTTGGGGCTTCAACATCAACCATTCGGGTACATAGATAGGGTACCTGCATGCGATACGGTGCCTAGATAGTGCCTTAGCGGAATGCAACGTGCTATCAGGACTCTTATTTAAAGCCAGCACCCCTCCCAGTCGGATTTATTACTTGGTCGTCGATGCTGGTGACGCTTTTGTTCCTTGCATAATATTACGCGGCTTCACCCCTGCCAGCATTCTGCGATAAGGCCTTTGGTATCTGGCAAATCACCCCACTCCACCTCGCCACACCCTGAAACGTTGTGCATGCCCTATGTAATCTGACCATCCGCCATCTCTTTACTCCAGCAAAAACATTCATCAGCATGGGGTATGGGATATGGGATATGGGAGGTGGTGCCTGGTACCTTGCGTCGACTAGGCGCAAACGCCTGTTGTCCATCTTCCCCAGATGATCGACATGTTACATGTTCTATTCGGCCCAGCTTCTTGGCGATACTCTTGGCCCCGCGCCGCGAAGACTCTGCGAAGACGACCCCTTTCACCCGCACCACGCGGAGCGATGCATAATGCATAATGCATAAACACTCTGTACCAACAGGGGGTTCGTCGTCGGCATCTTCCTGTTGGACAATCGCACGTTGAGCAACCATTCGCGATTACCTTCAACGTTACCTATTTCTGGCCCATGATAATTCTAGGGGTGTTGGATGCATCTTACAGTCAGCGTCAGCTCAGGCCGCCTACGCCGCTAGAGGGGGAGGAACCGTCACGACACTATTTGACCATTCTCGACCTCTTCATCTGTCTAGGGCTGAATTTTCACCACCTTTACGATCCTTCATTCATCGAAGCCAACCTACCTTCAATACATTATACGACGCCGATGGCAGCGTCCTCGATCTGCACCTTCCCTCTGATGTACTCGACTTGAAACGCCCTTCCGTTCTGGAGAATTTCAACGTACATATACTGTACTATATATTACTTCTTACTCTTTCTACACATATTGGATAATTTCTTTCGTTATGTTATTTTCACGGTGGACACCTACATGGCTGGGAGCACTGGGCGCTTTGATCCTCAGTGTGCCAAGGGGCCATGCGATCGAGTTGGATCTTGCGAGTACAGGTACGATCAAAGCCATCTCTGAATCAGCTTCCTCGTCCCACCTGCCCCACGCTTCCTTGTCTGTTAAACCGCTGACCCGATGGTGCTTCGATGGCAGACTCTATAAAACAAGCGGCGAGTACAGTAGCTCACGGAATGATGACCTACTATCAAGGGAACCTGTCCGGAATGCCAATTGGATTATTGCCAAATCCCTACTATTGGTGGGAGGCTGGTGCTATGTTTGGGCAAATGGTCGAATATTGGTACTATACCGGTGATGACACATACAACGATGTGACCATGCAAGCCCTTTTGGCACAAGTTGGACCGGACAATGACTACATGCCGCCGAACCAGACCAAAACAGAGGTGGGTACTCTCTTACTCTTGGCTCAGGTTCTGAGCAAATATCGTTAGGCGGAATGCAAGTATGAGGACTGGGGATTTCAGTGGCTGACGGCATAACAGGGAAATGATGATCAAGATTTCTGGGCATTCGCGGCCATGTCTGCTGCAGAATTGAACTTCCCTGACCCCCCAGCTAGTTCCGGAGTCTCGTGGCTTGCCCTAGCCCAAGCTGTCTTCAACCTCCAAGTGGGTCGATGGGACTCCCAGAATTGTGGCGGTGGACTTCGATGGCAGATTTTCACATTCAACAATGGTTACGACTATAAGAATAGTATTTCAAACGGCGGCTTCTTCCAACTCGCGGCTCGACTGGCGAGATATACTGGTAACGACACCTATGCACAGTGGGCCGAAAAGTCCTACGATTGGATCACTTCAACACCACTTTTCACACCCGAATACGTGATCTACGATGGCGCGCAAATAGAGACCAATTGTAAACAAGCAGACGAGCTACAGTGGACTTACAATATCGGCACCTTCCTCATGGGTGCCGCCAACATGTACAACTACGTTCGTCACCCTCCCTGTTCCAGTGTGCTCAAAATTAGCATGAGAATCTTCGCTAACATTGGGAATAGACGAACGGGAATGATACCTGGCGTACCCGTGTCGAAGGCCTGCTGAATGGCTCCAAAGCGTTTTTCCCCACGCAGTATGGTGGTGGTGATATCATGGTTGAGATAGCATGCGAGCCGCAAGTAACCTGCGACTACGATCAGCCTTCCTTCAAGGCTTACCTCTCTCGATGGATGGCAGCAACTATGCAGATCGCCCCATTCACAGCAGACTTTATCACACCTAAACTCCAGAAATCTGCCGCAGGCGCAGCTGGACAATGCTCTGGAGGTCCGGACGGAAATACCTGTGGACGCCACTGGTACCAGAGCACTTGGGATGGGCAGAAAGGCGTAGGAGAGCAGATGAGCGCTTTAAGTGTCATCCAGGCAAACCTGATCTCGAAGGTAGCGCCTCCTGTTACTGCGAATAGTGGCGGGACATCGAAAGGCAACCCCGCAGCAGGCAGTGGTGGCGATAATCCAGTCCAATACATTGATCCGAGCGCGAACAAGAAGATTACTATGGGTGACAAGGCGGGGGCCGGCATTCTAACAGCGTTGGTACTGGGTGGTCTTGTCGCGGGTGTCTGGTGGATATGTTTCATATAAGATAAGAAAGGCCTATTTGTACATGTTGTACGGGTAGTAAGGTATATATTGTAATACTTTACCGGCGTTTAGATTTTGGGAAGGTGGGCATGTTCATAACGTTGGAGGTTTTTGTCAATGAAAAGTCATTATCCAATGTAGGAATATTACTAGCATGGACAGAAGCCATCTGATTATATTCCTAATATGACAAACATTTGTGAAGCTCGACTTCCATGGTATGGGGAGATGGTGAATGGATCCATAATGAACAGCAATTGCCGTTGCATTTTAGGTGGGAAGGGCGGGCTCCATCTACAGTGGACATGTCAAGCTGAAGTCTCAAGTGAGTATCCAGTATGTATGTGTTTCGCCTTCATACCTACGGGATTGTAGTCAGGCTGTTACTCTTGTCTACGTGTTTGACCACCGCAACCTAAGCATGATGTGAGGCTTTGTCCAGGTGTGTCACGAGTCGTAAGGACCTCTGATAACATCAGGACAGCTGATTTTGTAGCCAAGGCGGTACTGCGCTATCAATTTGATGTGGGACTTAGTTAACACAACGCCTGCCTGCCAGACGTGTTTTCTTAGCACCAGCAGGATCGACGCGCTCCACAAGCGAGATCCAAATGCAGTCATTGCTAACGAACAACACTCGTCAATTGACAGATGACAGGCTGTTGAACCCTGATCCGCAGCATCTATTCACACATATAATTATCTTGACGTCCAGGTACTTGCTCACTTCTTCCCAAGTAAATAGGTCGTACTTCTGCCTAAGAGCCTTATTTCCGTAAGGGAATAAGGCCGTCACCTTCATCACGTCTCCCCACAAGAAGCGCAAGCTTTCGCCGCCAGACCCTTCAGAAGTGCCTTCGAATACCTCAGAAACTTCTTCGCCACCTGCCCTTATATCTATCGAATCCGGCACAGTTCCCTCATCCTTACCATCGCACCCGAGGTACATCCCGCCTCATCTGGTCCTAGAAGGCGCAAGGAAGGGGCGGTCGCCCACCCCAGAGCCGTCTAATACGGCTGGGAGTTCTCCCAGCGGTGCATATGCAAGCTTAAGTCTCGAGAGTGACGGGTACGCTTCTGGAGCTGATATTGGAGCTAACAAAAGACGGGGATCTATTGGAAACAGTGCATTAAGAGGTGGGGCTGTATCACCAGCGCGGTCATCATCACCAGCGAAAAGAAGAGTTTCAGCTATGACGAATGAGGATGTGGATATGGCAAATAGCCAAGATACCGGCAACACGGCCGTGCCTGGTTCTACAAGTGTTCCTTCAGATGCTGGAGTAGGACCAAGACGAAAATCAAAAAGCCTGGGGACACGTCACAAGAGAGAGACATCGGTGGACATGCTCGCTCAAGAGACAGACCTTCAGAGCGCTACATCATCTACGAGCTCTACAGCTGGTGACACGACTGGAGCGTCCTCGACTTCGAGCACGGGCGCAGCCGACATGCCTTCCATCGACGACCAAATTCAACAAGTTATGGGGTTAGCTGAACAGCCCATGCGCGAAGGCCAAATAGGCTACATAGTTGCGTGCAAATGGCTAGATAGAGTACGTGCACGAGGATCGACTGCCGGAAAGTCCGACAAATACGGCAAAGAAGCAAGAGAAGGAGAAATTGGACCTGTGGATAACACGGGAATCAACATGGTCACCGATCCTTCTACTAGTGGATTCAAGGATGAGAAAGGGGAGCCTTTTGTTCCCCTGAAGCCCGGTATCAACCTCCGCGATGATTATGAGATATTACCACAGGCGGCGTGGGATCTCATAGTCAAATGGTATGGGCTGGCGAAGGGATCTCCCGTGATACGAAGATACTGCCACAACACTAGCACGAGCGAAACACAGGAGAACCTTCTTTACGAGGTTACGCTACCAATATTCACCATCTTGAAGCTCCCAGATCCGTCGAACGGCACGACGCCGAAGTCTTTGAAGGAAAAAGACGCTACTCCAGTCAAGGTATTAGCGAGCCGGCACGAGCTTTACCAGTCTTTTCTAAGGCGGGCAAAAGAGAATGCCGGTGTTGACCTCAAGACCAAGGTACGGGTTTGGAGAATTCTCGGCGGGCTTGGAGGGAGCTCTCAAGGCGGCATGATGACACCAGCACAATCACGAAGCAATTCACCTGCACCTGGGGCTGTGGCTACTGTCGAACCGGGAGACAAGCTTGTTCTCGACGTCCATACCTTCGCGAACTTGCAGTTAGGATCTCAACGTGAATTACTTGAGGCTAGGGACGAGACTGCCAACGAGAAGTACAACGGTCACTCACGCCTGGGCATAGTTGGACTCGGCCAAGATGAAGTCATAGTACTCGAAGAGCAGATCGGAGGGCCCGCCGGCGGAGAATGGGTCTCAGACGTATCGGTATCGAAAGCGAAGTCCCTTGGGGTGCCAATCAGTGTCACAAAAAGCGGGGCGACAACCATCCAAAATCCTTCTCTCAAGCCTAACACCAACACAAGCCGAAGTACGAGCCCTGCGCCTGGTGGTATGGTGACTCGGGGCCGGCAGGCAAAGAATGGTCGTACCAGAGGAACGGTTGGGTTGAATAACCTGGGTAACACCTGTTATATGAACTCAGCCCTGCAATGTGTACGCAGCGTCAAAGAGCTGACCGAATACTTCCTACGTATGTATTTGACATTTCGTTGTAGCGACTTCGTTAGGCAAGGTCACTCTAGCTCACCAGCTAACGGCTTATAGTTAATATATACGTGGATGAATTAAACGAAGCCAACCCTCTTTCCCACAATGGTCATGTCGCAAAAGCTTATGGCGGTTTATTGCACGAAATGTATAGCCCGAATTCTTTGAGTTCTTTCGCTCCTAGGACTTTCAAGAATGTGATTGGCAAGTATGGACCTTCGTTCTCGGGCTGGCAACAGCAAGATTCCCAAGAATTCTTGTTGTTCTTGTTAGACGGCCTACAAGAAGATCTTAATCGTATCAAGAAGAAGCCATACATAGAAAAGCCTGATTCCACGGACGAAATGGTCAACGATCCCGATGCGCTAATGGAGATGGCTAACAAGTGCTGGGACATTTACAAGGCTCGGAACGACTCTGTTATCACGGATTTGTTTGCTGGCATGTATAAGTCTACTGTTGTCTGCCCGGTATGCGACAAAGTTAGCATTATCTTCGATCCTTTCAACAACCTTACTCTCCAGTTACCCATCGAGAGCCTGTGGACGAGAAGCATATTTTACTTTCCCCTACACTCGAGGCCAATTCTGATCTCCGTTGACATCGATAAGAATGCAAGTTTCATGGCCCTCAAAGAGTACGTAGCTGGAAAGGTGGGGACCGACCCGAAGAGGACTGTGGTTGCCGAAGTCTATAAGAACAAATTCTATAAGATATTTGACGACAAAACGATCATCAGTGACGAACACATCACCGAACAGGATACAATTGGCATCTGGGAGTTCGAGGAGCAGCCCACTAACTTTCCTCCACCGAAGAAGCCAGCTGGTAAGGCGAAGAATTTTTGGCTCTCAAACGGCGACGAGGACCCGATTCCTGAGGGTGATACTACTTTAGATGAGCAGATGCTGATTAGTGTATACCATCGCCATCCAAAGCTTAGCTCTTCAAGGTACCAAACTAAGGAACAAAAGGAGATCTTTGGGGTGCCTTCCTTCATCGTCCTTGATCGTAAGGAAGCCAAAGACTATGATACCATCCTACGCAAGGTACTTGCCTGCGCCGAAACGCTGACTACAAGGGACTTTCTTAGAGAAGTAGCTGGAACAGAAGGGGATGATGTTGCAGAAGAACCCGATACCGTCCTCATGAGCACGGATGAGGCAGACTCAGCCTCGGATTCAAGGGTACAAGCTAAGTCCTTAGGAAGTGAAGATGATATGATTGATATCTCTATGCGCAATGGTGACGAACACCCCCAGCCGACCAATCCCCTTTTGACTTCCAAGCCTCTTGCTCCCATACTTCGACCTGGGAGTTTTATCGTGCCAGAAATCAGGAATCTTTTTGATATGAAGGTTCTTCTGTCGAATGGTGTTGACATGATACCTATTGGCCTAACAACTTTATCTGACGAGAACAAGAACTACCCATCGCTGTCTTCTAGAGTTCCAGAGCCGACGGAGAAACCTAAGATGAGCGCGAGCGAAGAGATCAAGCGCCGTCAAGAAGCTGGTAGTCCTCCCTCCAGCGATGAAGACGCGGATGATGTTCTGCCCTCCGTTCAAGGTCAAGCGCAAGCTCAAGATTCTGGTGACGATTCAGATGGATTTCCTCCAGTCACGGAGCTCGTCCGGCCCACAACAACCGGATTTGGTATGTTCACCAAAAGTACGCACCGGAATAATCAAGGGCTAATAACATACTCCCGCAAAGGCAAGCAACCGAAGTC
Source organism: Cladonia borealis (assembly GCA_018257855.2). NCBI lineage: Eukaryota > Fungi > Ascomycota > Lecanoromycetes > Lecanorales > Cladoniaceae > Cladonia > Cladonia borealis. The sequence goes on from JAFEKC020000013.1 coordinate 562,546, forward strand.
GAGAGCGCGCCAGGAAGAAAATAGCTTACCCCGCAAGGATGCTCCGCTCTTGCACCTTGGCGAATCGATAATAGTTGATTGGACAGCTGAAGCTTACGATGCACTTTTCGGAAACTCTGATCACAGAGAGGATGACATGCAGGGTGCTCCTACGTGGGATTCGGTCCCATCTCTTCCAGACCCTGCATTGGAAGAGAAACGAAGGATTCGCAACAGCAGGAGGAGGAATGGCGTCACCCTGGGCGACTGCCTGGACGAATTTGGCAAGCCTGAAATCTTATCCCAGAACGATGCTTGGTATTGCCCTCGATGTAAAGAACACCGCCGAGCCAGCAAGACCTTTGAACTTTGGAAAGCACCAGATATCCTTGTGATTCACCTGAAGCGCTTCAGTGCCCATGGTCGATTCAGAGATAAATTGGATGTTCACGTCGATTTCCCTATAGAGGGACTAGATCTAAGTACTAGACTAGCTGTACAAGAGGATGGAAAGAGTCCAATCTATGACCTTATTGCTGTGGATAACCATTACGGCGGGCTTGGCGGCGGACATTACACCGCTTTTGCACAAAACTTTTATGATGGGGAGAAGAAGTGGTATGAGTACAATGGTAAGTCCAGACACGGTTACTATTGGATGTATCCGTTTTGCTTATCTTGCCTTAGATTCGGCTGTCATGCGCCGCGCAGATCCGAACGTCGTAGTCACACCGGCTGCATACCTTCTCTTCTACCGACGTCGCTCTGAGACCCATTTAGGCGGACCGGTCTTGAAACATCTCTTTGATAAAGCTGCCGGTGCTGACAATGAATCTCAGCCAACCTCCCGAGCCACATCACCGTCGGGGGAAGGCAAGCGTCTCGACGACTCCTCCCGCAATGGATTGTCGAGCGCTTTACACGGAGTAGGAGCGGCTCACCAAGCGGGAGGTGGTGGCTCAATGGACGGGACCATAGTGTCGACGAGGACAGGCGTTGATGACGACTTACCTGCGTATTCTATCAGTGATCCAAGATCAACAATCGATCCAAAAGATCTGCAGGGGGAAGACACACTCGAAAGTCTAGAAAATCAAGAAGACGACGACGAAGGTATTGGAGGGATGCCGGTCATACATGGAGCATTTCCCCATAGTCCTTACGACCACATGCCAAATTGGAGCTTTGGAAACGCTGGAAGTCACAGTCGGCCATCCGCACCACCCGCAAGCGAAGGCGGAGGTGACGATGAAGACCTTTTCCTAGATGTCGCTAGCAACAAAGCCGTGGGCAGCTCTACTGGTGATGAGGACGACACGAATAGAATGGCTGACTTCACTAATGACGAGGGCACCACTGCTGATGTATATGGGACGCCGGTAAGAGACACTACGCCTGTGTTAGATGTTCCCACGAGTATGGAGGACATCGACGAACCGGCGGCGGAGATAATGCTGGAAGATTGAGCGCCCTCTTACCGCACCAAGATGGATTGAAGGGTTTCTACTATTTTACTTTTGTTTGAATGAGACTCGGTTCCTTGGAGAGGTGGGAATGCAGTATCTGCAGTCCATCGCTATACTGCATTGTCATAGGGCACACAGGGTGCAGGTTTTTGTAATTAGAGCCCCAAAAAGCTAGATAGCGTTCATGCAACTTGCTTTTGATATATTACTTCTACCAAGGCCTTAATCCCGACTCGTGACCCCCACGCTGTAAATCTGTTTGCGGGTATCGGCAAATCGGCGTCTATGCATCCGATGATGCGGGGGCGAGGCCCCACGGCCTCCTAAACCCGGTTGTGACTCTGTTTCTCGTTGACCCTGTGATTGACAGCACATGTTGGAACACGACATGACTGTCACATCCGAATGCCTGCAATGAAGGCCTGAGAGACGGATGCCTGAAATACTACTTATACTGCTCTAGGCATTCGAGTCACCATTTTCATACCCACAATATGGATGCCAGAGGCTTGCCCACCCGGCCCAGAGAAAAGGCCCCCAAGAAGCTTCGAAACCAGGTGATAGACCCAATGGGTCATGCGATGCATGAACAGACAGAAAATGATTTGATACGCCGATTGGACAAGAAGAGGCGAGAATTGGATAAGGAGATCGCTGCCTTTAAAGCACAAAAAGATGATGAATATATGCTGTTTGAGAAGAACCTAAAAGCATACTATAGAAATATAGGGGAGTTGCCCGCCGAGGATGAAGAATCGAAGATCAAGGCAGAATCTTTCCCGAAGTCGACAGAGACCAAGCCAGCTGTTCAGACATCGATGCCTCAGCAGAAAGAGAAAGTAGAGCATACACAAGAGAAAAAGAACGAGACAACAGGAGCTCCGAGTCAGTCAGTCCAGGGCTTGCACGGAGCGGTCTCGACCCGTCACTCAACTTCCGGTCGAGGAAGCTCTCCTGGTCCATCTGAGTCTGCTAAACGAAAGCGACAACCGCATGAACATGAACGTGAACTCTATGGAGTGTTTACCCCAAATTACCTGCCTTTACTTGATTCCAGACCCCGTGAAGGAGATAGAAGGAGTTCCAGTGAGCTGCTAGAAGCTGCCAACCTGGAAAAGAAGGAATCTTCCACGCCAAAGCGCAGTACTGCTGCGGTATTGTCTTCATCGGCAGAATACCATAATCAACCAATGAGTTCGCCTCCCCCACCTCCCGCTCGTCCGCTCTCGGCAAGCGTACCGCAGAATGAATCTCTTGGTCACAGGAGGTCCTCATCGCATTCCGGAGACCCCATGGGTAACCGTCGAAGCAGCCTTCGAAATCCAAAAGAACCTCGTTCACCCAAGCGTGTGCTCTTCTCTATAAATGACACGGTCGTATCTCCGAGCACGTCACCGGTCGCTCAACGCTCGAATCCTATCGCTGCCAACCAGACGATCCGCTTACAAGGAGGCTTCCAGAAGAATGACAGCTTCGAAAATGTCAAGGGCAAGCAAGACAAGGTATTACCTGTTGATAAGTCGGCAACGGCAACAGCAAGCGTTCTCGCCAATTCTTTCTCCGGTCCATCAAGTGGTTGGAGTTCTAGCATCTCACCTTTACGATGGGCCTATGAAAGTGAAAATAGGAATAAGAATTCTCCACTTGTAAGTGGAGATGACTTTGAGCATGTAGATAGGGATGATGATCTCTTTGAGTTCGATGAAGATCTCGATGCTGTGAATTCGAGGACGGTGAAGGAGGACACACGAGGTCCCAACTCTATTGAGGAAGAAGCTGTCGAGGATGTGGAGAGCCAGAAGACGCTGGTTGGGAGCTCGCCGCATGCGGGGAGTTTGCCGATTGAGATTAAATGGCCAGGAAGACCTGGAAATTTGAGAGGTGGCTCGCCGTGATATCTAACAGTTTCATGGGGATATGATGGCAATGAAGGGCGACGATGAGCGCCGAAATTGGTGCAACCTCAGAGACCGAGTTGTCTCGGCGTCTCTGGAGACGCAGATAGGAACTATCCTCGCCAATGGCCTCCGAAACCTCCCCGCCCCCACACGGGGATATGATCTAAAAAAGCAACAAGATGCGGGAACCTGATGTGTGAGTGTCGAGAATGAAAACGGCTCCTAGCCGGAGACACTTCACCATGGAGCGATCTTGGACTTGCTTTTCGAATGAATGAATGCTCATACTCGGCAAACCATTTGAATGCCAGGAACATTCCCGCGGTTGCTGGAACCCGAATTTTGGCCGCCATTCATCACCAACGCCCCCGCAAACGCCCCTAACAATTTCGCTATACAGCGTTAGATGGGTGAACCAGAGGTGGAAGAGGTGGAAATGACGGACGCTGGGGACGAGGATACACTTTGCTAAGCCTTTTTCAGATTGCACACCACTTTGCTAAGTACCAGTAGCTGCTCTTTGCTCATGACAGGCTCGCCATTGTCTTGTATCTGAAATTGATTCAAGTCAAATATTTCATTGTAAATACAGAAAAGTTCCTTGATGTGAATTCAATAACAACTTGATTCAATTACGCTGAGGTGAGTTGAAATCGGACAATGTTGCGGCTATCTTCCTGTGACGGTGTGAAGTGTGAATTGTCACTCAGGTGAGACGGTTATTAGCTTTATTTCATTCACCCTTTCTTTACATTCAACTTGCTAACTTGTATCCTTAGTAACATCAGACGCTGGTTCGACAAGCTTATTGTGTCTCTCATAGAGGTCTCTAGAGGTCAATATCAGACAACCGAATCTGATTGACCCTATATCAAACGCACCTCAGGACTCAACTCTCCTAAGCCCTGTCATATATCCTTCGTCCCGTCCCTTCAGACTTGGTGCGTCCCGCACTTTTCAAGGTTCAATCTTCATCCTATCTCTATCTTAATCACAACATCCCCGACTGTGCTTCTCGTCTTTTTGGAACGTACAAGTCGTCAGTGTTCAATTTCATGAAAGCAACCTCGCGAACAGAAATTTTCAACAATGTATGCAATCAAGATCAATCCACTCAAGCCAGACAATCTCAGAGCCTTCAGAGCCTTCAGGATACTGACTCGAGCTTGGGCATGCTTAGTTTCCTGGACCCATCCTATACCCTAATTCGGCAGTCTCGCGAAACAAGTGTCTTAAAAGAACGCAGGGTGTTATACCTGGCCCCAAGAACAATCCTTGTTGAATCCAACCATGGACCAGCAAATGTTGGTGACAAGAAGCCTGATTCTCGTTTTGAAGCGGGCATCTCTATTCCTCCAGGTCCTGACTTCGACTGTTCCTCGGATATACTTCGCTCATTATTATTGTGTTCGGCATTATCTTCATGGCTTCCGGTCAGACTGGGGGACCTTGGGCGATGGACGCGAAGAATAAAAGTTTCAGGCTCAAACCCCTCCAAAACATGGTCATCTACATATTGTCTCCAGTTATTCCGGACTTGGGTAACCGTAGATTCTGATTCCTCAAAGTGCTCATCAGTCAATACAGCTGCATTTTTGAACTCTTCAAAGGCCTCAACGCACATATCCCGCAGCTCGTTAGCAGTACCCAAATTCTGCCTAGCTGTTAAAGCCCCTATGCTATTCGGCTCGGCATTATCGATGACACCACGTAGTAGTCTCACGCCCTCTTCTATGTGGCTGCCAATGGCAACGGTCAGGAAATCTATACTCGAAAGCGTGAGGCCGTCCTTGGGTCCAAATAATCGATTCGCTTCTGCAACAAGAGGCCCGAGAATAGCTTTGGCTTCATCATATTCCAAGTCCCGGGGATACACCTCTGCTAGATTGTTCACGAGCCAGAAAGAGGTAGGATCATCCTTATCCTGCAATCGAGCTTTTAATTCTAATCCTTGGGTGTAGCATCCTAGTCTGGCTGGTACAATGCTGAGTATCTTGACACGGTTTTGGAAAACTTTGACACCTCTAATACTCTTAATATCCTAACGCTCCAAGATCTTGTCGCACCACACAACTAGTTCAAGATCTAGATCGATCTGGAGTATATCAAGGATTTGTTTAAAAGATATTTTGGCGTGTTGGGATAGACCTTCTTTGTTAAGCATTTGGTCGTCTCTATATTGCTCCAAAACCTGCCAGCACAGCTCCTCTGCTTCTTTTTCCTTGTGGACGTGATGAAGGATGTTAGCAAATTCATAAATGCCAGGAGCGTTCCCGCGGTTACTCGAACTTGATTCTAGTGTGGGTTAATATCTTTATGCTTATCGTTGCCTTCTATCTGAAGATTTTTCAAGCTAAATATTTCAATGTACATATAAAGTTTCCTTGACATGAATTTAATCATTCACTTGTTGCAGTTATGCTAAGGTGAGTTGACAACGGTAAGAAAACCAACTTCTTGAAGGTATTGGATTTGCTTGCTTTATTTGTTGATTGATGGATGCTAACTAAAGGTATTCTGCTAAGAGAAATAGACCTGCTAAGCAGCTATCAACGCTACTGCCTAATTGCGTATGCGCATGCTAGGAAAAAGCATCCTTGCTAATTCCCCTCCTTACACCGGATAAGGTTGCGGTTGCGGTTGCGGTTGCGGTTGCGGTTGTTTTCCAAGCACGGTATGAAGTGTGACTTATCACGTGAGGTGTGTCGGTTAATAACTTCACTTCATTGACCCTTTCTTGTCTTACAACTTGCTAACTTGCATCCTCGTCAGGATCGGATGCTGGGCAGCCAAGCTTATTCCGTCTGTCACAACATCCTCTGAGTTCGCGTCCCTAACATTCACTGGGAAAAGGTAAGTGCTGTAAATGAATCTGGGTTGTCATTCGAGAAAGGGTCCCAGCTCCCCTTGACTGCATTGATAAGACCGGTGGAACAGTTAAAGTCCATCCATAGGACTGGCGGAACAGTTAAAGTCGATCCATACGACTGGTGGAACAGTTAAAGTCGATCCATAGGACTGTCGGAACAGTTAAAGTCGATCCATACGACTGGTGGAACAGTTAGAGTCCATCCATAGGACTGTCGGAACAGTTAAAGTCGATCCATACGACTGGTGGAACAGTTAGAGTCCATCCATAGGACTATTGGAACAGTTAAAGTCGATCCATACGACTGGTGGAACAGTTAAAGTCGATCCATACGACTAGTGGAACAGTTAGAGTCCATCCATACGACTGGTGGAACAGTTAGAGTCCATCCATAGGACTATTGGAACAGTTAAAGTCGATCCATACGACTAGTGGAACAGTTAGAGTCCATCCATAGGACTATTGGAACAGTTATAGTCGATCCATACGACTGTTGGAACAGTTAAAGTCGATCCATACGACTATTGGTCTTCGGCGAAGTTTGCGGCCACTATGTCGTTCCATGCCAGAACGAAACCCAGAGCCAGCCCCAAGGTGTAAGCTCGCCAAGGGGAGGTGGGGATAGGAGTCTGCCCGTCAAACTGTCCATCGAAGTCATGGAGCGCTTCGCCATGGACACTTGCTTCAATGGTGCCAGCCAGACCACCATGCACCAAACCCACCACAAAGGCAGCGATGGGGTCATGAGGCCAGTCGTATACCACCAACGACCCACCAAGAGAACGGGAGACGCCGGCCTGCGTCTGCCTCCCTGCTAGTCGTTCGGCGCGCCACATGGCATTTTCGTTGCCATGTGGCGCGCCCAACCCATGCACGATGATGGGTGGCCCTTGTGGTGGTGGTGGCGGACCAAAAGGGTTGACTAGGGCCCGGTCCTGGTCCCGCAATACTGGTATTGGTGCTGCTCGTGGTGGCCCGAAAGGATTGACAACGGCTCGGGCCTGAGCCCGCATTGCTGGTGCTGGGGCTGGGGCTGGGGCTGGGGCTGGGGCTGGTGCTGGTGCTGGAGCTGGAGCTGGAGCTGGGGCTGGTGGTGCTGGTGCTGCTGGAGCTGGAGGTGGAGCTGGAGGTGGAGCTGGAGGTGGAGCTGGAGCTGGAGCTGGAGCTGGAGCTGGAGCTGGAGCTGGTGCTGGTGCTGCTGGGGCTGCTGGGGCTGCTGGGGCTGCTGGGGCTGCTGGGGCTGCTGGGGCTGCTGGGGCTGCTGGGGCTGCTGCTGGGGCAGCTGGTGTTGGCGGTGCCTCGTCCATCCCTAAATCTGTGAGCGCGTGGTAAGAATATCTGTGATGGATGCATATCTTACTCTCGTCGCTGCTAGAATTTCTGCTGGAATTGCTACTCTCCTCTTGTGGCATTTTGATATTTCTCGCTTAATTAGGCTAGCGTTGGCCACAATGATAGGTACATACACAGAATCTTCACTCCACCTGGTCTTTTCCTCTAGCCCAGCATCCATTGTCTTGTCAGCTGTTACTGATACCTTAACCCAGCATCCATTGTCTTGTCAGCTGTTACTCATACCTTAAACCCAACACCTATTGTCTTGTCAGTAGGCGTACAACCCTGTACCCCAGCATATTACTAATGATTGTCGTTGTACCAGCATGTTTGATACTGTGGAGTCAGGTGTTGTGGGTGGTGGTGCTGGTGGAAGTGGAGGTGGGGATGAGGAAAGGAGGGGAGGGGATAACATTGTTGGCCATGGGGATGTAGATATGATGGGGGTGGCGAGCAACACTAGAAAAAAGGCATGAATAACTGCTGCAATACAACGCGTCCGAATCGCTCCCGTGCAGGGGCAGCTCGGAATGAATGATGGGCCTGGATAACATCATGTCCGAATGAAATACACACGTCAAATTGAGATGACTTTCATAGGTTCAAGTAGCTGAGACTGAGACTGTTTGAAGCTGATTGCGTACCCCTCGCTGCACGCCATTTCGGATTTGACGTGTCACCTTCTCCTGTCTTATACATACCTAATCGACCTTCTCCACCCCCTTTTGATAAAGCTCCATCTCCAAAACTTCATAGACCACGCTCCAGGCTAGTGTGAACTAACCCTGCGATCCGTCTTGCGTAAACTCATCCTGTGTTGATGTCGATGAATGCTTCGCCTTCTCTGCATGCCGCTTCTTCATCCATGCATCCTTGTCCGCTTGTATATTAGTATCTAAACGAGCGAGATATGCCTTCGATCCCTCTGATAACGTGGATTCATCAACTCTTGTCCGATCTCCCTTCTTGAAGTCCAGATCCAGATCCAACAATGGGGCAAGTTCTTTGTCTCGTCTTATTTTCTCCTAATGCAATGCATCCCATTCGTGACTCTTTTCCAATTGCTCCTGATGACGACTCTTTTGGCCCTATTGGTAATCGGTCTTTGCACGTTCAGACTGTATCTCGCGCTCCAGCTTCTCGCGCTCATTGTTGACTCGTTGCAATTTCGCTCGGATGACTGCCAGTTTTGCGCTCGACTTTGCAGACTCCAGCTTTGCCTCTGCAGCCTCTTTCTTTAACTGAGGCCTTTCTTGCATGGCTTCAACCATCCTGTCTCTGTCTAACCAGAATTGCGTTTCTTCATCAGCCAAGCTATACTCCTGGAGTCGTGTCCAAGCTTCTTTAATGCTTTCCTCCCATAGGATGTCGTCGAAACCGGGAGTACTGTTTGTGATATTGGAGTTAGAGGCTTGGGTATAGGTGCCGAAGGTATATGATAAGTAGCTGTATACCTCGGAGGAAATGGGAATGGAAATGGGGGCGTCTGCCTGAGCTTGTGCAGCTTGAGAGGCAGGAGGTCCAGAAGCTGACGGCTGCCAGGAAGCTGACGGCGATCCAGATGTGCCTTGCATGACTATTGATGCTCAGTAAATATTCAGAAAGATGTGCCAGTGAAGATATCTTTGACAGATATGATGGGCTAACAAACCGATAAATGTTCAGAGATGTGCCGGTTGAGATATCTTTAACAGATATGATAGGCTACGAACCCGATGAACGTCCAGAAAGATGTGCCGATTAATATATCATTGACAGATACCACAGGCTGACAACTAAGATATGTTCAGAAAGATGTGCCGATCAGAATAACCTTGACAGATATGATGGGCTCACCAACCGATAAATATCACTGAATTGAGCTGTCAAAGTAGCGAGGGAAACATGGTGACTCCTCGCAGCGTGTTCAACGGTGCGTGCCCATTACCCTACTCTCCCATCACCGTTCTGAAATGAAAGATCAGGCGGGAAAGTCCTGGAATTCTCGCCCAGTATATCGCCTTTGTTAAAACAAGCGTTGTTGTCGAGAGTACCTTAAAGATGTCAGTCCTGAATTGCGCCAACAATCTTGGCGTGCCAAGAGTTCACCCCTTCGATTTGCGCTAACCAATTTCGTAAAAGCCCTAGCCCTAACTTCTGACAAGGCCCCTGAAGCATGCCCGTATCTTTAGGGCCCTCTAGGGCCCAGATTTTCATTATAGGCTGATAGGGCCGAGTTTTTGGCACGCACAGATCGTTAGCGCAATCCAAGATTAATAGTGTCAATCTTGTACGGAGAATGACAAGATAACCTAGTCTTGATTTGCGCTAATTGTTCTAGTAAAAACCCTAACTCTAACTGTGAGTATTGATGATGGTGATAGAGAGTGCGCTGCTATCTACGCATGGCAGGTATCATTGGTGGTGAGAACTAGCGATGAGATGTATGGATGGGTATTCTGGGAGGTCCTGCCATCCTTGGACGGCAGAATTCCACCAGTGGAACGCAACATTTGTCCCCTCCTTATTATTCGGACGTGAGAGCATCATTTAAATTATAAGAAGGCTACCATTTGGTAATTACATATATATCCCTTGTCATACACGGCAGTCTCGTACGAGAACTTTTGGAAGGGCTGACGAAGTGCTCATCACGCACAATTCCTAATCAAAAACCCTCCAGCACCCGAGTCCCCTCTATGCGCGCTCCCTGCAAATCCGCCGGGTTCAGCCCTAGAACCTTCAATATCGTAGGACCGACCTGCCTCGTCGACGTCTCTTGATCGAAAACCTTCTTCTTAAGCCCAGGATTACTAACGATACAAGCAACATGTCTATCATCATCACTGAGACCGCCATGCTCTTCAATCTTTGCCGTAGATGTCGTATAAATGACGCCAAGATCAACCTGTATAATAATATCCGGAACGGCGGGGTCGATGAACGGATTGCCGAAACCCAGCGCCTGCTGACGAGCACCGTATATGATGTCTTGGATTTGAAGCTCGGAGGTGGCTTTCTGTAGGTTTGCAACCGCTGTATCTATTTGGGATTGATCTTCCAGGAAGATGAGGGCGATGTCATCCGAGGTAATCCACGTGACGTTGACACCTGTTGCAGGAGCAATAAGGGCGGGGTCAATCTTCCGGTATAGAGCTGGATTTATTGGTGCTTGGCTATGCTTAGACGCCACAATTATCAGAGTGTCATCATAGATCTTTTTGGCTTTGAGGGCGGACACGACTTGGCCTAGAGAGTTATCAACGAAGTCGATAGCTTGGATTAGGGGTGGCGTGAAGTTCTGGACGGTGCTATTGGTATAGCCGTTTATCTTCTGGGCAACGGAGACTGCTTGGAAGTTGCCGCCAAAGAGGGATGGCGTTGTCGTGAGGCCTTTGCCTTGGATTTCAGAATTGGCAGGGGTTTTGCCATCAATCCAGTCAAGAAAGGCACCGACGTGGAGTTTATCGTAGGCAATTGTCGTGTTGATTTCAGTGGGTACAGCGTTGATCTCAGGGAAGTAACCGACGGTCAGACCCTTACCCGAAGGACCACGAACGATGTCATACGCAGGGTGTTTGTCCGCATAGGCAGTTTGCTTGCCACTGGACTCGACAAGTTCAAAGATCGTATTTACACGGAGGCGACTATGGGGGTATATTTCTTGACAAACGCCATCGACAATTTTTTGAGGTAGGTTGGCCGGGTTGATGCCACCAGAGAAGAGCTCGGTCTTGTTGTAGTCTAGGTCTTCGGTGTCGCCGACTATACTCCTTTGTCAATATGCGGACCAAAAACAAGCACTCCTTGACGCAGAAAACTGACCTTCAGCTCCCGGGGGACCTTGGCAATGTGTTCCATTGACGGAGAATGGTGGATAATAGTCGCGGTACCAGATATCGTCATACCAAACACTAGTGGTTATCGGGCTGGCGCCGGTGAACTGAGCCACAGCGCCAGGAAATGAGTCAGAAGGTGCTGAAGTATAAGCATTCGTATACTCATATCCAGTCTCTAGGAGTCGTGCAAGTGTGGAATTTGGGCGTAGGGTTACGTATTTGCCCACATCACTGCTGTGGAAGCCATCGATACTGAAGACCGCAACATGATTGTATTTGTTAGACCAAGCAAGTATGACTGTTGCTCTGTAGAGCACAGTAGCGAATATGAAGCTGAAGGAATACATGGTCGAAGGATGCCTGAGATGTTCTCGTGTCCACTCGGCCTCCAGTGAGGTGCAAAAATCCCGGTTGGGAAATTCGAGTTCTTATGTTCTTCAGCCATCCTCAAATTTGGTGTACCAGCTCCACCATTGATGTGAGAAGAAGCATGCACAATGTGGTAAAAGCAATAGTAATGGAGACATGTTGAATGCAGGAGACACCGGTCTGGAGCTTGAGGTTACCGGTCTTGGTTCTGCTTTGTCTCCTTCCTGATGGGTTGAAGTGTGGTGAATATCAGCTTGCACGTGTGTTAGCAATAGTGTGTGATTGCTGTTACTTGCGGTACTTGGCATTCATGGTCAAAAACCAAGTCTGCCTTATTGAATGCTTGAGGTGCTTTAGAGGGGTACCCTAGTGCCCGCCCCTCGGGCTTTCCGCCCTTCCTCGCTTCGGCCGAGAAACATGAAATAACCTCAATAGATCAGGCAGGAAAGCCACCTCGGAATCCTCGCCCAGTATATCGCCATTGTTGCTAAGAGTTCAGCCAAATGTCGCTCTAACTTTTGACAAAGCCCCTGGAGCATACCCTTATCTTTAGGGGCCCAGGTTTCCTTGGCACGCTGAAAACGTTAGCGCAATCCAAGATTAAGGTAATCGCGTCAATCTCGGAGGCGCCTTGAACGACCACGCGTTGCCTTGCCGTATGATCAGTACGGACATTCCTGATGGAAATGAACGAACTGGATGAGACAAGTTGCTCCCGCTAATAGACAACAGTTGCATGGATTTGGAGCTTGCCTTCCCTTGGAACCATCCATTGGCGCCCGCCGCGAGCTGGTACGCTGCTGATAGCGATGCTGTTCCGAGCCCGGTCTGTCCCAGCGGTACAGCATTCACAGCGAAAGCTACAGATATGTCTGCTAGCGAAAACCTATCAAACAATATAGTAAGCAATTTTATATCTGCTTATGCAGTTGAGGAAGCTATATGCTTCGATAAGCATTGGCGGGTAAACCAAGTCACCAGACCTGCAGGATCGATGAGCGATACTGGCTGTGAATGAAAGGCTACCACTGGTGTTTGAGAATCATGAGCCCTCAAATCGATTAATGCTGCATAAATTGTAGGGCTTGTATTGGATCGAAGCGGCAAGATTGCGCCCAAGAGTGCCGGGACGCCGTGTAGCTGCGGCAGGTATAGGCATCCAGCATAAGCAAGCTTAAGTGAGCTGTGTTCAGCTTTGCAAGAGTTGCCTATCCCAAGACGAAAAAGAAGCGCATACAAGATGAAAATAATTGGCGCGATAAACAATGGCCCCCCCACAATTTGTGATTCCGAAATTCCATACACATCCGAACAAGCAATAGGAACTTTTGTGAGAAAAGATACTTTTTAACAGGTCATTGTGAAATTAATAGAACCGATGTACAACACTTTGAGAGGAATCAGTCACAAGGGGGAGGGAATTGTTTTTCTTTTTTCTGCACCCCTTAAAAGCGATCCCAAACCTTCTTGCATATACCAATACTACCTCACCTACCTATCCGCATGTCCCCGGTTGTGGCTGTGACATGCGGCACCTCCTCTCCAGTCTTTTACTCTGTTTCATGTGGGTCCTGATTTTGAACAGAAACTAAAGACCTTCGGCGTCTTCCCTCCTTGACCTGTACACCGAAAATGAACAATAGCTCACTTGCCGCCACGTGCAACAACCTGTTCGAGCCTTTCACAGGAAACATTGAAGCCGATCCAGATATCGCAGGTAAAGGGGTAAGAGCGGATTTACTTCGCAAATAGCTTGGCTACTTCCATTAACCAACATCCCTTAGATTTTAGTTGGCTTTGCAGCCTCTGCTTGGATTACGCTCCTGTTTTGCGTTATATACTATTGCATCAATCCAGAAGTCTCTTTCACCGACATCGTTGGCCAAGATGCCCCTGTTCATCCCGTTGACAAGCTATGCTTAGACAAGTTGTATGCTTTATGGACTCAGGCTGGTCGAAAACCATCTGACAAGTGGGCTGAAGCTATGCAAAAAAGCCGAGCTTGCGTTCAGCGATCAGCAATGCATCATAAGAATCACGATCCTCCTGAATGGATATAGTCAATTAAGTCTCAAAAACACAAAACCTATAACGGTCTACAATTGGCAAATAGCAGTGGATCTTGCCTGGTTCTCATCGATTACACACTTGACAACCCTAACTTGTCTTCGGCACTATTTTCGACAACGACGAGCTCTAAGCACTTTCAAAATAGCTTGCATGGCCGTCAATGCTGTGATCCTGGCTGTATCCATTGGTTCTACGGGTTGGGTATCCTCTAATCAGGGGGTCCCTGCACTGTGTCTGTTTGACACCAGCTGGATCCGTCAGGATATTGACGCGCCCTCGGCGGCAATCTACAACGACTTATACACCGCGATTACAGCGACCTTCTTGACTTTTAGCTATCTGACTCGTATAATCCAGCTTTGTCCCGAAAAGTCGACGATCAGACGTTACTTTAATATTTCCGTAGCCTTCCCCGTTGCTGTTCCTGATAGGTTGCGAAGGTCCACAATGGAGCGGGTTCTTCAGTCATCGAAAAGGCTGCTATTCGTGGATAGGTTTGTAATAGCCTCTCTTTAGCCGTTGCTGCAGACCTCCTATTCATGTTTCCTTACAACGATACGGTGATCACAACTGTGATACGGTGATCACAACTGTCAATCTTGATTTCCAGTTGGTAGATGTCGCTATTTTCATACGTAAAACAAATTCTGAAGCGTGCAGCTTGAGAATAAGCGTGCTCTCAAGGTAATTTTTCCATTATCGTGAAAATTAGCGAGCTGTCGCCTAAATAGGCTAGCGTTAGGCACAATGGTAGGTAAATATACCCATAGAATTTTCGCTCCGCCTGATTTTTTTCTGTAACGCAAACCACGATTTTCTCTAATTGTACAAGTACAATTATATTTACCGAGTGTTTTGTGTTTGTATGAGTATGTCAAATACCATGGGGCTTGGTGTCGTTGGGGCTGGTGCTGCTGGTGGGGGCGGAGATGAAGAGAGGAGAGGAGGGGATGAGGAGAGGAGAGGAGGGGATGAGGAGATGGGAGGAGGAGATGAAGGTGTGGGGGTTGGGGAGGAGAGTAGTGAAGAGGAGGAGGAGAATGGAGGGAAAGGTAAGATGCTCATGCCCTGATATATTCTTTCAAGCAGTCAATTCTTGCGTATCCATGCTCTTTCTACATAGAGATAGTGTTCTCTATCAACTTCTCATACTATCAAGACTTCATGTATGCTATGGAATTGGATAACAGCTGACTCTCTATACTAGTGACCTCCGGAAAGCGCCGCCGCCGCCTCCCTAAGGCGGATTGGGACGCCCTTCCCGCGGAGGAGAAGGCACGAATGAGGAGGGAGAGAAGACAGCATCAGAAGGAGAAGAAGCAGAAGAAGCAGAAGGAGATGGAGGTGGAGAAGGAGAAGGGAAAGGGAAAGAAGAAGGAGGAGAGGAAGAAGAAGGAGAGCGCCGCCGCCCCCACCCAACCAACACCAGCTCCCCGCCCATCACAACCCCCCTCCCGCCACCATCCTTACCAACGTCGGGGCCCTCGCGCCTCTCAAGCTCCCCCGACCTACCCTCACCCCTCCAGCGTCTCCCCCCACGCCCCCAGCGCCCCCCCCAATGTCGCCCCGGCCTTCCCGCTCGCCCCCAGCGCCCCCTCCTACGCCGCCCCAGCCTCCCCCTTCGGCTACAGCGCCCCCCAATTCGCCCCCAACGCCTCCCCCTTCGGCCCCGGCGCCCCCCCCTTTGCCCCCAGTGCCTCCCCCTTCGCCCACAACGCCTCCCCCTATGCCCCCATGGCCTGGCCCTACGCTCCCACCGCATCTCCATACGCTGCCGCCCCCCCCAATGCTCCCACCGCCTTCCCCAATGCTCCCACCGCCTTCCAAAATGCTCCCGCCGCCTTCCCTCATGCTCCTATCGTCCTCCCCCATGCTCCCGCCCCCAACGAGAAGAAGGAAGCTGAGGAGAAGAAAGAAAAAGAAGAGGAGAAGGAGAAGAAAGAAGCGAAGGAGAAGAAAGAAAAAAAAGAAGAAGAGAGACAGGAGAGAAAGGAAAGGAAGGAAGCAGAGAGGAAGAAGGAAAGAGAAGAAGAAGAAGAGAAGAAGGAGAGAAAAGAGAAAGAGAGAAAAAAGGAGAAAGAGGAAGAAGAAGAAAAGAAGGAGAGGAAGGAAAAAGAGAGAAAGAAGGAGAAAGAGGAAGAAGAAGAGAAGAAAGAGAGAAAGGAGGCAGAGAGAAAAAAAGAAAAGAAAGAGGAAGAGGAAAGAAAGGAGAAGAAAGAGGCAGAGAGAAAGAAGGAGAAGGAAGAAGAGGAAGAAAAAAAGGAGAGAAAGGAAGCAGAGAAAAAGAAGGAAAGGAGAGAGGAAGAGGAGAGAAGAGAAAGGAAGGAGAGGAGGGAAGAGGAAGAGAGGAGGGAGAGGAAGGAAGAGGAGAGGAGAAGAGAGGAAAGAGAGGAGCGCCGCCTGGCCGCCGAACTGGCCGCCGCCGAACGAAATCGCGTGCGTGCGTCTCTGGGTGGCCTAGCGGCCGCGACCGAAGCACACTTCGCCACAAGGCGAAATGAGCTTGTGGCTCTACGAGAGCAGCAGAGCGGCAGTGGGTGGCGTCTCTTGACCGACGCCATTGCGTTTCTTGACGGTGGCGTCGCGGCTCAAGTCGGCCAATGGCGAGCAGAAGTAAGCGCCGAAATTGGCGCTACTCCAGAAATCGAGCTGTCTCGGCGTCTCCTAGCAATAGAGACGGAGACGGGAATGCTCCTCGCCCGCGGCCTCCGAGACCTCCCCGCCCCCACACTCGCCATTGCCCCCCCGCCCGCGCCCGCCCCTGCTACCGCCCCGCCCCAGGCCCCCGCCTTCTACTACATCACCAACGGCCCCGCCAACGCCCCCCCCGACGCCTCCGCCCACGCCCCCACCAATGCCCCCAACAACAACAACGCTATACAGCGTTGGGCGGGAGAGGTGCAGGTGGGAGAGGTGGAGATGGAGGACGCCGGGGACGAAGAAACCCTCGTTGACTGAGCTTTTTTTAATTTGCACCAACTTTGCTAAGCTTGCTTTTGCTTTTTTTTCTTCTCGTTCGTTCGTTCTTGTTTCTATATAATTAATATCTTTTTTTGCTTGTACTACCTGAATTGAAACATTGCTTTTGAGCTTTAAGCGTGTAGAGTGTTCTTTGCTGTGATTATTACTATTTATCTATTTATCTCAATCTCCACATGCTAATGGGTACCTAATTGGTTGGGAAAGTATTTATGATAGCGAACAATTTATACCGGACGAACGCTGACAACACTTTACTAGGTACCTTCGGGAACCATCTTACGAGGAACACAGTAGAGGTAGTATTAAATAGTGGTCCGGAAGCCCGCGAGTCTTGGCGTAGAGATTTGCGGGCTCCTGGACCACTATTCAATATTACCCATGTTACGACCCGGTAGCGAATGTTGATGCTTTTCAGGACGACATGACTGAGTAGCTCCGGGACCCATCTTACGATGAATATGTCCCGGTAGCGAAGGTTATATGTCAAGATATACACACGATATTAGGAATCGGGTAGCCAACGGATTAATTTCTTCTACCGAAGGTTGGTCCCGATGGTGAAGGTTGATATTGTTAAGAACAATATTATACTAAGTACCGGAACCCATCTTACGATGAATATGTCCCGGTAGTGAAGGTTATATGTTGAGATATACACACGATATTAGGAATCGGGTAGCCAACGGATTAATTTCTTCTAACGAAGGTTGGTCCCGATGGTGAAGGTTGGTATTATTTAGAACGACATGGTATTTACCACCGTTGTGTATTAAGTCATCGTGTATTCTAGGACCGTCATTTATAAGCTTAGTAATATTTTCTCCTTCCTATCTACATTAATATGTATTGACTATAGAGTTCTATGAATATCAGCAGCCTCCATCCATAGATTCTAGATCCCCAATCTTTTGTAGCTTGAACCGTGATATACGTTTCCGGACGGCTGTCTCAGATCTGACCCTCTTCATAACCACACATATAGCGTGAAGATGATGAGAGATGCCGAAGCAAACTCAAGGATTTTAAACCTTTGTATGTCCCCCTCTGTCACCGCTTGAAGCTTGGCCAAAAAGTCCACAGTGAATTTCACCCAAGTACCATGAATATGGCAGGGCTACATCAATCACTTATAACTTATTCAAGTCCACAGTGAATTTCACCCAAGTACCATAAATATGGCAGGGCTACATCAATCACTTATAACTTATTCAAGTCCACAGTGAATTTCACCCAAGTGCCATAAATATGGCAGGGCTACATCAATCACTTATAACTTATTGCCCTTTCAGCCCCCTGTATACTACCTTGCCCTCAGCACCTCTACCTTCTCCAAACCACTCGTCACTATGTCGACCTCGGTCTCCGAGACGTCGCAGACCACGCTCCAGGCTAGGCTAAACTACCCCTGCGATTCGTCGTGCGTTGGATCGTCCCGTATTATGCCGTTTCGATGTCGATAATCGTATTGTAGTCTTTGCCTACTGGTCTTTCAACCATTTTTCTTTCTCTGCTTGTATATTCGCCTCTAAGCGAGCAAGATAAGATTTTGTGGGCTCTGCTAATGTTGACTTATCGATTCTCGGCCTATCTTCCATATCGGTATCGAAGTCGAATAACGGGGCAAGGTCTTTTTCCCTTTGTGATTTCGTCGTATGCAGTTCATCCCATACGCGGAGGCTGTCTTCCGATTGGTACTGACCTTCATCTTTTCTGCCCTGTTGATAGTCGATCTGTCTATGTTGAGACTTTATCTGCCGGTCTAGGTCCTCACGCTCATCGCTTTTACGTTTTAGTCTCGATCCAAGGTCCGTCCTTTTGGCAACGGCCTCCTTATTCTCGGCCTTGGCACTTGTAGCATCAGCCTTTGATTGAGGTAATTCTCGCTCGGCTTCAACCATTCTGTGCCCATCTAGCCAGAATTGCACATCTTCATCGACCAAACCGTAGGAGCCAAAGCGTTTGCATGCTTCCCGGATGCTTTCCTCCCATAGAATATCCTTGAAATCGGGAGTGCTGGTTGTAATATTGGAATATCCAGCTTCCATGATATTGAGACCGCCATAACACCAATATGATGAACAAAGAATCGATCCTACAACCTCTGCTACCCTCGCTAATTTCGGGTCTCTTTCCCACACAGGAAACAAGGCCAGTTGCCATACCTCTGGAAATCCGAAGCCTTCTTGGGTAGTTGGTTGACGTGTCATAGCATTGACTACGCCAAAAATAGCCGTCGTGCCGTCATTATTACGATGGTCTTTTAATCGTTTGGATATATTTTGTGACCAACCAACTTCCATCGGACATCGCTGGAAACGAGTCGAACGCTCGGATGCGGGGACATTGTTGCAGTATATGGATCGAAACTCCTTCAGCCACTCTTCCCACCTCGGGTTTGGGGGTTCTCCACTGAATCTGCGCTTGCCTAGCTCTGAAGCGGATTTCAAGGGTCTGAAGTAGTAATCAACTTTGCTGTTTTCCGTATGATCTGCAGGCTTATTTGCAATGTACCGCTCCACCCTTTGAATCAATCTTTCGGCCTCTTCGGACGATAGAAATTCACCTTTCCCAGGTACCCCAGACAATGCAAGACCTCCTGGTGATAGCGACCTTGTGGGTATATTTACGTAAATTCCAGCGTACGCAACACTGGTTTTCATACGGCGATTGACAAACGCCTTGACCTCGCGGTCATTTGCATAGTCGAATGCGAGTGTGTTTTGGATTAACGATTTGATAATACAGTCCGGTAATTGCATTAATAGATTGAACGTGTAGTAGGTGTTTTCCACCTCTTCGTCTTCTATAATCGCATACCACGAACAACTCGTACTTCCCTTGCCTATGCTGGCCCATCTCCGACGTGCTTCTTCTAAGATGTACCCACGCAAACCCCATCTTTGATGAGCGATAAACGCATCCATCATTCCCCGCTGATGTTGCGTCCGAAATGGATCTGTGGGGTGAGCATCCGGAGAGAAGAGCTCGATTGGGGTTGGGGCTTTGGGTGTAGGTGCTGGAGGAATGTGATTCTTCGGATGGTTTGGAACAATCCTTGGTTGCCGTAGTGCAAGGTTAAGACTCTGACTCTGATTGAGCTGGTCCTGTAATGCTGCTTGAGCCTGTGCAGCTTGAGAGGCCGGAGCTTGTCCAGAAGCTGATGGCTGCCAGGAGGCCGAGGGCAATCCAGATGTGGCTTGCATGACTTATTAATGCTTGGAAAGATTCAGAAAGTCTTGCCGGTTTAAATATCTTTGACGGATATGACGGGCTAAAACACTGATCAATATCCACAGCTGGGTTCTGCTTCGTCAGAAGAATTTCGTTTCTTGACTTAAGTGCGTTAAGTTGTAGAAAGTAGCAACAATCAGGCTGAAAACTATCTGCTGGAAGCTCAGAAATCCTTCGCCGTCGGGTTGACTGGTTAGGAGTGCAATGTCTTTGTGTATTTCCATCCTGATGTCTCGGTTGTAAGCTGGGCCGAAGTTAGCGCGTAAAATTTTGCAAGAAAGTACAACTTCTCCCATTAGACCAAAGAACTTGAAGCAGACGTTGATTGTGAATCTAATCTCTTTCATTTCGTCTGATCAAGTACTGTCATCATGGCGGAGAATTTGAGCAATACCAGCTTGGCAGCGCTGCTCACAGAACTCACTGAGATTGTTCAGACTTTAGTGAAGAAAGATCTGAGCAACTCCGGCATGGCAACGCTGCTCACAGATTTCACTGAGCTTGTCCAGAAAATAGTCAAGAAAGATGTGCCGGGCGAAGTGCGGCTGGAGCACATGGCTGTTACCCTTGAAGGAGTCACAGACGATCTCAAGACCTATTGCTCTAGTTGGAAGACTGCTACTCAGCAAGCCGAAGATGGAGCAAGGCAAGTGGCACAAGGAAACGAGGAGATAGAGGAGACGAAGAAGCATATGGTCAAGAAGAACGAGGAGCTAGAGGAGAGGAGAAGACATATGGCTGAAATGGAAGTGCAGCTGGAGCAGAGGAGAAAGCAGATAGACGAGCAAGAAGAGCAGTCACACAGACGAGCATCGGAGTTGGAGGCGAGAGAAAGGCTGTTAGATGAGAGGATGGCAGACCTAGAGAAGAAAGAAAAGCGCTTGCAGCAGCAGTCGGCAGAGTTTGAGCAGATTGAACGGAATAGCAGAGACGAGCAAGCCCGCCTACAGGCCGAAGCCGCAGTCAATGAATCCAAACAGTTGGAGCTCGAACAAGCACATAGGACATGGAAGCAGGAGTCGAAAGCTGCCCGTGAAGCCAACAACCGAAGGTCAAATGAACTTGGGAGACGAGAAGACCAACTCAAGACCTTTCAACAAACCCTAGTTCAGTTGAGTGAGAACGTGAACAACAACCTTGCTGCCGTCAAAGAGGAGCATAATGCAAATAAGCAGCTTTTGCCAGTCATCCAAACGAAGCATCAAAGAATGAGGAAGTTGAAAGATAGTCTTGAACAGACGTCAAATTCTTGCAGTAGGCAGTTAGAGGTCATAGGGGGTTCAACACAAGTGATTAACAGATATGAAGTCCACCACGCCCAAAAACTTGTAGACCTGAGAGAAAAGATTAGTTCTTTATCGACGGTTTTGAACAAGCAAGCAGAGCAAGCAAAGGGCATTCCTAAGGATATTCAAGTTGCAGAAATCGAATATGAGAAGCTCGTTACCGAAACGGAAAGCCGACTTCGTAGATTTTCAGCAAGCATTGACGCCGTCACAGCTACTGGTAGCCGGCTAGACGCAGTCACGACCAGAATTGACAAGGTCAGAGACAACAGCAACCAGCTGGGAATAATCTCGACCAAGATTGAGACAGTGACAGCCAACAGCAGCCAGCTAGAAGCAGTCTCAACTGCGATTGATAAGGTCACTGATGCGAGCAGCGGTCTAGTCGCGGCCTCGACCAAGATTGACAATGTCACCAAGGATAGCGGGCGGCTTGACGGGATTTCGTCAAAGATCGATGATATTACCAACTTCGGCAACGGCCTCGACGAACTCTCTACCAAGTTTCAGGCGTTTCAGCCTGCCGTAGTTGAGACGTTACAAGAGCTTACTGACGCCATGTCAAAGGCTAAAGCCGATGCTTCAGCGGCTGAGGCTGATGCGTCAAAGACTAAAGCTGATTGCCAACGCAGCCTCGTCCATCACAGTGTCTCGCGTTACGAGGAAAGCCGAGCTAAACGAGGACTAGGCCCCGGTTCGCCAGAGAAGCCGGTATCGAAACGTCGTCGTCTAAACTCGGTTGGATCTGCCGGGATGCTGACCAACTTCGGTCCACCGAAGCCATTGCCAGAGAATATCATGGACAGAATACCCTCCCCTCGCAATAGAGGCAGGGTTGTTCGCCACGAAAACGCGCGGAGGGAGGTCGATACTTCGCCGACAAGGACTCCTGCATCAAGAGCTTCAGGCCTGTTGGGATCTTCTATTAATGATAGCTCGTCGATGGACCCTGCTACAGCAACAGGGCAAACAATCTTCAATCCGGAGTCTTCCAGCCCGGGGACGCTCTTACAGTCGAGCCAAAGTACTGTTTCAGCTACAGGTCCTCCAGGTCTTTCTGGAGCTTCTGATGAAGCCAAGGACGTCTGGAGACAGATTGAGTTTCCTACTAATTGGGACATAGGGGCTTCGCAAACGCTACTCCATGGCTTCAACAAAGCCACTGGTAAGCATGTCGCGTTAAAGTCTCGGCCCGCTGGATTGCTGAACAGTTCATCTGCTCAACCAAACTGCTTTCTATGCAGAGTGTCAAAGACGAAGTCGGCTCTCGACAATGGTGACGATAAGTCTTGTTCTAATTGCAAGGCAAAAATGTGGCCATGTGTGCGTGTTTCTTTTATAGCCGACGACCTTGCCAACGTCGAATATGACGAAGATGGAGAAGGGAAAAGGTGGAAGTTGACGGTTCGAGAAGATTGATTGAGGTAAGAGGACGAAGGCGGTTTTGGTCGATCCATTGCTTTTGATAATAGCTGAAGATGATTCGCAAGAGTCAGAAGGCTTGAAGATTGCTATTGGTTGAGACGAAGGGGACGAACGCCGTTTCTTTTTGTTTTTTTTTGGGAACTACTGCTTTTGATAATAGCCGATGATGACCTCGAAAGAGGCCAGAAAGCTTGAAGATCGCTAGTATGTTTTGGGCGGACGAGAGATAGATATTGCATGCTTTTGAGAAAGCCATGAGTTCTTCGTGAGCAGAACATGGATTGCTCACTAGCATTTGGCTGAAGCGAATTGTTTTATACATGTGCTGAAAGTGGGTTTAAATTCCCTGGGCTAGCCACCCTCATTGCATTCATCGCTATATGCGATATTGCAAAGAGGGACGACTTCAGATTAATTTTGCTGCTGTGATTCAGACTGGATCACATTCAGGGGTAATCAGGGGTATCACTCAGCCCTACGTACCGTTCGCATAAATTCCTTGAACAACACTCATCAACTCCTTCAACCCTGATCCACCTCGAGAGGTCTGCGCTACACATAGAATCCATTACTTTTCCGTGTGAGAAGGTGAAGGATTGATGGCGCCAGGTTGTCACATGAGTGGTCATTTTCCTCTCCCAAGGCAAGGTCCAAAGTCTTCTCGGGTCGTGTGCGATGCGCAAGCATGTTCGTATCAAGCTGGGCAGACAGCATAGTAAGAGGAGCCGTCAAGAATTTCGCCAGCTCTTATACAACGTCGTGCATACAGACCAGTAAACTCCACGAGTAACCAGCGGATGGTCCAGTCAAGTGCCTTCTGGAGGGAGACGCAATATTCATTGCAGAGAAGATGAGAATGTCGAGATGCTGGGCTTGTCTCGTTCGCAAACCACATATTAACTGGCACGAGACTATGACTTCAAAGAGACTGGATGAAGAGGACAACAGAGGTTTCGGCGTATTCATCAGGGACGCCCTTGTCAAGAAGAATAAGATCATGCACTGCCTTGTATGATCAAATAGATGGACGGACTTGAAAAGAGGAAGGAGGATAGGAGAGATGTAGTTGCAGAGTGTCGAGTTCTTTAGGTGGGGCAGGGGGCGCACGCCACCCGCCTTCCTTGGCTTTGATACCCAATCATCGAAGACAGCTCTTCGAACTAGCAGGGATCTAGGGTACCGTTCACATTACGTTTTCAAGATGATATAAATTGTGCAAAGTACGAGGACTGCAAAGGTGGAATGTGATAAGTTGTTCAAGGATCTATACGTGTGGCGAAGCAGAACGATCCAAGCTCGATGGAACTCGTTTCTTTATCATCAGTCCCAACTTTTCGTTGGTGGCAAAGAGGAACGGTACAAAAGTGTTATGAACATATGACCTTAATGTCCCTTGAAAGCCTTCACTCTCAATCGCTAAGTCACGTTCATGCGTGACGATAGTCGCACATAGTATGATGATATAAGCTGCAGAGCCCGAGTATCTAGGATGTTTGTCCGAATGCTGCGAATATATATTAGGGTTTGCAGCCATTGCAGGCAGTCTTAAACGGCGAAAGTGCTCAGGTGGCGGAAATGAAAACATGTTAGTAGACTCATACTAAGCAAAGATGGCAGGCTAATTCTAGAATATGTATATTGCAACGCGCTGCCCCGAGATTCTGAATTCGATCTTACCGGATGTCATGCGTCTATCAGTCTACCGGGGACGATAGACATGAAAATGAAACGATCACATCAGCCATGATTCGCCAGAAGTGTTTTGGAGTGATATCAAGGACTCCTCAACCGGCATGCGAATACCGAGACCAGATTGAACTTTGTGGTTGATATCTTGAAAGTTCTGACGAGAAATTCAGCGGGATATCATACTTCCCAGGTCATCAATGGTTTCTAAAGATGTACTGCAAGTTCTTCAACACCGTGTTGCAATATGATTGTTTTGATTATTCTGGATAATAATAGCTTACTTTATAGATTTGAATCGACCAGATTCCATAATATCTATGTCATCTGGAGCTTTCACTCTCTTTTCTTCTTACAACATATCTGTACAGGCAAATTTCGATTCTACCGCATGTATGTATAAGACTCTTCCAGCATTTACATTCTTCATTTACACACTCTACAAACATCTAGACTCCTCTAAAGGAGCATGTATAGTTGGCAATTTTGTGACATTTCTTCTCGAATTTACACGTCCGCCAACTGCCCTCCGCATGTGGCATCGGTTGGGTGTTCAATCAATACTTTGCTTGAAACGATCGATCGACTTGGTAGAATGGATAGAAGTGGGGCTTCCATTGTACGTTATTTCATTCGTGCGTGGTAGCATGTATTAGAATATACGAATGGTTGAAATCTCTTTTCATTGTTCACAGTCTTAGCAGAGATCTGTTATTTGATAGACAAGCAGGCCCCTGGGGAATTATCCCCTACAGATGAACATCAGAAAACTTCCTCTAAGTCAGTTAGCCTCTTCCTCTCGACTGCAGGCTATTCTCATGATGTACTAAACCTTGATAAGAAAGCTAAATTTTGGATAAAAAGTTTTTCACTCTCTATTTTAGACCCATATACAACTCACTCGATCCTACGATAACCTAAGATGCTAAAAAACCAAAAACAACATATGACAAAGAGATCTGTCTGTACGCCTGTCCAAGAAGAGCTTGACTTTGTCATAAGACTTAGAGTCTTCGCCAACCCTTGCGTCTGATGAAGTCATGGAATTTTGTAAGGGGCCAGAGCTTGAACAAGCAATGGAGTTCTTTGTCTTTATGAGAAATACTAGGGAAGCTTTTGGATCACTCATCATCTTTGTAATAATGATTCATATCTTGAAGATCGATAACAATGACAATTGTCAATTGACTACATCTAGTTGCACACAATTCATTTAATATACGTGTACTGTTTGTGGATTTGAATTGTGAAGTTGCTTTTCAAAGAACATCTTTCTTCATTCATCACGTTTGAAGGATTTCGTTTTCGGCGTAAACCTTTCTTTGGACCGCCCAGAATACGAGGGGGATGCTCGTCGATTTTGGTAGGTCGAAAATCTGGATTTGACAGAAACTGAAATAGCCTCTGTGAAAGTTGCGAATTTTGGGCATATCGACTTAGGGGTCAAAAATACAAATTTCATGAGATTCAAACAACCGTGATCAAGACTTGTTGGGACAGGATATATTGCTACGATTGGGTATTATACAATCCTTATGCACACCTGTTGCCACTCTAGCTCTTCTTGAAGCACGCTGGGTGAGATTTGCTTCTTTTAAGGGCTCTTCATGTACTTTGAAGTTGAAGATCTCTCCTGGCCATCTTCCATTCTGCAAGCATAAGCATACTTCAATAGGAATCTTCCTTGGTATGGTCCGCTTCGGTTCCGTTTCTTTCAATTTGCACGGCTTGGTGATTAAGAAATTTTTCTGTCCGGATGTGAAGAAAACGTAATGGTTGGACCGCATTCGAGATGTTGTCATCGTCGAGCAGAATTCGGGGGATATATTGCGTTGTGAGGAGGTATCCCAGGTTGCAATGATTCAAAAATCTGGTTCCTTCTTCACCCCCTTTCACCTAATAATCTGGTCAGATAGGCTTGATCATTGGTGCAAGGCGAATACACCCTGGTCCCTTGTAATTTCGTGGCCATTTCTAAGTAAAAAGAGTCATAACACAATATTTCCGAGGACAATTTTCAAAAGGAATTTTCGAGCAAATTTTTGGAAAATTTTTCATTTTCAAAATATGTTTATTTGGACATTCGAGTAGCACATTCGTATCTCTGATGGGTTTTTGATGTGGGAAATAGCATGTGAATCGTTATCGTCAAAAGTCACTTCTGACCCCTTTTACGAGCCATGCAAATTCTGGTGGCAGATCTGTTGACATTTGATCAATGATTAGGATGGTTGCTAGTTCTCTGGGTCATGAATTTCATAACCGTAGTAAGTGAATGATGATGTTCACCTCAAGTATTGAATGGTTTGGAAAGAATTTATACCTTTTCAGGGGCTCCCGCCCGCTGTCTGATGCACGCAGAATTGTTGAACAACATCGAAACATGTAATGGCCTTGTAATTTTCAACAGCACTGTGGTAAGGCTCATTCTTGACAAGCTAGGATATCTCTTGCAATACACAATTCCTTCAGAGGAGACAAAGCATATACTTCACGAATCCCTTGCGCGGTTGAACAGAAATCCATCGTGAGATGCAAAATCTTTGTAAAGGCGTATGAGAGAAGGACAGAAAGCTATGATCTCCATCAGAGCCCGTGTGTCTATCTTCTCGTGAATCGAATGTTGTAGCTGGATTTCTGCAGGAGCCGCGTTGGACCCATTACTTGATATTCCGCGGCCAGAAATGCGATTCAACAAATCAAAGTTTAGAGCAAGGTTTCTCCACCCGTTTGCAATCGATACTGAGCTTCGTATGTAAGTTGTATGAAGATCAAGTCGGGACGTAGAACTTTTGGTGAAGGCTGTGGCTCTTTCCATTTTCGGCCTAGCGTCGTTTTTCCGCAGACATTAAAACTTCTAGGCCAGGTCCAATTCAAGCCAGACAACTTTCGCCTCTGTGATATGAGTCCTTTCGGCCAGTATCTTTATGGCATCCACAGGCAAGACTCGTCTGTAGCCCGGAGCTGTAGCTAGAATTTTTTTCGCAAGTTACACTGACTTTGCCATACAAATGGAAAAAAATTCCAGCACCTTAGCACGAGGGTGGACGACTCCAGGCTCGTGCAGGAAGCATCCTTCCGTTGATGTTCATATGTTGGCTGTAGCCGAGAGTTATCCATAGCGTTGTGCTGTGGCTACAATTTCTTTTGCATTTCGCACTGACTTTGCCATACAAATGGAAAAAATTCTAGCACCTCAATACTAAGCTGGATGACTCTCGGCTCATGCAGCAAGTATCCTTCCATTGATGTTTCTATGTTGGTTGTAGCTGGGAGTTATCCATGGCCCAGAGCTGTGGCTGGAATTTCTTTTCGTTTGTATGGCAAAACTAGCATGAAATGCGAAAAAAAATTCTAGCATCTGAACACTAGGCTGGATGACTCTCGGCCCGTGCATCGAATATCCTTCTGTTGATATTTATAAGTTGCTAATAGCCGAGAGTCATCCATAGCCTAGAGCTGTGGTGAGATTTTCTTTTCGTTTGTATGGCAAAACTAGAGTGAAATGCGAAAAATTCTAGCACCTGAACACTGGGCTGGATGACTCCAGGCTTCTGTTGTAAGCATCCCTATGTTAAGTTTTATATGTTATTAAGAGCCGAGAGTCATCCATAGCCTAGAGCTGTGGTGAGGTTTTCTTCTTGTTTATATGGTAAAGTTAGTAGGAAAGGCAGAATAAATTCTAGCACCTCAACACTAAGCTGGATGACTCCAGGCTCCTGTAGTAAGCATCCTCCTGTTAGGTTTTATATGTGATTAATAGCCGAGAGTTATCCATAGCCTAAAGCTTTGGCTAGAATTTTTTTTTTCGTTTGTGTGGTAAAGTAAGCGTGACTTGTGGAAAATACTCTCGCACCTCATTGCTACGCTGGAGAACTCCAGGCTCGTGCAGTACACTTCTTTCTACTAATATAAATACGTTGGCAGTAGCCTAGAGTTGTCTGTAGTCTATAGCTGATAGTTGAATTTATGTTCAGTTAGCAAGAAAGTCTTAAAGAGTTCCTAGCACGCTTGGATATGGAGCTTCTCTCCCCTTACTGCGTATGGGAGATGATATATGTATGATAGATTATGCTTAAAGCATGTAAGCCCATCTAACGTGTCCTGGTATAGGAGTGTTAACTTTTCACTTCTCCGCAAAGTCTTAGTGTGAAAAAGGGGAAATTTTTAGCATCTTTCGTTTTAACACTGCTTGCTTCAGGCTCTCTCTAAAAGGATGTAAATAAATACTGGATGCTTTTAAGTGATTGGATGCAGTTGGAGCTTGAGGAAAACAGGGTCTGGACGTAGAATGTTTGGAGAAAGGCTGCGCCGATCTCCTGTTTCGGCCTAGTCTCTATTTCGCATGGAAATTGAAAAATTTCCACCCTATTCAGATTACTCTGGAACAACTTGCCTTGGTTAGGATCTATCATTCAAGTCTATATCTGAATGGCACCAACGTTCCAAAGTGATCCAAGCACTATTACTAACATCACAATTTTCTTCTGTTTATATGGTAGATTTAGTAGGAAAACAACTAAAATTTCTACCATTCGTAGATTACTCTGGAACAACTTGTCCTAGCTAAGATCTATCATTCAGGTCTGTATCTCATTGGCACTAATATTCCAAGGTGTTCCAAGCACTATTGCTGACATCATAATAATTTATATTTATTTGTATGGTACATTTGGTAGGAAAACAACAGAAAAATTCCACTATTCCTAGATTGCTCTAGAACAACTTGTCCTAGCTAAGATCTATCATTCAGGTCTGTATCTCATTGGCACCAATGTTCCAAGGTGTTCCAAGCACTATCGTTGACATTATAAATTTCTTCTGTTTGTATGGCGGATTTGGTGGTAGAAAGATAAAAAATATCTAACAACTTAATACCAGGCTGGAACAACTTGAGCTGTACATGAATTATTCTTTAAATCAACATGTTTATCACAGTGAAGTTCCAAGGTGTTCCAAGCACTATCGTTGACATTATATTTTATTTTAATGTCTATGGGCTTCCCTCCTAGCAAAACAAAGGAAAATTCTGACAGCTTGTTACCAGCCTGGAACAACTTAAGCTGTTCATGATCAATCCTTTAAACTGACATGTTTATCATAGTAATGTTCCAAGTTGTTCCAAGCGCTATTGCTGGTATCATATTTTTATTTCTATGGGCAATCCTCTTAGCAAAACAAAGCAAAATTCTAACAGCTTGTCACCAGCCTAGAAAACCTTCGGCCAACGTGGAATCTATCAATCAAACTACTAAGTATACTGGAGTAATATCTTGGGGTTTTCCACGCGGTGTAGCTAGCATTAGAATTAATCTTTGTTTATATAGGTAAAATTGGCAGCAAAACAAACAGAAAAAAAGAACACCTGAGTACCAGCCTAGACAACCTTCGCTCTATGCTAGAAAGATTCCTCAAAACTATATATTTACTCATGGAAAAGCCTAGACTTTTCCATGCGTTGTTAATATAGCCATGATTAATATTTATCTGTATGGGTAGAATTGGTAGCGAAACAAAAAAAAAAGTAATACCTTAGTACCAGCCTGGAAAATCTTCGCTCCATGCTGGAAAGATTATCCAAACCTATATGTTTTTTTCATGGAATAGCCTAGACTTTTCCATGCGTTATTGATATAGCCATAATTAATCTTTGTTTGTGTATGGTATCACAGTGCCTGCCAAGAATCTCCAAAAATGAACTAATAAGTTTAAAAGCCCAGGAGCACAGATCATCGTCCACTTGTCGCATTTCTCTGACCACTTTCCAAGCAAGATTTAATCACTTCTCGCATATTCAACTGCTTTGGTTCCCAGCATGCTCCATTCCTTCAGTTTACTAAAATTACTACATGCAGTTGGAATTTGAAAAGTCACTGTATTGGCCCAATTGGGGCATTGTTTTGACCAAATGCCTGCAACATTCCTCAAATGAGTTCCGATCGCAATACCTTCGCAAACTAAACAATGATCCGAAATGCGTCAGGAGCATGTGTAATTATTCACATGTGATGTGCCGCGTTTCTCTGACCGCTCTCCAATTCTATGTACATCTTCTCGCAGATTCAGCGGTCTTTTTTCCAAGCATGCTCAATTGATCCATGTTACTGAAGTAACCTGGGGCAATTTGAATCCGAAACTCGAGTACTGACCCTTTAATGGCAGATTGGGTCATTGTTTTCATCGAATCTACATTGCAACATTGCTCGAATGAAATCTATCATGTAACTGTCTCCATTCAAGCATTTTCATACTCGGATGGTTTTGCAATATCTTTTCAAAGCATTTGGAGTCTCTCTGCTCAATATAACGTCGTTGCATTCAAGGTTTTCCTCAGCCCCTTTTCCCAGCACGCTGAGGCTACCAAATATTCGAAATTGGTCAACCATGAGATCCGACCAATCTGAGGCTCGAGGAGGAAAGGCTATGGCCACAATCGATCTACGGTGACTCCCCAGCTCTTGATTCGAAAGTTTGAATTTGGTCATATGTTCAGCTTGGACGTGCAAATTTTCTGAATTTCAGAAGAACATCCCAGCTCATCTTGGAAGACGTAGGATGACTCGAACGGATGATTTCTTCTCCTAGGACCCTCGCAGGATGCCGGAAGTCGCTGTGTCCTCGAATTTCAATTTCTCGAAATTTGGCCCCTGTACAATCTGACAAAATCGACTTGGGACAGATGACAGAAATCTTGGGTCTCTGACGCACAGAGATGTCGATTAGGACTTCAGTGTCAAGTCTGAGACATCTGTACTGCAAATTTCGAGAACGTGGAAAATGTCAAAATTTTGAGCTGTGAAATCTGACCAAATTGAGTTTGAATAAACTACTGAATTTGGAGATTTCAGACCCACAGCAACGTTGGCTGGAAGGTCAGAGTCGAGTCTGAGGCATATGTACCGCGGAGTTCAAAGATTTAAAGAATATCAGATTTTGGAGAAAGTGACCCCTGAGTTGTGAAAAGTTGGAAAATATATAAAAGCTTTGGATCATTCTGGTATTTGTTGAGAGGAAACTTGATACTGGAAATCTCATTTTGGAAGTAAGTAGACTACAAATCTCGACTATCTACAAATGTCAAATTTTGGGAAAGTTTTGACTTCTAACATTGTGAAAACTTGCAGGGTGACTTTCAGCTGAGAATCGCCCTGATATTTGTGGAGGAGCAGCATTCCATTCAGACATTCATATGAGAAGCAACTGAATTATACATTTAAAATAATTGCAAAAAGTATCAAATTCCTGGATCAGTGTTGATCCCTGAGATTTTAAAAATTGTTGAAAGTTTAGCAGCCAAAAACTGTTAAGGAGTCCTTTTTAGAGAGTCTCTCCGATGCACTGTCTATCTTGGAAGTTGTTGTGCTGCAAAGTTTAAGTTTTTCAAGAATGTCAAATCCGCAAAATTTCTGACCCCTGATCTGAAAATTTGGAAGAGGTCCTAACGCCGGAGGATCATCATTGTACTTGTTAAGATATATTCTTCACCAGAATATGTATCCTAGATCAGCTGAAATGTAAACTTGAACAATCTCAAACGATGTCAAATCTGGAAATATCCCTACCCCTGAAAAGGTGAAAAAAAATGTCACAACGGAGAAACCCTATGCTGTTCCTTGCCGGGAAAGGATGTGATATTATTGCCATCTTGAGTACGTGTACTACAAGATTCAAGATTCAAGAATCTCAGCAAAATATCGAAATTTTGAGATTGTGTTGACCGTTGAAGTCTGGAATTAATGCAGAATGTTTCACAGCCAAAGGCCTTGCCAATACCTCAAATAACATGTTTGTATTGGAATATCTATCCTAAAAGTTATTCACCGTTGAAAATGAGCGAGTCATCTTTTAATGTTTTTCTATTTTTCAATTCCCCCTTAACCTCTGCTGCCCTTGGTGAAATCCCTGTCTTCACTAGATGACACATTCATCAAACATCGGGTGTTGAGACGTCCTTGAATAGCCTTCTCGCCCACAATGGGCTCGTGACGCCGAGCATCACCGTGGTATTTGTAGATGGTTAAGAAGCCTGGTGCAACCAGCTTCACCTGTGTCATCCATTGATCGATCAACTTTTTCGGCATTAGAACCAGCTCCAAAGCTTCCTGTCAACCAAGTGGTATTGCGTGCAAGGTAGGATCTTCCCTTTCCTTGCAAGTAGCTCTGAAACCATCGAATTTATCAACCAGTCAATTTGTCTCCAGACGCGCTTGACTTCTTCAGAAACTTCTGAAACATCCGCAAGATCTGTTCCTGAGGGACCACTTTGGCTCGAAGGTATCATCGCACTCTGGCTAGAGCGTTCGCCAGTTGCAGTGGCAGGGTCTATTGACGAGCTAGGCTGTGAGTGTAGCGCACTCTGTGTTCCAACAGAAGACCTTAACAGGCCGTGGCCTCCTGATGGAGTCCTTGCAGTTCCGGACGTCTGGGCTGGCCTTCGACGGGTAGGGGAAGAATCGTCCGCACGCCATAGTTTTGTGACCATGGTAACCCTACCTTGACCGCGAGGGGAGCGAACCGTGTCCAAGATATTCGCTGGCAATGGCTCAAGTCGTCCGACGCTGGTCAGCATTTCGGCAGATCCAACGGAGCTTTGACGTGCATGACGACGACGCTTTGATATCGGCTCCTCTGGTGAAGCAGGCTCCAGTCCTCGCTTGGCCAAATTTTCTTCGAAACGTGATTTACTATAGTCGAAAAGGGTACGTCGGCTATCAGCTTGAGCTTTTGCAGCTTCAGCTCGAGCAAGCCGGGTCACTCTGCCTTTCCCTCAATGCGACCAACTCGCTTCGCCTTATAGTAAAGCGCTGCTTAGCATTCACTGCTAGGGCACTCAAAGACGTAAGTGTCTACCGACGCTCTTCTCGTACTTCTCTTCTCTTTCTTCTCGTCTTCCTCCTTCTTCGCCTCCTCCTCCTCCTCCTCCTCCTCCTCCTCCTCTCTTCTCTGCTGCTTTATTTGATGTGAACCTTAAAGCAGATGTTCGACATTAGAACATGAAGGATTCCCACATCAGTGGGATGCATCGGCTCGAGCTTTTGCAGCATCGGCTTCAGCCTTTGAAGCAGCAGCTTGAGCCTTTGACAATGCTTCAGTAAACGTATCAATTATGGTAGTCTGAAATTGCTGGGATTTAAGAGATACTTCGTCGAGCCCGGTGCTAACCTTGGTGACATTGTCGATCTTTGACGAGACTTCCTCGAGCCCGCTACTGACCTTGGTCGATATTCCAACAAGTTGACGTTTAGTAGTGGTTAGAATGCTCTCTAAATCCTTCTCTACAGCTTTCCGTTCCTTGGAGATACCGCTTGCCTCTGGCGCTTGCTTTTCTAATGTCGTAGATAAAGCAGTAATTTCATCGTTCAAGCCTATAAGTGTTTCGCGTTCACCGGCTTCGAAATTGGCTAGCTCTTGTGTCGAGGTTCGTATAATATTGTATCTCTTCGTACAAGATTCCGAAAGGCTTAGCAGGTTTACCCTCAACTGCTTCATTCCTGTGCTTCTCCAGAATAACCGCATTAACCTGCTTGTCTTCATCCAGCTCCTGCTTCACAACAGCAAGGTTATTGTTCACGGTTTCGTTCAATGCAATAGCGGAATTAAGGGTGAGCTTCTGAGTTAGTTCTCGTTGGCGAAGTCCATTTGATCTTCGGGAGTTTGCTTTCTCGACTTTCTCGGCAGCGTCTTCTCTAGCCTCCAGATTGATCTGTGCTTGAAGTACTTCTGGCTTTGCCGACTCGATGACCGCGGCTTCGTTGTGGAGGCGGGCTTGCTCGTTTTTAGTGGCCAGTTTAGTCTGCTCGTGGTAACGTCGACAAGAGATTGGAGGTCTTCGGGTCGAATTCTTGAACGTAGATGTTCCTTCGCGTATGAAGCAGGACTGGTGCGGTGTATATTCGATGGTAATGTTGACAAGAGACTGAAGGTCTTCGGGTCGAAAATGGTTGACATGGTCGTAATTCGATGAGTGTAATAAGAGATGAGCTATTGAACGCTTTAGTAAGTTGCCAGTGTTGTGCTAAGCATGAAGGAGGGAACAGACTTTGAGTATGCCGATTCTCTGATCAGTCAACGTATCTCTCCAGGACCTGGCCCGTAAGAACATGTTGAGACTAGAGTGTATCATATATATAAAATGGATGATGAGTTATTGGTGGATAAGGTCATGGTAGATAATGTCTTGATGGATGAGACCTTGATGAATTTTGGATGAAGTATCGATGGATGAGATCTTGGAAAATATTTTGTTAGATGACCATGTAGAAGAGAAGAGTTATTTTGGGGGGGGGGGAAAGGGGGATTTATATATTACTTGATGAGGGATGCCTGGTAGAAGAACTTTGACAGTGAATGACCAAATGTATTGTCAAAGGAATGCGGCGATGAATAGAAAGTTTAATGCATTTTTCATATGACATGGTGAAGTTTGTGAATACGTACAGAAGCCAATCCTGAATGTAGGCGCTGGTGAAGTCTTTCCAATTCTGTGATTATTAGTCGGTGTCCCGAGAATGGAAGTAAATTCACTTTTGCGATATTCGTCGAGGATGGTATTGTAGACACTTAGCCACGGGACAACAATGTCAAAATAATGCAGAGAAGAGAGATAGTAGTGGCCGAAATCAGGGGCTGAATGGTCCGGCTCTTGTACTCTTAAGATGCAAGCAGCCCGCATGGGTGAAGAGGTTTTGGCCTTCTGGAAACAAATCAGCTTGCAGCTTTTGCTCCGCGTTCAAGTCTTTCACTATTGATACATCTCCTTCACCATCACGAAGTTGAGCTTCCATGGCTATGGCTGTAGCTGCAGTACCCGGGTGGCGAATAAATCCTGGATGTGAATAGCTAGAACTAGTATCGAATTATATGTGACGCCACCGGCAATGGCCATCACAGACGGTGATTCGATGGTATTCACGTCGCTACTCAACTCCCACAATAAGCACAACGCAACTGCAAATTGATCGTCCCTTGTCCTGCCCAACATATCTGTTTCTAGTACCTAGCAATCAATCTAGACCACTAGGTCCAACAAAACCTGTTAGACAAGGCCATGGAGGCACTGCTAGAAATCAAAAGAAGTTGTAATGCATATAATGGAGACATATTGAACTAGAAGGAGGAGTAAGGAAAGGCAAGTGCGTTTAAAGAGTGTGAGAGGGAAATGGACAAGAGATGGCTAAAAGACTGACGAGGCATTAATGGCAATGAAACGAATGAAATGCACCTGATATTTGAAAAACATGGAACAAAGGCCAGGAAAGTGGAAGGTGACTGTGCGGTTGAGAAAAGGAGAGTGAGAAGACTGAAGGCACCGCGTCAATAGTTTGAATCTGGGGGAATCTGCAGAAAGGTTTGGTCGATGGTGATACAGTTACGGCCACAAGGACCACATTCAAACAACGTTCGGCAGTACACGTATATATATATAGTGAGAATATGACATATATGGCTATAGCGAGGGACATTAGGATTCGGTTGGGGGTAGCGCGGAGATTTTCGGCAAAATATTCCACAAACCAATTCAGCCGAATCCAACCTCACGTTCTCCATTCAGCTCTCCCAGCTCTCCCAGATTATCAGTACACTGCAAGATGGGTCAAAAGCGTCTTACGCGTGCTCAGGTACAGCAGGAGCTGGATCAGATACTGGCTGGAATCCGAAGTTGTCACTCATACGCCGGGGATGTGCAAGCCCAAGTCGATGCTCAATTGGGCTCGATGTCAATTCCCCCCCAACAAGAGCGAGACAGACTCGAGAATTCTGAGCAGATGAATGAGTATTACAAACAGGTGACCGAATACCTCAAG
The DNA here is from genome assembly GCA_018257855.2 of Cladonia borealis. Lineage (NCBI taxonomy): Eukaryota > Fungi > Ascomycota > Lecanoromycetes > Lecanorales > Cladoniaceae > Cladonia > Cladonia borealis. Next base: position 598,764 of record JAFEKC020000013.1, read on the forward strand.
GCCCAAACAGCCAAGGAAGCAGAGAGATGCATGGCCCTAGAGGACGACTACAAAGCAGCGGAGCTGGCAGTCTTCAAGATGAGAGATGAACTGGAAATCCTCAAACTAAAAAAGACCGACCCAGAGCTTGACGACAGGCAACGGCAGATGCTTTCGAATCTCAAAGAGAAGCTGCTGGAATATCCGACTCTGTTAGGAGAAGTGACGGGCAACGAGACGTTTATGCAAGCCATCAAGAAAAGCTATGAGTTAAAGCTGGAAGAGTTCGAGATGACACTTAAAGGGCTGATGCATAATGTCTTCGAGCTTCCGATGACCTGTTCTAGGAAAGTCTCGACTTTATTGACAGACTTTGCCGAGACGACTCTTAAGCTAGCTATCAGCATCGTCAAGGATCAACACGAGGAGCTAGAGACTGAGCTGGGTGAGGCAAACGAGAGGTCAACACGGCTCGAGAAGCGAATTGAGCAATTGGAGGCAGAGGCAGAGAATGCAAGCGCGGATACCACAAGTCTCACCTCGGAACATCGTATCAGAGAGCAAAGGCTCACGAATGATATCGCTACCTTGGAGAAGACCCTTGAAGCCACGCGAGATGCCTACCTTACTGAAAATCAGACACATCAGCATGAGACGACAAAGTTAGTAGCACAACTTGAGAGTTCTCGAACGACCGCCGCCGCCGAAGTCAAAATTTTCAAGGGACAGACTGAATCCTATAGAGGAAAAGTCAAAGAGCTAGAGAAAGGCAAAGAAGCCCTTGAAGAAACGGTGGAAAATTGGCAGGCATATGTAAAGTTACACCGGCAAGAGCATGATGAGCTTGATACGAAGTACAAGGCCAATCAAGAGCGACTCAAAACTGCTAAAGGCCAAGTGCTCTCACTCGAAGAGAACCTACGAACTGAGAAGAATGCGGCCGTAGCGGCGAAAGTGACTGCAGAGCAGGAGATAGAATCACTACGCAAGAACGTGGTTGAACTCCAAGCGGCCGGAATGGAAGTGTTAAACGGGTTGTCAACGGCAACGGATGAGAACGCCACACTCAAAGCATCGAGTGAAAAGGCTATCCGTTCACTTCAAAGTCAAGTTTCCACAGAGAAGGCCGAGAAGGAGTCACTCCAGCAATCACATGAGTTCGAAATCCAAGCAGTCCAAAGTCAACTGTCGACGGCGATGACTGAGATTTATTCCCTCAAGCAATCGATTGCCCATCAAGCTCAAAAGCTCCAAGATGAGCTCGCAACGGTGGAGGCAGAGAAGAAGTCGATGAAGCAAGAATGGAAGGCTGAAGTCCAGTCTCTGGAAAGTAATCTAGACAGAGCGATAGATGAGATTCGTTCCCTTGGAAAGTCGGGTAATCATCAAGCCGAGTTGCTGCGAAGTGAAATTTCCACAATGAAGGCGGAGAGAGAGTCCCTTGGCCAGGAATGGGAGGAGACAACCCAGTCCCTCAGAGATCAACTATCGACTGCGAGAGATGAGAAACAATCACTCGAGCGGTCTTTCCATAGCCAACTATCGTCCGTAAAAAGTGAAAACGAGTCGCTCAAGCATTCATTGAAGAAGGAGATGCAGTCTTTCCAAACTCAATTGTCGTCCTCGAAAAGTGATCATGAATCGCTTAGGCAATCAATGGAGAAGGAGATGCAATCACTTCGAGATCAACTTTCAGCTGCGAACGAAGCAAACGAATCCCTTCGGGGTCAACTGTCTACCACTGACGACACCAATGAATCTCTTGTCAAGTCGAAGCAAGAACTGGAGGCCAGATACCGCAAAGCTACTGAGAGCTCAGCGTCAAAATCACGGCTCCTAGAATTGCATATTTCAATACTCGACAATTATGACTTGGAGGGTGCTGAGTCAGAATATATTTTGGCTGAAATGGAGAAATTGTTCGGCATGACGGAACAATATACTGGATCGACAACAGAGATGGTGAGCATGCCCAAGTACATGCCTGGAATGACACTCGTTGGCAAGGCCGCAGAACTTCCAGAGCCCAATCTAGCTGCTGCACGACGTTTATGGATATCCTCGCGTTGTGGTTCGCTAGCGCTGGATGTTGCTCAAGCTTTCTTTATGCAAGGAGAGATATCTTCGGCTCAATTTGCCTTACTACCATGGATTCACGCTTCTTTGAACCGCGCTGTCATGACGATTTGCGAGGAGTCAACGCTGACGCCCGATCTGGCCATTTCTTCGGCATGGATCCTACAAGGGCTCGTGTATACAGCTACAGTTGCTCGCGAGTGGTCAAGTGTATGGAATCCGAAGATCGAGGAGATATTGGCGCAGATGGCGTATTGGCTGGGAGAGCACGTTTCTGATGAAGCTTCCCTATTAATGGTGATGGTCGGTCAGGTCAACGAGATCGTGACAACCCATGAACCGCCTTCTACGTCAATCTCACCCAGTGTCGTCTCAGAATCACGACGCATCGATTCGGCAAACAGCAGCATTCCAGACGGCATGACTATGGTGGTCGACATCTCCGGTATATTTATCCTTTTCATGGCAGATGATAATGGTTTCATCTTTGGAGCCAATGAAGTGAAAATTATGGAGGTAGACGAAACTATGGGCATATTGATCAAATTTGAGCAGGTCGTGAAAGGTTTGCCAGCAAGTCTAATGGAACTCCGGCTGCTCGACCTCCACAGTCCAGTCGAGGTATCCAACAGGCATCAAGCATTGCTAAAGTCCGTATTGACAAAGGACCGCATCGAGTATACAACTCCATTTAAGAGACGGAGGCTGAGGTAAGTGTTAGATGGAGAAGTTATGGAGACGAGAGAGTAAGTGGTAAGTGATGAGCAGGGTGGGGCCTATTATATCACTGAGCTTCGTATAACCGCGATTTAATCGAAAGGGAAACGTTGCGTAGACGTGATGGCCGAGACGAGCAGAGGGGGCCGATTATATCACTGAGCTTCGTATAACCGCGATTTTATCGAAAGGGAAACGTTGCGTATACGTGATGGCCGAGATGAGCAGAGGGGGCCGATTATATCACTGAGCTTCGTATAACCGCGATTTAATCGAAAGGGAAACGTTGCGTAGACGTGATGGCCATGAGGCTTCATTCCAGTGTAAAGGAGAGTGCATTTGCACGATCCTGATCACATAAGGAATTGAAAACATGGGTTTAAACTCCCGAGCTAGCCACTCTTCATCATAGAATTTGCTACACGCAAAACTATGAAGAGGATGCCGCTGGTTGTCTTTCCAAAATTGGGTTCTTTCTATACGACATCAACTTTGCTTGTCTGCTTGATTGACAATAAAAATATATATCACTGCTCCATCTGCCCCATCGGTTCTTTCTCACCATCAATTTTACCAAAGATCGGTCGCTGAGTCTTGGTATTAGAATCCTACCTGATGTAGAATTGGTGGGAAAGGGGAGGTTGACCTTGAGTAACTGCCGAGCTGGCAGCATATGGAGACACGGCTAAGGCTTGTTCTCCCTTCTCTGCGGCTTTATTGAATGTGACTCTTAAAGCAGATGTTCGACATTAGAACATGAAGGATTCCCACAAAAGTGGAAAGCATTCTGGTCTCCTTGATGATATTTACTGGCAGACCAGAGGGCCAGCTGATGTACTTCCATTAAGTCGTGTCAACCTCCTCAGTAACCCCTAACATACTTCCTCTTTTCCTCTTTTCCTCTTTTCTTCTCTTCCCTTTTTCCTTTCTATTTTCCTCTTCCTTTCTCTTTTCCTCTTCCTTTCTCTTTTCCTCTTCCTTCCTCTTCTACTTTATCTAACCCTTGCGTCTCTTTCTTCCTCTTCTTTCCTCTTTTTCTCTTTCTTCCTCTTCTACTTTATCTAACCTTTACGTCTCTTTCTTTCTTCCTTCCTCTTTTTTTCTTCCTTCCTCTTCTATTTTATCTAACCCTTGCGTCTCTTTCTTCCTCTTCCTTCCTCTTCCACTCCATCTGAGCCTTGCTCCTCCCCGAAGCAGCGACGCTGGCCGTCGGAGGCGGGGACGACGGCTGGCGAAGCTTGGTAGGGGGCAGGAGCGTAGGGGGCGGTTGCGGGTTGGGGCTTATAGGAGGGGCGGGGGCCGGGGGAAACGCAGGGACGGTCGTAGGGGTGGTAGTGAGGAGGGGAGCCAGGGAAAACCCAGGGACGGTCGAGGGTTGGTAGCGGGGAGGTGGGCCAGGCTGACGTTAGGGGGGCTGGGGTGCTGCTGGGAGGCAACGGCGAGGCCCCGTTGGCGGTCGGACGGCGCCGGCAATGCTCTCGACCTTGAGTGACTGCCGGACTGGCAGCATATGGAGACAAGTTCATCTTCAGCAGTCGCCGCTAGGGCACTCAAAGACGCAAGTGTCCGGCCTCGCTCAGTGGGGGCCACTTCCACAGCGTGCCGACGCCATTCCCGCTCTTCTCTTCTTCTCTCTTCTCCCTATTATCCTCTTCCTCTCTCTCCTCGATCTCTCTCCTCTCCCGGTATTAACCAAGCTTATTATAATAATTGGATATCCATCCTCCCTCTTCTCCATCCTCTCCATCCTCTCCATCCTCTCCATCCTCTCCATCCTCTCCATCCTCTCCATCCCCTCCTTAATGAGGTACCTACAGCGAGGGCATCAAAAGGGGAATTGCCGGACAGCAGCACCGTGTCCCAAGATTTCGAGCTCATCGTTGCCCAACCCGCGTCTGAAACAGCGAATGTAATTACTACTACCACCACATCCCAACCACTGAACCTTCTTATAATGCAATTTTCTCTTCGACATCCCATATCCCATTGAAATCTGTCGGCGCCTTAGAAACTTCCCTCCTCCCTCGACGTAGTTCTTACTGTGTGGAAAAGTCGGGCTAGAGGAAAGCCTCGAGCGTGAGTATTTGCCTCCTCGCCCACAACACCAGGCTCTACAGTATTAGACATGTTAGTACAAGGACAATTATTGAGCTCTGACTTTGTATTCTAAGCGAGCATGTGTGCATAGAGCGAGCTTGCAACGGCTCAGTCCGTGGACTGGCCTGTCATAAGCAAAGAGCAGGTACTGGTACTCAGTAAAGTGGTGTGCGACCAACAACTCTTCAGGCTGGCTGGTCGTCATCCCCAACGTCTGTCATCCCCAACAAGCAGAGAACGCCGGCACAGAGAAGTGGCGCCTCTCCTCATCCCCACCTCCACCTCCACTTCCACCGGTACCACCACCCACAACACCTGTATGCTCGTCCCCAGCGTCCGTCATTTCCACCTCTCGTTCAGCCATATAACGCTGTAAAGTGAGATTGTTGGGAGCGTTTGCGGGGGCTTTGGCGGGGGCGTTGGGAGGGGCGTTTGCCGGGGCATTGGTGATGTAGAATTGGTTTGGGGCGGGAGCTGCGGCGGGCGCGGGCGCGGGCGGAGGGGCGATGGCGAGGGGGAGGTTTCGGAGCCCGTCGGTGAGGATAGCCCCGGTCAGGTCGTCCGGAGCTGGTTGGTATTTCGCCAGATCCAACTGAGCTTTGAGGTGTATAACGTCGACACTTCAGTGGCGGCTCCTCTGGTAAAGTAGGTCCCAGTCCTCTCTTAGCCCGAATTTCTTCGAAACGCGAGACATCATAATTGATAAGGCTACGTTGGGCATCAGCTTGAGCCTTTGGGACGGCTCCAGTAAGCGACCAACTCGCTTTGCCTCGCAGCGAAGCGCTGCTCAGCAGTCGCCGCCAGGGCACTCAACGACGTAAGCGTCCATTGACGCTCTTCTCGTGCCTCTTTTCTCTTCTTCTCTTCTTTCTTCTCTCTCTTCTCTTCCTTCTCCCTCTTCTCTATGGTGGTGGTGGTATGTAAGTTGGATGAATTTCGTGAGCGTGAAGAGATGGATAAGTGAGCGCTCGGCCCGACATCGGCCCGGGTGCTGGCCTGGCAACCATGTGATATCGCAACATGCCCGCAAAAACATCGCCCATGTCTATCTATCGCATTGCGCTATGCGCGTTCCAATATGTATGGAGTGGTCTACTAATGTGTGGGTTGAGGTCAAGGAAGGTGTTAAACCGCTCAAAGTATGCCTTTCCATTTCTTTGCACCCAGCTCCAGGGCGTTTATCAAGATGGTGTTGCACTCAATGGAGACACATTCCGGTCCTTACACTGGGCTCCTTTTTGGATTCTTGCACTCAGCTCCAAATATTTTGTCAATCAAATGGTATCATACCCAAGGTAGGCCTTTTTGAATGTTTATACCCAGCTCTAAATCTTCCTGCCGATTGAGTAATTTCGCCTATAAGCAAGGTCTTTCCAGGTCTTATATCCAGTTTATCTTAGAATTATTATACTTAGCCCAAACGTTTTTGCCAATCAAATGGTATTGCGCCCAAGGTAGGCTTTTCTGAATCTTTATACCCAACCCACAAAGATCCTTGTCAATCAAGTGATGTTAGGCTTGATGTAGTCTTATTCAGGTGCTTACACCCGGCTTCTTTCTGAATTCCAGTATTCAGCTCCAGAGCTATTGTCGATCAAATGGGTGTAGACCCAACAGTACCGCCATTTGGAGAGTTTTTGTCTTGTTTTATTTGCGCAGAAGATCAGCATATATATGATGATACTTTTTCTTCCACTTTCCACCTCGATAGCTAAGCTGCGGCTCTTATTGGCGTCAACCGGCGTGTTCATCCTCTACAGTTTATTCACAAAACAAGTCGTTTTATTCAGTTGGGCCACAACATGTGAGGACTTCTCTATTCGAACGTCTTTCTTTTATGTATCTATGCAAGCGCTTTCGTAGGGGTTTATTTATACGCTGACGTACTATGATCAAGGTGTGCTGAACCTATGGTGGAGACTGGAAGTCGAATCATAGACCCCGGCTCTCGTATGCCGAAGATTCGCAGGCTCGAGCTCTCTGCCAATCGTGTCCGATATACCTGCGTCGAGTTATATGGCGATTACGAAGATACACGCCCCCTTTTCATCCCCGATTACATCACTCCCCGGTTGCAATTGCCCTTATAAACAATTCCTAATCAGCCACTCACAGCAAAGGACGCATACCAAGAAGCTCGTGGCCCATAAAAATCCATCCTCGCATCCCCTTCATCTCCTCCCCAACCCTCTAATATCAACCGCAACCAACTGCGCCCCAACAGTCTCATCCCCATTAACCGGCGCCACCAACCCTCCCCCCGTCGTCACATACACCACCCCCTCCCCCCCCTCCCCCCTCCCAAACGCCGCACTAGTCGGTTCCGCCAACTCCGTCGAATTCAAATTCCCCGCCACAATAACCTGCGGCTCCCCTCGCAAACCCACATCCTCTAACGAATTCCCAGTATTGGTAACCAGAAACGCGAGGTCGCTGTTCTCACTGATCGCGAAATCATCATAAGATGCGTCAGCAGGCGCATGAGAGATGTTGACTGCGCTCCCCGCAGCCGTGCCATCGGGGTGGATGGGGATTTTAGCGAAGAGGTCGAGAGCTGAGTTTGTGAAATAGAGGGTCTGGTCACGGATATGCAGGCCGTTGATGCCGAGGGGAAAAGCGGAAGTGGGGAGCATGAGGGGATCAGCAATGGCGATGCGGGAATCACCCGTTTCAACATCTACGGCCCATACGACGCCTTTAGCTGAATCAGCCGCGAGCACGGTGGTAGGGTTCAGCGTCGTCAATCCATTTAAGAGTTGGGCTTCCGGGAGGGTGGCAGTGAGTTTTATTTCTGGGGTGTCGCGGCCGGGAGGGAAGGCGACTTGGAAGATGCGATTGGAGCCTGGAGTGGAGGAGAGGGTGGCGAGGGTTCCGTTTGCGGCGACGAGGTGGAAGATGTCCGGGGTGGTTTCGGTGATGCCGACGAGCCAGAGGGCGGAGGTGAAGGTGTGGACGAGAGTCGGTTTGGGGTTGGGGGAGAGGGGGTCAATCATATAGAGATTTGGGGCTGTGATTTCCGTGAGGAGGATGGAGCCGGAGGCTCGAACGGCGAGGTTCTCGTACCAGGTTCCTACGGCGGCTTCGTAGATGAGGTGGGTGGGGAGGAGGGCTGTGGTTAGGGGGAGGAAGAGGGGAAGGAGGGCAGGGAAGAACGAGGAGGGGGTGGGGATATGCATGGTTAGGCTGGAGGAGGTTAATGGGTGGTTGTGGATGTTGTTGGGAGTATATTACGCATCAAGAGAAATTGTGGGCAGACAAGTGCGGGAGTACATTATATATGTTAGTAAACCTTAATTGTCCTGTGGACTAGAATGCTGACTGTAGTTCTGGTCGAGCTGATTGTTGAAGCTACCGAATCCATCGAACTGGCGCCGACAACCACAATGTCCGCTATCACTATAAATGCTGTGCCGCCTGGAAAACTAGTGGTCTAGCAGAAAGCAAAAGAGGACTGCAAAAGAGGACTAAGCCATCCCGCTTCGGGTTCCTAAGATTCATGCAGCAAGCCCGCGAATTGACGGTTCCAATATGTGATTTCGTAATGGTTGACCTTGTCGACCGCCATAATCCTTAGTGTCTCACTGGGCAAAGTCGGTTTATTTGGTGCGGTGTAGACGGTGTTGAAATCGGAAATGGCGTGGGTTTGCGAAACCAAAATAACGGCTCTACTTTGATAGGTGAGATCGCTAGATAGTGCCTCTTCGCATGGACGATGACTGATACGCGAGCAGGCCACTTAGTAAGCTCTCGGCTACAGCGACCACATCGCCAAGTCTTTTCCGTTTTGGTAAGAGGGTCAGGACTTCGGGCGTGCTTTAGCTCATTTTATTGGTACACGTAGGCAGATGCCAACCAGCCGTTATTGGAGCAGTAACGCTGAACGGTGTCGTCGTCGGCTCGACTTGCCGAACCTTCGACAGGGGTATTCCTCAGCAAAATCCGAGTATGTCCAGATTTTCGGAGTTGTGGTTATATCCCTCCATCGGCAAGTTGCCAGCCTCCCGAGTCTACAACAAAGGAGCACCAAGGACGACTCTCTCATAAATACGAACGACTGCAACCATTGTGCCCGGTGGCGAAGAGTATGATTCGTCAAGTGGTGAGGAAAAGGAGCCAATTGTCATAGTGATATAAAACCCACTTGTATGCACAAGTATAGCCTGGCTTCAAGTTTTGGTCTCATTGTAACAGTCCTGGTTTGTCCTGTTGCTGTTTTTAGTCTCCAGAATGGCTTTGCAAGCTATGGTAGCGCCTTGTACAATAGCCTGGTGTCTACCGTAACCGTTAGAACCAAGACTCTTGAAGCACAGGACAGAACATTACTCGATCTCATGGATCCTCTGCTCCAAGGATACCATATCCTCGTCGACGCCTTCGATAAAACGTATCTCTTTGACGAGCAATGGATCACCTCGGTCAACCTCGGCAATGACCTTATGAATCATGACGCCCGTCTTGTCGATTTGGCCGTCTAGCCACGCCTGTTGTGCCCGGGAAATGGCATTAGCGCCATCGAATTGCTACAAAATGTCGTTACTGAGTGTACTAAAATTACCCAGAGTTGCTCGGCTTACTCCAGGAAGAGCTGGATGAAGGTTGATGACCTCGATACCGGCTTCAGAAACAGGATCAAGAAAAGAGGGTGCCAGCACTGAGATCCAATTAGTCGATGTGTCCAGTACAATGTATCAAAGTACCGGTGGTTTTGGATAGACCTGATCCTCGTATGGCATGACATTGGGCTTTGTAGACCATGTTGCAAGAAGCATGAATTCAAGAGCCTTCTTTGCTCGCGGGCCGAACAGAACATACTCCAAAACTCATTGCAAAGACAGGCCTGCTTACCATGCATCCATCCCGCACATATTATAAGATCAGGTGAGTCACGAAGCACTAATTGAGCTAGATCTCTATCATATTCGCTACGTGCCAGCTGTTCATCTACACCAGGCTTTTTGTATTTGACGAGGTTATCTAGAGATCTGTCAGTGCTCCATTGTAATATAAGCGGAAGTTTAGGCTCACGGTATGCAGTGGGTATACTGGCATTACGGGCTCGTTCAAGGCCGTCTGCCATATGTTAGCGTGGGAAAAAAGTAATTAATTACACTTACAAGCTTTTGCACGATTTGATATCACTCTAATAATGCTCGCATTGGGGAGGGTATCGTCCTTAGTAGCATCGATCAAAGCCTGTAGGTTGGTGCCACTTCCCGATATCATCACCGTAATCCGAACTGTGTCATTGGACATCATGAGAACGTTAGTCAGCAAAGAACGAGGCTGTGAAATGAACGTTAGCAGAGATCTGTGGGAGATTTTAATGCTCGCTACGGTTGCCTGCATAATCAGATAATCTTAGTCGGACGCTAATAGGCCACCGTAGTACAGCCCCGCTAAAATCAATCAATTCTCACACAAAATTCTCAGCCCTACAAAAGCATTTTGACCGTCAGCTTTTGAGCACTCGTTAAGAGCAGTTTTCGCTAGGCAGAATTATCGTGATCTCAGTGAATTTTAGCGCCAAACTCGTCGCATCACGCCTGCCCGTGCCCCAATACATAATCCGCCCATTCCCTCCCTCTTTCCTTTTCTATTTTCTACACTCGCAAATCCGCCAAATTTCCATCAAAACAACAACGAAATCCATCATTATCATCAACGCTTATCACCAATACCTCACAAAACCCTCTATTAACCAACCAACATCATGACTGGACGTAAGTAACATATTCTCTACGCACACCACCTCATTGTCCCTTCATTTTCGCGTTCACTGCGATTCACCTCGCCGCCACGAAAAGTCACCACCACGTTTAGCACTGCGATTTCTCCAACGCGTCTTTACCACAACATACACATCCCCACCCCATCTCAACTCCTTACACAATCCACCATCACACACATCTATCCTCACCACCACCGCCCCCCCACATCCCCACCCTCCACCTCACCGTCACCCCTCCCCAACCCTCAAACAAATCATATTAACAAACCATCCAGGCGGAAAAGGTGGCAAAGGCCTCGGCAAAGGCGGCGCCAAGCGTCACCGCAAGATCCTCCGCGACAACATCCAAGGCATCACCAAGCCCGCCATCCGTCGTCTCGCGCGTCGTGGTGGTGTCAAGCGTATTTCCGCCAGTAAGCCATCCCCTACCTTCCTTCCCCTAATATTCTCTTTTGCTAACGCGTTTTACAACAGTGATCTACGAAGAGACTCGCGGCGTTCTCAAGACGTTCCTTGAAGGCGTTATTAGAGATGCGGTTACGTATACTGAACACGCGAAGAGGAAGACGGTGACGAGTTTGGATGTGGTGTATGCGTTAAAGAGACAGGGGCGTACGCTTTATGGGTTTGGTGGTTAGAAGGGGGTGAGATTGCTTGTATGAGGGGGGCTAAGGGGTTGGACGATTCTGTATGCTGGCGTTGGGTCAGGGACGGGTGTGTTCGATATGAAATTCGATTGCTTGCTTGAGCTAAATGATAACATCCCTGCTCCCGTGAGGATTGATCGCTTTTATTTGGTGCCTAGTCAATCTCTACACAGTTCTCTCAGTGAACAGTCTGCCGTGTTCTCCTGGTGCCATGACCCCGTCGCCTACGCTGCGCCCCCCTTCCCCCCTCCCATCCTGTACCTATGCTATGCTTACGCAAAGATGGAATAGCCATAGGACTGCCCTTCTCTACCTCTTCCCTTTTGTAATGGGAATGGATTACTAGGTAGCAGGCCCTCGAGTGTACCTGGGCGAGACCCGAGAGTGCGTTCATATCTCCGCTTACGCTTACATCGTGGTGGTTTCAATGTGTGTAGAGTTCGCAACCTTACCGCAAGCTTCTTGCTTCAAGCATCGTCATCGGTCCCGTTGATGACCAGCCCTACTGATTCTTCGAAAATTGTCATAACGTCGGTCGTTGTGGTCACAACCGCCTGTTTGGCATGCTCCCCCGCGGCTTCCACTACTTGAATAGCTTGTGAACTTACGTGCATGGCTGCATCCTGCGTTGTCGTGGCAACATCGTCTGCCATCTGCCCTGCTTGTTCCTTCGCTGCTTCTGCCAGCTCCTGGGGGCTTGGATACCTCCTAAGAAGCTTCAATATGGCATAATATAGTTGAATGACTAAATTGTGCGCGGCATCTTTCACTATCATCGTGATGCCATGACTGAAAAAACCTTTGAGCACCTCGCCTCCCAAGCCTTCGTATAGTCCTCCCAGGCCTTCGGTGCGGATTATATGTAGAATAGTCGTGAAGACATTGCGAGGTGCCTTCCTGCCTGATCCTGGCTCTAGCCTAACGCTTGTCGTGTTCTTTTCCTGACTATTGCTTGTAGACGCCTGCAGCCGAGATTTGGCTAGCGAGAATGGGTACGTGATAGTTGATGCCATTGCTTTGCTTATTGCAGCCAACAAGAATGTGGCTTGAGGCGAGGGGTCTGACCTTTTGTTCCGAGGAAGCAGGCTGCGTTTTAGTGCCTCGAAAAAAAAGAACGTCAGGGAAGGATTCAATGTCAGGACAAGCGACGCCGAATAACCAGACCAGAAGCCTCGCAAGCCTTTCTCGTCTCGGATTTGAAGAGCGATCGAACGCACCGATGTCTGCTCGGGCTTCGAGTTGGAAGACCTCTTCGAAAGCATGGAAGACGTCTGTTTTCGGGTGACGATATTGGCGATGGGAGTCGTGAGGAACTTAGAGAAGGCTCCAGCTAGGAAGCCTACGCTCAGCTCATCTATGACGGGTAGATGCTTGCTAGAGGAACTTGAAGACCGTATACGAGACTGGCGCAGGAAGTTGTAGGCAAGGAAGAAGAGGAAAGAATCGGCTATTGTTTTCGAGGTGTCTGAGAAGAGGCCAGCGTAGAAGGCACTCAATCCGCCTTCCCCATTGTATATCTTCTGGGCAGCATCTTGAATGGACTTGTATTCCACCGAATGAGACGAAACGGCATCCCTCCGGAGTTGTCGTTGGGTTTGTAGCCGTGTAATAATTAGGGACAACGGGTAGGTGCAGACATTAGAGATAGCTGCTCCAGTAGAGCCAGCAAGTGCGTGACCTAAAGCAGGTAACGCTGGGCCACCAAGTATAGAGCTTGGCTTCTCCCGAGCTTCTTGGATCTTATGGTAGCGCTCAAAGGCGTCCTGAATGCGGGCGTCAGTTCTGCTTCAACAACATTTCAAATAAGCTTACAAGTTCGCTATTGTAGACTTCCGCCATGGTTGTTTCGGTTTTCCGCTCCCTGGAAGAATCATACCTCCTCAACAAAGACCGGAAGCGATGTTAATTGAAAGAACCGCAATGGCCCTTTACAGCGTCATACAACATGAGTTACGCCGGAATCCGGTGCCTCTATCATCCGTATAGCCCCATAGGGCTGACCCCTAGATGCCCCTATAGCTGGTCCCAGAGAGAACATCTGCGCTAAAGAAACCTCGCTCCGGGGACTAATCCTGTCGCAGGGTGTCTTTTGGGGGCTGTACGGTTGAAAGGTGAATTCCTCTATGTAATGGCGGCTTGGCCGAGCAAGACAACAAAATTCTGCCCCTCGCTCACTCTAGGCTCGCCTGGGGCCTGTTTCTTATTCCAGAGAGCTTGATCAAGGAAAAAATAGCAAAAAGAGGTTGAACGTGCACGGGATCGAACCGTGAATCTCTTGATTCGTAGTCAAGCGCCTTGCCATTGGGCCACACGTCCTGTGTTACCTTGATTGGCTGTTTAAAACATTATATCAAATACTATGAATTTTCCAAGAAAGGACTTACCTACACATCATATAGAGATATCGCACTGCCATACCACCTTCAGTTTATAATGTACTACGGACCGCCTGAGCTGTATCTATCCTCTAGGCATACTAAAGAATAGGCTATGACCCAAGTCGTAAGTGTGTACATTAAGGTCTGTCGCACCACCACCGTCGATGGCCTCTCTAATCATATACTGCTGTGTGCCCATTGGGATCGCCATTCCTGTTTACAAGACCTGAAAGTCGTGGGACAGGAAGATAGAGTCTAACTAGGACCCACGACACCCCGAAAATCTGAAATCATCGGCACGCTCCAGGGAAGGATTAGGGCTTCAACGAAAACAGTTAACGGAAAACAAAATTTATCGTGTCATTCTCCGTATTCGAAAACTGAATTGTAGAACCTACTTTCTACGATGAACAGGAGAAGGAAGTACAAGTATTCTGTCGATGTACGTGTATATGGGTTCCGACACGGTCACCGTCAAAAGTTATTCTTACGTATTCAGAGTACCTCGGATTCTTCCTTTTAGCCACTTTGCCATATTTGTGTAGATCGAACGCCGAAATCTCCTAAGCGTATACCCTAGCATTACCACAAGAGCTAACATAGTCTTCCCACACAGTTCAAATGACCAGGTGCGCACTCTGACCTCCCCAGCCTCGTTTTCATAATCCGGCAAAATGTTTAGTTACATTGCAAAGTATTCAGGTAGGATAGATAATAACTATGGCGTGCGTGTTTGGAAAATTGTAATGAGACTTAATAAGACAACGATCTCAAGACATCTTTAGCGGAGCGGATTACTCCGGACGATGTTCATGTTCAACTCAGGTTTAATCTCTGTGAAATCTTGCATGATGACTCCGTAGGTTGCCGGCCCTTGCACGCTCCTCAGATAATCAAGCGTCCTTTCATTCATACCCTTCAAAAAGTTATCGCTAGGGTCTCCGAAAGCGTACAGGCCACGGGCGAATTTCCAGGGACTCATAAGATATATGGATGCTATCTTCTGCGCTGAGATATAATGCAGGAACCACCTACCGGTCGTCGTGTTCGTGCGAGCAGTGTGCAGATACTTCTGGATTTCTGCATACTTCTCGTCCAGAATTGCGCTTTCAGATGTGGAAGTTAATGGCTCATACAGGTCTTGCACCCATATGTCAGGAACAATTCCAGACTTATGAAGCGGTCCGCTTTGGTTGTCCGGCCACGGAGTAACATCAATGCCAAATTGGCTTTTGGGTATCGGAAGATTAGGAAACCTTCGCAGAAGCTGGATCTTGCCTTTAATGTCGCGCAGATTTGGGATTGTGTTATCCAAGACCCAATTCCCAGCCTCGGTGATCTTGTTGTAGACCTCAGTGGGTAAATTGATACCGGGTGGTGGGGATGGGCCTTCATCTTTGATTTGTACGATCAAAGCCTCCGTCTGATGTGAGTTAAGCCACATAGTCATCTCAGCCAAAATCTGATCAAAAGTAAAATCAAGAAAAACCCTGCCGTGATACAATTGCAGAACATTTGCCTCCGTGATTCCGAGACGAAAGTCCAAGGCTCTGATGCCAGCATTCAGTTGCTGGGTGATTGACAGTGTCTGACAACTCGCGAATGGGTTCCATGTTATCGAACAGCTTTCGTGCGTACCCGGGATGGAGAAACTCGATAAAGGTTGGTTGTCGTCCCTAAGGCGGTCCATCCACGTCTCAAGACTGAAATCAGCAACCGCTCGTGCATCAGCCCACGCGAGATTGCCGGTATTCCTTTCGTTCCACACCATCACCACCTTGTCATTCGCGATTGTGATCGCAGGAGTGGAAATGGAGAAAATTTTAGGCCATTGTTGGGGCTGCCAATGTTCATTTGAATAAGTGCAGATGCCTACCTCTCCTGTATCTGCATTCGACTGAAATACCATGAAAGCTAAGCCTTGGTCGTATTGATCAATACTACTTGCACTAAGACCAAAGCACGAGAAGTCTGCTAGAGGATTCTCTTCCACCATTTTCCAGTTTTGATCGAGGCGGATCTGCTTTATCTTACGTATTGGGCTTTGAGAGGTATAGAGTACGCGAAGCTCCTTTTGCAACGAAAATACCGAAGATTCACCGTAGGTCCAGTAGTCATTGAGTCGAAATTGGGACTTCCAGGTGCCAGTTGGCCTTGGAGAAGCAGTCCAAGTTGCCATTTCAAGTGTGGTTTCTGCAGCATCGGCGATATTGTAGATACAACACAGATTCCCATTGTGTTCGATTAGGGTGGCCGGTCCTGCTGACCTCAACTTTGGAGCATAATCAAGCGCCTCCCATTTGTTGGCAGCGACATCGAATTGGTAATGCAGAAGATCATGCTCACGATGCTGACCCTGCGAGTTCATAGCGTTAATAAGGGCATGTAAGTTGCCATCATACACCCCAAGTGATGGGTATCCGCTGGCTTCGGGATATCCGAATATCTGCGAGCAAGCCCAGCTTGTGCCATTCCAGTGAGTCCAGTAAAGATGGCTGTCCTGGCCGAGAAACAAGCAGTAAATTCCACCTTGGAAAGAGGCAATGGCGGGTTTGACCGGTGTGTTAGCGTTGCCAGCTGAACCAGAGGGGGATATGAGCCCCCGAATCTTCCACTGCGGCATTGGTATAATCTTGTTGCTCTCGGTAGATGTGTAATGCTTCAGACGGAGTCAACGTAGAAAAGGCGGTAGTGCTAGAGAGAGTATTCAAGAAGCATGCCAAATGACCGGAATTCCCTGTACGGAGCTCTCGATATCATGCCCAATTATCACTCACGCTTTTTGATCTGGAGGCCATGCACGGTTCCAGCTGGACTCGGCCAGCCTTCGCAATTCGTGACTCTTTGAATCGGTAAGATTATACCAATTAGAGCAAGAATCGAAGCTTCACTTGTACATCAGTTAAACAGGTCACTATCGAGTACGAATGGTTCTCGTTTCAGTCGGGTCTTGCGAGGGTAGATTTGTCTCGAGGAGTAAACCTAAACCTCTTCTTCCATTACCAGCTCGAGATGATCATTCGAAAAAAGCCGCGCGAAGTGTAAATAAACTTGTGGTGAGAAAATGAAATGATCTATCAGGAAGCTTCTATGCTATCCGAGGCTAGTGGACTCTAGCTCCGGGATCACCCGCCTTGGCATAAACTATCAAAACATGCGTAGCAAACCCATAACAATCTTAATATAGAATACCACTCTTTATAGGTCAATAACATCTTGAAGGAGCATTATGAGAAAGTTTTTTTCCTAGAATTAGAGATGAGATAATATGTCAGTTTGATCATACAATGCTATGGCCTAAAGCCTTCGATGGAAAGCGCTTTGTAAAAATATTCGTCTTAACGCGGCCCATTAACAAAAAGCGCACCGAAGACTATGCTCTGCGCACTTCACTTGACATACTAGAGAGACTTTATATAGAGATCTGCGAAAGAGCAGGATCCCACAAGACAGGTAAAATGGCGCTGTGCCCATCTACCTACCAATGTTGACCATGCGTGATGTCGCCCTCCTTGTGCAAAGTCATAATGCTACTTGCTCAACACATGGAACAACGTCATCCTCTAGACTTGATTTCTAGGGAATCTCGGTAACTCAAGGCCGGTAATCATCCACAGGGCGAGAAGGGTCTTCGTGTACTGAGAGGCTAGAGGGGAAACACAGATCAAGAAAGATGTATCTAGATTGACCAAGTGAGCCACACCTTTCCCCACCTGTGCTTTGATGCATGATATACACCAAGCTACACCAAACGAAGCATCCGGAGAAGCAACAGGTAAATCATTCGCGCATGAATAGTCATTGGGAACAGTCGTGTCCGTCCATACAGATTCCGAAAATTGTGGCTAAAGTTCGGAAGATCTTTTAGGAGCTCGGTCGTGGCTAGGAACTTTGTCAGTAATGATAATTACAAAATGGGGGACTCACGGAGCTCACACTTTACCGTAACAGTCCTTCTACAGTAGCGAGTGCTCGTGAGATATCTCTTCTCTTATATGCACTTCTGAATTCGAAGAATCCCTTATTTCTTGGGTTGTACACTTCGAATATGATGTGAGGCTTGGGACATCTGGTACGATTCCTGGGGCTTCCGCAGGGGTCGTATATTGGCATCTCGACTGTCGCTGCCACATGGTTCATCCATGTCAATGAGGTATTGAGGATGCCATGATCGGAGCCAGATGTTGAATGGAAGAGGACTTAAGAATCTGGAAGAGGTGAGCTGGGTGCGAAAGCTCTTAATTCCACCAGCGACAGTTTCGACATCCTATTTTCGATTGGCGATCAATTTATCCGTCTCAAAAGCTTTTCGGGTTACTGCTAATTGAGTAATGAGCTGCCCGCCTTGGTAGATGACCGTACAGATAGGTGCCTTCATTGACAATGTCATATGCAAGCTGACGTCGTTTAACCACACAGGCCTTTACAATAGCAAGCCAGAACGAAGCGTTTCAGCCGTACCAGAATCTATTAGGTTGATACACATTTCTGATGATGCATAAGCATGAGCTTAGCGTAGCCATTTGATTTGCCCAGGCGACGTGGCTGAAGCGCGAAAAAAGAAATTACTAGCTCACCACCAACCCCCAGCCCAGCTGCCCCCTGACTTCATCCGTTAATCCTCGTCGCTCCGAGCGAAAGAATTCAAGGGCTCTGCGGAGCCATATAGCACCTCGACGCCCATGTCTAAGGCTTCCATTTGACGCCATGATAGCTGTCAACTGTCGCTGTAGCTGGTGTACGTCGATCGCTAAGCACTTGCAGAGCGTAGAACCCGTTTTAGCCTACCTTGGATGCAACGTGGCTGGTTCCGTCCTTACTCTGATTGGCAACCGATTATAGCTAAGATGGCGGGGTAAATCTCATTTGATTTCAGGAAGTCTCGCCCTTACAACCTACATCTGAATCCATTATTCAATACCGTGATTCGACATTGAGTGTGCTCTCTGTAACTGCAAGCACGATTTCCAAGACTTCCATTGTCTCTGAACTATGAAGTAGCAACAATCTTGCCATATTCTGCGCGATTTGAGTTTCAAATGGACCATCTTCCCGTACCGCAAAACCCGGTCAGGCCGAAGATCGAGGTTCCGTATTTTTGCCAAATTCCCTACGATGGAAAATATTTCAAAGGTTTTCCGCAACGCTGCGGATTTGAACTGGACGAAAAAGGCTGTGTTCGACCGAAAGGTTCGCACCGCGCTATGCTAGGATTTTATCAGACGTGGCTGTACTTTGGATTAATCGTGGAGTTCTTCCGATATCCTGTCGAGAATCGGGATCTTCCCCCTATCGAAATGGAAGACTTCATACGGCCGAGTGATGCCGGAGGCTCTCCAATCATATGTTCTGTAAAGCTTACTGATATGATCAATATCTGGGGCCGGAATTACTATGGCTTCAAATACTATGGCTTCAAAATGCCTTTTGCAAGAAAGCCTTCACCAACCATGGAGTCACTTCTTGACAGCGTTAAGCATGCACTGCTCGAGTGTGTATATCTTGATCAGGTGCACGTCGTCGGAACCTGGCAGATAAAAGGAGCGTACGAGGTTATACTATCAGTAAAGATCCTATTGAACTCCTTTTTAACAGCTTTAAACTGCGAGAGCAGCACAAAGTCTTGGTACGATGGTCGAAGTTACGTGTATCCTCCAGAATCTTTGCTTGAGGGACATATGATAAAGCCTTGGGACTATGCTCTATGCTGCGTGCTTCCTTCAGGAACTTTGCTTGAGAGACATATGATAAATCATAGTTGGTGCCCATTCAGGCTGCATCACACATTCGCCTCATTTCCATACAACACCATCTATTATCTCGCATGTCTACCCAAAAATGGCAGGAGGATTGCAGATCATACACATTGCCTCGAAGCAAAGATGTGCAAAGGCGATAGCATCAACGACCAATTTTTTAGATGTCAACACACACGTGCCTGCGACGGTACGTGTCCGGCTAGGGCACCGCCTATGGAGAAGGTTAAGTCATTCCTCAATGAGGGCGGGATACCGTTAATCACCTGCTCCCGTGTGAGTCCGGGGAACTTGGCGCTTGACGTAGTCAAAGCAACCCAAGGTGTAAAATACACAGCGATCAGTCACGTTTGGGCCGATGGTCTTGGTATGCGCTCGTACTACGCGTAAGGAGCTTTATCGAAGGAACTAACACTGTGTAGGCAATACACTGGATAATTCAATACCAGACTGTCAGCTACGACGCCTTTTCAAGTCTCTTAAGGCCCTCCATATTGGCAAGACCGAGAATTCCTGGCTACACTTTTCAAAATTGAGTGGTATGATTAGAAGCCGCCTTCCTCCCTGTTTTGGCAAACAAGGAGTAATTTTTTGGATGGATATTTTATGCATTCCTGTGGGAAACGAAAATGAGCACTTAAGGACTTCAGCTATCGCTCGTATGACGCCTACTTATAATGGAGCAGTGAATGTGCTCATGCTCGACTCCGATCTTGTGGAAACATCTAGTCATGGTACCCCCATCGAGGAAATATCCGCTAGAGTAGTCAAATCAGCTTGGCAGGGTAGGTATTGGACGCTTCAAGAGGGTTTACTGGCTCCGAAGTTGTTTGTACAGACTTACGATAGAGCTTTTTGTACTGCTGATAGGTGGCGGATGGTGAATTCGAGAAAATCTACGGGTTACGACCACAAGGTCATCGTTGCGTCTATTCGTGATGCTACTGACCGGGCTGCTGTCGGTCATGGTTACTCCGAGTGGAGGGTTTCAGAAGAAATACTAAAGAAAATAGACGGAGATAGAGATCGCCAATTCATACAGGTATGGAATGATCTGCTGGGAAGGTCAACAACAAAGTTTGAAGATGTCCATTGCATACTCGCGAATCTATTGGACTTCAAGGCGGCGGAAATCTTGAGGTTGCCCCCAAATAGTCGAATGAAAGCAATGCTCTGCGCTCAAGAAAGACTGCCGCTAAATCTCATATGCGGCCAGTCCCCGAGGATCGAGTCTGATGATGGCTCCGACCGATGGGTTCCTGCGTATCCAGGAGGACTCCCCATTGAGTGGAACTCGAATGAAAGGGACCGCGATAGCGACTTTGTGCATGTAACACGTAACAAAGACTTGATTTATTACCCGAGCGACAGGGTTAAAATAATTCGGCTGGACGCGGGAGTACCTCGATTGCCCAGATTCTGTGTTGAAACCGAAGGGGAGGAGAAGTGGTGGATCTACACTCATAACGATCACATTGCCCCTGTGATCAATGAGAGCATTAATTACTCGACATGTCTGATTATGAATGCATGCAATGGTGATATTCGTAGCCATGGTTATTGCGGATCGGGAGCGAGGCTATCAATGGCACGGCAGGATGACCCCAGCAATAACAGAATTCGAGCAAAATTTGACTGCTCATTTTCTTTTGGCCTGTGGTCATGGGGCCAAACAGATCCAGCTTTCGAGGACGTACCTGTGGTAACCGGTATTTGCCTGCCAGGACATTCTATACTTATTGAGACCGGTAAGTTTTTGCTCTCGGTATAAAAATGAATCATCTGAGGCTGAGAAATCCCGTCTTAGAGATGCTTGCGCAATCTCAGAATCTCACGCGACGAGTTGGACATGGAGCGACGGGTCCCGAAACAGGCCCCGTTGTAGACAAGCTTTCTGGTGTAATCACTGTTGTAGGGATTTTTCTGATGATTTTTGACGGTATTACTGGGCACGATCATATAATGATGATGTTGTATTGTATTACGATCTTATTTGGTGTTGTGCTGTTCCTGTCAAACAAGGAGAGGAAAAAAAAGTTTTACAACAACTGGAGAATGAGTTTCGCTGACGAGCAAATGTCTACCGACAACCAGAATCACTGGTTCCCGCCATTCTCCCGCTATAACCCATTTTCATGGTGGAAGAAACTACGACAAGGCCCGTGGAATACTCTCAAGCGGCGAAGAGACACCGGTGTCGCTGGGATCCCCCTCGAGCCAATTCTAAGCAACATCGACGAGTCCCCTGGGCCAAGCACTTAGTGTTCTGGAAGGCGAAGAAGTACCAGGACTCAACGAGACTGTTAATGTACATCAACTGGCGGGTCATCGGTTACACGTCTATCCCCACCGCCTTATCAAACTTCGCAGGTCATCCCTTTCAAGCACCAAGGGTGTCAACATGATGCCTACAGGAGCTGAGCTATCACAGCGAGAGAAACAAACGTACCCTACCCAAGTCATTCTGTTGCAATACTGAGATAGGGTCAAGGAGTCTGCATTTTCTTACGAGCTAATCTATGGATGCAAGCTGCAGGATAGGGGCGAAAACAAGGGGTGGAATGCGCTGGAGCAATGGCTGAAGACCAGTAATACTAATAGAAGGATTCACCCCCATATACCCAATTATCCATAAATCGATCCCCTCTCCAATAAACCCCCTGCTTCTGAATGCCCTATCTACTTCCCTTTAACCACCCAAAACCTCCCACTTTTACCTTACAAATACATCCAGTCCCTTAAAACCAAAATTGATCTCCTATCCCAGCACAATTTAAATAATAAGCTCCACCATATCCCTTATATGCGTCCTACGCATAATATCATACCTAACATACCCCAAGACGAAGCATAGAGAAACGTAAGTAATGATACGTGATGTACGATGAATAACCTTAGGCTACCAGCCTCGCCTTTTAAGGTCCTGTACTTACGTAGTATAGTCATACACGTAGTCTCAAGAATAAGTACAGAACATCGCACCCCCCGCTGAATTTTCTCACTACTAAATCACGCCCATCCACTCTCTTCAAATCTCTCTCAAAAGAATCTACGAAATCACGAACAGCCCGCGAAATGAATCAATGACATTGAACCAGCGAGCTTTAACTCAAATTATCTATTGATCTGTGAATCATCTATAAAAGCTATCAAAGCATCATCGAGGGGTATCATAACCATAGTACCTTATTCACTCCCAAAAAAGCCCGAACCAATGCAATCCAACACCCCATCCCTAACAAAATCATTCTCAAAACGCCTCATCCCATCCCATCCCATCCCCCTCATACCAACTCCCATAAAACTTTTCACAGCCATTCCTCATCATCCTCCGCAGCAGCCCAGCTACCCACTTCTAAAACCTCCCCACCCCTGGCTTCCCCTCCCCATCAACCCATCATCATTTCCAAAACCGACTCCACCCCGTAAAAAGCCACTGATCGCCATGTCTCCCACACTCCGTTCTCGTACTCGTTATTCTTTTCCGCTGCCTCCTTTTTCCTGCCGCCGTTGTTGATTGGTGGGAGTTGGAGGAGCAGAAGGAGTAGCGGGAGAGGGAGAGGGACCAGATTGAGTCATCGGAGGAGGAGCGGGTGGAAGTTGAGGGGGAGGGGGTGGGGGTTATTGATGTTGAGGACCGTTTAGTAGATGGAGGGGTTGAGGAGTAGGGCGTCATTTGAGTTGGAGCTGGCGGGAGCGACGACGCTGGCGGGGGAGGGGAGGGAGGGGGTAGGTTGGTGGTTCGGAGGCGGGTGGGGATGTGTAGGCGAGTCGTGAGGGGGGACATGATTGTTGTTCTTCTTCTTCTAGTTGTTGTTGTTGTTGCTTTGCTTGGAGCGAATGATAAGTTGTGGATGGTGGTCGAGGGAAAAGTGGGACGTATGTTCGTTTTGGTTTGCGGAATGTGGATTTTCGCTGTTTTCTTGGTGATTGAGGAATGGAAGAGGAGTTGGAGTTGCGGATGGAGGATCTTCGCAGCGAGGATGGTGATAGAGCGGAGGACTCGTAGATGTGAGCGCAGTAGCTGAGGGAGTAGAAGTTGTTGAGGGGGGAGCAGCCGCAGGTAAACATTGGGAGGAGGGAGCGGTGTGGAAGGAGTGAGAGTAAGGTAGTAGTCCGGTGTGGATGATGATCGCGATAATATTCTGTAGGGACAGTAGTAGTATGTAAAAGATACTTGAGCGGTGAACGCAGTTCAGGCAAGCATGACAAGAGCTGAGATGGCAAGCAACAACGCGAAGACCAGCGGCTTCTTATCAAAAGCCAGCACAGACAATGGACCAACTATGGCCAACGCATACAAACAACGCCCATCAAATCAAATCAGGTCTTGTTGTCAAGACTCGAAACGCTAAACAAAATCCTTCTGCCTCGTACCGGGGTACATAAACTGACACTTCTTGCGCCGCATAAAGCATGTCAGCTTCGCATCTCCCTAGACGACAGACAGTTGGGGGCGCAAACCCCCACAAACCAATCCCCGAATCCGAGCCTAGAAGAGCGCTTTCGGACGAATGCACTTATGCGTTGAAGCCTGACAATCTAGTTGACACTGTACCTTCCTGATGCCGTTGGCCGCCAAGAAGTCCTTTGGGGCCCCTGCAATTCTTGAAGTCCGATGGCTCGATTTTTGAGTCGTTGTTGGTGTCATGGCAAGGTGGGAGCCTCACAGCCAATTGATGATCTCTGTCCGTAGTTTCAAGCGCATTGCGCAATCTGGTGCGGTGGCAGAATCTGATTCACCAGAGGCCTGTTGTTTTCTTGTTGTTTGAGAAAGTGACGTGTTGGCGATGCGACGGGTGTTTCGAATGGCAAGGATTTGTCCTTATCATCAATGGAGGATGCGCCAGTGGTGTTCGAGAGCTGTGGCTTCGCGCTTCCCGTCGCCTTAAAATCTCATAAATCTCCGGGGCTTACTTTAGGAGGACTTTCCCGCTTATCTTAGGGCGTTTAGGGATCCGTTCGGGGCTCTTCCAGGGGCTGCGATTCGTTTTGGCGTGCTGTTTCACCTTGGGGAGCTGAGGACTGAGGGAGGACTGTGATCCGAGATTGGACTCCTAGCGAGAAGGTTTCAGGTAGGCTTCTTCTTTGGCTTCTGGTGGCGCTTCTAAGAATAGCTGCTCTGTCCTACAGGAGTAGCAAATTGTTCGCAAATGCAGCAGCGTATAAGATATGCGATGCGACATTCAACGGAGTGACAGGACGAGGACTGTCACCCAGAGACACGGGGCATTCCCAAAACATTGATGTCGGGCGCTGGAGTTGCAACAGCAACGGAGGCTCTAGCCTATCTGCCTTGTCTTCCTTCTGGCTACCACTAAAGTCCTCGAGATGACTCATCTGTTACACAATGCGCACGCCTAAGCACAGAGTAGACATCCGCTGAGTGGCTTTTCTCGAGCGGCTAGTCGCATCAGACGACTCAATCGGAAACTTGCGTGCTGCGGATGTCCGTTGAAGCTGTTGGGGGCTGCGCGATCTTGGAGGAAAGGGGTTACGAAGCACAACAGTGGATTCCATATTCATTTCGATCGTGTTGATGGAAATTTTCGGAGTAATTCATGGGAAACTCGCAAAGAACGAAGGCCAGCGGCTCAAGGCTGTGCGTTGATAAGTCGAGTAGTTCCAACTGCTGAGAACATGATGAAACTGAGCTCCAACAAAACTAAAGGTTACCCAAGCTCTTACTTCTAGTTCAAGTAGCGCTTACAAAATACCATAAGCACGTCTCCAGATCACAGATCAACACTGAATACCTACATGCGTGAACCCTGCGACCCTCTCACCCAATCAGCCAAGACGTCGATCAACCATGCCTTTGGCCCAGGATATCTCTCTTCCATCACCACAGCCTGTCAGATCAAACCCACTCGCCTGCTCAAACCACTGCATCTGCTCCATTTAATCCTTCTCCAGCCCCTCATCTCTAAGCGCCTCCTCCAATTCCTTCTAACCCTGTACACTCCCTCCCATCTCCTGTGACCCTATATCCTTCTCCCTCAGTGCAATGCAAGAATCATAGCTACTGTACAACACCCTTAAACACGATTAGACGAAGAACCAAGTAGGCAAGGATTATCAATTCAATGACTGGCCGACCCACAAACCGCGCTGCAAGCACCAGAAATGCGTCCACCTTCGCCCAAACGATTTCACCACCATTACCATATTCCGAACTCTCTCCTGCCCAGCCCACGCATCCTTTAAATCCTTTCACAAACTCTCCACAATTCTTTTAACTAGGCCTCGACAGCCGCATTGCATTGACTTCAAGATCCAGGACTCGATCTCGAAGCGCGTCGTCGGGAGGCACAAGAGGCGATGAAATTGTATCTCGCACTAATAATCATTGAATATACGAGGATATACGGTGCTCCTGGCCCCATCATGACACGCTATCAATCTCATGTTATCGTTGAGGAAGCACATCTCGCGGACCCTCTGGAAGGGAACGATTCATATAGGTAGAATTGGAGTGGAGATTTACGCGTGATGCCCCGCGCCAGCAAGCCCCAGACGCCAGAGAGATGGATTTTGGGGATTGAGTTGGATGAATTGCAAGCCCGCTTATAAGGACAAGCCGCGTGAGTATGAGTAGGATTTTGACAGTTGCTGGGAGCATAAGATTATGCTTGTAGGACGGAAAATGCTATTGGTTTTTTTATGTGCACCTATTTCCGCGGCTTTATCTCCAGGCACTTCCTTTTCTCGGATAAATCAGGTCTGTACAGGTTCATCGGGCATCTTGAAGGTGTTGAGTACAGACGCAAGAAGTCAAAGGTACCAGATGTACAAGGTTTAGGTAAATTAGAGAGGAAAGGAACACGCCTTGCGGGTAATACTTTAAAGGGTAAAGCTCCTAAGGTATGACGGAGTGTCTTTTTTTGATCTACTGTGCACCACCATTCCTACTCATTGCTATCGACTCCAGGAAAGAGAGGTTGAGCGCATTAAATCATTGTTCAGCCCAGAGCTCATCCATCTGATCATCATGCCACAAACACGTCAACAAGACCCTCAAATCGATCCCAAATCTCAACGCCGGCCTTCATGTTCCATCATCATGAACCATGCATCCCCAGTCACCAGTCCTACCAAACAAGCCTTCCCCAAATCCCATTGGCCCCTACAACAACAAAGGCGGAGGCGGCAACGCACCGCCGCCCCCCAACGCACTAGTATTTACCCCAATCTCCATCAACGCCTTCCCCACATCCAACGTAACATGCTGCGTCACACTACTCAACGCCTTCTCAAAATAAACCAAATGCTGCCCGTCAAACACACTACTATTCCCCACAATACTGATAGGCAGCATGCCATTTTGGTAGCTCTCAACTATCTGAGTGAGTACGAGGGATTGGTTAACGGTGGAACGCATGGGAATGGTGTTGTTGCCCGGAACGAGGGTCAGATTTGTTAGGGTGGTGGTGCCTACGTAGAGAGCTGGGTCGGTGGTGTTACCGATATAGTTGTTGAATGTGACGTTGCCCTGGGAGGAGATATGGATTAGCGAGGTGAAGAGGGGGAAGGGACAGGAAGATTAGTGAGAGTGCAAAAGCTTACCATTGATAAGGTCATTACGGAGGGGTTGGGTATGTTGACTGTGCCGAGCATGTTTGTGCCGTCGGCTTCCGGAATGAGCTGGATGGTGAAATCGGTGATGGAGAAGCCGGTGAGATTGTTGAGGCCTAGAACAAGATGTGAGTGGGTTTGTTTTGGGTAGATTGGAAAAGTTTATGAGTAAGAACCTTTCATTGTGGCAGTCTTGTTGTAATCTACGTTTGTAGTGGGGAAACTCATCTCATGCAATGCGGTTCTGCCTTTGACATCAAGATTCACTTCCTCGTTCTGTAATACATTGATGTTGTACTCGATGAACGCATCAAGGTCAGTGATTGTCACATCTTGATCTACTACCGTGGTGGCTTGTGCCGTAGCATGGACGGCTGGAATCTCGATATATGCGTACGGCACACGGCCATCCAGGGAAAGAGAGGCATTGAAAGCGTCGAGGTCGGGATGGTAGGGGCTGTCATTGCCGATGACGGAGGTTTGAACAAGGTGGAATGAGTCTGGGGTCGGATTGGAGAGAATGAGTGATTGCACTGTTAAAGTGGACTTGTCGATATCGTGTTGAGAGATGTGAGGGAAGGCGACGTAGATTCTGGATGGGAATCAATTCATTGGTCCAAACAGTGAAGCCTGCTGGGGCTAGATAATGCGCCACAATGGTAGTATGGGAGGTGCCGCTTACAAGCAAAGAACTATGATCAATGTACAAGCAATGAAGATGATCAAATGCAACCACCAAAATCTTCTAAAATGTGCCTTCAGTTTTGCGCTAAAGCTAGGTCCTTGTACAGCACCAAGCTCCTCAATGTGACCCGTGTCTTCTGCTTTGCCTTGCCATGACATTTTAGCCGGAAAAGATGTTGGTAAATCCGTATACTGTAGGCGTGAATTGTGGTCGTACAATGAGAGCATTTAACGTTGATATCTTTGGTGCCTGATGACGTCCGAAATTTCTTGTGTTCCAAGGGGTGATGAGCTGCAAGGGGGACAATCGACTAGGATCTGGCGTAGGGACAAACTTCTTTCACGACATTTCAGCAGCGACGGGCTGAAGATATCATCTCTTCAAGAGTCAGCAACGACAACCTCGGGCTGTACAGATGGAGATCTCATCTGTAGATCTACGAGCTGCCATTCTTGACTGACCTTCGATGATAGTTCGAAACAAGGAAACCGAGGCATCCTTCTTTTCCAACTTCTGATGATATACGAAGTTCGACGCCTGGAGACGTTAGTCGTGGACTTTTCGCCGCATCCGGTAGACGCTCCGTGGCTTGCTTCCTTGGACCTGTTAACTACCAATGAGATAGTTGGCTTAGAAAAAGCTGACTTCCGGACATCATGCTTCGGGTAAGCGAGGGTCAACACCTGAACCTGGCCGTTTGGCAATGAGAAAGGGTCGAATGAACCGCAACATTGGGGTCATTTGAAGATGGCCATGTCTCAGAGTCTGTAATGGCTAGTCAGTACCCATTTTATTGGACCAGAGCCCATATAGTCAGCCCCTCTCATCTGGATCGCCACAAAAGAGCAAAGTAACGAGTAAATACGGAGCAAGGTACACTTATGGCTTAAGACGCTATGGCGCTTGCAGATGAGGCTATTCAGGCAGGCCGTTTCTTGGAGCTCTTTTAGGGGGATATTCTACCCGCATAACGGCTGAAGAACCTCGGTCTCCGGCTTATGCTTTACCTTATGACAGACAGTCAGATATCGTAACATTGAAACTCACCCTTTCACGGTCCTCAATGCGGAGATGCAGTGTGAAAATCTAGCAACGCTTCTATTGGACGATACAGAAAGAGGATCTAAGCCTATGCTGAAGGAAAGCTGATCTGACCGTAAGATAATATTGACGGCCGTTACACGCGGTCCACTCGTCGAAGCAGAGGTGGAAGGGAAATGTGCAATTAGGAGACTGCGGGGAGTGTCTCTCGAATAGCACCGGAGAAAGCATTAGTGTCGCGTGATGGCGATTTAAGGGTCACTAGCCATTGGTAGCCAGCGGCCCTGGTTTCTCATCTAGGTATCTTCCGGGGCGGGCTGTCGAATTGGCTTCTCGAGCCGCCCCCAAGAACTCCCCCGGATCTTCGCCAGGCGAGAAGAGGCGAGAAAAGCAACCTTAATAATAACAATGGGACCCTTGCAAACGCACCTAATTCGACTGACAACGCCATGCCACCAAGGCTTCCGTGTATAGGCCAGGAACGACTTTTGTGTACTAGCCAGCCAATCATACCTGGCTTGGTCGAAGTATACTTGACCCTCCTAGACAGAGCATTGATCATTTAATGGATCGTTGTGAATCGAAGGCTGCACCGCGGCATCTCGAATAACGTCAATGTCTATCTTAGGCCCCGAAGAGCCTGAACGCACGCACGGAGCCTGCCATAATTGACATCGACTTATTTTCGCCCCTGCATCTAATTCCTGCTTCCTTCGGTACGTAAGTCTCAAGTAGCTATATATCCCCCACATCAACACTGTCAAGGACCTGAATGACAACAGCTAGCCATTCATTGTACATTACTTGACTTCCAAACATTTCTCACTCGTTTAA
Organism: Cladonia borealis; assembly: GCA_018257855.2. Classification (NCBI taxonomy): domain Eukaryota; kingdom Fungi; phylum Ascomycota; class Lecanoromycetes; order Lecanorales; family Cladoniaceae; genus Cladonia; species Cladonia borealis. The sequence continues at coordinate 628,277 of JAFEKC020000013.1, forward strand.
GGAGCAATCGACGTCACTCGCCTCATATCAAACATGAAGACTTTCGCTATCGTATTCGCAGCCGGCCTAGTCGCTGTTGCTCAAGCTCAGGAACAATGCGCGGCTGTTGCTGCCCAAATCCCAGCGTGTGCGGTATGAAGCTGGAGTATATGTCAGTTATAATGAATTGAGGCTTATATCACATAGGTGACATGTATCAGTCCTGCGGCATCAAAAGTCGGCTGCGGAGCGACTGACTTTGCTTGTCAATGCGAACCAGCAAACAATGCGGCCATTAATTCGGCAGCGCTAGAATGTGTGCTCAGTGGTTGTGGCCCCGTTACAGGGCTATCTGTCCAGGCTTCAGCATCTGCTGTCTGTGCTGTAAGTACACTCTTATTCCGTGCTGCTTGGTTTGAACCGCGAGACCCGCTCTGGCAGCTGGTTTTTCTCCTATAATTTTCCAATAGTCATCACTCTTGTTCTACTTTTGGAGGCCATTAATAACGAGATGATCAATAGTGTGCCGCCACAGCTGCATCAGTTCCGGCATCGTCCACCGCAGCCGCTCCTGCTTCAACGGCAGCCGTAGCCACTACCTCAGCAGCTCCAGTCGCATCGAGCTCAGCTCCCATTGTTGCCAGTAGTGCGGCATCTGCCACCAGCGCCTCGAGTTCTGCTCCCTATCCCGTCACCAGCTCAGGCGCTGTTACTGCTACGGCCACCCCGGCTTCCTCAGGAGGCGTTACTGCGACATCGATTGTCCCGTTCACTGGATCTGCAGTCAAGGTAGCCATCTCTGTCGGTGGGGCTTTGGGCGCTCTCCTCGCTGTGATTGCAGCTCTTTGAGCACCAGAAGACACCAGGATGGGGGCTGGGTAAGAGGCTTAAGTTTGAAGCAAAGATTCATCATTGGAGAATTGCAATCTTTGCTGTGCAATCGGGCTGGAAAAAGAAAGGGTAAATATTGGCTTTGCATGCTCTAGGGTGCTCTTTAATTTCCTTCACCATTGGAAGATCGTCTATAATAACACCTAAAGTGTACATAGTTAAAACGCAAGACCACATTTCCGTTGACTTTGCAACGGACTTGATTTTCACGAATTTGTGCCGTCGAGATGCATTTTGATTTCTGGTCTGTGGTAGAAAGCTCCGGTCCTCAACGGGTGTAAGCTGTAGGAGGGAAGTGACCCTGATCGTCACACTTGCCGCACTCTCCACAACTCCGAAACAGACACAACTCCAGATATTGAAACACGGACAGAGAATGATACTCACAGCGGGATAAGTAAGCTTGTAATACTCTGAGAGCGGGCGGCAATGGAAGTGGAATGTCTGCGCGTTGATGTCAGAGGCTACTGATATCCAATAGTGTCCAAGTCGGTCAACACCAATTGGCGAAAGGCGAAAAGCTTGTGCGCATTAAGGTGTCAATGGCAATTACAATTCTGGTGGAAGACCGAAGAAGGCAATACACGATACCAAGAACAGAGAATGGAATGCATACCCCTTTTATGTTGATAATGAGCCTCAATAAGATAACCGAAAAATTGAATTGAATTGAACTCTCCGTCGGGCGCTAGAAGCATTTGGTGGCCCAACGAAGGAAAATCCTACCAAGGTAATCTTACGTCAGGGATCGGTACTCGGGCTCTTTCGCTCCGCCAGCTTGCGGAGCTCCGGTAGGTCTCCCAACAACTCCACAACTCTTGTCAAACGCAAAAATTTGGGGGTGCCTGCATGGGGGACGATCATCTACAGAGGTCTGTAAGCTGTACAACGTGGCTCAGAAGCTCGTGGCAGAGAATTGGTGTGGAGAGGATCTGTAGATGGCCGAAGTGTGCAGATAGACATGGACAATGGCATTCGTAGAACATGCTCCCCAATCAAACTCGCCGTTGAAAATTAGCGCGGATGGAGCTAGCGACCCATCATCCATCTCCAGAAAGCTTGGGGCTTACTACGAGAACTTTTCTCTCTGCAGGTCTGACATACATGTTCACCGATTGTCCTCCGGTTTACGAGCCATAATATCTTATTAACTCAACCCATCCCCGTCCGCAATTTTCCACTTTCTTCAGTTTTTCCTAATCACATCCGTCCAGAAAATTCTTCGGACAACACTCAAGTCTCTCGGACCGAATGACACCGACGGCATGAGCTTCTGAATACCTTGTGTTCCCCTTCTCCATCCTCCATCACTCATTTACACTCTTGCTAACACAACCACTTTTGCTGTTCTTGCTTGGGGAAGGCCCCAATTATGGCGACTCTGGCTGTGAATGGTACCAGTAAGCCGAATGGCGTACTGTCGAATGGCGACGCACACTCCGCCAAAGCTCCTCGTCCAAGGACCTCGAGCTCTTACGCAGCGAAATTCAATCTCGCTCCTCACTTCATCGGTGGCAATCATCTGGACGTAGCTCCGGCAGGATCTGTGAAGGACTTTGTCGCTAACAATGACGGTCATACCGTCATTAGCAGTGTATGCCCACTTGCGAGGTCTTTCTCGGTTCTTATGCAACTTAGTCTGGCTGACCATATTTCTAGGTTCTCATTGCCAACAACGGAATTGCCGCAGTAAAAGAGATAAGATCTGTACGAAAATGGGCCTACGAGACGTTTGGAGACGAGCGGGCTATACAATTCACGGTGATGGCAACACCGGAGGACTTGTCAGCAAATGCAGATTACATAAGGATGGCAGATCAATATGTCGAGGTGGGTGTCATAGGCAATCCTGCTCTCCAGGATATTCGGAACGACAAAATGCAGGGCTAATCGATTTCATGCAGGTTCCCGGTGGGACCAATAACAATAATTATGCCAATGTTGAATTAATAGTCGACATTGCGGAACGGATGAATGTACACGCAGTCTGGGCAGGATGGTGAGCGTTATCCCGACGGCTTTCTGATCATTGACTGACTTTCTCGTAGGGGTCACGCCTCAGAGAACCCAAAGTTGCCCGAATCCCTAGCAGCCTCACACAAGAAGATCATCTTCATTGGGCCCCCGGGCTCGGCAATGCGATCACTAGGAGACAAGATCTCTTCCACGATTGTCGCACAGCACGCCAAAGTCCCGTGTATACCCTGGTCTGGCGAAGGAGTTGACACAGTCGAGGTGGATGACGAAGGCATCGTTACCGTTGCCGACGAGGTTTACGCGAAAGGATGCACACATTCACCTAAAGAGGGTCTGGAGGCGGCCCGCAAGATTGGCTTCCCAGTCATGGTGAAGGCATCAGAAGGAGGTGGAGGCAAGGGTATCCGAAAGGTCAACGACGAAGAGAACTTCGTATCACTTTACAATGCGGCTGCGAGCGAAGTGCCCGGTTCACCAATTTTCATCATGAAACTCGCGGGCAATGCCAGGCATCTTGAGGTGCAGCTTTTAGCTGATCAGTATGGGAACAATATCTCTCTTTTTGGGAGAGATTGTTCAGTACAGAGAAGACATCAAAAGATTATCGAAGAAGCTCCTGTCACAATCGCCAAGCCTGCTACCTTCCAAGCTATGGAGAAGGCTGCTGTTCGACTGGGAAAACTCGTGGGATACGTCTCGGCGGGTACAGTTGAGTACCTATACTCGCACGCGGACGACAAGTTCTACTTCCTAGAGCTGAACCCTAGGTTGCAAGTCGAGCATCCAACTACGGAAATGGTCAGCGGCGTCAACCTACCGGCCGCCCAACTACAAATTGCTATGGGACTACCACTCCACCGGATAAAAGACATTCGTTTACTATACGGCGCAGATCCGTCATCGACTTCAGAAATCGATTTTGACTTCTCAAAAGACAAGAGTGTCCAGTCCCAACGACGACCTACGCCCAAGGGACATACGACAGCCTGCCGTATCACCTCAGAAGATCCTGGCGAAGGTTTCAAACCTTCAAGCGGCATGATGCACGAACTCAATTTCCGGAGTAGCTCGAACGTATGGGGATATTTCTCCGTGGGCCAAGCGGGAGGAATCCACAACTTTTCTGACAGCCAGTTCGGTCACATTTTCGCGTATGGGGAAAACCGGTCCGCTTCGCGAAAGCACATGGTTGTCGCTCTTAAAGAACTGAGTATCCGTGGTGACTTCCGAACAACAGTCGAGTACCTCATCAAGCTCCTCGAAACCCCCGCATTCGAGGACAACACTATCACAACCGGCTGGCTGGATGAGTTGATCAGCAACAGATTAACAGCTGAGAGACCGGATCCCATTCTGGCGGTAGTATGTGGTGCTGTCACTAAAGCCCATGTTGCCAGCGAAGCTTGCATCAGCGAGTACAGAAAAGGGTTAGAGAAAGGTCAAGTTCCTTCAAAAGAAGTGCTCAAGACAGTATTCCCAGTCGACTTCATCTATGAAGGAGTTCGCTACAAGTTCACCGCAACGCGATCAAGCATTGACAGCTATCATCTGTTCATCAATGGCTCTAAGTGCGCTGTTGGTGTGCGACAGCTTGCCGATGGTGGGTTACTTGTCTTGCTTAGTGGGCGTAGTCACAACGTGTACTGGAAGGAAGAAGTCGGTGCCACGCGGATAAGCGTTGATAGTAAGACTTGTCTCCTTGAACAGGAGAATGACCCTACCCAACTTAAGACACCAAGCCCTGGCAAGCTTGTCAAGTTCACGGTGGAAAATGGCCAGCACGTCAAAGCTGGCCAGACTTACGCCGAAGTCGAAGTCATGAAGATGTATATGCCATTGATCACACAAGAGGCCGGTACAGTCAATCTTATCAAGCAACCTGGAGCCGTTTTAGAAGCAGGCGATATACTCGGAATCCTCGCTTTGGACGATCCATCCCGAGTCAAGCATGCTCAGCCCTTCTCAGCTCAACTGCCTGCTCTCGGACCTCCACAGATCGTCGGAAACAAGCCACCACAACGTTTTGCCCTCTTGCACAGCATTCTCCAGAACATTCTGCAGGGTTTTGATAACCAGGTCATCATGGCTTCAACCTTGAATGAATTGGTGGAGGTTCTCCGCGACCCAGAGCTGCCCTATGGCGAGTGGAATGCCCAATTCTCAGCTCTACACGCCAGAATGCCCAGCAAATTAGACGCACTATTCACTCAGATCGTTGAGAGAGCGAGAGCTAGGAAGATTGAATTCCCTGCTAAACAACTATCAAAGGCACTGTCGCGCTTCCTTGATGAGAATGTCAACCCTGGAGATACCGCCGTACTGAAGGCTTCCCTCGCTCCTTTGGTTGAGGTGATGAATCGCTATACGGAAGGTTTGAAGGCCCATGAATTTGAGGTCTTCTGCAACCTGCTTGATCAGTACTACGAAGTCGAGAAGCTGTGGTCGACACGAAATGTGCGCGATGAGGACGTTGTGCTCAGACTCAGAGAACAGAACAAGGATGACATACTGAAGGTGGTCCATACTGTCCTCTCACATAGCAGGATCGGTGCGAAGAACAACCTCATCCTCGCCATCTTGGACATGTACCGTCCAAATAGGCCAAATACAGGCAATGTCGCCAAATACTTCCGCCCTCACCTGAGGAAGTTGACTGAATTAGAATCAAGACAGACTGCTAAAGTCACTTTAAAAGCACGTGAAGTGCTTATTCAATGTGCTCTGCCCTCGCTCGAGGAGCGGGAATCGCAAATGGAGCATATCCTTCGGTCATCCGTAGTCGAGTCGAAGTACGGCGAGACCGGTTGGGATCACAGAGAACCTGATCTGGATGTGATTAGGGAAGTCGTCGATTCCAAATATACTGTCTTTGATGTGTTACCGAAATTCTTCGCCTACCATGACCCGTGGGTCTCGTTGGCTGCGTTGGAAGTTTATGTTCGACGTGCTTATCGGGCCTATGCGCTGAAATCAATCTCTTACCATACCGAGAACGAACCGCCATACCTCATTTCTTGGGACTTCCTGTTTCGTGAAGTCGGCCACGCCGAGTATGGCATGCCAGTCACCTCCGCTTTCCCCTCCACCCCTGCAACACCTAATGTAGATCGGACCAATCCCTTTAAACGCATCAACTCCATCAGCGATATGGATGCTCTCTCTGTGACAGATCCTGACGAGCCTGCCCGTAGGGGAGTCATCGTCCCCGTGCAATACCTGGACGAAGCCGAGGAGTATCTTATGCGAGCTTTAGAGATCTTCCCAGTCATCCAAAAGAAGAAGGCTGAGAGTGGTATATTGCCAGATCTCAGCTCCCGCAGAAAACCAGTTTCTCCGAAACACGAAGGGGAGTCTGATCTGACCTCCGTTATTAACGTCGCTATTCGGGATGTCGAATCCTTTGATGATGGTGAGATGCTAAGCCGAATTACTGATCTTGTCAATGACTACAAGTCCGAGTTAGCTGCCAGGAGGGTTCGGCGGATCAGCTTTATCTGTGGCCATAAAGATGGTACATACCCAGCCTATTTCACATTCCGCGGTCCCGCCTACACGGAAGACACGAGTATCCGCCATATTGAGCCAGCTCTTGCTTTCCAACTTGAACTTGGCAGGCTCTCAAAGTTCAAGATCAAGCCTATCTTCACCGAAAACAGAAACATCCATGTCTACGAAGCTATTGGCAAAGGAGCGGAGGGTGACAAAGCTGTTGATAAGAGATATTTCACAAGGGCAGTAGTACGACCTGGGCGATTGCGAGATGAAATTCCCACTGCGGAATATCTCATCTCGGAAGCAGACAGACTAATGACTGATATCCTCGATGCCTTGGAGATCATCGGCAACAACAATTCCGATCTTAATCACATCTTCATCAATTTCTCCAATGTCTTCCCCCTTCGACCATCGGAAGTTGAAGAGGCTCTCGTGGGCTTCCTGGATCGATTTGGTCGAAGAGCGTGGCGGTTGCGTGTCACCGGTGCAGAGATTCGCATCGTGTGCACAGACCCTAATACTGGAGCACCATATCCTCTACGCTGTGTTATCACCAACACTTCGGGTTATGTCATCCAAGTGGAAATGTACGCAGAGAAAAAGTCGGATAAGGGGGGTGAATGGCTCTTCCACAGCATTGGCGGTAGCACACGAATTGGCTCCATGCACCTGAGACCTATCTCTACTCCATATCCAACCAAGGAATGGTTGCAGCCAAAGAGGTACAAAGCTCATCTAATGGGCACTCAGTATGTCTACGACTTCCCAGAATTGTTTCGCCAAGCGATCCAAAACAGCTGGGGCAAGACTGTTGCCAAGCACCCGAGTATGGCGAGCAAGCAACCCCAGATTGGTGAATGCATGGAGTACAGCGAGTTGGTGCTCGACGAACATGATGAACTTGCCGAAGTTTCTCGCGAACCAGGGACTAATACGCACGGCATGGTGGGGTGGCTTATAACAGCCAAAACACCTGAATACCCCAAGGGCAGGCAATTCATCATCGTGGCGAACGACATCACGTTCAAGATTGGCTCATTTGGACCTACTGAGGATAGGTACTTTTTTAAGTGTACAGAATATGCACGCAAGAGAGGAATTCCACGTATCTATCTCTCAGCAAACTCGGGGGCGCGCATTGGTATGGCTGAAGAGCTTATCCCTCACATCTCTGCGGCATGGAACGATCCCGAAAAGCCACAGGCAGGATTCAAATATCTCTATCTGACTCCTGAGATCAAAGCTCGGTTCGAAGATGGTAAGACTAAATCAGTAATTACCGAAAAGGTTACAGATGATGGCGAGGAGAGATACAAGATCACCACCGTCATCGGTCAAGAAGATGGTCTAGGTGTTGAATGTCTGAAAGGCTCTGGGCTGATCGCCGGTGAAACCTCGAAGGCTTACGAAGACATCTTCACGCTCACATTGGTTACTTGCCGATCAGTTGGTAAGTGAACCTCATAGTTATAGCATTCTCAGCTAATTTGCCTTAGGTATCGGTGCCTACCTTGTCCGTCTCGGCCAGAGAGCAATTCAAATTGAAGGCCAGCCGATCATCCTGACTGGCGCCGCTGCTATAAACAAGCTGTTGGGCCGGGAGGTTTATACTTCAAACCTTCAACTTGGAGGCACCCAGATCATGTACAAGAACGGTGTCTCGCACATGACGGCAAATGATGATTTTGAGGGTGTGTCGAAGATTGTGGATTGGTTGTCCTTCATCCCTGAGAAGAAGGGCAGTCCCATCCCAATTGCATTGTCCTCCGACACGTGGGATCGTAATGTTTCTTATTATCCTCCAGCAAAGCAAACGTACGATGTCCGTTGGCTCATTGGGGGTAAAGAAGATGGAGAAGGTTTCCTCTCCGGTCTTTTCGACAAAGATTCATTTGTCGAGGCTCTTGGTGGTTGGGCCCGAACTGTCGTTGTGGGCCGAGCTCGACTTGGCGGCATACCAATGGGTGTCATTGGTGTGGAGACCCGTTCAGTCGAGAACGTTATGCCTGCAGATCCCGCAAATCCAGACTCCATAGAACAGATAACACAGGAAGCGGGAGGAGTGTGGTATCCTAACTCGGCTTTTAAGACTGCTCAAGCTATCCGTGACTTCAACAACGGAGAGCAGCTGCCTTTGATGATTCTCGCCAACTGGCGAGGTTTCTCTGGAGGCCAACGAGATATGTATAACGAGGTCCTCAAGTACGGGTCTTACATCGTCGACGCTTTAGTGAAGTACGAGCAGCCCATCTTCGTTTACATTCCACCTTTCGGCGAGCTACGTGGAGGTTCATGGGTAAGTCTAAATCAGCCCACTCATTTGGGTTGTATACTGATACTCTTCCCAGGTCGTGGTCGATCCCACTATTAACGCAGATTACATGGAGATGTACGCTGATGAAGATGCCCGCGGAGGTGTATTGGAGCCTGAGGGTATTGTCAACATCAAATTCCGTCGTGATAGGCAGCTTGAGACCATGGCTCGCCTTGATGTTCAATACGGTCAGCTTAAGTCCCAACTAGCCGACAAGTCCTTGACAAAGGAGAAACAAGACGAGATCAAAGCCAAGATGACTGAACGGGAGAATCTCCTCCTGCCTGTCTACTCTCAAATTTCTCTTCAGTTTGCCGATCTTCACGACCGGGCTGGGAGAATGCAGGCCAAGAATACTATCCGCCACCCACTGCAATGGAAGAACGCCCGTCGCTTCTTCTATTGGCGAGTTCGACGTCGCCTCAACGAGGAGCAATTGCTCCGGAGGTTGGCAAAGACTTCTAAGGAACCTAGGTCCCGCGCTGCCACGCTAACAACCATTCGGGCCTGGAGCGGCATTCATGACTTTGAGCATGATGACCGAGCGGTGGCCACCTGGTACGAGGACAACCGGAAGAATTTGAATACCAAGGTGGAGGCAATCAAGTCGGATGGCGTAGCATTCGATGTTGCGGCTTTGCTCTCAGCGAATAAGGAGGGCGGTATGAAGGGGCTAAAGCAGTACCTGGACACCATGCCAGTGCAGGAACGCGAGGAGGCCTTCAAGTACTTGAAAGGTTGATCGAATCCAAAAAGCGAGAGGGGCAGTTTATTCTTGTACACCGGTTCTTGCTGTATATTTCTGGAGTCTTGCCTTTTACGATGGGCGTTCCGTATCCTTTTGGGCCACAACCTTGGTAGATTAGATACATACCTTATTAGATAGCTTATTAGTTGATGATTGGGGTTCAACACAGATAATGATTGCTATTGCCAATATGTTTGTCAAATGTTGGTGCCCGTTCTGGTTGCAGTCTTGTGAGCAATTTTGGGCTGGTGCCGAGGCCTGCAGGCCCACCAAACTCGACTCCAACCTCAATGTACAATTTCACTCCGTCACGCTACCATATCATCCTCCTTCTCCTTCTCCTCCACCCCGCCCTCACTCACGACACACAAAACCTCGGTCTTTTCCAGCAACCATGATGCGGACCTAATCCCCACAAGAAATACAAGGGATCCTCCCACTTCTCTCCATCCTAGGATTATATCCCCTCATTTCCAAAAGATCCCCGTCGGCCACCACCAAATTCACGACCTCACGCAGGAACCCCACCAGCAAACCCCTCATTCTCTCCCAACCTCAGCTCTCAGCCATGTATACCATATTCACAGTCATTTACCGCATGCTAAGCATCTACCTCGGCGCAACCCTAACCTTCTACGCCCTCTCCTTCTGCCACATCAACCTCCCCCACTCCTCCTTCTATGCCCGCATCCTCGCCTCCTACGGCACCCTCCTCGCATGTACCTCATATGGAGTAATCATCTCCATTATTCTACGCCTACTTGGCAAGCAAAACATCGCTCAATGGGTCACCGCCCGCGCCTTTCACTACACCATGTACTACACCACTGGGGTCCGCTTCGAAATCGTTGAGGGGAAAGAATACTTGAGCACGCGGCCGGCGGTACTGATAGCGAACCACCAAAGCGAGCTCGACGTCCTCATGCTCGGCACAGTCTGGCCGCGCTACTGTTCCGTAACGGCTAAATCCTCCCTTGCACGCACCCCTTTCCTGGGGTGGTTCATGGCCCTCTCTGGGACCGTCTTCATCGACCGCAGCGACCGGCAATCCGCAGTAAAAGCTTTCGAAAAGGCTGCCGTGCATATGAAGAAGGAAAGGCAGAGTGTATTTATCTTTCCAGAGGGAACGAGGAGTTACGCTCGGGGTCCGGAAATGGGGATGTTTAAGAAAGGGGCATTTCATTTGGCAGTGCAGGCAGGAGTGGATGTCATACCGGTTGTCGTAGCAAACTACGCGGGGTTATTGAGTGTGAGTGAGCGTCGGTTCAGGGCTGGCCGAATTCCCGTAAAAGGTGAGTTTTCATTTCCCCCTATACCCCCATTCCCTTACCCTCCCATCGAAACAGCCTTGCCCAAGCGCCAGAAAGCCAGCACGCTGACTTCTCATACATATATCTAGTCCTCAAACCCATCCCGACAACCCACCTCAAAGCCGCCGACGTCGACGACCTAACAAAATCGACGCGCGACCTCATGCTCAAAGAATTAATCACACTAACCGAGAGCCCGCTGGGACAAAAAGCCACAAAAGCGGAAATTAGTCCCGGAGAAGAAGATCTGGCACAGTTGGCTGCTAAGCAGCGGTAACTAGCAGAGCTATAGTGGAAGAAACAGATTGGAATAGAAGAAGGCGGTAGGATATACCCACGAGAAGGGACGTGAGTGGGGACAGACGAGGGAGAGGTAAATTGGGTAAGGCAAAAGGAGCTGATCAAGAGGCTCGCCCGCCTGGGGGCAGGAGGTTCTTATTCCGTTCAGATGAATGAATAAGGAAACTAGCTAGTTATCGAGGCTGGTTGGTTGGCCATCACGAAGAGAATGGAGACAAACCATTGAGTGATTGGCGAAGGGCTTGGACTTTGAGAAGGTTTCATCAGCCAAGAAGGCCCCCCGTTGTTGTATATAGTATAACGGTGTATATCCGTGAGAGAGAGAATGCATATCCTCATTCATGACCAAGAGCATTTCGTTGTAAAGCACGAGATCTGAGTACAGTAGAAAGAGGGCTTATGGTATACCCCTGAGAGAATGATAACCTCATGAACAAGACCATTTCATCTTAAGCACGAGGTTTGAGTACAGTAGAAGCAGGGCGTTTCATTTATAGACGAAGTTCATACGTTTATAATGCAACACCCCCTTTTGCATTAACCTATAGCCTTTGTCCAAACCCTTAACCTTCCCCTAGGGAATCGTATAAAGGCCATGAAATCATATAATACAGTCCCCTTCAAAAGCATAATATTAAAAAAACGCTGAATAACCCAACGCCTAATCTCCATGCTTATCCAGCTCGCCACTATGCATCGCTTGCTTGCTTGCTTGCTTCCCAATCAATGCTCCCGTCATCAATGCATATGTATGCAGAACGCAATCCCTTTTCATCGCTGCCCAAAACCATACGGTGCCGTGAATGGAGGGGAGGAATATTGATAGCAGATACTCGGCCCCATCGATCACATATCCGCATCTTCGTCGTCGTCCTCGTCTTCCATCTGCTCCATCGCTTCCTTGATGTAATGTGAGGCCTACAATCAATATGATTAGTGTCCACTTCTTCACCTTGGATAGCCAGTGCGACAGAATGGAAAGGGCAAACTTACCTTCGGATCCAAGTTCAGCGCCATAGTAAAATGCTTAATCGCCATACCCTTCTGCCTCAAAACTTTATAAACCTTCCCAAGCAAGAAATGCACATTGGCTTCATCCGGAGCGATATCCTTCAGCACCTTCAACTCAACCAGCGCCTTCTGATGCTCATGCAACGCCATAAGCACCCTCGCTTTCTTAAATCTGCAAAGCGGGCTCTTCGGGTCTAGCTCGCACGCTTTACTGTACTGCACTAGTGCTGCTCTATGGCTCTTTGTCTTTTCGAGCACGTTACCTATACAAGTGACGAGGACGGGATTCGTGGGGTTGATGGAGGCGGCGGTACGGTAATGTTGCTCTGCGAAGTTGTATTTGCCTTGCTTTTCGAATACTCTGGCGAGGCCATACCAAGCATTATAATGGCGACTTTCGGCACCAATGGCTGCTCTGTAGGCTGAAAGCGCCTTGTCGTACTCTTCGTTAGCGACGTGTTCGTGGCCTTGCAGGGTAAATGCATAAGCGAATTTGGGATCGAGCTGCGTAGCACGTATGAAGCATTTCAGGGCTTGATCGTGATCACGTTGGAGGGAGAAGGAATTGCCAACCGTACACCACGCTTGTGGGGAGTTGCGGTCTATGTCGACAATTTCGTGGGCGAGGTAGGCGAGGTCGATGGGGTGTTTGAGATGCCAAAGAATGGTGGAGTAGATCTCCATGTCTTCTAATCGAGAAGGGGCCATGGATTTTATTCGAGTGAAGATTTTCTCAGCTTCCACATAGTTTGTTTGCTCGTAGTGTGCTCGCCCAATTTGGGCGAGAACCCATGGAGTTTCTCTTTGACTGGTAGTAATGGAATTGAAGCATCGTAGAGCGTCCTGGCATTGATAGTGACTGAGCGCAAAGTAGCCGCTGCCGAGCTTCATGAATAGGTCTAGGAGCCACTGCACACTCTCGTACTCTTTAACCTTCTCATTGACCACGGGCTTGTGGTTGGTGACGTTGGTTGCAGAAATTGAAAGTGGTCGTTGCTCCTTGCCATCGATGTCCATTGGATCACCATGTTTCCGATTGCCGCTGACGACCCGCCCCACGTTGAAGGCGTTCGTACTCCTGCCCTTCGTACCTGTTGCTTTGGCCTTCTTGAGCTCTCTACCCTCTTTCGCTCCGATACTACCCGTCGAAGCCGAGAACTTTTTGCTCTGGGTCTTCATATGGTTGAAAAGACGCTCGCTTCTTCTTTGTGGCGCACCAGGATCATTAGTGGCCTCACTGACCTCTGGTCTTGCATTGCCAGACGTCGACTGTGGAGCCTTTCCGGATACAGTTCTCTTTAAATCTAGACCAGCAGTACTCGTCGTCGATGATCGACTCACGGTGATGCTGTCCTGTTCCGCAGACTCTTCCTTACTTCTCGACTTTGACCTCACAGTTGAATTTGAACGCATCTTTGGTGGTGCATCAATACTGAAATCCATCCCCATCCCTGGCAATGTTCTACTCTTCCTAGCCGGAGCTAATGGTGGTTCGATTGTAGCTGCACCACGTCCTGCAACGTCTTTGCCTAAGACTGTTGACTCGTCTGCACCAGCCACAGGTCCTGTCGGAGTATCGAAAATAGGATTATCTGGACGAACAATCTCTTCCTTCGACGCCACAGCGTTCTTCTTGCTATTAAGCCTTTCAAAGAGAGCCAAGGTTCCGGCATTTGTCCGAACATCCCCGTTGATACGGTTTTTAGATATACTAAAAGGGTCATTATTCGCAGGTAATTGAGCGTTAATATTGACTTGGGACTGTGACAGGGCATTGGTCGGAGGGGACTCGTCGAGTATTCCAAGCGGCGTTTCTTCCTGGGCAGAGCTAGAGAGTAGACTCATCATTTCAGGAGTCATCTTGAAAATATTGGCCATGCGGACATTCACTCCTGCAATAGATCAGCTTCAATCTCGTTTAAGACCTCAATATCAACACATACCCAGGTCACAGAGACCAAGGAACGCATCCCACATGAATGGATTGAGTTTCAGTGCCTCGGCATAGCACTCTATAGCCTTATTCGTATCGCAGTGCGCCTGCCACAGCTTGCCTTGCAAGCAAAGAACTGCTGATGCATCTGGGAGATGTTGTCTCCGAGATTCTGTGTGCTTGCCTGCAAAATCCGTAAGCCAATCCAATCTATCCAAAGTCGACTCCTGAGGATTATACATACCCCAGCTATTCCGTGTTGACCACAAAGGCCGGCTTCGATCTATAGCACTTATGCCCTCAACATATCTTTCCAATCCCAAGCATGCCTGTGCAAAGACGTATGAGCATCCGAGATGTGTCCCTCTTGACCCCGAATTCCGGCTACTATCGTAAGCTGCCTTCAATTGCCCGAGCCTCAGATAGCATAACGCTAAAAGGTACGCTGCTTCTGATGATCGTGGTTCGTATGCATGCAGTCGGCCTGCAAGGAAAAGAGCGTTTCGTATTAAATTGCAGTCTAAGTGATAGTATATAAGCTGTCGTAGTTGGCTGGTGATATGAGGATTGGCCGGTGCCATTTTTGGTGCGGTCATGTGGAGCTCGGGGGACTTGGGGGTTGTTGGAGAAGGCGGAAGGAAGTGAAGTGTTTGAAGTGAATGGTAAGGTAACTCGCAGACCGTCAGAGTAGCTGCTCATCTAAGGTTTCGTTAAGAATACTAAAAGGATATTCGTAGGCCAGTTAACACATCATAACGGTGATATCCTTTTAGAAATCCGGTGTCAGGGTGCGCCTTCTTATCCGGAGCAGTGAGGAATGGGTCGACTATTCTGGTTCATGTAAAGAAGCTTTGTTGTTGACGATTTAGCGCCGTAAGTCGTTGGCCGCCCGAGAGACTGCGTAGAAAGATCTGGAGACTCGCAATAGCTATGTTGTAATGAGGAAGAGACTGCGAACATAGCTATGTCTGTCGTACAGGTGGTGGAGCTTTGCAGGTACGAAGTACTTAGATGAACGGGAGCGTGATGTTTTGGTGGCTAGGACAGACCCTGGTTGGCTGGGTGTGTGTAAGCGCCAAGGCCCCATATCGATAAATGTCGCCGTATCGCACTTTTCCAACCACATCTTCACTTCTCGACACGTTTTGGATAACAATGGCTCAGGTATCTAGTGATCAAGTCGCATTGGCAAGCGATGACATGCTAATTGGCCGATCAGAAAGCAGCAAAACAACTCGCTGCGAAGAACACCACCACCCTTAACCGAACTCATCTCATTTCTCTCGCAAACAACGTACTGTTCCTCTTCTTACGTCTAATCATCTTTCGCAAAGCTTACAATCGTAACACACTCACCCTCTACGTCCTTCTCACCGCTCCTGCGTGGGCGATAGAATTCTGGCTCGAAAAAATTGGACGTCCACAATACGTAGAAAATGGCGAGCTTCGGAAGTCAGGCGAAGATTTGGACGCCAAAGGATTGACTGAATTCATGTGGGATATCCTATACTGGACATGGGCATGTATCGCAGCCGCGGCTCTGGTCGGTAACGGGGCTTGGTGGATGTATGCTGTGGTCCCTGTGTACTCAGCGTGGATGGCGTCGACTATGATTTTAAATATGAAGAAGGGTATGACGGGAATGACTGGGCAGGGCAACAGCGGTGGAGATGGTGGAGAGGGTTCAGGAGATAGTAAGAGGCAGAAGAAGCTGGAGAAAAGAGGAGGCCAGAAGGTGCAATACAGGTGAAGCATAGCCGGCACAGCAATCTGGCCATCAGTGAGGGAATTCATAAGTGGAACTCTGAGGCGAACGAAGAACAAGATACTATCGAAGCAAGGCCGGTCCCGTCAATCGCCCTTCACTATTCTCGTTCAATTTCCGCCTGCCATCTATGGTTGAGCATCGCCAAGGCACCAACTTTTCATGACATGAAGATTCTAAACCTAGTCTTTCATCCGCACCAGCAAATATAAGGCTCAAACGGCCCTTGCTGCAGGAATTCGAAGAAGGATCAAAATTGTACAGCAAATTCGGTGCATAGAGCACGCTTCTCGGTACGGAAACCCAATCAGAAGCAAAAGACTTGATCGACAAGTTTGCTGACAGGTCTTGGCTTCTCATAGCCCAGAGAATCAGCTGCCTTCTTCATGGCACTGATCATAGGAGGCGGACCGCACATGAGGAGCTTCATGCCTGGTCCTGGAGCAGGTAATTTCGCCTATAATGCGTGAGCATGCTATGGACATAGAAACCTCAGAGATACCACCTACCTTGATCATATCAGCTGTGCAAAATCCCACACCACCGTCCCATTTTTCCGGAGGATTGTTGAGGACATAGTACACCCTAAATCCAGGATCCTCTTTTGTTAGGCTGTCCAAATCGTCTTTCAGTAAGATATCATCGTAATTGACATTAGCGAATATCAGATCCACTTCCGTAGTATCATTGCCCCCATTTCTAGGTCTACCCCGGACGATTGCTCTAATAATCTGCAGCATCGGAGTAATGCCAGTTCCACCAGCGATCATACCGAAGCGCTTGACCAGACCCGGTGTATAGACCATAGCACCTTTTGGTCCTTTGACTTTCATTACATCTCCGATCTTCAGTGTTGCCATATGCCTTGATATGTTCCCTTGAGGGTAGGACTTGATGAGGAGATCGAAGTAGCCGGGATTCTCGTCGGATGAAATTGGGGTATATGATCGAACAATTTCCTTCGGTTCGCCATTCGCCTCAAGCGTGGCAGCCAAAGACATATGTTGGCCAATCGGTAGACCCAGTATTTGTGTTGGGCTTTGTAGACCGAAGCGGTAACTGCTGACAGTGAGCGGATATCTGTGTCGGAAGCTCGGCTTTTGACTGACATTGCTACATTGTGAGAAATGACAGTCTTTTCTTTGAGTGGAAATTCTTGGAACTCAGTGGGATTGAGTGCTTTAGCCGGTATCACATTCGTAGGGGCGACTGGTGGTATATCGGGAGCTGTAATACCGAAGGTCAGCATGAGCTTCGGAAAATTTCTCGTAAGCTTCAATTACCAGTTGTGTAGAGCTTCCATGTCCCTAGGACCAAGGAGATTGCTACTGCATATGGAAGCAATTGGATATTAATAAAGCAAGCTCCAGCTACCAACAAGGCCGAGGGAATATAAACCCCGGTGATGAACTGCGGTGATAGAAGAGAAGTAGGCCGGACTTGGTGGGGAGAAGACATTCTCCACAAAATTGCGACTGCAGGTGATAAAAGGCGATTTCTGGAATTTCTCTGACAGATAATTCCTCGTCAATGTGCAGGATGGAGAGAATAATGTAAATTTATATGCCGACAATCGTCCTATTCGGATCGACTCGGGTCAAAATTCCCTTTTATCGATAAGAGCTCCACAGTCTTGGCGAAACTCGACGCTTGGAGATTGGAGTAGTTGGTCCCCGAGTACTTTGACATTTTGGGGAATATAAGTACATCTATGGACTTCTTATATAGCACGTTCGACAGGGAGCTCTCTCAACCATGGATGGCAGTCAATTTGATCGAAAATGATTCGCGGTGCAATAATTATTTCTGTAGAAAATTCTAAAACCTGTCTGCCCCAGACAGTCTTCCCCATGGCTCGTATCAAGAATATTAGGACTGATAAAGTTATCTAATTGACATAAAAGGGGCTACTCCAGACTATTCCCATCTTTGAACATGATTCGTGATCTGACTTGAACAAAGTCGTCGGTTGTCCAATCGCACATCTAATCCAAGATGGCTTCTGGTCCCAACTCGTGGGTTGTTGTCCATTCCTCCAACAAGGCCAGAGGAGCATCTTTCACGAGGACATGTACATGTTCTAACCCTCTCACACTCTGTAATCCAGTCCAGTTCCTAAACCACAAAACACTGTCTCGCGCGTTGACATCCTCAAAGGACGCCAGTCTTTCAGTGAACGTGCGCTCTACAAAACTTTCGACCAAGGCTGTAGACTCGGGTGTAAGATATCCCTCCGGCTTTTGATCTGGTAATCGCAATTTGGACCACACTATTAAATGCGTAACATCTTGAGTAATTCCATACGGCCAGTCGTTCATCAGAATTTTGTAGTCATTTGGATCAGCGAAGGGAATAGTACCACAGCAGTCAAATAATGGGCCAGTCTCAGGAGACGATTCAGGCAAAGGATTCCAGAAAAGGCGCTGACTGCAAATGAAATCTGTGATGGAGGGGAGCTTGGTCTTTGTTTCGTTTGTCCAGGTAATGTACCGGCGGAGATCAGATGGCTTGCGTTTTAGGATTTCAAGATTGTTCTCCGCTGTCAAGCATGACAAGGTAAGGAATTGATTATATGCAAGGAGACAAGAATATATATACTACCTATGATATGCTTGAGATCTTCCCAGTCGTGGGGCTTGAATTTCTCATCTCCACCAGCAAGGTTTTCGAGATCGGTTTGAGTGAGCTCAAAGGGTATCTTGTCCGGCACGTCCGTTTCTGTCATGGATGCCGTTTTTTAAAGACTATACTAACATCTGATCCGTCGACCACTTCAAATATGGCTAAGACTATGGGGTGAATGTGGGAGCTAACAAAGTGTGCAGGAATAAAAGAGCAGAAAGCGCTACATCGTACGGCCGTGGAACGAGGCTGATTAGTAATCCCATCACTCAGCTGCCTTATCCATACAAGACCGACTCACCGACTGAAAATAACGTTTGTATGCAGGGGAAAGTGTGAGGTACAGGGACAGTGCATGCATGCACCAGGGTGCGGAAGGATAATTAAGGTAGAGAGCTTGACGAACTATCACAATGGACTTTCACAAAGTAAAGAGTAAAATCTCCTACATTAAAGTACCAATACATATATCCATATCTCCAATTCAATTTCCAAGAGCACGCTCAAAGTTCGCTCGCTAATATTGCATGAGGGTATATGGCAAGCACAAAATAGCGGGCACGTTGAGGGCCCACACATGCAAGCTAAATACTCAAAAATTATACAACCTGACTTCGCAATCCTCTCCCCCCGTACACATCCGGGCATCGCTCAGCCCTACGCACGTAACTGGTCCCGCATGACCCCCAAACGTCCTCTCGCACTTTCCCGTCCTCGGATCCCACACCTTCACCATTCTGTCCTCAGCGCCACTTACGACGCGTAGTGTATCAGCGGCGAGCGCCCAAACGCCTTCTACATGCCCGAAGAACGTGCGCACACAGATGTTACGGTAGGTGTCCCAAAGCCGAATGGTAGAGTCTAAAGCGGAGGTGAGTATGTAGCGGGGAGGGGTGGGGCGGTCACAAGTCGTGAAGCCGGGGCCGTACGGATCGGTGATGGGTGTAGCGGTTGGTTGGGGTAGAGGAGCTTCAAAATTGTGATTGGAGGTATTGGAGGAGGTGTCTTCCTCGTGAAGGGAGTCGTCGAGGTCGAATTCGTGGGGTAAGGGGATGACCTGTTGGACTTGGCCGACATGGCCTTCGAAGGTTTTGAGCACGGTATTTGTGTCAAGGTCCCAGAGTTTGACGGTGCAGTCGTCCGAGGCGGAAAAGAGGGTGCGGGAGGCGGAGTCAATGCGCACGGCGTTGACCCAATCGGTGTGGCCGCGGAGCGTGTGGCGGGAGTTGTTTTCGAAATTCCAGATTATGATTGTATGGTCCATGGAGCCTGTTGCTAGGATTGAGCCTGCAGTTTTATTAGTCAGGTGAGTTGAATTGGGGAGAGTAGAACGAACCATCAAAATGGAGACCAACAATACCGTTGCTATGACCTGTATATGTCGATAGCAATTCGCCAGTCCGCCAATTCCAGACTTTGACAGTCCGGTCAAGACCACCGCTAATGAGCTTGGTAGCATCGAATTGTAGACACCTGATCCCGCTGGTGTGGCCCCTTATTGTTCGGATTTCTTCGCCGGTATCGATATTCCAAATCTTGATCGTAGAGTCGTAGGACCCAGTGGCCAATATACGTTCGGCTTCACACATCTGCAAGCACATGACACCATTGGTGTGGCCTTTGAAAACCTTGATAGAGCATCGTCCATGTTTCCAATTGGTGCCAACCCTGAATCGGTCTTTGTAAACATCTTTCCACGGCCGAGTACGTGGTCGGAAATATGAATCATCGACATCCGTGATCGACGGCGTGGTCCGATCTTTTGCGGAAGGCACCAACGCGTTTGATGCTTGCCGAACGCTCTCATCGCCGGATGAAGCTGCTGCCAAGTGGCCATTCTCAGCTTCAGGATATGGAGTGATGTTCGGCGACCATTCGTTGATCCCTCTTCCCGTAGCCCGCAGCTGAATCTGTCTTTTCGACGCCCTCAATCTCTTCCTTTCTAATAATGGAAGACCCCAGCCACACTTCGTACACTTTCGGTCGATATGCTGTTCACACATCTTGTGCCAGACAACATCATCATCTGCGAGCGATCTCCACCTCTGGCTAACCTGAGCCGCCTTACATAATGATGTAGTGTCTAGAAAGCAAAGGACCTTGTATGATATTTCAGGAGGTAGGGCAGTCAGGAAGTCGATACGGATCAGGTCCCGGACGTTGGTAGACAGGTATGATAGTTGCGGGAAGCAGCACTGGGTGAGTATGCCTTGCAGCATCAGGTTACGCTGTTTAGCCGGCGCAGCTGAGAACAGGGACCAGACATGAGCTATGGCCTGCTGGTCGCCTTGTGAGAGGTCTTCAAGCTCATGCTGCAACTGATCCATTGAAGGTTCGTTGGCTTGTCTCCTGCACTTGAGATCAGGTCGGTGCCTGTAGCAGTACTTGGTATTCGGTTCTTTCATTTTTATATTTCCTGATGCATCGACACCGCCGCCAGGCGCATACTGTTCTGGGATGTGCTTGACGAGGAAAGGTGCCACGGTTTGGCCAGCGTGCTTTGACGAAGCGGAGAGTGTAATGTTGTCGTGATCATCCTGGCAATCTGTTTCACTTGTAGCGACGGTCTCTAGGGTAGATTCGGGCCCCGAAGAGGTGTCGGTGAAAGGAGCTATATCTGCAAGGGTAGTCTCTGGTTGTGTAACTCTCCTCCTTTTCAGCGGCCTTTGCCCACCGTGGTCATCTACTTGAAGACTCATGATTGTAGTCCGGTATCAGTACTCCTTTTAAAATCTAAGCAGCGGTGAGCTTGATGTAGTGATCACGGACGTGGAGGTGTTGTAGTGGTGGAGCCCGGAGAAATTCGCTCAGATCGCCATCGATGGCGTGCGAGGACGGACGATGTAGGGTACACGTCCTACAGGAATTGGTCAGTACGTATGTACATTCCATGTATCATTGGTGATGTGCACAGAAAATGGCACGCCATTGAAGGCATCACATAGAGCTCTTCTGACGTGATTGCAGGGCGAATTCAATTCTACAACCAAGTCCACTGGGCCGACGGGCATGTCTTGGCACCCGCTGCACTAGTAAGCACTAGCGCTTCCCGGAACTTTTGGCTCCTGTCGTGTGCTGCAGATCATTCGAGCTTCCTATCAGCCTTTCCTTGAAACACAAGGCTACATACCTTTTCTGCGGAATCTCTGTGAAGCTCATCACAAGATGACGGAACTAGAATACCTTGTAAAACCCTTCTTGGCACTTAGATCTCATGCATAACAGGTTACTACTAGTCTAGCTTCCATTTCAAGATTCCTGTGCTTCAAACAGACAGCTACTTAGAAGGGTCAACTCTTCAATCATGGCATCTTCTAGCTCGTCTCTTCCGTCCCGTGCATCTCCTGAGACGACTAACAACCCGACTATGCTGACTGATCCGTCGGCGTCATCACCTCTGGAGAGACTCATCCCCCACCTCGTCGCCTCCAAACGCTCCCTATCCTCCATCATCCATGTCCAACGCGCCAACGATCTCGGCACGTTGACCCGGAACGCGCTCCGGCACTCTGCCGTCACAACCGCCCGTACCTCCTTCCTCCATTCTGGTATCACATCTCAAGTCGCCGTCCTACAACAAGTACATCAAAGCTCTATATCCACCGGCCTACAAGTGCGGAAAGAGTTTGAGTCAGTCGTGAGAGATTTGGACGAGGCTAACGCTAGACTGAAAGCTACGTTGGATGAATTGAGGGGAACGATGGTCGAGTCGAAGTTGAGGCCCGAGGGGGAAGAGGGCAGACATCTGCTGGACTTTGTGGACGAAGGTGGTGTAGAGGGTGTATACGAGGCTGTTAGGGATTTGATTGATGGAGCCGGTGTGGGCATCAGAAATTTCGATAACTATAATAAGCAATTTGGGGATGAACTGGAGAAGGTAGGTAGGGTATTGGACGGTGCCAAACGCGGATTAGAAACGGATTTGAGTGTTGGGGAAGACAGTCTAGGGATAACTACGCCTATTCTGGATCTAGTACATGATATGGAAGATCATGCAAGGGAAGTCGCTGTTAATCTGGAAAGCTTGGTGAGCCACTTCGATCTTTGCGTTAGGGCTATCAGGCATACGGAAGGAGGTGGTGATGCTGCATCCAAAATTGCGGGTGATTTGCCCGAAGGCATGGATCTTGGACAGAACGCCAGCGAAGTGCCTGAACCCATTGATGACGATCAATGGATGGAGATGATAAGGGTGCTAGAGGAGGACGCAGGTCAGGTGGATGATGTGGTTATTGAGATAAGAGATCACATTGCAGAGATGGAAAGCCTCTATAAGCGTATCGAGGCACATACCAATCGGCACAATCAGGAGCTTGCGAATGCGACGGCAGCCTTCAGACTGTTGGAAGACATTGGGAGTAAGTTGCCCGGGTACATCACAGAGGGCCAAGTCTTCCCCATTCACTGGGAAGAAGAAAAAGAGAAGATCGAAGAACGCCTTGAGGAGCTCGAGACATCCCGGGATTTCTATGACGGCTTTTTGAAAGCATATGATAATCTCCTAATCGAGGTTGGCAGGCGGAAAGCTTGGGAGCTAAAGGTGGACAGAGTTATCCAAGCAGCCAAGTCCGAGCTTGAGAGAATCTATGAAGACGATCTCGAAGAGAGGGAAGCTTTCACCAAGTCTCATGGTCACTTTCTGCCGAGGGACATATGGCCTGATTTGCCGTCCAAACCATTACGGTTCGATGTCTGCCCCGTTGACGAAACAGCCACGAGGGTTCCTGACATATCGAAGTCGGTAATCCATCGGGCAATAAAGCGAGTACATGGCGCGCAATAGACCCTTCACACCAGTAGACTTGTAGACCGTTTAAATTATGATTTCACTCGTCTGTGCAGCGAAGAATTAGCGTCCTCTTTGCCTATTAAAATTGAATAACAGTTCGACTTCTTGAATTCTCAGCGCTCTCTTTTGTCTGCATAGATGGAAAGACAAGACCTCCAACCTCTTCTGTATAACGAAGCAGATGATGCTCTTGTACTTGTAAAGAACTCTCATCGCCAGAGGAAATAAGTTCAAGTGATGAAATTCGTCATAGAATGAAGATAGAACTGAAGTACAATAATGTCTGACATACCGTTTGGCTCGCCTCATAGTCTCCAAGAGTCACTGTGACATTCGCTGCGAATGGTCTAATTGGAAACTTAGTGCTTGCGCTTGGTGGAAGTGGCAATCATCTTCTTTTTAACATGCTTTGGGATCTTATTCTCCCTCTGAACTTTCTTTTCCTCTTTCACTTGCTTTTTGTGTTCTTTCTTAGCATCCTTGTCTTCAAAACGTTTACCTCTAGGTTTCTTTTGGGCGAATGGGTCTGCTTCGTCATCACCGTCAGCTCCGCCCCCAGAAGACCCATGGCTTTCATCGTCAGAACCCTTGACGGATAGGCCTGCCTCATCCTCATCTGCGGCCAGAGCTTCTGGCGCTACTCTGTCTGCAAGCAAGTCGCGGTAGACAAGTGTATCTTGTTCACCCTTTGCAACTTCACCCACATCCCTTTCGACGTCATAAACCTGTTCCAACGTCTGTGGTATGTACTGATTGCGGAAGACTTCGTTGTCAACTTCACCTTCCTCCTCACGTCGCTCATCGAATAGCTTCTGTAGAGTACTGACCACCTCTGGCGGCTTAGTACCACCATCAGCGGCAGTCACAAATCCAAATACAGTCTTCTCAGACAAGACATCTACACCTTTCCGTCTAAAGAAATCACCAACATTCTTGATGTCCATCCGCAGGAATTCAAGGCTCCGGGGATGATCGTGCTCGACGCTTTGGCTTACGTCGATAAGCCATAGCTTATCCTCATGGTACAGCACGTTGTACTCGCTTAAATCGGCATGGACTAGACGGCACGTCTGATAGAGTGTTCGCATGTAACCCAAAAGCTGAAGATATAGCAACTTCCACCTTGCCTCAACATCGCTTCCTTCTAGTTCAACATCCTTCAGCCTTGGAGCAGGAATGCCTTTCTTATCGCCCAAGAACCCCATCACGAGAACATGAAGTCGCAGGTATACGGGTTGTGGACATGGTATGCCGGAGGCATAGATCCTCTTCAGGTTTCTCATCTCCTTTTCCGCCCAAACCTTGACCATAGATCTGTTGTTGCTCTTGCTGTAGCCTTGCCTGAATCTATATTCTCCTGTAACATATTTATCTCTGTCCTTGAAGATCAATATGCTGGTTTTGTAGACCTTGATTGCTCGATGTAGCGGAGCCACAGCTGCCTCTGAGCTATCATCTTGTGGGATGGAAAGGGCATGGTAAACATTTGCCTCTTTCCCGGTTGACAAACAGCCGTTTACTTCCGATACAACATTCCTATTGATCATTTGCAACAATATCATGCGCGTCCGTGGATCCAGCACTTGTTCGCTTGTGGCCCGGTCACTCTTGTCTGCGACTCTATCGTGCTTGCCTTCGAGCCCTGACTGCCTACCATCAAGTTTCAATTTTCCTGCATGACGGGATAAAGAGGTTATTTGGTCATCGATGGAAGCAAGAGTGTTGGCTGTGGGCTTTTGAGGGTTTGCTTTAGGAAATGTTGACTTTGGTAAGTTAGGATCAGCCGATGCTTCTTGGAGCCGACGTTGTCTGTTGTAGGTTTTTGTATAATCCGAGGGATTGTATAAGGCGTAATCTTCATCTTCAAGCTCTTCGCCTGCAAAGATATCCTTGTAGTCTTCCTCCTGGTCTGCTTCGAGGCTATCGTTCTCATTACCCATGCTCGCTTCAAGTGCCGTATTAGTATCATTAGCATAGCCTTGGCCAGGTATGAAATGGTGAACAGGTTGCTGCCCTGCGGCAGGGCTCTTAAAGCTTTCCATGAAGTCGGTCTACGTCTTTGACTGTGAATTTGTGTATCCTTATTCCGCGCGCTTGCGATTCCGCGTTTCGGAAAGGATTCCGGTATCGAAACCCACCACTAAAGCGCGTCGCGTCGTCTGCGACTGTTCAGATACGCCTCAGAAACGTTTCTGATCTCATAGATCAATGCACCATGAGGTCTCGACGGTAGACCATTGGTACATTCTTCACCAATCCGGACATCCAAGTCACAGTTCTACAGCTCGAGACCCTCAGCGACTATTCCCAGAATGTACATCAAGCAGATAATCATACAGGGCTTTAAAAGGTCTGCTCACATTTGCGCTACTTGCATGGTATCCCTATACTGATGAATCTCTCAGTTACAAGGAGCAAACTGTCATAGAACCCTTCTCGCCGAAGCACAATGTTATTGTGGGACGGAATGGCTCTGGCAAAAGTAACTTTTTTGCGGCCATTCGATTTGTACTCAGTGATGCGTACACTCAAATGGGTCGGGAAGAGCGCAATGCCCTGCTTCATGTACGTGAGAGATGACGTTTTGTACCTCAGCGTGCTGCTTACGACACACACAGGAAGGCACCGGCGCGGCAGTCATGTCAGCTTTCGTGGAGATAATATTCGACAACAGCGACGATCGCTTCCCCACTGGCAAGCCCGAGCTAGTCCTACGACGAACGATAGGGATGAAAAAGGACGAATACTCCCTGGACAGGAAGAATGCCACGAAGTCGGATGTTATGAATTTACTGGAATCGGCTGGATTTTCGCGCTCGAATCCTTATTATATTGTACCACAAGGGCGTGTCACTGCGCTGACAAACATGAAAGATGCGGAGCGACTGAATTTACTCAAGGAAGTTGCAGGTACACAGGTATACGAAGCTAGGAGAACCGAGTCCTTGAAGATAATGAACGAGACGAACAATAAGAGGGAAAAGATTGATGAACTTCTTGAATACATCAAGGAGCGGCTGGCAGAGCTGGAAGAAGAGAAGGAAGAGCTCAAGGATTATCAAGAGAAGGACAAGGAACGACGATGTCTGCAATATACCATCGATCACAGAGAGCAAGTAGCAATCCAAGATGAGCTGGAGTCTTTGGATGAACAGAGGCAGACAGGCATGGATAATACCGAGGATAGCCAGGAACGTTTCGTGCAAAGCGAGAAAGACCTTGCCGAAATTGATAGGCAAATCAGCGAATTGAAGCAGCAGGTGGAGTTCTTGAAGGTTGACAAACGGCAATTGGAAGAAGAGAGAAGAGAGACAGCTAAGGCCAAAGCAAAGATCGAGCTGGAGGTCAAAAGCCTCAGCGATGGGCAATCTGCCGCCCAGCAAGCAAAGTCCCAATATGAATCGGAGTTGAACAAGGTCCAGGCCTCGATCAGGGAGCACGAAGAAGAGCTCGCGGAGATTATCCCGGAATACGACGCGAAAGTGAAGCAGGAAGCCGCCATGAGGTCGGAGCTTGACAGCGCAGAAGGCACCCGACAGCGCTTGTACGCTAAACAGAATCGCAACGCTCGTTTCCGCAATAAGAAAGAAAGGGATGACTGGTTACGGCAAACAATTGACAGTATCTATCCGGATTTGGCAAAGGTCAAGGCTGCCCGCGTGCAAACCGCCGAAGACACAGCAGAACTGGAAAAAGATATTACGAAAATGGAGGCCGACATCACCGAATTGCGAGAGCGATTGGATAGCCGTGGTAGCAGCAACGAAGCAATGGAGAGGCAGGTCCAAGAAGCCAAATCTCTGCGAGATAAGTTGATGGACGAGCGAAAGTAGGTGTCTAACGAGAATGGATCTCTCACGCACGGGCTGACATGTGAATAAGGGAGCTGTGGAGAGAAGACGCAAAGCTGGAGTCTGTGATGCACAACGCGAGGGGCGATCTTCGTCAAGCCGAAATGGAACTCTCTCATACCATGGACAAGGCTACAAGTCGTGGACTGGCAGCTATGCGAGATATCAAGCGTCAACATAACCTTGAGGGATGTTTCGGTACTTTAGCTGAGCTTATGGATGTCGACGAAAGGTTTCGAAAAGCTGTCGAAATTACGGCTGGAAACAGCCTCTTTCACTACGTCGTGGATAATGACCGGACAGCCACCAAGGCTATTGAGATTTTACAGTCGAGAAGGCTAGGGCGCTTAACTTTCATACCATTAAATCGAGTGCGGCCAGATACAAGGAATGTTCCGAAGGCCAATGATTCCATACCAATGCTGGAGAAGATTAATTTCGATCCCACATACGAAAAAGCGTTTCAGCAGGTATTCGGGCAGACAATAATTTGTCCGACTCTGGCTATTGCTGGCCAGTACGCAAGAAGTCACGGTGTCAACGGTGTAACCATGGACGGTGATAGGTCACATAAGAAGGGTGCCTATACTGGTGGTTCTGTCGACAATCGTATTTCCCGCCTTCAGGCTGTTCGCAATGTCTCTAAATTGAGAGATGAATATGACTCTCACCAAGCTAGGTCTGTTGAGATCAAGCATATATTACAGCGAAAGGATCAAGAAATCACTCAAGCTGTTGGAAATCTCCAAAAAGTTGAGCAGAGGCGAACGCAGCATGAGAACAGCTACGGCCCATTAAGACAGGAACTCAGAAGCAAGGAATCTAGTCTCGACAACAAGAAAGATACTCTTGACAAGAAGCGCCGAGCGATGATAAACATCGAGGCGAACTTGAAAGCTCTCACTGACCAGCAAAGCGCTCACGAAGCCGAGATAGCTTCTGAGTTCAAAAAAGCTTTGACGGGCGACGAAGAGACACAGTTGGAGAACCTGAACTCTACTGCCCAAGATCTGAAACGGCAACTGGCAGAAGTGTGTACAAGCCGCAGCGAGCTCGAAACACGAAAGACCACGCTCGAAATCGAACTACGCGAGAACCTCCGCCCACGTCTCGACCAGCTAAAATCCCAAGAATTCGACAATAATGCGAGCGGCACGCGAGGCAACCTCAAGCAAAGCCAGCAAGACCTCAAACGCATCAACAAGGCGGTAGAGGAAGCGTCCCGCAAACTCCAAGAAACTGACACCGCTATCGAGGCTGCCAACACCAGTATTTCAGAACTCCAAACCCAGCACGCCGAAATCCTCGCCAGCCAAAACGAAATCGCCAAATCCATCGAAAAAGCCCAAAAGCGCATGGAAAGATCCGTCCAAAAACGCCGCATCCTCACCAAGCAAGCCGCCGAAGTCGCCACCAAGATCCGTGACCTAGGCATCCTCCCCCACGGCGCTCTCGAAAAATATGAAAAAACGAAATCAGACGCCATCGTCAAACGCCTCCACAAAGTCAACGAAGCGCTAAAGAAATACGGCCACGTCAATAAAAAGGCCTTTGAACAATATAACAATTTCACCACCCAGCGCGACACCCTTGAGAAACGCCGCGCCGAACTCACAGAAGGCCAAGCCTCCATCGAAGAACTCATCACCGTCCTCGACCAGCGCAAAGACGAAGCTATCGAACGAACTTTCAAACAAGTCTCCAAAGAATTCGCTAACGTGTTTGAAAAACTCGTCCCGGCGGGTAGAGGCCGCCTTGTTATTCAGCGGAAAGCGGATCGTGGTGGACAGCAAGAAGAAGATGACTCGGACGATGAGAGGAGAGCGGCTGGTACCACAGTAGAGAACTACACCGGAGTGGGCATCAGTGTTAGTTTTAATAGTAAACATGATGATCAGCAGCGTATCCAGCAGTTGAGCGGCGGTCAGAAAAGTACGTCTTCTCCTTTCCCTCCCTCATCCCCCTTTCTTTCTTTCTAACTAACCATTTCTTTCTCTCTCACAGGCCTGTGCGCCCTCGCCCTCGTCTTCGCAATCCAACAATGCGATCCCGCCCCATTCTACCTCTTCGATGAAATCGACGCCAATCTCGACGCGCAGTACCGTACTGCTGTTGCTAATATGTTGAGATCGATCGCTGATGGTAAATACCCCTCTACCCCTTCCCCTTTCCTTCTCCTCCTTCCTTCTCCTCCTCTGCTCGATCCTCCTCTTCTTCTCGTTGTTCCCCCCCCTCCTCTTCCTCTCCCCTCTCCCCCTGCCCTCTCCACCCCTCCTAATACCCCCCATCTGCTACTCCATCCTCCTCCGCTAAATCACCCTCCTCTGCTACAACTTCCCAACGCTAATCCCTCCTCCACAGGTTCATCGGGATCCACCGGCGGCGGCCAATTCATATGCACAACCTTCCGCCCCGAGATGCTCCTCGTAGCAGAGAAATGTTATGGAGTAAGGTATCTGGGGAATAAGAGTAGTAGTGTGGTGGTGGTGGGGAGAGATGAGGCGTTGAAGTTTGTGGAGGGGGAGAAGCAGTAATGTTTTGCCCCCGTGGAGAAGGGGCGGGGCGCTGTTTGTGGGTAGGGTGGAAGGTTGGGTTTTACGATGGGGGTCAATGGGATGCATGTATTCGGGGAAAGGTGGTTCAATGGGATGCGGTTCGGCGATGGGGCGATGAGGCGTTTTCACTGAGGTGCTGATTGATACCTACCTTATCTTACCTACGAATGCATCACTTCGTGCTTCGTCTTTCTACAATATGATTGGGCGAGGGCGGAGGGATATGTATTCTATCATATCATATCTTGCTCTTATTATAGCTCTAAAATACAAAAGGTAGCTATGAAAAGAAAAGAAAAAAATATGCTGCGAAGTGCAGGAACATAATTTTCACCCGCCTGATGTATATATATACTCGTTAACTTAGATAGATTTTCCCGCATTGCAAAAACTTGACGCATGTATTTGTTTGGGCAATGAGATGAGATACCTACGTACGTACTGCGCGTCGTCGCGAAGAATACCTTACCTTACCTTACCATACCTTACCACCACTCCAACGAGGCCTTTGTTTGCTATGAGTCCTGCGGTAAGGTAAGTAGATAGATAGATGTATACGAGCGGATATATATAGCGTGCCAGTATACGTATACATGTATTTATCAGACCAAACAAATTCATAGTTGAGAATTAAAATTGATATGAGCATGTTCTCGTTTCTGAAAGCGTTAGGTATACCATCATGTATCTATTGCTTTATTATTATTTAAGAGAGAGAGAGATATATATAGCGAGAGAAATATTGCGAGATTATGCGGTTTGGGAGCAAGTAAGTATTGAGAGGCGGCTAAAGATAGATTGATTCATCTTTAAGATCGGGTAGGAGAGAGTGTACGTTCTTAGGTCATATTGGATGCAAGCGATATTTCCCCATCATTATTTGAAAGATACCATGTATAACGAGGTTGTGCCCTGTTCTCGACTTGCTTGAAAGCATCGAGAGACAGCTGCTAAGGCACCTACCTATCTATGACAGATTGATTCATCTTTAAGATGGGGCAAGAGAGATTGTACGTCTTAGGCTATGTTGGATGATGCAAGCGATTAGTGTAGCCGCTACCTAGTATGTGGTTACCATGGAGGGTGTTGGTGGAGATGGTGGCAATGGTTCGCGTCTGCCCTGCGTTTGCCCTGCGTTTTTCCCTGCATATTCACGCTGGATGAATATGGAGGCGGAGCCTTGACCGGAGGTCAGGATAGGAGGTGTTTTGCCCTGCGTCTTCTCCGCATGTCGGCGCTGGATGAATGTGGGAGCAAGATCCTGCAAGAGCCTGGGCCGGAAGGCAGGATAGCGGGCGTTTGCCCTGCGTTTTGCCGCACATCCACTCTGGATAAATATGGCTGGACCGGAAGCCAGGATAGCCTGCGTTTGCCCTGCGTCTTCTCCGCATGTTCACGCTGGATGAATATGGGAGCTAGGATAGCGTGTAAGAGGTGAAAGACCGTTCTGGATGGTGGTTGTGATTCGAGAAAGAGATGAAAGTGGTCTGATTCTGCAGGATACTGCTTGCAGCGGCAATGAATGGGCTGGACCCAGAAAGATGGGAGAAGTAAGTGAGAATGATAGGTCAGCGGTATGCCGCGCCTTATCGTCTATGCATGATAATCAGCTTCTAAGCGTGCAATTCTTCAAACGCAGGGTCGGCCTGGATCAGTGTGTCGCACACAGGGTTCAGATTCGCCATTGATCACGTCTAAGGTAGTAATGTGTCAGATCTCCTGCCGCAAAGGTCGGCGCGTAATCTGTAATCTCCAGGATACACTTTCAAGAGTAAGGTATGTTGTCAGCTTTATTGGTCGTAAGTTACACGTGCCTCCATTCTCATTGGGTGTTTTTGTGTGTACGATGGGAAGCGCGGATGGATATCGTTTATCTTAGCGTGCAAGTGCCAAATGACGGGTACCAGTGATCAATGATCAGTGATCGAGGATCGAGGGCTTGGTCTTCCATCGTGCCTGATATTCCAAGCTTGTGAAATGATACCATTCGCACCAGCGAGGTAGAAACAGCTCTAAGGCCTTCACCGTCTCCCACGATTTATTGAGTAATAGGATTATGACACTGGTGAAAAGATTCGAGGTGAGATAAGACAATCCCTCCGGTATACTCGTAAGAAAGTCATAATATGTGTAGGTTCGCGGAGAGGATAGGGAGCATGGTATACTGGTGTGAGTTGTAAGGTAAAAATACTTTAGGCGTTTGGAGGTGTAGCTTTTCAATAAATAAGCAGTCGGGTTATATGGGCATCATTGCGACGTCGGAAGAAGAATGCAGCAGCTAGTACCGCTGCCAGATAAGGAAGGTTGAGTTAGTCAGAAAAGGGTTAGTGGGGTTTCGAAGGGCTGTGGTAAGCGAAACGTTCGGTGAGTAACGGGTTTTTTGTTTTTGGGTTGCAGCAAGAATGGCGCGCATTAAACTGCTTTAACGCTGCTCTAAGGTACAAGTACAAAATACGGTGTACATCAAGTACTTCCCTGCAGGCATAATAAAGCTTAGCGCGCCACAATACGCTAATGTTCTTTACAGACCACTAGAAGTTTCCATTACTCAGAAGGGATAGATGGATACATGATAGGTAGAAAGAAGCTTCTAGCAACTATTATTTACACGTAAGCTTGGCTGTTTTCTTAGCGTGGCGCTAATGATTATAACGCTGGATACTAAAGTACCTAATAATTTTGCCTTGGTCTTCCCGCCGCTACTGATGCGAACCAGGCAAGAAGACGGTCTAAGTGGGGGCTTCTATTTCTAGGCGCTGGCCTGAAGGGGGGGGAGGGGGAGCTAAGTGGGGCATTGGGGCACTAGAGCGACACGCCAGCGAACTGGTTCAGCTCACTTAGTCATGGCGGGGTCCAACTCGGGCCTTTAACATTTTCGTTGAGAGGTGAGACGGGAGACCCGGAGAATAAATTCTGTCTCGATGTGGAGAGACTCAAGATTGTACCGAGATTATGCCGCATAGAACTGTATGAAGTTTTCAACGAGCGGTCTAGAATCTGAAAAAATTTGATGGGGAGTCGTGATATTGAGGTTATGAGCGTTGAGTTGTAGATAAACAATTAATGCAGTATCGAGAATTTCAGAATTTGCCATCCCAGCGGAGCGCCTCCCCGATCGAGATGCATAAGGTCCTTTTGGTACCTAGAGGCCACAATTTCGGAGTCCGGCCCTGTCATTGCAGCTGACCTTTCACCACTCACCAGTCAAATTGGGCCCCTCGTGCACGCGAGTCACACTCGGGAAAAGTCAAAGCATGAAACGCCTGGTGGTCCTTCCCTTCCTCTTATCATTTACAAGTATCATCACAATGATCCGAGATAGGGTGGAAAATCAAGTTTTCAGCTTGGACCTTTATCCTCGCGCGAGAGTGGGGGCCCTACTTCGATTGTCGATTGTTGACTGTTGGTGCGATGGTGTCGTACACGCTGGTAGAATTATTCTTTGGCTCAATGGCCGGTCCCCACAATAATTGCACATCAATGAGGAATCCAGAACTACTTGTATCGTGTATTTAACTTCCCCAGACCCCACAGAATAAGGTAGAGCCCCCAGGTGGTGATCTAGAATCGCCAAGGAGTCGCCTTCCCCACAACCTAACAAGAAGAGCCTTTCGTGCTTGTGGATCATCAAAGCTGTTTTGCTCCATGCCCAGCTACTATGAAGTGGCTGAGTGTTCAGACCCTTCCCGCGCCATTAGCATTTGGCCAATTTTCCCGGAAAATGGCGAATGCAAAGACAGGTCAGTCAAGCAGCGAACCCAGACGGTGTTGCAAGACTTCTCAAGGACCTCGCAATACTTGCCCCTACCAGCCTGTTACTGTAAAAAGTGGTGTGACAATGAGCCTCAGATGCTTTGACCCGGGCGTCAAGCCACCGCACGCTTCAAAGTAGGAGCTTAATTCAAGTGCCCCATTGTTGACTCCCGTGCCGTGCCTTCAATTGTTCGACATATGTTAGCGGACCAAAGAAAATTGCTTAAGATTTATGCTTAAGAGGAGTGGTTTGCAGTTGGCTGGGCAGCTACTGATTACCTACTGATGTGGACGTCCCTTATTGTATTGTGTCGAATGCATGGATGGAGGATGGAGTGTTTGAAGAGTGCATGGGCCACCCTTGCGCTATCAATCGACAATCGGAAAGTGGCGGCACACTGGACCATCATTGGCGCACGACGGAGGACGGAGGAAATAACCGTTGATCAGCACCACGCTTGTTGTTGACGAGCATTTTAAAGTACCAAAAATCAAGATAGCGAACCCCGCGGCCACACCGGCTTGCCGATGAAAAATATTTCACTCATGATTCTTAGAAGTAGACTCGTCAAAAGGATCTACAGTCCCTTGAGATCTCCCAAAAAAGGGTCCCTGGCGTCAAAACTTATTTATGTTATCGAGGACCCTGAGGTACCGCTGCACGGCGGGAGGGGTGAGGGGGCGGAAAGAAGGTACCTACTGAGATGTTGGCAGATTGTTTGTTGAGGGGCGGAAAAGCGTACGTAGTCAATCTAAGGGAGCGCCAAAAGCCCCAGGTGCATGCAGCTCCATGCACCGCCTGCAAGGATGGCGTTTCCTACGTAGGCGGCATACCCAGATGTAAGGGATTTGCGTGGACTTGCCAGGGATTGCGTGTGTCAGACGATGGCTCCAGGCCTACCACTTACTATCGTAGTTATCTGTAGCATGTTGCCTTAGTGAGCTGCGAATAGCAAGCACGCCTATTGGCTTTGTTGTGATCCGCCAATTGCCAATTTTTAGTGGCCACCCCACTCCGCATTCGCTCACCAAATTTCAATCCGCTAGCCGGACAACAGCCATATCTTGTTCGATAACTTTGCTTCAGTAATGAATTTCCTCTTACTCACCGTCTCCTACACCTCATCGCCCTCCTCCTGCCTCCCAATAACGTTAGGTGACCGCAAACTCCTCAGAGCGGTCTCGGCAGAGCGTTTGCCTTGTCATACACGATAATCCAGGCGGCAGAGCCGGACTTTTGCCCCCAAGGAACACCACGGATCCGACAGAGATAACCAGCTCTCTTTCTTCTCAATCCTGCACCTAGCACAGTCCCGCGGCTACTGTCACTTCCCCAACCTGGTGCATATTCTCGAAACCGTTAGCTTGCTTGAGAAGAGGCGGCTTTGTTTCGTACCAGCCATCATTATCACACCACTTTCTACCGGAAAACCCTTCATTGGGCTCTTTCACTGTAAGTCTTGCTATACCACACAAATATTAGATCTTTCAACGCAACAGAGATGTTGTCTGGCGCCCGGAAGCCAACGGAGAAAGCCTTCAATTTTGCTAATGCGCCTTCCTCGATAGATACTTGGTGTGACATACTCGAAACCTACAAGTCCAACACCTCGGACAACATTACAAACTTATGTACATATTAATATCTTCGGCTCCACCCCTACTATCACACAGACGATACTGTCGTACGGATGCCGTACACACCACCGTCAGTGCAATCACCGGTTGCCTCTCATCCTGCAACTCCGGCCCTCAGTCGCTCTCAGTCGTATAACAAGAACTATCGGCAAGATAACTCGGCTCCAAGTCATGTCACTGGGTTAGGTCTACCCCACTCGACTTCCTCCCGAGCATACCTAAACAAACACCGTCGAAGTCCATCCATCTCGAACTCACCCGGCTTCAACACAGGTCTATCTACGCCTGAAGCAACTCCCCAAGAGCCTAGGAGCTCTGACAGTGATGAGGCTGATAATGAGTCTCGTGGTACGGGAAGGGCCCAGCCATCTTCTGCAGGCCACCTGAACATCTCCACAGAGATTTCACCCCCAGCCTCACCCTTGACCTCGAGCGACGATGAAGCTACAGCAAGGCGAGGACGAGTAAGGGATGTCGCAAATTTGGCCGAGCTACAAGCAGCCATTAGAATAATTGAGCAACATCGAGCAGGTTCTCCGGACAAGGACGCAAGCGAGCAGACAAAGAAAGCGAGGATGGCCTTGGGTCTTCCAAGACCACGAATAGACCCCAGCTTCAAAGAGAAGGAGTCGCAGCCAGAAACCTCGCCTAGTCTACCCTCGTCGGCTGGTGCTCGAAAGATTTCGCATTCAAGGTCGAGCACAGAGGCTAGTGCCTTCTTTGACTTCCCTCGCAACAAGTTGGATTCACCAGGACGGAGCACCTCTGATAGCGATGCGGATGATGCCGGCGATGAGGACCTCCAAGTCAAACCGCCATTAATCCGAAAGAAGTCTGGTGAACTGGTTCGGCCAGCTCTAAGGGCACCTTCACTGAAGAGAAGACCGTCAAGCATGCCGGGCACTCCCGTATATTCCAAAGCTGTACACTTCCAAGACAACAGCCTTGAGCATGTTCGTCATTTTCTGCAAGTGGACCGCCCTATCGCCGTCAGCGCTGGCTCCTCACCAGTCGAATCATCCTACGACGATGATTCTGAATTCCCATTCGGCAGTGGAGATGCAAATGTTCGGTCACCTCCATTTGACTGGGAGATCCGGTTGAGTAACTTTCCTCACAATACCCCCGAGCGGAACGCATTCCCAGTTAGGACCGAGTCAGTATATCTATCACCAGATAAGAAAATGCTTATGGGCTCGGTGATAGTCCGCAATCTTGCCTTCCACAAGCTGGTTGTGGCAAGATTCACCCTCGACTACTGGAAGACAACGTCCGAAGTCGTGGCGGAGTACAACACCAATGTCCGCCAAAAGCAGGTAGAAGGTGGCTGCGATCGTTTTACATTCAGTATCAAGCTTGAAGATCAGGCCAATCTCGAAAACAAAACACTGTACTTCTGTGTCCGATATAATGTCGATGGGCAGGAGTACTGGGACAACAATAACTCAATCAACTACCAGGTTGACTTCACAAAGAAGTACAAGTCGCAAAATGGCAAGCAAGGCAATCAAGGGAACTCTTCGCGCCAACTCAACTCCCTACCTAGAAGTAAACCATCTTCGAGCGTTGGTCAAAGGCCTCGTAGTATGCCTTCTTTGGACGACTTCGCCAACATGGCATCACCATATGAATTTTCGTCATTTCCCCAGCCATCTTCCATGGTTGGTGAGTCGCCGATACGTTTTAAGAACAAACCATCTGCAAAAGATATTGTTCCAGATGCTCCAGGGCGCCCCAAAAGCTCGGCTAATCAACAGGGATTTGGAAACAGATACGACTTTGGTGCTTCTCTATCACGGACCATTCAAGCAGCTAATATTGCCTCTGGTGACCGAAGTGAGCTTCCTTTGAAAGACACCAACCAAAGCGGAACTGGAAGGCAGCCATCATCGCTGAATAAAGATGCTGGTGCAAATGCGGTGAACAAAGTTCAACCCCCCTTAGGCCCTGGGAGCACAAGGAAGACTGGGGAGCCAAGCCAACACGATGTTCCTAAGCCTACTGCTTTAACCACGGAGAAGCCTTCCCTACAGTCCTCTTCCTATCACGAACTGCTCGACAAATATTGTTTCGTACGTTCTGGATCTAAAAGGGATACTCAAGAACTAGTTCGCTGATGTTTACCTCTAGTTTGGATCAGGGAAGCCGTCCAGTTCTTCGCAGCCGGCTAAGCCTGTACCTGCCCAAACGGATGGTGCCTCAGATGGCTCCCCAGAACCTGGAAATGCTTCTGGAAAGGGATCGGCCTTGTTGAGCTCCTCGCCAACTCAGAAAAGGATGCCAACCGCTGATGAGATGACATCTTCCTCGAATATTACAAGCCCTCGCGTCTCCAAGTCCGCATCTCCTGCCACTGGATCGTCGATGGGTTCTCGGGCGGTGTCTCCTGTTTCTTTCGGATACCCGTACGGGACGATGCAAAACTGGCTCTTCGATAGTCAGGCACCGACTGCCATTCGTGGATGACCAAATATGGGTTAATAATGGCGCAAAATGCAGCATTCGGAAAAGCGAAGTCTTTTGCTGAACTGTCTGGCTGGAACGGGGCTACACTCGGTTTGATAGGTATACATCGTCACGTTCCCCAGCAGGGAAGGTATGGGTCGGCGGCCGTGATGGAGCTATGCATATGCGTCTACGAACCTTTACGTGCATGGAAAGGGGCATCAGTCTTGTACTTTGGAGCGTTGTTTGGAGCGGTCATCCTGTCTGGGATCGGTCCCGTCCCGGAAAGGCATTCTGCGCTCGGAGCGATGATTCATTCTTGCGAAAGAGTTTCATGAATTTCTTTAGGAAGGGAAAAGTCAATGCAATAGAGCAAGCGATGGCGTTTGGTTTTCTGTCATATTGGAAGGGGCGTGAATGCATAGGGTGCTGTCCAAAGATTTGTACAGTGCTTGCGAGGTGTCTGGTGTTCTACTTGCATATGCATGTGTACATGCTATTCGGTGTGGTTATGCTCAAGCCTACCCTTAGGTACATAGAAGAAATAGTAAATTCTCTATTCCGTATAACCGTAGGTCAAATACTCAAAATCTTGCCCGTGTCTCTGTCGGTTAAACTCCTCTACGTCCGAGCGGCAGCTGTTTGCACCGGGGGCTTCCGTAGGGCTGAGATGTATACTAAAATAGCGTCCAGGCGTTATAGTCACACTCTAGTGGTAGGAATATCGGGAGAACTTAATTCCGATCGCACTCTACATACCACCCAAAGTTTCTACCGGATATCTAACTAGATCTTTTGACCCTGCATTCTCAATCCTCCATCATGCAGCTCAACACGGTGCAAATCGGACTCAGAACCGAACTGTCTAGCAACCACCACCAATAACACTGCACAACCACCCGTCGTCACCACATTTCCTCAGAAATTTGTCTACATTAATCAGTGGACCCTACCACGATGCAGTCAGAGTAATCAGATCATATTCCTTCGTCTGAACTGACGATCCCGAAAATACTGTCTCCAAGAGAGATGTGTTGCAAAATAGTAGTTTAATTACCACAGCGAGGAAAGCGATTCAAGGCGGCAACGACGGTAGATCATGAGAATGATGTAATAGTACGAGGGAATACGCTGGGAAATTGCCCCCATGCTGTGCTTGAGGAGCGTGACAGGTCATGGGCAAGGCAGGATCTACGCCGATTTCTGGACTCTTGTGCTTGGAGAAAGACTTGTCCGATGTCTAAAGCATAGCCAGTGCTTTACGAATGTGTCATGGTTGACAGAATTGAGGTGGGGGAGGAGAGGCTGACCACTCTCGCTTATATACGAGATAGCACGAGATAGCTACCTGGGCTCTTTTAAGCTGCTCGCTGCTCCAAAAATTGTCTCTTTCTGGGGAACAACGTTGAGCCATTTTGAAACCACCATGTTCTCAAATCCAGTCAACAGTGCGAATACTCATGGTTGAAATCAATGTCTCAGGTATAGCTGGCCGCATTGAGCGAATACTCGTACGCTTACAATATTCTTTTCGGCTGATGTGTCATATAGCCCACACCGTTGGCAAGGTGTCGACTGTGGGGGCTCAACAACACAACTGTTCGACGCCAACGATAACACCATAGGATATAGGCGTAGTAGCAGCAGCCGATCGACGCCACACAGATCTCAAGGCCTACGGATAAAGCCACAGACGACATTGGTGACAGCCTACAGGGCTAAATTTAAAACATGTAAAGAAGCGTACCTGGTGCAGTGGAAGGGTTTCAGGACAGGGATTCCCGCACCGCTGGTTGTTATACCTCGTTTCGTGGGCTTCGCGTCAATAATCCTGCTTAATCCACCGTCGCTTGTCAGATTACATCAAGCTTTTCAACAGGCGAAAACATAAAGCCGCTCGCTATGACATTTTTAGCCTGCATGCACACATATATCTCCGATTCTTCGAGCGATCAACTATGCAAGGACTGGAATCATGAAGATCTTCGCCTGTTGCGTATTACTGTCAATTGTCGCTGCTTCAAATTTGACTGCCTCCTCCTTAACAGTACCTTTAAATGACTCAACATTGGTTTACCCATTCACCAATGGTAGTTTGCAGCGCCAAGATCACTGGCCACCATTGCCGTATGCCCCCTTTATAGACCCAGACCTGTCCATATACATAACGCAATATGGCGACCTCATCCCAGAATCCCTGGAAGAAGTCGCGCTGGCAGGCTTGGTCAGAGTAGAAAATCAAATAACCACTGGGGGTGGCGCAGACGACGAGATTGTTGCAACGATACTTAATGAACATGGGGCGTTTGTTTCCTTTCAGAAACCAATAAGTGCCACGCCGCCATTCAGGAGATGGCAGGCCACCAAAGCAATTCATACTGTCTGGGTACTGATGAGATTCTACGGCGCGAAAAATCTCCCCTCGGTTAAGGTGCTTCTGGGAAAGGAGATGTTGTCACACTTTAGTGTACACTTTCTCATTCAACTTGACGGCATACCTTCACCGCCCCTGGTTTTGGTATCGAACAATTCGGAACCCGCTTCCACTGACATTATCGCGAGAAGTAACGTCTCACTTAGCTGGCCACCAGTACCTTTCACATTCCGAATCGAGGCCCCTTTACAGATGATTATATTTAAATACGGTCTTGAGATCACCGCATCAAAACAGGATGTACTTGATGGTCTAGATAGGATTGAGACTAGTATCTTGCAGAAGTGGAGACCTGAAGAACCTATGCCGACTGTCGTTATATCATCTGACGGGGTTGCTGTTGCGTTTGCGGCAGTCCGATACCCCTCACTCCCACTTACACATTCGCAAGCTACACAGACGTTACATGCCCTTTCTAGTCTCATTAACAAGTACGGGCCACGGGAAATAGATAATGCTGAAATTTACGTGGTCGGGCTAAGAGCTATGTCGTTTAGCTTGAAGTCCTCTTTACAAGATAGCGGAAACGAGACATTATTCTTACCACTGGGCTCACCATCCAACGACTCGGCACCCACTACTCCTGCACTTGTCGCAAGGAGCAATATGACCTTAAGCAACACGATCATGGCTTATGAACCCTGGCCGTCCCTGCCTTTCACTTTCAACGTTGAGGACAACTTGGATGTAACCGTACTCGAATACGGTGCCGACTTCCCAGGTTCGAGACGATATGTACTAAATGCGCTGGCAACAATAGCAGAGATTATCACCAAACAGCCCGGCAGTATCATCCGTACTCAACGACTATCATACAGTCCTGTCGTGATTGCTTTCCAGCGTAATAGTGGGCAAGGGCAAGGTGTTCCGCTCTTAAGAACCCAAGCTACAGTGGTGCTTCAAGCGATAAGCAGGCTGATGGAAGAGCATAAGCCTAGGGAAATTACTAGCACGGAGATATTTGTGGGTGGTCAAAAGGCTATGGGGCTATCCGTGAAGCTTTATTTTGCACCAGTCGATACAGGGAACACAACTTTGGAGATAGGGAGCACAACTATGGACACAGCAAACACAACCATAGAAACAGGGAACACAACTCTGGAGATAGGGAACACTGCTAGCGAATTGGGGAGCGCGAGTGCTGACACAGGAACTTCTTAACCCTTGCCACTATCAAAAATACACATAAATAGAAGATATCACCTCAATAACAAAAAAATTAGAATCTTACGGCAGAGGCTAATACTACAACCAAAATTTTCAGTCTGAGTTCTTACAAGCAATGGGCGAAAAAACAGCATATCCTACATCTCAAGAAAATTTGAAAATGACAAAATCACTACGAAAACAAAAACACGCTTCTCTCCTCCTATTCAGCTATCCTCCTACTTCGCTTCCCTCTGGCCCCAAAGAACGAATACTACCCTCCAGCCTACACCTAACCATCCCAACCCCCATCCTTCTCCAATCCTCCACCACCACCCATCCCACCAACCCCTCTCCCCTCTCCTCCAAACCTCGTATCCCCTCACAGCTACAATCTCCTCAACCAACCCCCCTCCGTACCCTTCAAACGAGCCTACTACACCCTCTCCGCATCTACACAATCCCTGAGAAAAAAAAAAGGGGACGGAAAAGATAGCACACCATACCACACACCACAGATTTTCTCTCCTTTTTCGGCGCAAGATAATTGATACGGCTATCAAGCGGGGGAATCCATCTATGGTGTGGATCTATGGTAGACGGGGGTAAGAAGAGGGGGGGATGGGGCTTGGAAGGCGTGGGTTGGGTGATTGGGTGAGGGTGGTGTGTGTTGGGAAAGGGACCGAGGGGGTTGGGGGGGGAAAGGGTTGGGGAGAAGGGGATTGTGAGACGTTTTGGGGAGGGCAGATTAGGGGTCCGGTGGTGGTATGGTGGAATTTTGATAAAGCTTTCGATACAAGCAAGAAAGAAGGTGAGAAGTGAAAAGGGGGAGCTGAACTGGAGATGCTAATATTGTATCTACCACACTTTCCAGAAGCTCATCCCCTAAGCGGGTTGGGTTATATTGGAGTTCCAACAATGCAAGGAGCTTGGGACTGGGGAATTGAATCGATGGAGTGTTTGGTAGTGTGGTTGCATGGCTGTGTTGTTAGGTCAATTTTAGTTGTTTTTTGGGAGGGATTGGTAGGATGTGGATGATGATAGAAGTGGTTTCCTTCGAGGGGGTCTGAGATTGTGGACATGGCTGGTGTGAGTGGCTAGGTGTCTCATGCTCTGAGGATATTATTACTTTGCTTGGTATTTTGTGTACTTACTGCTCAACTGGCTTTCTGATATCTGGGGGTTATGTTGGACTTAGTAGAGGCTATGCTGATTCTTTTTGTCGTAATGTGCAATATGCAGAAGACTTACCCTTCGTCATTTGAAAGCTATCTAGGATCATGTTCACCACAGTTGCAGAAAGCCTTGGCGAGAGGAAACCGGAGGGAAGGAATAAGGCTAACTAGGAATCTCTGCACCTGCAATCTTCTCTGCCTTTCCATTTGAACTGCAAGCTGAACGGAGTGCCAAAGAGCTCTGCTGACTAAGAGAGGCTGAACGTGTAAAAGTATGATAATGGGTCAAACCCCGACAATGAGCCATCCGTGACTTGGGTGCTCTATGCTATCTTTGTGTCACCATTGCGTTCTGGGGTCCGCCGTCCTGTAGTCTCGTTCTTTTTTGGGCCAATTCAGGGCTTTGGTGATTTCCCTGTGTTCGTGCGCCACTTCAAATCTCAAGGACAGTGCACATTGTCCCCTCGCACCTTCCTCTCTCTCCCCCTCTCTTTCCCTTCCCTTAACTGTGCCATTGTGACTGACAGGAACAATAGTACCGGACTTTCAGTCTGCGTAGTGCTGCGTAACTTGCTCAATCTCAGCGTGGCGGCGCAGGTTTTCATGAAATGAGGAGGAATGCCAAGCATGGAGAAAAAGCTTACCACTCAACTGTCTGCAACATTCGTCTGGACACATACCGTGAAGGC
Source organism: Cladonia borealis (assembly GCA_018257855.2). Classification (NCBI taxonomy): domain Eukaryota; kingdom Fungi; phylum Ascomycota; class Lecanoromycetes; order Lecanorales; family Cladoniaceae; genus Cladonia; species Cladonia borealis. Next base: position 671,097 of record JAFEKC020000013.1, read on the forward strand.
TGCTCAATGCTTGCTTGGTCTGTGTAAAGATCTTGGTCAACTCATAGAACTGGGGATATATGTGGCTGTTCTAGACGGGAAAATCGCCTTTGTACTGACTTGCCATCAAGTTCATAGCCTTCGATAGTTGAAATATACTCACGCGTAAAACCCTCAAACTTGCTCATTCTGCTGCTGACAAGTCGAGCAAGTCGTCAGCCTTTGCGGTGCATTCCCACTCAAACCTGCGCATTCCCCCACGAGTTCCCCTTGGCCCACGGGGAAAAGGTTTCGCAATGAGCTGATTGTGGCCGATTCCCAGGGCATAAGAGCAGGGCTCTGGCCCCCCGTTCTGGTTTTTCTCCTTCCATCGTATACATCACACTGGTAGACATACCCAAGGTTTTCATAGAACTTCGGGCTTTTTACCATATTTCACGCAGTAGATGTATATCCAAGCTTGCTTAGGGTCAATTATCAGGGTTGTCAAGTTGATATTAGTAAGTCACAACCCTTACCTACCCATAGTTTTCGCCGATTGTTGGGTTTGGCAACCCGGTTTTCCTTCGTCAAGAATAAATTGAGCCCTAAGTCTTCATATGTCATCGGTATCAGTCCCTAAAGTTTGAACTTATCACCACTTACATCTTCTTACCATTATATTGCTTTTAGGGCGTCGTAACCGGCATTTTGTTATTTGTTACGTCGTGTATCCACAGCATACCTCGTGTTCCCGGCAGTTTCCTCTTCGACAGCATTATGGCGGCGCCTGGTAGCCTGTTTGGGGGGGATTGGAGGAGGAGGGTCCGACCATTGACATCTCATCGTCTTGGGGTAGCGAACGTAGCGAGGCGGCGCCATGCGAGGATGGAAAGTCTGAAGGGAGTGAAGGAGATGGAGGACGAGATGGAGGATATTTGTTATCAATTCCACCGCAAGCTAGACCTTAGTCGAAAGTCATCTGGCATGGCACCAAGTCTTACGGATGATGAACCCCCAAAGAAGATATTGAAGCGAGCACCCATGGAAGAAAGGGATGTGGATGATCAGTACGATCATGGCATACATATGCACAGGATACAAGTTATGAGAGAAAATTTGAAACTTATGGCGCTTGTGTCTGAAGAAAAAGTGCTCGCAGCCCCAGTTTTCCGGAAGGTTCAAGGCCCTCAATTCCGCCGCGACCATGCCTGCCTGGGCAAATCTGAGAATCTTTCATCTCCCTGGGAAGCTAACTATAAATCAAGTGAGCGATATGAGGAGGACTTGAGTCTCTTGCTCCAGGACTTCGAAGCCAAGGCACGACATCAGTTCGCATTGAAGGGAAGATGGCCTAAGGAGGCCGAGGTGGGAGCGCTTCTCTTGGCTAGTAAGCTGAGAGGAAAGGAATGGAGGAAGGTAATAAACAATGGGACGTATATGGAGAGTTTGGATAATGCATGGAGGGCTAAGATAATAGATTTCAAAGAAGAGAGGATTTTCCAGGTGGTCTGGGAATTCGTTGCAGGAATGTCAAGAGAATGGGATAAGCAAAGACATCCTATGAGCTACGAAACCAAGCACGGCATCCTCCTGCGACCCATGAAATCAATCAAAAGGAAACAGCGGTTCATCGACGTGGACGAGTTTACAAAGATTAAGCGTCATGACGGGGTTGATGTTAACAGGTGGCCCATCCGCCGACCTACCAATGAGTTCGAAACATTCCGTAAATAGGAAACGGCGAGTGGGGGACGATGAAAGGGAGGAGGAAGAGGGCGGGCGGGCGGGCGGGCACAACAATTTACCCTCACCTCCACTCATCGCACCACCGAGAGAGCACATACGGACTCTGACCTATTGTCAGAACGACCGTGACAAGGCCAACCAACCATACATCATCAAGCCTTATGCGGACCGGACACCACACATCTGGCGACCGTACGGGTACCTTACCGCCATTACTCTTCCCTATGCGGACCTGGACCATCCCCCTAGACGACCGTACGGGTAATCTCCTACCATCGTCACGCCTCATACGGACCGGACACCACACATCTGGCGACCGCACGGGTACCTTACCGCCCTCACTCCGCTCAATGCGGACCTGGACCTCTCCCCCAGACGACCGCACGGGTATCTTACCAGCACTACCACACCCTATGCGGATCTGGACCTCCACCCCGGACGACCGCACGGGTATTCTCCCCACACAATCACACCCTATGCGGATCTGGATCCCCTCCCCCAGACGACCGTACGGGTATCTTATCACCACTACCACACCCTATGCGGATCTGGACCTCCCCCTCGGACGACCGTACGGGTATATTCTCACCACCACCACCACACCCAATGCGGACCTGGACCATCCCCCAGACGACCGTGCGGGCTGATCACCACCAATACCACCAGACTGCACTCCTCAGTCCTCAGGAGAACAGCATATACGGAGTCAGACCTAAACATGACCGACCGTGACAAGGGCACTTACCACCACAACTCCTACAAACATCGGTAACGTCCCGCAAAAAACATCCACTCAAGGCGGAATCCACTTCCTACAAACACACCGCCTTGGGCTTCCCAGCTCAATAAGAGCAGCATATTCGGACTCAGACCAAAACATGAGGACCGTACCAAGGGCACTTACCACCACAGCTCCTACAAACATCGGTAACGTCCCGCATAAAACATCACCTACCTCCCTACAAACCACAAAAACATCAAACAAAAAACCACTAAAAACCAAAAAAAAAAAACCAAATCAAAGAACTACCACAAGAATCACAATCAGACGATTCACAAACCCAAAGAATACAAATATCCCACCATCCCGAGCGTCAAGACCAAGGGCTCTGGCGGGAGGCGCTGAAAAGGGTAGCGCCCCCTCGGCTATAGACTGATACCTTTTCGTGGTGCCGAGGATAAGTAGACTTGCAATTGCAAGTTGAAACCAAAACCAGTCTGGGGTACAGTGCCCATTACACTGTACCCCGCATCAAAGTCCTTTTGTTGTTTTTTGTTGCTGCATGGCGAAATTCTTTCCACTAGTGAAAATAGATGGGAAATATTCGTAGTTGCTTGATATGTAGGATAAATGGCTGTGATAGTGCGCTTAGATAGATGGGTAGTTCATTGATTCAATAGACTTACTCTACATTCCAATTTAATGCGAGTGTGCCAGCTTCACAGTACGGCTAGATGAGCCACCAACAGGAGATGTGACTGAAATAGCTGTTGGCTCCACGAGCCCATCAGCCCAGAATATCAGGTTTTCAGGTCAGATCACTCGCAATTGTAATGTAGACTTGCTGGGACATATGCTTCTGTCAGCGTTGTTCGCCCGTACGTGTTAAAGATGCTGCAGGAGTAGGCATGAGGTGAGAGTTTAGGGGGCTTTAAATTTTTACCGACGCTGATCCCCCCGAATATACCCCGGTAGTTCTTTCTACCCTATGCTCTCGCGCTGAGCCGCTCCGCCCGCTTTCGTAGGGCCCATAGGAGGCTGCTAGCCTTCGGGCATTCGCAAAAATTAGGGCAGTATCCAGCACAGGTATAGCGCAGCTGATTGGCGATTCTTTCTATATTCTTTGGTTGAAGCAAAAATAGAGCATTCTAGATATCGTCTCACCGAAACTGCTCCAAATTACTGTGCTTGTTATTCTCAAGGAGCACAAAAAGTTAAGTGGAGATGCCCGGAATCGAACCGGGGTCGGAACGGATTTGCGTGACCACAACGTTACGTGATACCACTACACCACATCTCCAACAGATTCTGTAATTTGTCGGTATATTTTGAAATATATTTCATTAAATACAACTTGCATATTGCACGAGATCACTAGGTAGTTTGAATTCAGTACTTTTATCTCCACCGACCCTGATGGAGCTACTCTATCAGATCTACACGCTCGAATATCCTATGTGAATGGCGCTATCTACACCTAGTTGATCTTATCCTCATTTTTCCAGGCGTATCTTTGAGAATGATTGTTCCTTACAGATGACTGCAGACAACGATATAGGCTAAATCAGTAGCCACCTGACCTCGATCATCAATTTGTGGTCTGTACCGCGAAACTGCACATGGCCCGTAAACCGAAAGAGTTTGACAAAGCCTCGAGGGAAAGTATTTAGGTTATTTTCTGAATCTTTCTAGGCCAGAATAGCTGGACACTTGCATACTAAGCGCTTGTCTCGTAGCTCATAGGTCTCTTTGCCATGTTAAGTAGGCAAAATTCGTTGCATCTCATCGACTAGTTCGGCATATACTATGATGACGAGGATGGCGCAGACGCCTAAGCCACCATGAAACGACGGGGCAAACTGGGCTTTCAGTCATGTCCAAACGCCCTAAAGGAGCAATTGCAGAAGTGAAACAACGATAACTGAGCAGGATCAGCGTTCGTGGGTGACCGAGTCAGCGCACGTCGGCGGACATTTTAATGAGCAATAAAACAGGTGTTGGCGAGCTTGGCGCGTCGTACGTGTGGTACGTGAGCACTCGGCTCGGCCGAAGCTTTGACAGAAATATCCGCCGGGCTGCGGTTGGGGGTTAGAATACCTAGCTGCGGCTGGGCAAGAGCTCCATTTGTACACCGTCCCCTGCAGATAGTAAGCAGATCGCTGTCAGGAGAGAGTCCGCCTGCAACCATGATTGCTAATATAGACGTCTTGATTGGTCAATGTTTTCGTTCGCCGACCATCACCCTTGGCTGCTGAAATAAGAATGTATCTGTCCTCTTGTTTTCCTGACTTCTGTTTGCGTTCGACATCGTCTTTTGATATGACTAGACAATAGAGCTTACGGTTTCCTACTTTCTACTACAATTTCTGGGTTGCTTTACACGATGGCGCTGTTTCTGTTGTTGCTCTTGCATCTTATTTGTACGCCTTGTCCCTATTAATTCGAAAGGACTCGCCTCGGCGAAGCTAGATTGAGCTAATGAGGTGTGCATAACTACAGCTTTCTCACGCGTTGTGTTTAGTAATGACGCACAATTCTACGACTCTTCTGCCAACCTTGGCTTTGCATTGTCCACGGCTTCAAATGGGTCATCAACAGACCTCCTCTTCCAGATATCAGCGCCTCAAAGCGCAGGCTGGGGCGCTGTGGGCATTGGAGATACGATGGACGGAGCTCTCATGTTCATCATGTATCCGTCAACTCATGAAGATCGTATGTGGTTAAGCTTGCTAAACTCTTGAGAACTAAATTGACGATTCATCAAGAGGTGACCATTAGTGTCAGATCGACCAGGTAAGATGATTGAGAGTATACCATGGATGCACTTTAATGCTCTCTCTCTAGCTCTCACAATACACCAAGTCCTATATCAGATACTGAGCTTTCCACCATCGACCTCACCCTGGAGTCCTCAAGTATTGTAAATTCAATCATGACAGCCAATATTATCTGTCGAAACTGCAATGGGAAATCAGGCGGTGCCTCATTCAACCCGACCTCAACAAAACAACCCTGGATCTGGGCGACCGGGCCTGGTGATTCAGGTGGCAATGCTATAGCTTCCGATTCTCAAGATGCCAACATCAATCAACACAACAATTACGGTCCGTCGAAGTCCAAATATCAGACTATCAAACCCAACTAACACTATATGCACAGGGGTATTCTTCGTAGACATGACCTCCACAAAAACCAACTCCTCAACCACCATCCCCACCATCTCCGGCACAGCAGACATAAACGTTAAACCGCTCCCATCCTCAGTCCCAGTCCTAATCATCATCCACGCCATCTGCCTCGGCGGCTCATTCATTCTCCTCTTCCCCCTCGGCATAGTCCTCTTACGCTGGTTCAACAAAGTCCGATTCCACTGGATGATGCAAATCTTCGCCACAACAGCATGTATCTTCGGGCTCCTCTTCGCTATTGCTTTCAGCGCTATGGATCCCGAGTACAATACTTTTGACCAGGGCCATCAGATCATTGGTATTGTTGCTGTACTGGCATTAGTAGTGCAAGCCGTGCTGGGACATCAGCATCATCAGGGGTACAAGAAGTATGGGCAGCGCACCTTGATAACCCACTCGCATTTATGGTTGGGCCGAGTAGCTATTGTGCTTGGAATGGTCAATGCAGTGCTGTAAGTCAAAGACTCCCTCCTTCATGGCATTTCTTCATGCATCCCCTTCCTCGCCCCTACCTACACCAACCCACCAACATCCGCTAATCCTATCAGTGGCTTTGCCCTCGCCGGCTCCACTGCCGGCTCAATCGCCATCGCCGTCGCCGTCATCGTCATGATCTCCGCCACCCTCGCCATTCTCTGGCTCGCGGCCAAACGAAACCGCTCCACAGCAATACCAGGACATTCACCTGCAGACTCAACAGGCCCACCGAGTATCAATTTAAGCGGGTACAACACACCTCGCCCTGATAGGGATGGCAACAACCCGCCCAGGTACGATGGGAATGACTACTCCGGTTATCCGCCTCGTAATGACGGAAACGTTTACAATGGTGGCTACAATGGTGGCCATAGCGGGTACAATACTCCTCCGAATGCGTCTAGGAACGATGCTGCAGCGGAGCAGCAGGCGCAAGGGAGGGTATTCGTGTAGTGTAATTACAGTCTAAATTTTCTTATAGCCCGGCGCTGGAAAGTCCTCGCATTAACGTTGGCAAGGATAGGAAGGATAGACTCGGGAGTATAGATCTCGCGCGTGTGTATTCGTACTTGGAGTTTCAAAGGAAAGGTGCATATATGGAGAAAAGGATAGAATATACCATGTCATTCTCGTTAGAAAAAGCAAAGGTTAGGATATGGCTATCAGGCTCAATTGCTAATTCTATGCGGGCTGTATACAGCCTTCAAGGCCCCGAGACCATACCTAATATCCAACTCCCAAAACATACCGCTCCCAACGTCCAAATAGGGCTGCACTCTCCCCATCCCCTCTCCCCCCTAAAACACGCTCACCTTTCCCCCCCCTCCGCCTCTCAACCCCACCTCAACCCCCGCCTCTTCCTCTTGCCCACCCTTCCTCACCCCTCCCTACCTACCACCAAACCCTTTTCCTTTTCCCCCCTTCTATAACCTAATAGGCCTCCTCTAAATACTCTCAATCAAATCCGAAACGGAAATGGAAATGGAGATGGGAGTGGGAGTGGAAATAAAGAGAGGGAGATGGAGGAGGAGGAAAGGGGAATCTAGGGGAGGGAGAGAAGAGGGAGAGGGAATGGAAATAGAAATAGAAGGAAGGGTGCTAAGGTTAAGGTAGGTTGTGATAGGGAAGGGGAAGAGAAGGGGGTGGAAATAGGAAATAGAAAGGGAAAGGGAAATAAAGAAAGGGAATGAAGAGAGGGAGATAGAGAGAGAGAAGAAGGAATTGAAGTGGAAATAGAAATAGAAATAGAAAATTAGAAACGGGAATGGAAATAGAATGGGAAGAGGGAATAAAGAGAGGGAGATAGAGGAGGGAGATGGAGGAGGGGAAGAGATAGGTATAGGGGGAGGGAGGAAGACGAAATTGAAGAGAGGGAGATGGAGGAGGGAGAGAAGAGGAATAGGAATGGAATTGGAAAAGATATGGGGGTGGAGGGAGGAAGGGCGGAGGAGGGAAGGGATTAGTTGATCGCTTGGTTCGCACGACGGTAGAAAATAATGCTTAAGGTGGATGAGTAGGAGCCTGGGTTTGGATATCAGTCTCGTTTGGTGCGCTCAGTAATGGTACGCTAGTGCCTCAATGGTTGGGTTCTGGATATTGAAACAAGTAATCAGGAAAACGTTTATCAAGGAACTGTAGATGCAAGATCATGCCATTGAGCTATATGAGCTAGCCAATCCAGCGACATCATGCACAGATATGCCCGTCTACCAAATCCCCTTTCTGTTAAAACAAGGTACAATGAAGAATGGAAAAAGTCTAGCTAGCACGAAGAGAAATTGTGTCGTTAAAAGAAGCGAACAGCCATCTTCCCCCGGAAGCGCATCTCGAAGCTATCATCTAGAAAGCCGGTAGTAGTAATAGGTTTGCATATCTGCCCATTCATGCTTTTCCATCAAGTGATTCGTGACATGATGCAGATGATGCTTGTGGTCCCAGACCACCCCTCGACGCCGTGGTGCTATGCTGAGTTTGGGTTATGCGGCTTACATGTTTGCGTAGTGGAGACCAAGCTCGGAGATGGATCCGTCGGTGTTGACGAAGCCGTTTCCTTGAGAGATGTGGGTAATGGAGACGTAGCCGTATCTCTCGATCATGGGATCGTTGTCCATTTCGGGTACGACGATGTCAAGGAAATCCGTTTGCGTTTGCGAGTCGCAGCTCAAGCTGAAATTGTCGACCCAGACCTTGAGGTCAATGCCGTACTGGGAGCTGTGGTTCTGGGCAATCTCCTTGTAGATGTTAATTGTGCCCCAGAAGGTGTCGGCTAGCTCTTGAGCTGTAGCTTTGCCACATGGGCTGAACCAATGGGCTGAGACCCAACCGATCTTGCAGCCGAGCTTGGCGCATTCATCTAAGAAATCGTTTTGCCATTGGTAGTCATCAGGCATGCCAAGAGTTCCTGGGGAGCCAACGGTGACACCGTAATTGACGGCCCAGGGTTGCAACATTGTCATGAATTCTTGAGCACCCTCTTGGGCGTCCATGGTAAAGCCCTGCTCATTGGGTGTGTTAGGCTCTCCGAAGCTGAGGAAGAAATTCTCGGTTCCTGTTGCGATCGCTCTCTCAGCGTTGGTTGTCCAGGGGTGGGGTGCTGAGTCTGGTTTGCTTATGTCGGAGAACTTGTCATAGCACTGAGGAACATATTGAAATTCACTGCTAAGGTTTCCTGGAGGCCCCGAGAATTGGTTGACGATCCATGAGATCTTCCCTGGGTTGGCGTTAAAGGTCTCGACGTAGTCATGCTGAGTCGCATCCTGTGACACTGGAATGAAGAGACCGCGCTTGCTACCTGGAGGCTTGGGTGACGTCTTGCCCTCGGTACCACTTGAACCCGAGGGATATGGCGTAGCCGAGAGAGATGTCATGCTAACAGTCCAGGCGCTATTAGGAACAGGCTTAGTGGAGAGGGCCACTTCAAATTCAGGTGATGCTATTGGTACGAAACCTGGAACACCTGGCGCAGTAGATAGCGAAAGAACATTTCCTGTTGGCGATGCTACATCATGTTCAACAGGTGCCACTGAAGCTGGCGAAGTAGCAGGTGCTGTCGACGAGGCTACTGGAGCAGGTGCTGTCGACGAGGCTACTGGAGCAGGTGCTGTCGACGAGGCTACTGGAGCAGGTGCTGCCAATGATGCTACTTGAGCAGGTGCTGCCGAAGATGCTACTTGAGCAGGTGCTGCCGAAGATGCTACTGGAGCAGGCGCTGTCAACGATGCTACTGGAGCAGGTGCAGCCGATGATGCCACTGGAGCTACGGGAGCCTGAGTCTCAGGGGCTTGGTTTGGTGTTACAGGAGTCTGAGATTCGGGAGTCACAGCGGTGGCCGATGCTTCTTCATCCCCTGTGACAGTGACGGTGACGGTGTTAGCTTCAGTCACTGTGATCGTTCCTCCACAAGAGCCACCGGCACCACCTGCACCACCACCAGAGCCACCAGAGCCGGTATCAGCAGCCTCGGAAGCAGTAGCAGACGGATAAAGGGAGAGGGTGTTGTACAAGGTGAGGTAATTGGTGAGTTGGCTGGTAGCCGTAGAGGTAGTAGCGGCATTGCCAGCTGAGGTGCCAGCTTGGTTAAGGGTACTATTACTCATGCCATATGGACCTGCTGCGGAACCAGCTTGGAATGGTTGACCTGATGGTAGGCCTGACTTGTATGGTCTGGATCCATGACTATGAAGGTGACCATGGCCATGGGCGTTATAGCTAGGCAATGCTAGCGCTGCTGGAAGCAGGATGATGGTCACACCGAGCTTCATGTTGGAGGATGCAGAGTGTATGACTTTCTTCTTGAGTGATGGGTTATGAGTTAAAGGATTTGATGAGGCCAGCCGGGGCTGCAGAAAAAGAGAAGATGCTTGTAAAGGAACGTGGTGGTCAGTCTAGACCGTGAAGAAATGAGTGGATGTTCTGTCAAAGAACGGAAGAGAAAGGTAGAGTTGGTGGGTAAAGGAAAGTGGTGTGTTGACGGTGGTGAGGACAAAGAAAAGAGAGAAGAAGTTTTGTGGTGGAAAGACGATAAATAAGGAAGGCACGCTAACACCCTGATCAGTGCAATCTCCATCATGATCTTCAGTGATAGGCCGAGTCAGGCCGAATTTGAGAATGTGAAGAATTGTGCATGGTCCATGCTTCAATGCCCCCTCACACCTGCAGCACCGAGCCTCTTCGGGTCAGCATGGCGCTTATGTAAAACAGGGGCCACCCAATCATCGTAGTGGCACAGCCTGTCGCCGCGACCTAGCAGCGGGAACCATCCCTGGAGCATCCCTTAACCATCCCTGGAACATCCCTTAACAATCCCTGGAACATGAGGCTCGACCCGATTTTGGGTAAGCGGAAGCGGTGCCCAGGAACTCGGGTTTCACCTTGTTTCACGTTTCAGAAGAGCCTGTCATACAAGATTCGTCACAAATATTCAATTTTCCTCCCCTCTCCGGGCAATCACTGGTGTATTTTCAATGCGAGGTGAATAATCATTTCCACCCTGCATCGTACCGCGCTTTAACAAAGGTATCGGAATACCTGCAATCTCTCTTCCGCGAATGAATGTCACCCTAATTACCGCTGCTTGCTCTGACAGTGGAACTTTTACCTTGCCGCCGCGATGATGACAGGGACACTGACACTGACACTGACACTGACAACAAAGCATGCTCAGTCAAAGCGTGCGACATGAACAACCCTCTGAATGATACTATAACGATTGCCCTGCAATTTCCTTTTCCTTCCAGCTCGATAAAATTTGTACGCCTCGCTCGGCGCGGTTTCAAGAGGCGCATTCACCCCTCCAAAAATCCCTACCTGCAGACATCAGGGGGTCGTAGGTGCGCATAATCCTCCACATTTCCCCACCACCGCGCCCGATATTTTGATTTTCGATAATGCCATCTACTTTGAGAGCGAGGCAGAATGCATTGTGCATAATGACTTGCTCTCGCCTCTTGGCAACAGGGTCAATGCCCCTGGGGACCCTAGAACTTAAGCCCAGAATCTCAAACCATTACAGCGGCGCAAGATGCCATGATTAGCAGAGTAAGCTGATCTTGTGAGTACCTTAGTGAAGACGGTCTAAGGAATCTCGCCGATAGCTCAATTAATTAGTATCAGTAGCACCATACAAGCAGGCAGATTCTCATAGTAAGACCGAACAAAGTAACTTGTACTTCCGCTGACCTCTTCCTTCCATATGAGACAACCCCAAGTTGCATCGCAAAGTACCAACAATTCCCCTAATCCAACTGATACAGCGTGATGCAAGGATTCTAATCTGCAATTGCGGCAAAACAGACCCACGCAGAGCTACTGGTTTCGGTGGCCGCTGGGTGCTTTGGACTCGATGCCCCGCATGCTAACCTCGAATGACCGACAGCTCGTTCGTCTTGGCATGAAAAGATGTCGAGGCTCTGCCCAAAGGCTGTATAACTCCCTACACTGAGGAGTAGATAGAAGAATATGTCACTAAGAAGTGGACTTCTCTGGCCCTACTTCGTCTCTCACGCGGAACATTGGGAGTCCCTTCCCTCGTTAACTATAGTGTGCTGGGCATCACTTCCCTGCCTGATCACAGGCGAGTGTACTTCCATGGTGCCATAGACTGTTATCTGAGACACACATATTTGGATCGAGGAATTGAAAATATAATAGAGCGCTAAATCTTTCCATATATATTGATACCTGACTCCCCAATCTCAAATTTACTTGTAAGATTTCAAATCGCTCAATCGGAAACCAGAATCGCCAAAAAACGACGCTCACTCATCCTACTTGATACCCTTCCTATCCTTATAATGCCAAACCACAATCTCCCAACTGCTCTTAACGTGACTCTCATCGATCGTCCGCATGTTCGTCCAATCATCCGCTAAACGCCTTGTTCCCTTCTTATCATCGTCCCAGTTCTCAATGATAAACAGACACCTCTCCAAATTCTTCCTCTGTAAATACTCATTCGTTACCTCTAGATTCTTCTTCGCTAACCCCAATGCCGTAGCTCTGTCTCGTGTGGCGGAGTGTGCGCCCTTTTTGACGAGGTTTTTAACGGCGTGAACATTTCCTTTTGTCACTGCAATATCGAGGGCTGTGGCATCGGGAAGAAGGCCAGAAGACCGGAAATTCAGTTGCCAGGGTTCGTGAGCGAAGTTTGCGAGAATGGTGAGGAAGGTTCCTAGCACTTCTATTTTCATTCCGTGGGCGCGGGGGAGGGGGATGGAAGAAGCAAGTTGGACGGCGCTGATGCGCTGTTTGCTGTTGATGAGGAAAGAATTGTATGCAAATTGGTCTTTTTCGGCGCAGTATTTCAGGAGATATTTGATCGAGCCGAGGTTCACAGCGAGGATGCAAAGACCGAGGACGTTGTAGCCCGCTTTGTTGGTTGTGAGGGGGTTGGCACCTTTACGCATCAGGAGATCAGCGAGATCCCATTTACGTTCAAGGATGGCGTCCATCCAGGGTGTGATGCCGTCGTCGTCTGGAATGTCGAGCGCGGCACCTAGGTCTAGGAGACGGGGGGCGAAGGACTGGGCGGCGAGGCTGTGATCGGGGATTTTGGCGCAGAGGTGAAGGAGGGTTTTTCCGCGTTCGAAGGTGCCAGTTGCGTGGACGCCGTAGTCTAGGAGGGCATCGAAAAGCTCGACGTTGTAATTTAGGACCGTGTCTTTCAGGAGCTCGTTCATTCTGAGAGGATCTATAGCATTGCTTTCGATGAAGTTGATCTGTACATCGGAGTTCATCCGGCCATAATCAGACTTGAGACCGGTTCGGATTGCTGGAAGTAAAAGCTCATTGAAGTCCTTTGCATCGGAGAATAAGTTGTTCCAATCTTTCAAAAGCTGCAGCGTCGCTGTCGCTGCCGTGGTCCAGCGCTCTTCATGCCTCTGCATACGTGTAAACCTACTCTCGCCTCCTGCTGCCGCCTCGATCAACCTATGAAGATGGCCACGGACACTAGCAGGTGGAATGTTCTCTAACAATAAGCGCAAATGTGAGACAAGGTGTAGTCTTGCAGCAAACGAGAGCGCGTCATGACCATTGGCCGAAGCCATAGGATCAGCCCCCAGCTTAAGCAAGATCAGAGAATGCTCGTTGTGATTACCATATACAGACCACTGAAGTGGCGTGCCGCCTATCGTGCCACCACGTTTGGCTTGAGCATTAACATCGGCACCGGCATTGATAAGTCGACGCCCTAAGGCTTCAGCCATTCGTATATCCCAACTGGACAGGAAATGGAGAGGGGATACTCCATCCTCTGAAGTTGTGGGTTTTTGAGCGCTCGACAGCAATTTGTCCAATATGTCATATCTGCAATTCTCAGCTGCGCTTAAGAATGTCCAATTATTACCTAGAATCTTTCCAGATTCGGGAGAGAGAGAATCGTGCCTCCCTGTATGTAGAGGTGGTGCGTTCTCCTCTGTATAATCGGAAGCCCACGAGGAACTTAGAAGCGAAATAGCATCATCAGCCGCCGTCATGGGCAAAGGCAAGTCTTTCGAATGGGTATTGAGGGCTCGTGCTGTCTTGGGCAGAGCTTCCTGTGCCTTCTGCAGACCTCGTTCGGCAGCAAAGACCAACCATCTCAAACACTCATCAGGTTGGAAAGCGACGCCGAATCCATTCGCATAGCATATTGCGAGTTGATAAGCCGCAGCAATTCTCTTTTCCTCGTGGTTGCGTTCCCGTGCATCAAAATTTCCTTCAGCATAGTCTCTGAATCCGAAAGCTAAGAACTCTTTCACTACCGGGCTGACTTTGTCGAATTCGGAATGCCATTTCTCTAAATCGAGAAGCTGAGCGTCGAAAGTCATTGGCATTCGTTGTGGAGGTATTGGGTGTCGTGCCTCAAACCAGTTGTTTGGTGTCAATAGTCTTATTATCCTAGCCATATCAAGCTCTCGTCGTGCTGATTCCTTGACCAGGGTGACGCTCACGACTTCGCAGAGCATCTCAAGTTGACTTCGGGAAAAGTTTTCGGACAATGCCAGAGAGTCACAGACATGCTTGACGAGACTGTCTCCTTCTTTCAGAGCTGCTACTGCATCATTTCTGCGTTGCCTCCTCTCCTTTGGAGACTTTCCATCGAATTCGCCCAACAACTTGAAGGGATCGCCGTCCAGGAAAACTCGCCATAGTAGCATACCAAAACTATACACATCTGTTCGCTTTGCTTCTTCGATTTCGAAGAAATGCCCACGAGAACATTCCGGTGCTTGCCACGGTAGACTTCCGCCCAGAAGCACCGCGTTCGGATGGCCCTCTGGATGCCGCAGGACGCCAAAATCCGTTAACTTGCAGTAAAGATTGAAGGCTGCGTGCAGTCGGTTATTATCCTGACGCCATAACAAGGCGGGCTACCTACTATGATTCCCTGTTTGCGGTTGACCCTCATCTTTTTCGAATATCAAAACGTTTTCACACTTTACATCCCCATGTACAATATCTAATGGCGTGACTGTTAGCGGCGATATTTGGGCGGGACACATAGTGAAGAATTGAGGCTCGCTCATATATAAATTAAAAAAAACCTCCCATAGTCAGATTCTACAATGGTGAATCCGAATGTCCACAATGCCAAGTGGATAGCAAGTCCTTCCCTTAGACATTCATCGTCTGATTGAAAGATGACTCACCACATGCATGAAGAATTTCCAGACCGTGAGCGACGTCGAGGCATAGTGACATCTTCTCGTCAAATTTCAATGGTCGATCTTCTTTCCTGGCAGTCTCTAAGACCTCTGCCAGATTACCTAGCTCAGCACATTCTGGGATCAGAACAGGTATAGTGTTCTGAGCATCACTGGGTCCCTCAGTCTCGAAACCAATTCCAAGTAATTTAACAATGTTAGGATGCGCCCGTAATGGTGGATGGTGCATCGTGAGTAGCTCGTTAAAGATCGTGCGGATTCGGCTCATCTCAGACCCATGTGGAACGGCTCGTTTGAGAGCCACGACCATTCCCTGAGGGAATATGGTCCCGGAAACTGGGTCGACATATGTCTCAGGTACCTCTGCGCCATTGACTAGAAAGGAGGCGCCTTGGCCAAGGACAGTACGAATGTCGGGTTTCGTGACAGGAAGTATTGGTATGTTTTGAGTCTTCACATAGGATAGGAAGGATATTAGATCGTCTTGTAATGTCGTAGCAGAAGTTGGACGAATGGCAGCATGTTGTGTGGCTCCGGGGACAACGGAGCTCTTACGGCGGGATGTTTCAGCGGAGCTTAGATTGGTTGAGAATGTATGGCTCGATATTACAAATTGCGTAGAATACTCAAAAGGTGCGTCGAAATCCTCCATTGCCAGTGAAGCCGAGATGATCAAGAAAGCAGTATAGTAGAAATTACGATATAAAGGTAAACACCTAGCTTGAGGTCGGTAGCGTTCTTATCTTATTAGAGTTGATCTGACCGCCTTCGTAAAGGACATGTGAAGGCTATGGGAGTTTTGTGTGCCAACGGGGACAACTAGCGGTAAGATTTCGCATAAATTACCGAGAGTAGAAAGGGAGTGATGAATCGCAAGACAAGAGCCTGTCAAAGTGCAGGAGCAAAAGCCTCAGTGCGCTGCCACTGCAGGCTTAATAAGAAGATCAAAAACCGTCAATTGGCACCCATTGACACCCTTGGCGGGAAGGATTCGTGGCGTCCGCAGCAACGGCAATGGTTGGCACCATCAATTTGTGGAGGGAGGGGGTTGCATAACGATCCCTTCTAGGGGCGAAGGGGCAGGGACTTGCATCAGCTAGAGTGCGCCTGAAGAGAAGTCCTTCGCCTTGCCTATGCTCGCTAGCCCAAAGTTTCGGCCTGCGCCCGTCAAACCCACATCAACACGATCTTACAGCTGTAGTCATTGATGAATATCTTGTGAGGATGTACCCATCCAACTATAGATGGGCATTTAGTTAGTTGAAGGCGCCAGCATATTGATTGAATGGTGCTTATTAGCGGCTCTGTGGAGGTAAGATTGGGCAGGTGTGTCTGAATGAGCAGCGATCCGGACTGAGTCCACCATCGTCGGCCAAACCCCAAAGTTTAAACTATCAATTCAGAGCGTCTCAATTTGCCAGACTGATTTTGAACCACGTAGAATGTACTCAGAAGTAGGCTGTGATTTATAATTGACACGTGTCCGAGCATAAGCTAGGCCGAGGCGATCATCTGCCTTACCTTACTGTTGGAAACCTTTCTGGCGTTGGCACCCTCTTGGCAACAACGATACACCATATTCCTCGCCTTATTCGGGCTGAAGGCGAACTCGACGGTGCGTCGTGAAACGGGTCAGTGGTGCATTCTGCATGAAAACCGACCACTAAAATCTGCCCTCTCTTATCACCCTCTAAATTAGTCTTAGTTCGCTCCTGTGGGGTTTCGTGCTTCGACTCTTACGTTCTAGCTGCGGCTCTGCAATGTCAACGGGGCCCCGAACACTTTGGTCACTAAGCCAGGCCGCAATTCCCCAGCTGCTCCCACCTTATGTGACTTGCCAGTATGCCTAGATGAATTACGCCATCTCTTCAGCCATGCCTTTATGAACAGAATTGTCTGCTATGTGGTGATGAAGAACACCTGTACGGCCACCGCATCACATTATCATCGCAAGTATGGACCCAATAAGTTTTGGGGTCGGGCTGGTAAGCGGGGTTATACAGATTTATGGCGCTGTTACGGCTGCGTATGATATGTATCTCGGAGTCGTGGAATTTCCTACGGCTTATCAGGAATTGCGCATGGGATTAATGATTGAACGCTATAGGCTAGAATTGTGGGGACGGCATGTATTGGCAGAGTATGAGCATGATCAACACAGATTGCCTGCACAAGAGTTTGGCCTGTGGAAGTTGTTCGAAGCTATCTTCACCAAGATCTTGGAGGCATTTCGAGAGAATAACCAAGCCATGGAGAATTACGGTGCGCACACAGGACTTCCAAGGCAAGAAGGTCTTTCAGGTACGTAACAACTCCTTTGCATCAAAATATCATGACCTGACAAGCGGAAAGAATGGGAATTCCTTGAGCATATGTCAATATCAACAAAATCACCACCCAAGTACACTCTCATGGAACTTCCGAAGACCCTGAAATTCGTTCTGCGGGAAAAGAAGCGGATGCAGCAGCTTATTCAGCAATTGTCCTATTGGAATGACAGTCTGGACAAGATGACCTCACGATTGGACCAAGAGTCTGCACGTCGCCGGCTCAGAGCTCACTTTTCCACTGGTGATACTAGCGAGCTTCGGGATTTGGAAGCAGCGGCAGCTTTCCTCAAGCATCAGGACATTCAACGTATGGCCAGAGCAAGAACCATCATTGAACAGGGAGATATCGGTGAGCCTCTGAATCGCTTACACTCAAGGTCACCAGAAACGCTGCCTCCCACTCCACCGCCGGAGTATAGACTTGAGATGAATGATTTAAAATGGCGAGATATTCCCTATAAAACCGATCAGCCTCGTGCAATGGCGACCTTGAAAGATGAACCTGTTATCGTTGATTGGCGAAGCTGCCATGACGACAGCTGGAGACGAGAACACCCTGCTGCTTTTCGACAGCGGACTGCAAACCTGACGAAAATATTGAATACTGATCTAAGACCGCTCAATCTCTCCATTCTTCACTGTGTCGGGTATTTGGATAAGAACTCTAACGTAACTGGATATGCGTTCCGCTTACCCCCGGGGGCAGATACTGGTCAAACTCCTCGTACCCTCCATCAACTATTGTCCAACGTGAGAAAGGCCGATGATATTCCCGATCTAGGCGAGAGATTTGAGCTCGCGAAAGCTCTTGTCTCAACGCTATTTGAGATTCATAATATAGGTTGGTTGCATAAGAATGTACAACCCAAGAATATCCTATTCTGGCCCAGGAAAGGCACGAATGATGAGTTCGATATCAGCAAACCGTACCTTATGGGTTTCGACATCGCTCGACCTAATCTACCAGGAGAATTCTCTGAGAGACCCCCAGGTCGCCCAGAGGATGATCTTTACCGGCATCCAAACTACAAAGGCCCCCAACCACATTCTTTCCAACCATCTTTTGACATGTATAGCCTAGGCGTTGTATTGTACGAGATCGGCGTTTGGCGCAGGGTCACTGTAGCACCCCAGACAGCTCGCGATTCTGGACGGCCGCCTATACCAACCTACAATTCAGATCCGCAATACGTTGAGACATTGGTAAGGAATGGCTCAGTCAGTGAAATCAAGAGGTTCACCGGTGCTCGGTATCGGGACGCTGTAATGGCCTGCTTGAGGAGAGACTTCGATGTTGTTTGGGAAGAGCAAGCTGGAGATCGAGAAAAGCAATTGCAGACGTATTTGGACCAGGTGCAGATGAGGATTGTAGATACAATCGCTCACTGCAGTGCATGACAACCTTCAACATTTTCCGCGTCTTTGAGTCCTCAATCCTTCTCCAACAAGGAAAACGGCGGCGTTGGCGCTTGTGGATACCAGGACACCAAGGCTTCATAGTGCTGCAATTGCAGGCAAAGCAGAGATATACATATAATGCACAGGCCTGCAAGAAGTTATATCGGCTGGCATTGGACATCAGTCTCTGGCTGTTGTACTTCTAGTTCTTCGAGTGTTGCAGCTTTGTCAACTCCTCTACATCAATTCGATAACATCGATATCTCAGATCCGCTCAGCACTATACGAGTGAAACTCGAGGATTCTATGCGAGTGGCTATTCTTGTACCCCTGCGCAAGGTAGGGAGGTTGCATACCCGCCACGGCAAGGGGTCTACTGCTCATTATCCAGGCATACATCACTGCCTAACGCCCTATTGCACACAAGCATGATGCCAATTATGTTAATGTCCCAATCATCGATTCTAGTTCTAGAGTACGGTTGCACAATGTTTTTCGGATATTTTGTGCGAACCATCGACAAACAGCTCTCCCAGAATCTTATTCAACCCTCATATTTCAATCCACATTTTGGCCTTATCAATCTACCCGCATCAGGCCACATATTTGCCTTTCTCACATTCATGCCCAGAACAGATCTACAGGAGCTAAGGCATCACTTTTCAAGGTACCACTATGACATTGGATGAGTACCACTTCAATGCGGTGGCACAGCTCGAAGACGAAAGCGACGAGCAATTCTATAAAATGGAACACAGGAGTAGGGAAAAAGCAGATGATATTCTAGAGCGAGGCACTCTACTGAAACCAAAAGGTTAATGGGATTCGGAAAGGCTTTCCCAGCTTGATCTCGAGCAAGTCTTTTTCATGGTCAACATTGGGTGGGATATCCTGTACATACTTGACATCAATTCATCTTTGAGCACCGAATAGATGGAGCAATTCCGGCAAAATCTAAAATTGAGGCAGGGAATGATCAAGCCCAACAACGACTTCTGTATGCATCGTATGCGGAGAACGAGCACTCAGCAACCCTCGCATCTCCAACACGACACCCGACACCCCCATATGAAGCCAGGGCCAAGTGCGACAAATAGCTCATAGCTCCTGGCATATTATACAACACCCCTCTACCCTCCCCTCCACC
Organism: Cladonia borealis; assembly: GCA_018257855.2. Classification (NCBI taxonomy): domain Eukaryota; kingdom Fungi; phylum Ascomycota; class Lecanoromycetes; order Lecanorales; family Cladoniaceae; genus Cladonia; species Cladonia borealis. Next base: position 690,710 of record JAFEKC020000013.1, read on the forward strand.
TCACGCACCGCATTACCCTATAACTGTCCTCCACCCCACAAACCCACTCAACCCCACCAACCCCATCTCCAACAAACTCGCCACCATCACCCACCCCACCCTCCCACTCCCATTCTCCCTATCCGCCCTACAATACCCCCACGTATACCCCACTCTCGTTGCACACCACGCCGCCCCCATCGCCGCACTGATCACCGGATACCTCAACCCCCCAACCATCAAACCTACAAGCATCGATGGGTGATGTTCTTGGAAATTGCCATGAGCGCGCTGGGCGCAGTTGAAGAGGTAGGCTTCTTTGGACTTTTCGGCTTCGGCGGCGGAAGCGTAGGCGTTTGGGTACTTGACTTTGGCGGCTTTGCGGTAGGAGGAGGAGTTAATGGAGTGGTACCAGGCGACGACGGAGGAGAGGGTGGCTGTTAGGAGGACGTAGCTGGGGGAGGGAGGTTAGTCAATGATTGAAGGGTTGGAAGTAGGTTTTGGGGATTGCGGGAGAGGGGGGGTTGTTACCCATATTCTTTGGGGACGGTGAGGACCAAGGCGTCCATTTTGGTAAGAGCAGGAGGAGCCTCCGAAATTATGGATATACCGTAGATTTTTGGAGGTCAGAAGAACTGTTTCGAGAAGTGGTCGGCGAGAGATGAGTGCTGCTGAAGCCGTTTTTATATTTCGAAGCTAGGCAAACGGAGATGAGGCTTTACTAAGTCGGATGTCTATTGAGCCGTGTTCCGAAGCAGGCAGCAGTTGCGAAACGTGGAAGAAACCAGAAGGCCACGAGGGAGCCCACAGGAGCTGACATGAGCTGATGTAGAGGACATTTGTCGTTCTTATTATGATGAGGCTCGGGTTTTTGCATTCTTGTTCCTCCGATATGTACCTTGAAGCAGAGTACTGTGTGCTGCGGCTTGGCGGGGCCCCATCAAGGGGTATCGAGCCTTTGTGCCACATCTTACTTTGTACACGAAGATGCAAGAACGATATACAATGGAAGATCTTTCCCACTTAAAGTTCTCGCTTCCGAATATCAATGCAAGCTTCTGTTGTTGCAGATGCAGACGATGATTCTATTGGTGCTGACGCGCTTTCCACGGGAGGGCAGGATCCCCGTCCTGTCTTGTTCTAAAGCGCTTCTGTTTGTGTAACACCCACGAAGTTGTCTACCATACTCTTGTCTGAAGAACACAGATACCGAAACCTGCTCAATACTTACACGCTCTCTTCGATTGTGAGGGTGACTATGAACAAAGCCGATCTTCTTAGCTTTAGCAAAAGTCATGTGATACAAATGCAATTAGAAAATGCAAGAGCAAGAAAACGGTTATCCTGCAAACAGCGTTCACATTACTATCACTTGATTTATCTGTAGCCTTAAGAGACACCATGTACAAAATTTGTCATATGGTATCTGACGATAATTGGCGCTCTTGTACATGCATAAGATTCTGCATGCGGTGAAGCTGCACCAGAGCGATCGGTCTAACGACGTTTCAGCATCTCATATCGCTGGCTTGTGCGCTAGGTTCTATCATCTTCACCATGAACGCTGTCTAGTCGCTGCACGTTGCGCTGCAAAGCCACAAATAAGCCGCCTAAGACGCATCAAGCTGTCATTTCCCTTCGTTGGTATCTTTCTACTGAAAGCTTACCGTTACCAGCCGGACCCAGACTGCAGCTTTGCGGTTTCCACTGCCCAATAACAGCTAGCTGCAATCTAGGGCGATGGTAACGCACTCCCCAGCCTTACGTTAGATGACGCACTTTTCACCCGGCAGTCTCAGGAGGCTATTTTGGAGCATAAACACGATCCCGAGTCTCTCCAAGCGAAGAAGGTGGTGTGCTTGAGCGAAACACCATCGAGACACTGTAGGCGCAGATTCGCACTCCCTGCCAGCTGGTTGCGCACGATCGCTGGGTGGTTCGGTAACGAGACATACATACACTTGCTGTTGAATTACGAAAATGTCAGCATATGCTGCGTGGTTCAAACTAGGGATACTTATTCAGCGTACGGACCCTCCTTTCGTGGGCGAGAGCATACCTCCTTTGCGTTGACGGCTATTCTTGCATCGAGCACCGAATACCTCACCATGATAGCGATATGAACACACATCGTGGGATACGTCCAAAGCCCGCAGTCCGCCAGCTCGCCGTGATAACAGCTGAATACCAACAGCCCATGGCTAAACCTCTAGTGGAGATTTTGTACAGGGTGAGAATGGAATATGATAGTCGAGAACTGGGAGATCGTTAATTCAGGTGCAATCTCATCAGGGCGCCCAGCGGCCGCCATTTACTGATGGCCGGTTGTAGGGTTCGTACGCAGAGGGTACACAGCACCATTGCATCGCTTGCAAGGACTAGATTGGGAGATCTTGACGTCGAAGGGCGCGACGGCTGAATACGTGACCTGATTTGCCCGAAATGAGATGTATCACGGTGACAGCGCCAAATTGAGATGCGTTTGCGATGAGCTTGAGAAGATTGTTGGAAGAGACTGCACTGAAAACCCCTGTAACGTATAAATCGAGGCACTTTTCAGTTTTCATGACGAGGAATAACATCTTGGAAAAATGTACGGTGAAGCCAGTAGAGCGAAGTAATAAATGTGCTTAAAACCTCGAACTTCTTTTACTTGTTCTATACATAGTATAACCAACATACCCACCCACAACCACGATACCAAATAAGACAATCTTGAGAAAGAACCACCTCCAACTCCCTCGCTCCTTCGTTCCACCTGGATTGTAAGGTTTAGTCCTGGCCTTCCCTCCTTGGTCTTTGCTACTTCTTGAGGACCCTTGGTTTTGTCGGACGTGCAAGTTATGTGCAGCCACATTAATGATGTCGTGATTATCACTCAGTTCACCAGTTTCAGCACTGAAGCCCAAATACGCAGTCTGGGGTAATTTGATTGCTTCGGTCTCGAAACATTCAGTCCACTCGTCTGGGCCTTTATACTGCAGGTCTACCCGCAGAGAGCTTTCCGCGTAGTAGGTCAATCGAATCTTTGTCGGTATGGTGCCCCCAGTGCGGATGCCACGAGCCTAAAAGATGGTATTAGCAGTCACAGTAACAAATAGCGTTACAGCTAACGTACGGAGCAGCCGGCCAACTCATTGTCCTTCCCGTCATGATCTTTGTCATACGAGACAGAGCTATTGCCCAACATTGCCATAACGTAGGGGAACGTTACACCTGGCCGTGAGTTTTTATACGTATCGAGAAAGATGCCTAGCCCGTTGAAGTTGTCTGTGTGTCCAAAGACTTTTCCTGGTTTCCCTCGCTCTTCTGTTACCCAAATTGCCATTCCATCGCCATGTAAATGTCCACGACCGTGTATTTTGAACTCAATTTCGATCTGGGATTGCCTTCAGCTTGAAGACATGTGTGAAGAAGCCTGTAGTACCAACCATCCAGTTCGTAGCCGTAATAGGCATGCGAGAGAAGAGCCATCCTGACTGGCCTTGCATATCCGACGTGAGACGTATGTACCTGTAATCCAAAGTTTCAGACCTCGCCTTCGCCTCCTATTCGACTGTAGTGTTCTTACTGGTCTGCTCGTACGATGGTGTCTTCTCCGAACTCGAAGTATCGACTTTGCATATCAGAGTCAAGATATGGCTGTGGAGGCTCCTGTCAGTAACATGTCCACATGCATCCATCATATTTGTCCGTCAAGCAGCGATGCGCCGAGCGCCGAGTAAGGATGACTGACCGCTGAAAGACTATGAGACCGTAACTACGAGTGACAATTAGCCAGGATCCAACATAATATACGGTGGGATATGACGACTTACTGGTATTTGCCTCACTCCTTCTGGTGCAGTAACTGCTTGCACGCCAATGCAGGCTGCCAGCAGCCACGGTATTGAAGCCTGCCATGACAATAACATTGCTCTATGCTCAGGGACCCTCAACTACTTGTTCAATGCTACACGCCGTAAAGAGGCACCCGTTCAAAAATACATAGGGAATGAGAAGAAACGAAGATACAGTCGCGTGCGGTGAGAGCAGGCTATGTTTTAAAAAGCTGTCCTTTCTCACCGCAGAAGGTTTACCGGGGCCGCGGCGCCACTCTCGGCCCGAAGATCTCGCCAAGCCTTGTTCTAACAGTGAAGCTCTGCTCTCAAGTTCGAGAACGCCAAACATTAAAGACCAAAACCTAGCGCGCTCGCCGTCCAATTCATTCTACGAAGCGAGTTTAGAAATTCACTGCTATACGAAACCCTCCGGCCTCTCGAACTAACTTACTTTAACTTTCGTCACTATGGACTCAATGAACGACTCGCTCAGCGCCTCTTCAGATCCCAAGACCGCAATAATACGACAAATACAACAAGAAGCTGCAATAAATAACGCTCGCCAACTCATAGACGTGAGCGGATAGCGTCCGTATCTCTTGTAGCTTTTGCTAATGGCAAACGCAGAAAATGAACAACCACTGCTTCCAGAAATGCGTTCCCACGCCCGGCAGCTCGTTATCGAAAAAGGAAGAAACTTGCTTTAAGTTGTGCATGGAGAAATATATGTCTGCATGGAATACAGTCAGCCGGCAGTACATTTCGCGGATACAGAGGAGTAGTGCGGGAGGAAATGGTGGTTTTGGATTATAAGGTCAACAGGGCAGTGAGGGTTAGAGTTTCGCATGGATAGATTGTATTACTACACTCTCGGCTCAAGGTATATCAAGCATTGACAGGTCTGCATTGGGAGGTCCCTCTGAGTCATATGGTTAGACCATTTGAATGGTCGGTGCAAGATGTGGTATTAGAATATCTGCATGCTCCAAGCAAATGCAAATAGACCGCTTCAGAAACAGAACAGCAAACCGCCATCGCTATGCTTGATATATACGCCAAGAACGCAACGACGCTTGAAAGCAACATGTCTAAGATCTACTGGTAGCCCTCCTGCCGGGCGATTGTCCCATCAAATTTCTCTGCCTATCCATATAGTCCCGCACGATAACCGTGCAATGGACCTCTTCACACAGCTTTTTCCGCCTCTGTGGTGGCAACTTCGCCGCGAACTCCAAACCACTTGCACGTTCCACAGCTTCGATGGGTACCTCAAAATCTTGTAGTGGCTTATCGTTCGCGATAGACGCATTAGGCAACACAAAAGCAGCCAGGCTAACGTTCCCGCCTGTCTTTCCGTCCTCAGCGAAGATGACTTTGTAGAAATGCGTTGGCACTGAAACATTAGGGGGGCTTCCGATGACTTCGTATGATATTTTCCATTTTCCATCCTCCGGGTCTCTTCTTGGTAGGTACAGCGGACCAGTCACAATCCTTATGCTTGGATAGTCATTGGTCAATCTCCGACAGAAGTCTTCGAAATGTGCCCAATAATCTCTGTTAAATCCATCTCCTACCTGCGGACACATGTTACTCAGCAGAAATGTCTGATCTAATGCATCTTGGCTCCATTTCGCGTCTGCTGCGGGTACTTGGTGTCCTCTATCGTAGCCTGAACGGAAGTAGTCGCTGAGTGTGGCGCGGAATTTGGCAGGTATAGTTTCATCTTCAACGAAGTAGGAGTGTTTGCGGTCTGCGTTGTTGGCGGCGAGCGAGGCTGGGGTGATGTGCTCTGCCACCCAGGCTGGGTTTCGTGTTCGGCGGTCGAAGGCAGAAGTTGTGGATAGTGTCGCATGGAGGTCGTTTATTGGACCAGGAAACCCATACTGAAAGAGCCCATTCGGGTTTACAGGCGCAATAATATCTTCGAGCGGTGTAGGATAAGGGGAACCAGGCACTGCAGGCGCAGGAGTGGTGGTGGCCGCCATAGGCAGAGTCTTTTTTTCGGAGCGAGACGAATATATTGCTGCTGTGGTTGCAGCACCGGCCGCGGCGGAAATGCCTGCTATGATGGCTAGAGTAGTCTTCGACATGATCGCGGTCGGTAATGAAAAGATTTAGGGCAGCGAGGCGGTCATGACGCCCTTATGAAGCCCTCTGAATACTATACAGGAGCAGGCAGTCATCAGGCCAATGGTGCAGGCGCGTGATGGAGCGACGAGACGTGAGGATTCTGAACCAATCATCTGAGGCAACCCTGAACATCTCGAGGCGACCCACTAGCGCCCTCAATCTCAAGGGTACACAGTAGCCCTGCCGGGACCTGCTTTTGCTTTACCGCATTCGTCATATTTTTCACCTACCTACCTCACCTATTCTTCCTTTACAGCTAATATATCTCGACGCAGTCCTACCCTTCACTTCTTAAAGAATCATCAAATACTCCTCCACCTGCACAGCTGGCTTCTCTAACAGGTTCAATCGCGGAACGTCCGCACGGCAAGTGGCCAATATGGGTCTCGACAATGATACCAGAGGATGGATCATGACCTGTGTGAGCGGCATTGGTAAGAATATAGTTGGATCTATGCTCGGATTCCTACGTTAAAAATTTCTAGCTTGCGTTGTGGGCGCCATGATCATATGTGTGGATCTAATAATCCAGCGCATACCTGGGAAGCACAACTTCAGGATCCAAGATAGTAATACTTTCCTCTCCGCATCACTAAGCTTGAGCTTCGGGGTCATGGTAAGCACTGGAAAACTTCGTCCCTCTCTCCAAGTTTTCCATTATACTGACATGACACAGCTTTTCTCTTCCTTGTTTAGCATGCTTCCATCCGCCAGGGACTATCTGAATGAGGGTGGCTTGGCCCCCGATGCTGCTCAGTATACAAATATTGGCTGCTTCCTGGCTGGTGTCATTGGGATCCAGTCTCTTTCACGCATTATGCATCACTATATACCATCTCATGTTGTAGACTGTGACCATACCCACGATGAAGACGGTGATGACGACGCCGCTCGTCACGACCATCATCACAATGGTAGCCACATCCACGGACACAACGGCCATGCGTCAGAAGGAACGCCTTTATTATCTCGTGATGATTCGGATCGAAAGCCTGACCTTGAAGGTAGATCAAGAGCAGCGACGACAGAGACAGCCCAAAGGCTTGACGTTCCCCAACTCGCCCCTCCATTACGAAGGCCTACGTTACAGACCAGGCTTACTGCTCGAATGTCCACCTTCGTATCAGGGGCAAAGTCGTCATGCGATGAGGGCGGTCCATGTTATGGGTACAGTGAGCCTTGTGGCCAAGAGTGCTTAAAGATTGCAAGTCGAAGTCCTACAAGGCCCCCTACAAGAGTTCCTACAAGAGCCTTTGGCCGCTTCTCGGTTTCGAGTCCACTACAACCGCCCGGCCTTATACGAACTACTACCAACCCACAATCTCGAGCAATGATAGGTCATCCGAACGGTTACGACGAAGAAGTTGCCCGATTACCGACGAGGCCAACAAGGTGTCAGGGACCTATGGCCCGCAAGGTTGGATCCTCTGCACAGGCGGTCTTTCGTGGCCGGGAAGGCCGTGTTCCAACTCATCTAAACTCGGAAGTCATTGCGGACGATGATGAAATCGAGGATGAAGACGAAGGCTATGGGGATGCCCATCACCACAGGGCTTCAGTTGCTTCCGCGACTGAAACCGCTAACGATCCTTCACATCATCATCATGTACCTTCCAATGCATTCTTAGCTATTGGGTTACAGACGTCCATCGCCATCGCTCTTCATAAACTTCCTGAAGGGTTTATCACCTACGCTACAAACCACGCCAATCCCAAATTAGGCTTCACAGTCTTCATGGCACTCTTTATTCATAACATTACCGAGGGCTTCGCTATGGCGCTTCCATTGTACCTTGCCATCAACAGCCGGTGGAAAGCGATGTTCTGGAGCTCGCTTTTCGGTGGCGTCAGCCAGCCACTGGGAGCCGGAGTTGCTGCGCTGTGGTTCAAGGTTGCTGGTAAAGGCGACGCCGCTCCTGGAGATATCGTCTATGGATGCATGTTTGCCATAACTTCTGGCATCATGGCTAGTGTAGCATTGCACCTCTTCTCGGAGAGCCTTAGCCTGACACATAATCGCAACCTCTGCACTGCTTTTGCATTTCTGGGCATGGGCATATTGGGTATAAGCTTTGCATTGACGTCTGGATGATTATATTGATTGTACGAATATACACGTGATCGGCGTTTCGGACACCATGGCATGGTGCATAGAGGTCCTCATTAATGGCGTAAGGATCCAGGTATCTGGGTAGTTGAATGCAAGCGAAACGGGGTTTTTGGGGGGTATATATGTATGATACCCATAGACCAAAACTGTTACCAGTGGGGCGATTGTCCTGCTTTACACATACGCAGAGCCGAAAGAAAGCGATGTCAACAGCCACCCGTTACCAAATGCATAGAACGGCCCCTCCACGGGTTTTCACATGCAGATTGGGAGACCCCTAGAGTAGCACAAATTGACCGATTTCTGCCCGCGATTTGTCCTCTTCATTCCCTTCTTATCATAGCAACAGTAACGAAAGCAATCACCAAATTGCAAGCAGCGTCAATTCCCACAATCAGATTCCTCATCAATCCTTGATTCTTTGATGCCGCTATCCTATCCGCAAACGGGAATTCGGGCTGACCAGTAACGGTGGATTTTCTTGGCGCTCAGGTAAGCCACTTGCATTCGATCTAGTGCCTCCACGCGAAAAGCACTTGTGATCCTGCAAGACCTGTTGCTCCTCCATATTACTCTGCCCTTCGCGATGTGATGTCGGAATCCAACTCGATTAGAAGCTGTATATCTGGCGGCTGAGGATGGGGCTAACTAGGGTTCGACCAATCAGGCTTAGACTAGGGCAAAGATCGGCAAAAGCTGTGACTTTGTCGTACAACCGCAATTAGCATCTATTCCCCTCTCTCCGCAGGACTCGACCAAAGCACACCCATCACTTGTCAACCTCAACCAACCATTCCCTATCAAGCCTACTTTTTATTCCCCTACTACTACTCCTCAGCAGGTTACTATCTCCTCAATTGTGTCTCTCGACCTAGAAGGTTCCTTGTGCCAATTGAGCCCCGCCTAAACCCTGCGACATCACGCATGTCCCTCCTTGACACGAAGGGGCCCTAGCACCGCAAAATAGCCGGGCGTATATTGATAACCAAGCGTCTGACTGCGTCAACCGCACCGGGACAGAGAACCGACAGATCGATCCGCAAGAAGCATATCTGAGATTGGAGCACCAATTGGAGTAGCTACATGCCTTGAATCTCTGCCTGATCAAGCAGACTGGCTCTCTGCGACTCTATTTCAGGGAACTCCTTTCATCTCCGTACCCGACCTCCACGTTCTTCCCCTGTCCTCCTCCCGGCCTCTCTGCGTCACTGAAGTTCTCATGCCGACCCTCGGTTTCCTCAAGAAGAAGAAGACAAAGGAGCATGATCCACAATCTCCAAGCACAGCCATTGACAACACCCCTGCCACCCCCACGTCATCTGGTGGTCACAAAGGCTCCCTCACATCTACCTCGGCGAACACTCTGAGCTCAACGAATAGTTCGAATAAGGGACCCGAGACAATGCTTGTAAATCATGGTGGCCCACAACCAACTTCAGCACCGCGGAGCGCAGGGCAGGATGCACCGGGAACAAGGGCGGAAGGTCCAGCTGCTTCAGGCATGAGTGGAATAGCAGATGACAGTGGTATCCAGTCACAGATATCTGGCCAGACAAACGGATCGAGCATGCAGCCTACGCCAACCAACCCTAACACTCTCGCCCAAATCTCCACCCAACCCAATCAGGCACGCACAACAAAGGGGAAGTATTCACTATCAGATTTCACATTGAAACGCACATTAGGTACAGGCAGTTTTGGACGGGTGCACTTGGTTCAATCGAACCATAACCAACGCTTCTACGCTGTCAAGGTCCTCAAGAAAGCTCAAGTGGTGAAGATGAAGCAGGTGGAACACACTAATGACGAAAGGAAGATGCTACAGAAGGTTAAGTACACATTCCTGGTGACATTGTGGGGGACTTTTCAAGATTCGAAGAATTTATATATGGTCATGGATTTCGTAGAGGGTGGAGAACTCTTCAGCCTTTTGCGCAAGTCGCAGGTCAGTCTATTCGATTCATCTACCAAATCCTTGCCACTATTCTACACTCATAACGTCTTCATGCTCACGTGCCAAAAAGCGTTTTCCGAACCCGGTGGCCAAGTTCTATGCAGCTGAGGTTACTCTTGCCCTTGATTACCTCCATGCACAAGGCATTATATACCGAGATCTCAAGCCCGAAAATTTGCTACTGGATAGACATGGCCACCTGAAAATCACAGACTTCGGTTTTGCCAAAGAAGTACCAGACATCACCTGGACCCTGTGTGGAACTCCGGATTATCTCGCGCCCGAGGTAGTAGCATCGAAAGGCTACAACAAGTCAGTTGATTGGTAAGATGAATCCTTCCGTATTAAGGAATGTCGCCTCTGATATGTCTTCCAGGTGGTCCCTGGGAATATTAATCTTCGAAATGCTTTGCGGATTTACGCCGTTCTGGGATGGAGGCTCACCGATGAAGATCTATGAGAACATCTTGAAAGGAAAGGTCAAATATCCGCCGTACATTCATCCGGACGCAGTGGACCTTCTTTCGCGACTTATCACGCCTGACTTAACTAAGAGGCTCGGTAACCTGCACGGTGGCTCGCAGGATGTTATGAGCCATGCATGGTTTGCCGAAGTGACGTGGGACAGGCTAGCGAAGAAGGATATTGATGCACCCTATGTACCTCCAGTCCAAGGAGGTCAAGGGGATGCAAGTCAATTCGACAAATATCCGGAAGAGACGGAGAAGTACGGAGAGCCAGGCCCAGATCCGTGAGTCCAACATTGATGATGAATGAGGCCTCACTAAATTGCTATAGACATGGACACCTGTTCAAGGATTTCTAAGTTATTGAGATGTGCTACGAGAATTTTTGGCGCCCTGGGATGTGCAAGGTTTTGGCCTAAGACGAAAGAGGATGGGAGAGGATAATGGACCAGGAGTCAATGCGTTTTGGCTACAAAATCCAGCCCTTGGCTACGAAACATTTTACACTTGCGCCGCAATCGCAAAATGTACTCTGATTCTATCATCTGTATTGTTTGCACCGTTTCCTTGTATTTTGAATACCCGGCTGGCTTATTGTGAGGCATGATGTTGGGTTCGGTATGCGATAGCCATTTCTAAACACATCGACGAGATATTACTAGAGAGTACTAGCAATCTTGATGAACTTATCAGGTCTAGTAATGAACCGGCATCATGAAGAGCTGTGTACCATATGCTGCATGTGTGGAGCCCGCACTTCATCCTGAATTCTTAAGCCGTAAGAGAATTATTCTCATAAGTCTAATAATGCGACATGGGTATCATATCTATCTGGTGTCTAAGATTTTCCCCTCGTCTCTCCCCACAACCTATCCACAACCTGAAAGACAGCTGTCACAGCTTTCATAGTCCCATTATCAATCCCCTCACCTCCAGCCCGCTGCTGCATCTTATCTGGATGCCACCGCACCCTTTCCCTCTTCAGCACCTCTCCCAAGTCCACACCCTCCACCCCCGCCCCATGCCTAAAGAACGCCTCCACCGCCTCTTTCCCCACATCCTGCCACTTTCCGCTCTCCACAGGCCAGGATATCCGCTTTTTCATACTCCCCTTTGCCCCATCATTGAAGGTCCCATCCCACTTCCGCCCATACGCCTTCCACACCCCCCGCCACCTCTCCTTCCTCCTTCTCTCCTCCACCCTCCTCATCCCATCATCAAAACTAGCTTGCCACTGCTTATTCCTCTCCTCCGCGTCCTTATCCCTCTTGCGCTGGGCTTCCCGCTTCCGCCGTTCTTCGAGTATGTGCTGGTGACTCTTCTCCCACATCTTGCCCCGCACATAACTCACGTACTCCTCATCAGTCATCCTTTCCAACTTCGGGTGCTCAGGGTCGTTATCCTCGTCATCATGATTGGCTTCTCTGTAACGTGGGTATGTATGAATTGGTTGCCCGTACACGCCTTCCCAGTATAAAGCACCTTCGTCGTCGGCGAGGGCGTCGAAGAGTGATTCACGGAAGGCGATGTCAGGGTCTAGATATTGCTCCGATTTGCTGTTGGGGAGGTAGGTGTCATCGTAGAGGGTGGGGTCATCGGTGGGGGTGTGAGGCCGTCGCCGGGAGCGGTGGTGGTGTCTATGGTGTTGGTGGTGATTACGGTGTGAGCGGCGTGATGAGCGGTGGGATGTGGACGGAGAGGCGGAGCGCTGTCTGTATGCAGCGGAGGGGGAAGGGGTGCGCTGTTGGTGCCTTTTGAAGCGGAATGGCTTAGTCGTGGGGCGTTGAGGAGCGGTAGTGTCGGAAGTGGGAGGTTCCTCCGGCATTGAGGCCATAGCTAGGGAGAGTATTGGTGTTGTGGTGCAATGGCATGTTCATGATCCCAGACCATGCTGGTAATGAGTACTTAAGTCTAGCATAGAAAGTCACCCGGCTGCGCTTGCCGCATTGGCCGAACTGAAAGAGTATTGCGGATACTCCATCCCTCTTAACCTCATCTACATCTTATCATTCCACATCCCAACATCATGTCGACCTTATCATATGGTCTCAATATCACTAAGAAAGTCCCCTTGGGTCAGCGCCCTCCACCTGTCAAACGAAAGACAATATTCGACGATGACTCTGGTCCCGACGATGGCCCTGAAGAAGAAGAAGAGAATACTGAATCCATATCCACCATAGGTGGCCCGCAACCTTCCTCAACTAAAAGCAAACCCTCACTCTCTAAGCCAATGTCCTCAGCTCCGCCGAAAAAGCCCTCGAAACCCCCAAAGATATCTCAATACGGCGATCTGTCTACGAACCACAGCACAAACAAACACTCTAAAACCGCACAAGACATTGACCCCAGTATTTATGACTATGACGCCATCTACGATTCTTTACACGCTAAACCTGCTTCCTCCACAGCCACAGCCGACATCGAGAAGAAGCCCAAGTACATGGGCGAACTCCTTGCAGCCGCAGAAGTACGCAAGCGCGACCAGCTGCGCGCGAAGGAGAAGATGCTTGCGAAAGAAAGAGAGCTTGAGGGCGATGAGTTTGCAGACAAGGAAAAATTCGTCACTGGGGCTTACAAGCGGCAACAGGAGGAGATGAGGCGCTTAGAAGAGGAAGAGGCAATAAAAGAAAAGGAAGCGGAGGAGCGCAAACGTAGAGAAGGTGGAGGAATGAAGGCGCTTTACAAGAACATTCTCGAGCGAGATGAAGAAAAGCATAAGGAGGTCATGAAGGCGGTGGAGGAGGGGCGCGGCAAGCAAGTAGGAGAAAAGAAGCAGGATGAACCGCAGGAGAAGAGTGAGGCGGATTTGGCAAAGGAGAGAGGCGCAATTATCAATGAAGAAGGCCAGGTCGTTGATAAAAGGCAATTACTGAGTGCTGGCTTGAACGCGGCAGCTGCACCAAAGCCTAAAGCACAGCCAGCTCCAAGGCCTGGCGGGTCAAGAGGACGTGGTAATCGAGAAATTGACCGAGAACGAGAGACTAGGCTTTTTGAAGAACAGCTTCTGGGAAAGCGATCGGCTTCTGATGATTCGGATAATGAAGATGAAAGAGCAGCTAAAAGTCGGAAACTGGAGGACGAGCTTCTGGGGCTGGGTACGCCGTGAAGTAAAGTCAAGACTACCGAATTGGTCTGGTCCTCAAATTCTTGTCTAACATGACTGCTTCCAGCCTGCAATCACCCTTACAGCCTTCATTCAAACATTGATCCTGGAAGACTACTTCTGTTAACGATACTTTCCGTGGCCCCATGGTTTATTGGCCTTGCTCAGATCTATGTATTTGAGAGGGCTGAATCCAGCTGCCCTGGTCCCAAGTGAAACATGCAATGGCTTACTTCAAGGTGGGATGACGCGATTGTGCAAACATGCTCTACGTTGCACTCGAAACCAACCATGATATGAGCAATGCTGACCACAGAAACAAGTCACCACTCGCTACAAAGATCATTAAACTCGGTCCGTCTGTGCCTGTTTGCGTTTACTGGATGTTTGTGATCTAGTACCCTTCGAAAGTACTCATGATCGGAATCCTTATTCGAGTCTATGAGTAGTAGTGTTCCCCAACATCTTGCAAGACAACCGCTGTGCTGTCTTCTCCATACCTCAAGAAGCTTTGAATGATCCATGATCGCATACCACGCGTCAGTCCCAGGCGCATTCCGACTTCTTGGGACTAGGGATCACGGCCGAGAAGGCACGATTTACCCGTGTGCCCACTGCCTCGCACGTGAGATGCACTCTAAGAAACAAAATAGACGCACGGCCTCCGAGCCAGACGTTGGACTCCGGAAAGCGGCTCAGAATTTATGCAAGTTACAGTACTGTTTCGGACTCATTGCGAGTCGCCCCGTCGGGTCTTGACAGCTTGGGTCACTTGAAAGACTCATCGGGGTTAACCGGGAGACGTTGGACAGATATCCCATTCAAATTCGAATTGAAAAAAGCTACGCAAGCCTAATTGATGACCGCTTCCTAAGGATACCATGTCGAGCAAGATCTTCCATGATCTGGATCATACGCTATTTGAAGATCTGCTCTCTGGCCCCGTGTGGCTGAGATAGCAGCTTACTACAATCTGGCCTCGGTCGACAGCTGAGTGCTTCATAAAGCAGTCCGCGCAGTGGTCAATCAATACGGCGCAACAAGAAACAAATTGGTCTGAATTCCTTTCATATCATCTGGGATCCTAGAGCCACTTCTTCAGATGTAGTTTCGGCTCTCATTTACGGAATCGTTGTCAGTAATTTTCAAAAGAGGATCGGGGGCGAAGACTGCAGAATGAGTCGCAAGCAGGGGTGCATGAACCTTCTTGCTGGTGAGCCTTACTCTGTAGATGGATCATTTGCCACCTGCTTTGAATGGAAAAGTGAATATACAGGCACTGATACATGAGGATGAAAATCTCATTCACGCTGCGTTCAAATAAGGAATGATGTTGTTCCTGTTGCGTTGCTATTGAAGAAATCTTTTGTCCATGAGTTTCTCCAGATTGAATCTATAAGGTTACTCCATCGTACAACATCCAGACTGAGATCTACTGGCTCCAGAATCAACGCCTAAGCTGACCTTGTTCAATTCCAGACTTCTTCTGGCATCCACAGCCACTACCAACGCAGTCTTAGAAATGGGCGCAGCAGATCTGAAGTAACCAGACGCTAAGCTTTCTCCGATTATTACGAGCGTCATGAATAAATCAAAAGTCACTAGAGTTATAAACTGAGTCTTATTAAGCTTCTGAGGCACACAGGTGTGCTTGGGTTTCCAAAACCTCCTTCGCGTTGAAGGGTACTCTGTGAATGTATCCCGAATGTTACCTTCAATGCTCGGATTCTAAGACCCGCATCTCGACAAACGCATCAATCATCTAAGCTTTCACACTCTGAGTGGCTTTGAAGTCTTCAATGCACATACATTCTCCAGTCTAACGAATACTTCATTAGCGCAAGCGATACCGGTTCTGGCACATTCATCTTACATGTTCCCGAATCTCAAAATATTCTTCCTCTGAGCTTAACCTTTGACAAACTACGACCTGAAAGCATGATGGTCCGTGACCTGGTGCGATACCACCCTATCTCCGGTGAACAAGCATTTTCTTCCGTGGAGATAGTATAGGGGCATCCCCATCCTTACACTCAATGAGACGTCGGTCTTGACCAAAAATTCTGCCTCCCTCCCCAGTCATGTGGGTATTTTAAGTGCTTTCAACTCGGGAATTGACTTTGTTTCCATCGACACAACGGCCAAATCAGGGCATCATGAAGGCGCTCCACCGTCTTCGGGAGGCATGGTAGAGCCAGGATTTGACCACAGACCTTCATGCGGGCAGACATCATCCTCTTGCGAACAGTATAGGCTCGACATTGAGCAAGAATGAAAGCGGGTTAGAGCTGATGCGCTCACTTATCGCTGACTTGGCGTTCATAACCGGTGAAAATGGCAGCACAAAGGGTCGCGTGTGTTGTGTCTATTGAGCCTCTTCCATCTGGGGATAAGCCTTTAATGTAGCTGCTAAGCCTATAGATTCGAGTGGCTGTTCTAGGAGAGATGCTTACGCCGGCGTCGAGCTAAACATCCAAGCGTTCGCCATCCTCTCATGAGTCTGAAGCTTCCGGGACTCTCCCCGGGCCTATCGAGCATACTTGGATGACGGAGACCTGAGTTGAATTCGTCGTTAATAAATTTTAATCCATGGTAGCGTCTAAATAAGATTGTGTCAAGAATATCGCTTCAGACTGGACAATCTACATCTGCAAAGCTAATCCAATAGATGTGAGGGTCGGGTCACGCCTCGGGGGTTGTAGGTCAATTCTCGTTTACCCTAGTGCGCCTGAAAATAGTAACCACGGTGTGTTACTTACGTGCGCACGTAGGGCAAAGCCGGCTAGGATGGTTAGAACAGTACAACCAGGTGTTGGTGCAGCTGTTTCACATCACCTTTCTGTTCATGCCACAGCTGGAAGCTACCTCCACAAGTCGACAGTGTTGAACATGGACACACGTCTCAGCAGGGAACACATAACACAGCTTTACGACCAAACGGTATGCTCAATAAAGGCCCCTAGCGGCACACCATACGATTGTAGTCAAGCAGATATCGATGCCTTCCACAAATTCGCTCGTACAGTCAGGGGTCCAAAGTTTCTGCCAGCGGAAGAGTCGATTCAAACACTGACATCCTTTTTAACCCAGCAAAACCTGAACCTAGACATCTGCAATTCGCTTGAGCGACTGCGACTGGCGGCGTGGGAACCAAATTGGGGCCCTGATGTCATTATCAAGGCACTATGCGATATAGACAAAGTCTTCTTCAACTCTCGCTTACGTGGCCACGTCAAAGTATATTGGTGCAACAGCAGCAATGAACACATTAGGAGACGCCTCCCGCAAGTCCCTCGAGGCTTGATGAGTCCAGGAGAGAGAGAGGGCCAGTGCACAGTCTTCCTGAATGCCGATACGATATTCGCCAAACAAAACCCCTGCAAGCAAATGTGGCGGACAACTCTGCATGAACTTGTCCATGCCTATTTATGCGTGACAAGTAGATGGAAGCTCAACAACGATATTACCCTCTATGATGATTACAGATCTTTTCGAAAGCATCACGGCTGGGATTTCTGCTGGCTATTGACTCATGTCCACCAAAGGGCAAAAGAGTTTCTCAATGTCAAGTTGCTGACGGGACATGATCAGGATAGGATATCTGTTCGTGAGGAATGGAAACTCATCTACAGAGATGCGATCAGGCTCAATAGATTGAAGCTTGACAGCCGCATTACTAATATCGGGGGAGATCTGCACCCTTTGTTGGCAGAAATCATCAGATTCCGATCAAGGTCAGCATACTATGAAGGCTTACCTTTGGGTTCCAGTCAGCCAGGCGGTGTTGTACGCCGTGAAAATAAAAGAGGATCGGTCTTGGTCGCCGCCCTATTGATGTTCAGGGCTATCCCTGTTCCTTTTCTCACAATAAGGCACGCCACCAAGAGTCCGTAGTGTACCACACGGGTGGGAGAAAGTCATGTCTTGGCTTTCACAGATATAGGATACCAATCAATGACAAGGCATAACCTACGATGCACAAATTGCTAGTCTAGCAGACGTCTACAGGACCTTGACAATCCAGCCTTGTGACCAGGTGAACACCTCTGAAAGGTTCTCGTACCACATAGAAGCTTGTAATCATAATTCTACGCACGTGTACTGTTATGACGTTTTGTGTGAGCCGAGAAGTCTCACAAATCTTGTTCTACTCACGATGTCCCCCATTCTACTTAAGAAACTCATCTTTGTTCTGCGATAATCTCCGTCGTAATAACAGTTGTGCTCTTTCCATACCAGGTAAAACGAGAAGCGCTGCCAAATCTAAGTGATCGACCCCGACTCAGGACATATTCAAGATTGCCTTTCGATCTTTGTGGAACTCCTTGTTCAATGGCGCCGGCCGAACCCAATGGGAGGAAGTTCGTGAGCTGGAAGCAAGCAATTCAAGATGTGGTCAAACACAACAACCGAATGATCAAGCATCCATCTGCCAAAGAAGTGAAAGCCATCGCTCGACTCTCTTCTGCAGTAAGTGAAGCATGGGCCGGAGTTCCTCATAGTGGAGCAGAAACCATTGTGAACCTCGTCAAAGATTTGGACGTCGTCTTTTATGGACATGTCCTTTGGCGCCATATTGATGTCTCCTGGGGCGGCCCAGAAGTGTTCTCGGATCGGCATGTGGACCCGAAGCTTGTAGGGGGGTAGGTTGTTGACGGCATTCGCCTGGGAGATAGACATGCTAATGTGCTTTTCAGTGTTACACTTCCAGGCACGTATCCGTACAAAATCCACCTCAGCTCGGCGTTCTTGCAAGAACAGGCGTCCTTCAACATGGCATGGGCTGTTATATTGCATGAGATGGCTGTAAGCTTGACGAAGCATAATCGAACGTTGACCTCAAGCTGATAAGGGTCATCAATAGCATGCCTTGACTTTAGTACGATGTGCAGAAAAAGTTCCTGAGTCTCATGGTAAACACTTTCGTACAATTCTAAATGCCGTGCATGAACACTCGATGCACCTCTTCCGAATTCCAGCGATTCGGGACCAGCGAAACATACATAACCATTTCGTGAGCGTACGTCGGGCCACCAGTCATAGGAGGCATAGTCACCATATCCCAGAACACCGTCCCACGATTGATGAGCCGCATGCTACCAGTCATAGGAGGCATACTCACCATATCCCAGAATACAATCCCGCGACTATTGAGGTGCATGCCACCAGTCATAGGAGGCAGCGAAGAGATGACCATGCTACTAATGACAGAGAACATCAGAATACAAACACCGGAAACGGCCATAGGAAGCACAGCAAGACTCACGATCATGGCCACAAAAAACGTATCAAAACTAAGTATCCCCAATCTGCCATGCGTGGAGAGCCATCATGCTGCACAATCATGTGAACCGGTTGCAGTCGACTTCGCCCTCGCCGATGGACCACAGACGATAGCCCCTGTTGAGGATGTGCATGTTTAGTGATGGATATTCATGGATGATGTATTTGCAAGCTATTGATTTCAGAACCATGCAGGAAAACCGAGTCTAATCAGTGCTGAGTATTAAATCACTATCTATATCATGCATAATTATCAAATTCAATTTTACATGACTGCTAGTAAATCTCCTCAAGCCTACAACTGGCCACATTACTGGTACTCCGTTTGCCAATCTCCTGCTTGTATTATGAACGTCATGCGGCAGACTATGACATATACAGATCCACGCTGTAATTTCACCTAGTTTGCGATATATATTCTATTTCCATGTTCATTGGCTACGGTGCTAGGTTTACGTACAAAGAGACAATACTAACGGTATTGACTCCTAAATCCAGTCATTCATACCGGATGCGGTGAAGTGTGAAGAGTCCTATGTCCAACACTCCCCCTGGCTCAAAACCCAAGGCGACTTTCGTGGTCCTTAGATGTTGCTGAATAGAACATCTTGCGAGATTTGCACAACACATAGTAGTTAGATACAGCAATTACTCTCTATTCAGTAGCACATCTAATGTGAAGAGATCATATGCACAGGCATCGTGTAGGTAGCGTTCAATAAATTACATTCATACCCCTTTGGGCGCACCCGGAGCAATGAGCGCCGATCCCCGGTTGCGCTAGAGACCCTTATTCCTGCGTAATATCCTCTAGCTTGTTGACCTCGAACACGTTACCTATCATCCAACGCGTTCCACCTCATACAAACAACAACTCTCCCAAGCTTTCTGATATCCTACTCAGTATTATCAAGCAAACAAATTCTACAAACCATCGAGGTCAGCCTAACATCTATCCCAAAGACACATCACACTCGAGTATCAATACAATGGCGAAGACTGGACAGGTATGTAACCACATGCTCGCTTCCTCCGATCCTTCTCACACTTGTACTGCCTTGTCTTGCTTCTTTCTCGCTTGCTCGAATGCTGATGCTGTGGGTATCATGCAGACTCCCCTCGAGAAAGCACACGTCGTGCGCGCGGAGAAGAAAAAGCGCCGCGAGGAGATCAAAGCAAAGCGTCTCGCTGTACTGAAGGAAGCGCGCGAGAAGAAGGCAAGAGCGAAGAAGGCATGATTGATGGTGGACATGGGGGATTGGTTAGTTGGTGTGGAGCTTGAAGCACGGGCTGTGGTTAGGAGAGAGGGGATTCTATTGTTTCTTTTGTGATACCCTGGCTTTGTTTAGCAGGTTTTGTTGCTGGCTTGACTGCACGAGAGTTGGGGAGTTTTCTCGAAGTGAGGTGGAATAGGAGGGTTTCCTTGGGTTATTTGTCTGGATGGTGTGTGAATTAGGGGATGCAAATGATGATGGATAGCCCATTAAAACCTTTGCTTTGATGCCGACGTGTCACGGGCACCTCTGAGATGTAATGCGACGTACTTTTCATGGTCTTGGGTCTTAATGGCAGTCAAAGTGCTTATCTTCTCTCTTGTTATGCGACGTCTAAGACGCGATAGCTCGAATATCTTTGCCCTTACATTCATGTCCCCTCTTGAACATCTCGCCTATTGCATGTGAGGCCTTGAAACTGAATCCAAGGACTTTATCCAAGACACTATTAGAGAATATGCTCTGGCAACATCCTCGAACTGCTCTGCTGAGTTGATTCCTCTACAATGACGTTTGGCACAAGACAACCCGGCGAAAGTGAGCATGGCGGAATCGACGCGAAGAACGACTTGTTCGTGACATCTTGGATTTTAGCATGAGCACCACGTTCACTGGCAATCTGGTGTTTGACGTGCGGCCGGATGATTTTGCGACTGAGCCTTCCGGTACGATATGAACGGCTTCCATCCCAGTCATCGCTTTCAGTATCGGCATTTCTGATTAGATCGTGCATCCACCCACTGCATATCATCT
The DNA here is from genome assembly GCA_018257855.2 of Cladonia borealis. Lineage (NCBI taxonomy): Eukaryota > Fungi > Ascomycota > Lecanoromycetes > Lecanorales > Cladoniaceae > Cladonia > Cladonia borealis. The sequence goes on from JAFEKC020000013.1 coordinate 711,587, forward strand.
AATATTGTCATCATACATTTCAAAGCCAAAATTCCATATTTTCTCCGCAACGGTTCGACTGTATTTGGATTTGCTGCCGTAATCATCACCCTTCGAGCTGTGCCCGCCAATGTGCTGAAGCAGACTTGGAATAACTACCCATCTGACGAGATTCAGTTCATTGGCCCACGCCTCAATTATTTCATCTACAAAGCCGGATCGAATCGAAGATAGTCGAGCAATCACGCGTGGCGCCATTTCCTTTGAGAACGCAAAGCCCTGAGCGCAGCATCCAAACTTTGGCATTGCATGTACTCCAGGCTGAAGAGGCTGCATTGATAGTCGACCTGCTAGGAAGTAGAGTGCAATGCACATAGGACAACAGATGAAAGCGACAACTACCAGCATTGTGTTTGTGATAGTTGTCTTCAGTGTGAACTGCCGTAGGAGAAGTAGTGCCACTGCCGTCATGCCAGTAACAGCAATGGAAGCTAACAAATAGTGTGGCCATTCCTCGCTGTTCCAACCCAAGAACTCTTCGGTGAAGAACAATCTTAGGTACAACCAGTCAGAACCCTTTTTGGGAGGGTATTGTTCATCAGCCATGGCCAATGCCTCAATGGTACGTGGGTACCATCCCCGCACAGCCAGCGTATCATCTTCCACTATTACGATCCATTGGGCGCCGCTGTTGTAGCACCTTTGCAGTACGTATGTGTAGTCGAATATGGCTTTCTTACGATAGTCTCTCTCGTTTTCCCATTGTATTAGATCTTCAAGTTGTGGCTGACTGACATCATAGAGCAGCACCTTGTCAACGATATTTGTGAGCCAAGTTTTGCCGTAGATAGGATGATGGCTTGGTGTAGTTTCGGCGATAAGAACGACCAGAAATATCTCTTCACGTTCCTCAGGTGTGAGACCATCGAGGAGGGAACCAATCGTGGCTTCGACATATTGCTCCCCATCGCGGCCAACACTAGCTACACCCACGCACATCTTTGCATTCTTGGGCGTGACTTTCTGGTGAAACGAAGAAGTGTTGGCGTTGTGGATGAAGGACTCTGCATCCCTTTGGCGCTTGATGGAGTATTTACGCTCATATCCTCGAGCTGGGTCGAAGAAGGCGGATGTCGGGTCTCGATGAAAGGCAAAGCTGCAGTAGCGGATCAGTGCGAGATAAATGAAGAGAAAAGCAATGAAGGCATAGACTCCAGATCTACTTCGTAGACGGCGGAAGATTGTGGGTCCATGGGTCGCAACGTTCGAGAGCAAACGGCGCAGAGCACTAGCTATCCCCATCGTATAGATCCTAGAAATCGGCAAGTCATGAGTACGGTCATTGGCAAGGGCCGCAAAAGCTGCTGCTGCTGAGGTTGAATACGCAATCAGTCTGACACTCGGCACGATTTTCTGCGATGTCTGATTGGTTAGTTGTTTAAGCTTGGCTGCATTAGCGTCATATAAAAAATGCTATGCTCCTTGAGGGAACTCCGCAAACAGCCAGATATATAATAGGTGTCAATTGAGCTGGATGCGGCTTCCATTCCGATGTGGCATTCTCTGAACGTGTTACTTGAGTATGAATGATAGCAAAAGACCGCAAGATGGCCATCAAGTGGAGGAGCGCATGTCGCTTGGATAAGTTGCCAATCTTGCTGGCTCTCTGGTGGTTAACAACTTGGATGTTGCACCCAAGGCTACAGTGGTCAGAGGGAACAGAGGAAAAGCAGCAGTATGGGCGGTCTACTTTACAGAAGGGTGGGATGATGGTGTGATTTGGGAGAGTGCTGTAAGCATTTCCCACCAGAGCAGGTAAAGATCTGATGGATCAAGAAAAGCTCGTGGAGATGATGGCCACAACTTGCCTATGCTATACTTCTGGCTTGATCGACACGACTATTGGCAAATTTGGAACCTCTCGAGCAGCTGCTTATGCTGCGGTCTCCAGTATATTCCTCTTAACGCTCTTCATCCTCGCCATTGCTCCTGGCTCGGGAGGCCATGTTAACCCTCTCATCACCTTCTCCACAATGAATACAGGCTTAACAGGCTTTTCCAGAGGTATACTTTATATGTTGGCTCAAACCATAGGCGCTGCACTCGCTGGCGCGACTCTACGCGGGTCAGAGCGTGCGATTCAATGGCAGGTGGCAGGTGCTTTCGCGAACCCGGAACTATTACTGCTGGGCAGGCATTGTTGATTGATACCATGTGTTGTTGGGTTTGACTCGTTCTTGTTTTTGGCGTAGCACTTGACCCTCGCCAACAAAAGCTCATGGAACCTCTCTTCGGTCCTTTAACCGTTGGAAGTTCCCTTGGCAGTACAAGAAGACAACATTCTGCCCCTCGCCCACTCGAAGCTCGCGGGTATACAAGTCAGTGGTATATTACAGGACCCTCAGTGGTATACCACCTCAATTTTCCGATGCGGTGCTAGCTATTAGCGCTGTACTAAAGCTTTAGTGCACCCTTCTAGGGTCAGCCCATAGGGCTGGATTCTTGGCACGCTAAAACTGTCAGCGCAAATCAAGACTTTTCGTGTCTATCTCTGTACATCACCCGGACGAGGTGCTCCATCTCCCACGCTCACCATCCCACTTACCTTACATCCCAGCACAGGAACGAAGAGCTGGCCGCGCCCGAGCTCACAATCCAGATTGCTTCAAAGATGGCCGCCGTGGTGATTCATAAGAAGGAGCGGTCCCCCACCTCGGTGACCGCTCCTCTTGTAGTGCTACGAATCCCCTGTCAATAGCGCATGCCTTTCGACCGTCTGTGAGAAGGTTGTTGTAGGTCCCAATGACGGGTGCAGAATCGCAATTGATGCTGTCCTAGCCAAGAAGTGGCTAGAAAGGAGATTTTAATCAAAGTCGAGTGGTCACGAGCGAGATAGAGCATTGACAGATGATTGATAATTTATCACAAAATACCTCATTACAAAAATAGGCACCTTTCGCGCTGATACCAATTCTAACTTATTGGCATGGGGCGATTATGCAATATTGAGCTCATAGAAGAGTATCTGCCAAGATAGGAGTCTAGCGCAGCCCTTATCCAAATATCTTGCTCCAAATCATTCCCGTGAAGCTGGTCAGGGAATACTGAGCATGAACGACCGGCTTGCCCTGCAGCTTCGCCTGAACGTTATCCCAAATCTGCGTCAAATCAGGACGATCCTTTGCGCCTCCCAGATTCATCTGCAGTAAGGAATCAGCCACGAATCCAACAAGACCATTGTACCCATTCTCAAAACAATACGAAATCGCAACTTACTGTCCTCGGCACAATAACCCAGTCAAAAAGTATCTCCCCCTCCCCAGCTCCCCTCCCCTTCTGCACCAAAATAGCCGGCTGCGCGACCCCAAACTCATACCCCGCCTTCTTCGTAATCTGCACATCCAACAAGCCTTTCTCCTTCAGCATCGTCGCCAATTTGTGTTCCGGATCGACGACGGCTTCGCCGACATAGCCAGTCGCTTTGCGTGTGGCGGGAAGATGTGTGGCTGGCTCGGCGGTCACAATAAGAACTTTTCCGCCGGCACCGCCGATGGAGGGGAGGAGGGATTGCAGCGTTTTGAGATAGGACATGCAGAAGGGGCACCAGTGGCCGCGGAAGTCTTAGATGGAGGGGACCTGACGTTAGTGGGGGGTTTTTCGAGAAGGCAATAAGGGGAATAGGGAAGAGATAGTTAGACGTAGGTCAGGACATACAGACTATCCAGAGGAAAGAATAATTAGCGAGGGCTATTTCGTATTGTTTGATAGGATCCGAAGATTCGGTGGAAGTCACGATGATATTCTGGGACATGGGAGCGGCGGTATTACTGCTCAGTTGGTTCAAAGTGATCTCTGTGTTTGCCTTACTTTGAGCTGTGTGTGAGTGTGAATTGGTTGAGCAGAACCCTTGATTTATATCTTCGACAAATCCTGGTAGCTGATCAGCTCTGGCTCCGTGCAAGCCAGGCAGAGTTAAAGATTAGGAATCCCCCCACCAGGCTGGGGTTACATTGGGGCCAATCAGGCTAGCTATCCTACGAGCACCTGCATTGATCTGCATTAATCGTCCGAAAATAGAGATGACTGCGAGGGGTTACATCGCAATATTACCTTGGTGATACCGTTTTTGAAGGTTGATGATGATGATGATATTGTCCGTCCGAACGAGCTACCGTTATGCAGACATAGCGAGCTAGATACAAAATTGCCATACTTGAATAGAGCCAGACCATCCAGCATTCGCTCATATAGCTATGCGCACTTGCCCTCCCGTATATATCCTTCCAAGGAAAACGTCTCCGGAAAATCTTAGTAAAAATGGCCCATATCCTAGGTATAGAGGTGGTGGGGGAGCTTAGCAATTAGAAGCTTTGTCCTGCTTAAACCCTGTATATCTCCCAGAGGGCACGAAATTGTATATAGCCAGAACCCCTCCTCCTAGCCTCCCCCCGTGTTATAATAGTGGCATAGGCTCGATCTGCGGACTATTCTTTGGGGATCAAGAGCTTTAAGCCTAATGAATAAGACCTCTTGGCTCCCCTATCCTACGAAGTAGGACAGAGGGTTCGTAGCCAACACCGACGTACAGGTGGATCTCCTAGCTGGCCCCGTTATTGAAGGTCAGTGAAGAAATGATGACAAGGAATAAAAGTTATGGGGGTCCACAAGTGAGATCAAATTAGGCAGCTTTGGCGGACTCGAGGGCGCCAGCACTCAGGATCACCCAGGCTCGCGTGAGCGTAAGCGGCGCTCACCCCATGCCCGGAGAGGGGTGAGGCCGGGGCAGATTTCTGTCACCTTGGCCTCTTGTGCGTGGCTACAGTGGAGCAGGAGCAAATCCTGCTCGATACTTTGCTTTTGCTGTCGCCCGACACAATTTCAAGGGTGAGTGACAGAAGCGTCTATGAACGGCAAGACCTGACTGCGAATTTTACGAACACAGACCAATGGATCTGGTGGCTGGGACCGTTCTGCGGGTCATGGCTACTGGCCACTAGCTATCACATTGCTCCGCCTTATCACAGCAGCTCTCCACCGTGAGACCCAGTGTATTGGTAGCTCAGTTCGTGGTACGAGCAGAAGAGTATTATCATTGGCGAAGGGTTTCTCGCTTCGCTTTTCATCCAGCAGCGTCATGGCAAAGCCAATTTTACCAAGTACTAGAGTGAACCAAGAAATAATTGCAGCTGATAACGCGCCGAACAAAGCATCAAAGAACGCGCTGCCAACATTCTGAGAATGGGAGTGATGCTGCGATGATCGGGGCATGCATGATGTGTCTTGAAAAAGTTATAGACAAAGTGTAGAGTATTAAAAGTACCATGACGTATGTAGAGCAGAGATACAGGGATACGTCTATGAGCATAGAACAAATACTCAATACACCTGGAATGATAACATGGGAACATATCAACTCGCAATCAACTCGCAATCAACTCGCAATCAAATGGGGAAACGAAAATGGAAAGCAGTGATTGAAAAGGGAAACAGCCCCTGCCTGCCATGCGGGCACGAGGCTAGCGGGGTAGCGCTCTTCGGTCCAATGAAACGGCCACCTGCAACACACAGCGAAACTTTTCACCGCCATAAATACCTCGCAGAAAATATTTTTATTCCCTTTTGTTGACACTGCCAGACTCTGAGAGCTTCCGAGAAGTCCTAGTAGACCAATTGATACTCCAAGAACATATTTTCGACTCGGAACTCCAAGTAAGGCGGACTGCCCCACCACAAGCTATCCTGTCTCCTGCATACCTAACCTGACTCCAAAGAATAAATTACTCAAAACCGTCACAATGCCTAAAGTATGCCCTCCACGCCATTCTAGTCTTCAACGCCTCTCACTGACTCCACCTGCACCAGATCACGCATATCCTCTTCGACTGCGACAACACCCTCGTCCTCTCCGAGGAACTCGCCTTCGAAGCCTGCGCTGACCTATCCAATGAGATCCTCGCCAAAAAAGGCATTGATCAGCGCTACACCGGCCCCGAGCTCCTCAAAGACTTCGTCGGCCAAAATTTTCGCGGCATGCTCGTCTCCCTGCAAAAGAAGTTCAACTTCGAGCTCGACCCCGAGGAAATGGAGAAGTACGTCTCCGCAGAAGAGGGGGCTGTGATCAAGAAGCTTGAGCGTGATGCTAAGCCATGTGTCGGCTGCGATGAGGAGCTAGAGAAACTGAGCAAGAGCGGGAAATACGGTATGGCCGTTGTGAGCAGCAGTGCCTTGAGGCGTGTTGTTGCTTCAGTCAAGAAGGTCGACCAGGCGAAGTACTTCCCGGAGAATCACATCTTCAGCGCTGCTACGAGTCTGGATAAGCCGACTACAAAGCCTGATCCCGCCATCTATCTCCACGCCTGCAAGGTCATTGGCAAGAAGCCTGAGGAGTGTGTGGCGGTCGAGGATAGCAAGAGCGGTGCTACAGCTGGTGTGCGTGCCAACATCCCAGTCATTGGGTATGTGGGAAGCTATCCCGAGAACGAACAGAAAGAGAAATATGAGATGTTGATGGGCTTGGGTTGCAAGAATGTGATGTATAACTGGAGCGAGTTTGACAAGTGCTTGGCTGAGGTTGAAGCATTGTAAGGGGGATTCTCATACGTACTCCTACGCAACAGAACAGGGATGAAAATGAAAGCTTATGGGGACAGACATGCATGACTTTGGCAATAAAGATAGACGATTTACGTTCGATGGGCATAAGAATTTGATGACTAGGCTTAGAGCTAGACTTTGATAGACGAATAATGGCATGATGATTTTCTTGCCTAGGTCTTGAGACTGGCTAGACGACGACAACACAGGGTTTGTCCCGATCAGAGGTTTGGCAACAATGATATGTAATTTCTTGTCTCGCGTTAGAATATATATACATGCTACTGAGAGTCGTGCATAGCCCTCAATGTTTTCGAAACTTTTGAATTCTTCCAGAATCCGGCACATACCTTGCAGTCACGAAGTTCCCTGTCCTTTCTTTCAAACAGAGGAACGCTAAATGGTCAAAGGACAAATAAGTTTTGCATGCTTTGCATTTCACATTACTGGCGAACACACTGCTTGCACCGATGCAGAGATACTCAAGGAATATGTTAGATTCTGGACTCCAATCAGCTAATCATGATATGTAGCAAATTATGAGAGTACTCGAAGCATCTACAGCCGGATAGTCGAAATCTTTAGGCTATCGCCGTTGCGGTTTTGGAGATACTTTCTAGTAATTGTACCACCTACCTCGCCGGAATTCCCTACCTAGCGTTGGCCCAGAAACACAAGCGTCAGTGTAGGCGCTGGTAAAGCTTATACAAAAGCCCAACTCAGCGCCGAGCAGCTTTCGTCAGAGCTTCCGTCCAAAAGGAAAAGATTGGGAGTCCCCGTATACTCTGTCCTTCTAGTAGAAGGGCTCACCCCCAGCGTATACGGTTGGGGGTGTACAGTGTGTACGGGGGCTGAACCCTTCTATTCTAGTGCGCGTCTCGCGCGCTTCATACCCTCTGTACACGCATCTCTAGCTTGTGCTGCTTGGCCCAACTGAAATAGCCATTGAGCATGTCATCCTGATGGCACAACTGAAATGGGCTTTTGGTTTGCGCTTCTGATAACAGCCGCCGTTCGCACGTTCGGGCCGTGCTCCGGCTGCAAGCATGACAGCCGTTGGATCCCCATTTCCAGGTCCAGCATTATATTGGGGGTCAACGGTGCGATCCTCCTCGTAACGGTGGTCTATTCTGGTCAACGCTGCATTCCTTCTCGTCAAGACTTCCCTTGGGGCTTTATTTGTCTGACACTTGAGCATCTATCTTGTGAAATTGTTTGCTAACCATTGTTTTTTACGCTTGTTACCGCCCCCAGTCAATATTTCCATACCTGTCACTGATAGCCTTATTCACAGCAACAATTGGAGCAAGTGGCAACTTGATCCGCAGTGCCTTGCTCATTATCTTGCTTGCCCCAAAGAAGCTGTTATAAGCACCCCCTTGCTGCATGTAAGCACACGAGTACATAAGGCAGTCATGGCAGAATATATAACCGTGCCAATGAATATCTGCCTTTGATTTCCCCCCACCTTGATATCGATTCTCCTTGGTCTTGCATTGAAATACCTGGATCTGCTACCTTTCGCAGGCTTTATAGCTCCAAGCTCCCTGGCAATTTTAACCATCGACATGTTACAAACATGTCGTTGCCATCGGGTCAAATTCAGTATCAGCTTGCCCACATCCATGAGGATAGGGCAAGTGAGATCGTAATATCACATGCGGTACTCCTTCCGTTGGCTGTCATAGCGGTGGTAGCTAGATTTATCGCAAGACGTCTGTGCAGGGCGCACATTGGCCTCGACGATTACATGATTGTTGTTGCATTGGTAAGACTATCTTGTCGCAGAATTCTTTCAGTACCGGAGGATATTAGGCTAGAGTTACCTGCTGACCAAGCGATGTGCACATAGCTAGCCGCCATAGGAGAAGCCACGGGAGCCCTTCTCTGTAGGCCCTACCTTATATGAAGATACACACCAGTGTACTGATAGAGATGTTATACTCCAGGTGTCGCAAACGGGGGTGCAAAACATGCCGTTACAGTGAAAGACCCAATCAAATTAAATAAGGTAAGAAGCTTTCCCTTGGTGTGCCGTCAATCCAACGTGGACCCTTTGAGACGATAGTTGACTAACATAATTCGGTTCAGCTCATTTTGGTCACAGAGGCATTTTACATTCCAGGAGTCACCGCAGTCAAACTATCAGCTCTTCTTCTATATCGTCGCATTTTCCCCAGCAAGAATTTTCGAAGGATACTCTGGATCGTGGGTGGCGCTATAATATGCTACACCATACCCCAACCCCCAATTCTTATATTCCAGTGTGTTCCAATATCGGGCGCGTGGGATCCAGCTGTTCATATCAGAGCGAAGTGCGTCCCATTGAACGATATTTTCACCGCTTTTGGGTCATTGAACGTGGTAACCGATATTATAACGCTATCATTACCACTTCCTCTAATTTGGCGACTCCAAATCAATAAAGTGCAGAAGTTTCAGCTGTTTGGGACGTTCCTGCTTGGCTACTTGTGGGTGTCTAAGCTTCAACCGAAAGCTCGCTGTACTAACCGCTTATGAAGCGTGTGCGTAGTCTCTATAATCCGCGTTCTCAAAATCAAACAACTTTCTCCTACAGACCCAGGATGTACGCCATCCATCCAGCCTCCTCTGCGTTGTCACGCTAACAAGCTATCAGGGACGGACGTAGATCCATGTGTGTGGTCGCTAGTCGAAGTGTGTGTTGCGATTGTGTGCGCATGTCTGCCAACCTTCCGAGTGCTTTTCAACAGGCTTATCCTCCAGAAACGGGTCGGCTCTTCTGCATATCTTGTGGACATGCCGCGCTATCCATCTTCAACTACCAATGAGCGTCAAGCAGATTTCAGAAGCAAAGATAGCGCAGCTCAAGTCGAGGTCGCGAACGTGGTTCCCAACAATTGGGTTCAGGTACCTGCATGTGAATAAGGAGTGTGCATGTGCGGGCCTGGGGGATTGCGAGTTCATCCCTGTTACGAATTTAGGATTCGAGAAGCTAATTTCCAGTTGATGAAGGGAACGAGGAAGAGCAAAAGCATACCTTATTGTTGCTTTCGGTGTGGTATATAAATCACAGGCCCGCAAATCTTGGCATAGAAAACCATCACGATATCTGTATTAAAAATCTGTAGATAATTACCTTATATAATCCATAGATTTAATTAACATAATGTTGTAAAGGCCGGATTAATATCCCTATTCCCACGCAGCTTGTTGTTAAGTACCATGCCGATAGTCCTACCTTTTAAGGGTACCTAGATTGAAAGAGTTTCCACTACATCCGTTTAGAATTACTCTTTAAGGTAATCAAGCTCCCACTTCGAGCACTCACGAAAGCCTCCCCCAATTATGTCGTCGGATATGATAATTCTGTAACAAAACCTACCCACTGCTCATTATAATCTTTGCTGTCATGGAGATAAGTGCCAATTCCTGATCATTCAACTACAGGGAAAAGCACATACTGCTCCTAGAAGACAGAGCTATTGGAATTGGATTTGCTCAGGTTATGTAAGTGTATTTACAGATTGGTGAGGTTATCGAAACGATTCAGAGGCCGTACAGTGGACGATGTCCATAGTGGAAATGGATGAGGAGGCTTCTTTAGACTATGTGATGGGGTTTTATGTTGAATATGTAATTTATGATAGCGAGTAAAAACTGAAATAGATACATTCGTGCCTTGTTCTCAACATCCAGAGTCTGCATGACTAATACCTTGATTGTAAGTCTTGCTTAATCGTTGTTGAGATCGCTTGGAGCAAGATCATACCTTGTGTATGAGACAGGTGGGAGCTCTTCTCGCGCAGCTCGGCTTCAATATAGTGTCTTAGGGAAACTTTCTTCATAGCACTTGCGTAGCATCTTTTCCACGGAGCGTTTAGTCACGGGATTGTAAATCCTGGCTAGGCCTTCCCCTTCCAATCTGTTGCTGGGGACCGTCTCGTTATACCCATTAGGACGGTTTTGTAGTTCCTCAAGGGTTTCTCGGAAACCACTCTCTTGGACCGCACAAGTCCCATATATTCGTAGATCGCCAACCGCTCGATGATCACTTTTGACAAATTTATCGGCGAAGAACTGGCACGCTTGGAAGCAATTTGCACCAGCAGTATACCCTGTAAAGTAATCGGAGATAGGTCTTGTAGTAATCAACTGCTCGAGCATATCTGTCTTGTTCAGGAGGATGATGATGGGTACGTCATCAAATTTCCTCAACCGAGTCAGATATTCAAAGAATCGGATCTGTTGCTTCATCATATTCTACGAAATTATTCTTAGCGTACTACGTATCAGAATGCATACATCTCACTTACCAGTGGTGTTGTAGAAGTTGGCTCGTTTTGGCAATATGATGACAGAGGCACAACAAAAATAAGTGCATCGGTGCTGTTGAAATCATCCAACCAGGGCTTTGGGAGATACTGGCTCCCTCTTCCATCAATCTCAATTGATTGACAATGGTAGCTGAGCGAATAACCTTGTCGCAGCACGAAGTCATCAGATAGCAATCGCAGTTGGCCGAAAAGAAGCTCGAGATGTTCAAAGCACCTATGGCTTGCAGTGAGCAGCTGGAACACTTCTCTATACTGCCACAGGATCTGGGATTCACCAATCAATGGCCTCATACAGCGCCAGTCCTTTTCCGTTCTGTATCGCGCGTCGTAAGCTGTCATGTCTCCATAGTGTCTGTAAAGCGGAGTAAAGACTAGGATTGTAAAAATCTATCTTGTGTATCTTGTTTTCGAAGGATACTATAGTCGAATAAGCCTGAATATAGTTGTCAGTCAATGCGCTATCTCAGCAAGAGAGGATGAGATATCTTAAGTACGACTTGAACGTCTGTCGGAGCGAGATCACCCTTGTCTAAAAACTCTACACACTTCCACGCCACTATGAACGTCTCAATAAGGTAGTGGAAGATGAGACCGACGGGCTTCATGGAATCAAACTGATTGAATACATGTCCATCAAATAACCGTAATTGTTGATAGATTGTGCGTTTGCCCGAAAAAGGCACTCCTTTCCGCGGTCAGTGATCAAAGCAGCAGCGTTAGATGGTATGTTGATATTATGAGTGTATGTCGCACCTAATATTACCACATCTCGGCTTGAAATTACCGGCCAGTCTATTTTCCTCATCTTGTGGAAAGAGTCCCACCCGTCGAAAAGCTTTCCGAACAGCCGAGAAGACACAGCTGGGTTTTCAATGGTAGTTATACTTTTTGTCGGAGTAACCGAAGCTTGTCTTTGCTGTGCCGTGACGCCTGCAGAGTCTTCCAAGTCATCTCGTGCAGTGATATACCTATGACCGTTCCATAGCTCCAGCGGTGAGAGGGGCAGGCTAAGTATTGACACCTTTGAGACATTTGTAAAGTTCAAACCCGAAAGATATGACCATCCCATAGTGGGAACCACCGATGAGGTCGCGGACTGACAGGGTCGTCGGTTGATAGCCCGTACATACGGACGAGAGGCAAAGAGATCTTCTTCGAATGCAAAACCATCCGCCGCGGTGAGAGTTTCGCTTGCTACTGGGCCAATGCGTCTAATTGTTACAATGCTCTCGTTGTCTTGGTCTTTTCCTTTATCACCAAGAGCCGAAGTTGATGAGTATGTGCTTGTTTCACCATCATCGAGGATCCGTTCCTCTTGCCGCAATGTTGTCCCGCTCTTTCCATGATAATCTTCCCCATCCTCCGTCGAACTCGGAGCTTTACTTAGGGCATGTGCCGAGTGTTGCAGCTCTAAGTTTGCCATTCGTTCAGCCAAAACCTGATTGCTCTCTAGTACTTGTGTGATCAATGCTTTGAGTTCACTCAGTGCATCCTCCGCTTCTGCACCGGAGGTGCTGATAGTGATGATCGAGTTAGCTACCGCGAGCTTCGCTGAGCTCTATTGCATGGTGTTCTTACCAATTCAAGGTTGTCACAATAAGTGTTAAAGACTGCTTCGAACGCTGCAGGCGCATGAGTAGCGTAGATATCGAATTTTGGCGGCGTAGCCAACTGGCTATCTTAATCTTGGATATAGTCGTCGAACTCATCAAATCCAAAGATTCCAGGATTTCTTCAAGTTCGGAGAAAATTGAAACGCAATTTGAAAGGACTACAACAAGTTCTTCTATCATATTAAGGCGCTCTCGTGACCTGCACCCCCGTTCCATGCCCAATAAAAGCCGTTGCAGCTGACTCAAACAAATGCTCACATCTGAGACTTCGAGCAGGACGCTCTGCGCTAGTTTTGGAGCCGTCTTCACGCTTGTCACCAATGCATTGAGATATAGTGTGACCTTTGCAGCTGCACCAACCAGACCCAAGATGGACGCTGCGACCGATATCCCATCCATTATCGGAATCAGCGCTTGGAACTGTAGAATGCAGAGAAAGGGGAAACTTTGGCTTTCTGCATCTCAATTCTGCAAAGACAGAAGCACATCGAGCTACAGAAATATTAAATGAAACGGAGGCCGCTCGTAGCCTCAGCATTATCGGCCTAGTGTGCGGCTGAGTACCGACCTCTGAACATCCAGACACAGCCACCGGCGAAGCAATCGCGGGGCGCCCTTACGCGGGTTTAGCTACCATGTCCTGGGCCAATGACGAGCGAGATGTGGGATTATATACAAATGGTAAACGTAATTCCCGCTGGCAAGTATTCACTCAGCGATTGTTTTTCGAGACCACTTCGTCGACAAATAGGCCATAGACGGATGTCTCTGCCTCGAGTCTAAATAGATGAATTCCAGATCGCGCTAGGGTAGCCCCCGCTGTCAAGTCGAAGTAGAAAGTATCTATTATAAAGACCAGCGCTAAGAAATAGCAACATCGTCACGCGTCATTCCCGACAGAGTAGTTCCAACAATGAGAGCAATTCCTCTTCCACGGTGACCACAACCTCCAAGGGTGGTTCCCCCAATATCCCAGCATCCAAAATGGCATCTACCTCCTCCACCCTCCCTCCCTCCCCATCCCAGACCACCACATCCCGCCACACCTGGGAACCCCAAACCGACCACGCCCACCCACCAACCCCCCAACCCAACGGCCACGCGAACGGCCACATCTCATCGAACGGACACCTCTCCCCTTCCCCCACCACCAAACCCGACCCCAACACCTCCCCCTCCACAATATCTCTCTACTCCTTCCTCCTCGGCCTCACCCTCAGCTTCTCCATCCTCCTAACCCTCTACCTCTCCACCACCGCCCACTCCCCCCACTGGCGCCTCCCCTACTTCCTCACCGCCCTCTCCCTCTTCCACTTCCTCGAATACTACACCACCGCACGCTACAACCCAACAGCAGCGGGCGTAAACGCTTTCCTCCTCACTCAAAACGGGAAAGCTTATAACATCGCACACACAATGGCGTTTCTGGAGTGTTTCCTGCATTACCATTTCTACCCCGAATACAGCTACCTACCGAAAACATTGCAGCAGTGGTGGATAGCGCTAGGTTTTGCTTTGACAGTGCTAGGCCAAGCGACGCGCACGACGGCTATGGCGCAGGCGGGGAGTAATTTTAATCACGTTGTACAGGCGAAGAAAAAGGAGGGGCATGAGCTAGTCACGTTTGGGGTATACGCATGGCTACGGCATCCGAGTTATTTTGGGTTCTATTGGTGGGGGCTGGGTACGCAGGTGGTGTTGGGGAATGGGGTATGTTTAGTGGGGTATACGATTGCGCTGTGGAGGTTTTTTAGGGATAGGATTGAGAAGGAGGAGAGATTTCTGGTGAGGTTTTTTGGGGAGGAGTATTTGAGGTATAGGGAGAGGACGGTGGTGGGGATACCGTTTCTTTGATGGAATGGGTGGTGCAAGGGGAAATTATATATAGGTTGAGAAGCATCTGCGGCGCAATGATGGGCATGGATGATTTTCGGCATATAGCAGCGCAATTACGGAGTTTTTGGCGGGTTTGCATTTGTCTGGAACAAGTGGGGAGCATTTACAAGGATGCATTATCCTGGAGTCTTCCCACAGTACGTGGAGGGATACTGGATATATAACTGATCGCTTCAGCTGGAAATACTGAAGCATGTTTTCAATTGTTAGATCTTGATTGATCATGGGTCACGCTCAACCCAACCAAATCCATCACATTAGCTCGCACCGGGAGCAAGATCTCTCTTTTCCCCAAGAATCATCAGCGTCTCCTTTTTGCCATAGATTTGCGTTCTCGTGCTTTCCTTCGAACCTTCCACCATTCACACTTGATAGCTGATTTGATGCGGTTGCAACGTCCCCCGCAGCCGGAGATACGAATCTCCCTTGGGGAAACCTGGATGACCCTACTAGCCTTGGTGGACGGGAGACATTTGGAAGTGGTAATTGCGAAAATTCTAGAGGGGCTCGTGGAGTACCTAATGGACGTGAAAAGTTTCGTATTTCGGCCCTAGTTGAAGATTCGGTGAGCGATATCTGACTTCGCTCCATTGGCTCCTGGTGATCAGACTCTTTGGAGACCCTTCCGTCATTTATTGGATACGGAGGTTCTGATAATGTTGCTGGCTTTGATGTTGGTGTCGGCCAGCCCCCAAAAGCCAATGCCAGGCTTTCCAAACTCTCTACTGCTGACCTTTCTGGCAATGGTCCTTCTTGCTTTACGAATAGCTGTGAGCCAATCTTGCATCTACTTGTAGCAGGTATTGCTGCCGCCGACGTCTTCCTTGCTGGTAGCTGGATGTACTGGTATGAGCTTGTTGGAAACCATTCCTCCATGGCCGACAATGGTTCCTTTGACATTGGCGTCTCTGGTAGAGGTTTCTCCAACCATAGTGGTGGCTCAGCATCAGTCTCATATCTTATCTCAGGAGCTGGTGCTGCTTCAGACATCTTCTTTGCCGAGAATCAAGGTTGGGGTCAATGTTCGCCGGAAAAAAGCCCCCGCTTGAAGGCAGAATCCTTTGGCTGCACTTCGTGGCCGTGAGTCTTCAGCGACCTTCTCCTGTCTTCGCGAACACATCGATGGACTCACAAGATAGGGTTTTTTTTATTTTTGCTCAAGCCGTTTTCTTGTTTCACTGTTTTCGAAAAGATTAAAGTGTACTCGTCTAGAGTTCCTGATGTCGGTTTAGATGCTCTTGGACGATAGAGGATGTAATTTCACGCGTTGTCGAGTCGTCGTGCTCATTGTGTTAAAGATAAGCCTCTCCTAGCAGCGGGCTGAGAGATTCGTGCATAAAAAGCGTGATATTTTTGGAAACCTGGGTGAATGATGTGGTTACACTTGAGGCCCGCTGTTTCAGAGTTGGAGCCCGTGACAATTTTAACGCAGGTGTTTGGAGGTGGCAATCGTTACGTACGACTTGGAAAATCGGACTCGGACAACGCGCTGTTTGACTTGACTTGTCTGAGTTGGAGACGACTCGAAAAAGCAACATTGGATAACCTCGGTTAGCTATGGTCTCTTCGCGCTTTGTGAATGATCTTCCACTGCTGGACATATTCTCAGAGCCTACTCAGCTCTTGCAATCCACCACTCATGAATGGTCCCTCCTGCTGCTGTTCCCTGCCAAGAAGGACCGTCTCTCTGCCTCCTCTAGTACCCCACCATGTCACACACAACGCAGAACGATTAATATCCATCTCTCCATTGCTCAAGACATCCCAGAATCTCTTCCTGCATATTTGCAATTGGGTCGCATCTTGAATGGTATTCAGTGCTTCTGCTGTGAGTGGCAACCAGTCTTCCAATTGATCAACATGCAGAAAAGGTAAAGAATCGATGAGAGTAAGCACCAGCACCGTTTGCTCTGACAGTGCTGTATGCTGGGGGGCTCCAGAATCCTTATCTAGACTAACAGGATGTGGCAATAGGTTCGGCGAAGCGGACTGTAGGCGGAAACGCACGAGCTCGAGGAGGATAGCAGGTAGCAAAGGCTCAGTCTCCGAGATGAGGGACGGCGGGGACGTTATACGTATGAGAGTTCTGACAGCCATACGAAATTGACGAGCTGAAAGATTCTGAGGGAAGACCTTGAAGAGGACGTCGACGTAAACATGCGTGTGCCGAATTAAAAGGTCGGTATTCTGAGGTGCCGAAAGCACTGCAAGCATCACACTGTGAGCGGCCTCAAAGGTTTCAAGCAGCCTCGGATCGCTGCCAACGCCTAAGTAAGGAGTGGCAGCGGCGATAAGTATTTGTTCATTGAACTCAGGGGTAAGCACAGCGGTGAAATGTTCGGCCATATTTAGATAATAGAGATCATGACATCGATCCAAAGGATGCTGTGGTATGCTGCCTGTTGATGTGGGTTGGTGTTCTCTGAGGAAAGCTTCTGCTTGGATGGGATACTGCGAGAGAATATCAATAGCAGTGAGGTACGCAAAAGTATACTGAGAGAATGCATTTGCTCCGTGGCGAGAGGTGATGAAATACAGATTTCGAAGATTCTCAAGGGTTTGGATGGCCATGAATGGGGCTACAGGTGGTCAACCTCAAATGTTCAATGGGCAAGATCAGAGACTCACCTCCATGCGCTGGTATTTTCGCGTCTCTTAGTACACGCCCAAGAAGAGATTGTAGGACAATAACAGTGGCAAACATGGTAGACTGCAGAACTCGCCAGAGAAGTGGTAAAGTATTTGCCCGAGTCTGCTCGCTCAGAAAGGTGGGCTCCTCAGTGATGTCTATCTCAGACAGCTTGTTCTGCCGCCACTGGAGGCACAACGACCGCGTAAAGTCTGTCAGATCCTTGATCATTGTGAACAGTAGATCAACATCCTGCACGTTCTCAGCCGAAAAAGCTATCAAACGTGACAAAGACCCGAGCGATGCAATCAGAGGGCCAGTGGCCATACGTTGACATTGCATATATGTAGTTGACCTTGCTGTCCATTCGAACTGCATCCTTCCGCTTTGTACGATGTCTGCATCAATTGTGCTGAGAAAGTACCCAGAGTGAAGCCCCTCTCTGGAAAAGAACGGCGCATGACACAGGATAGGTAGCAGTAGGTCGTGATTGAGTTCGAGTTTCGCCCCATCAGTTAACAGTCCAAAGACGTGACTAAGTATTACTGCCATGCTGTTGGCAGCATACTCGTTGGCTGCTTCTCCCTCTTGTAGGGCCAAGTTTACAGCTTTGACTGTAGCACTCTCCAGTGTGATTCGTAAAGATCTCGATATATTTCCCTGTCCTCGCCCTTCAAGCCCGGTCAACAACCCTGCAAGAACGCACAGATGTCTCCATCGTGGTGACTTCTCATCTGCTCCCTTAATTACAGCAACTGCCCACTCTTCCCTGCTTAGGGTACTGCGGCTAGGGTAGAAGGTAGGTGGTTCCGGCGATTTCCCTTGTGATATTAAATGGATAGCTGCAGAATTGAAGATGCTGAGGATGCGCAGGGTGGTTCGAAGACCGTCTGGATGCTGCCATATCGAAGGTGCGGAGAGTAACTGGGACGTGAGAAGCGTGATATTCAATGGATTCGATAACAGCGTGAGCAATGTCATCGCAGAGCCGAGCAGTCTACTAATTTCAGCTCTAGGGTTCTGAGAAGACGGTCATGGTTTACTACCTGGAGACATCCTGCTCATCTGAACCATTTTGGAGCGCGCGGAGCAGGGTTGCGAGCGACCTGTCCGAATACATCGTAAGACCCTCCTTCAGCCGTCAATTCAGAGCTCTCTTTACATGTCGAAGGCCTGATGGGAGTGGAGAATAGACGTGGTTGTTGCCCACGTTTGCAGCGGGATCAATAATTCCCAACCAAAGCCGTGAGGAACCGAGGTAGAAGGGTTCACCTATCAACTTGGAAAGCCCCCTAGAGATATCCTAAAAGTTGGGTTCCTAAGCGATGGGCTTAGTCCCCGAAGCCATATGTCTTTAGACCAAATCCTGTTTCCTAAGGTACCGTAGGGAATCTGCTTTAGGGGCCTCTAGGCATCAGCTTGGTAGGGCTTTTCAGTTGATAGGCGAACCCTTCTATGTTTGCTCGAGACTACGGTGCATTATGGTCTAAGGGTGTCTAAAAGTAAGGCGGACCTATCTCTACGATGCTGGAAATCATCTTCTACCCTGATTTCTACACCATAATCCCTACATCAGTTTCCTTAAACCATCCTACACGTCCAACCTCAACATGTCCTCGGGCGCCCTCAACCTGCAACACCTCCTTTCCAAATTCTCGGACCACTGGTCCCAACGCACAATTGGCACCCTGAATGACTACGAGATCAAGCTCGCAAAGCTCCTTGGCGAGTTCGTGTGGCACTCGCATCCAGAAACCGATGAGATGTTTCTCGTGCTTTCAGGCACACTGAACATCCAGCTGCGAGATCGAGATGTGATATTGAATCCCGGGGAGGTATTCGTGGTACCAAAAGGTGTGGAGCATTGCCCAAAGGCGGATGAGGAAGTTGGGGTAATGCTGCTGGAGCCAAAGGGCGTGGTTAACACGGGAGAGAGCGTGAGAAGCAATCTGACGATTGCGCCGAAGCCGATGGAATGAATGATGAGAGGGCGAGGGCGAGGGCGAGGGCGAAGCTTTCGATTGTGTCTATCGACTATATCTGTAGGTCTCTTCTCTCGTAGATAAGTATCGTAATACCTTACATACCTAGGTACCTTGAAAACGGGCAGCTCAACTTCAAAAGCATGCGCTAGTCCCAATCGAGGGTTCCTCGAAGGGAATAGGGGGAAAGCATGATGAGTTGGCACTTGTTGTCCCATATTGTCCGGTAAACTCCGATTAGGAAGTGACTTTCTATGGCAAAGTCGTTCTACATACAAATATCCTGGTGTTCACATGCGGAAGGTGTCTATAATGTTTATTGACATCGAAAGATCTAATGTCATGCTATAGCCTGGTAAAGGTGAGCATCAGTCAAGATAGGGATACCATCGCCGGTCTGTGCCATCAAATATCGTTCACTCAGATGGTTCATAATGACTATGGCAAATGGCATGCAAAAATACGTTCGTGATTAAACCCGCTGTCGGCTTTCGCCTATTCTTCCCCCAACCCCCGGAATGAGATCAGCCTCGTTGCAATTCCGAAGTAGAGTCGAACGCCTACATAATTGTGTGGCTTATGTAGCCGCATCGGGCTTACTTCTCTATTCTCATACTCCTCGATCTTAAATTGCCAGCTCTCGCACCATGCGATCCGCAAGTCATCCAAAATGGCACATTTCAGCTCGCCCAAGCATAACTTAATTTCTGTACTAGTAGTACTAGCCCAGGTCCAAACGATAGTTGCTCAGGCTTGCCACTTTACCGATGGGTCAGAGGCGCTTGCGTACACTGTGTGCAATGGCACAGCGAACGTTTCTCATTGCTGTACCGCCCAAGAGGCGTGTTTAACAAATGGACTGGTAAAGCAATCATATCACTTTCTGTCTTGGATGGTGTTATATCCTAACATTCTATCAGTGCTACGATGCAGCGGATCAATCCATAAATGTTGGCACGTGTACAGACCCTTCGTGGAGCAACACCAATTGCTTTCAATATTGTCCAAACACAACATCGTTCCGGAATCCTTCAACGAATACCTTGTATCGCTGCGGTGGTCTATACTGGTGCTGTTCCGCAGGCGGCAATGGAACAACATGCTGCGAAGATCCCGATGTGAGCTACATTAGCGACGGCCTGGATTTGCCTGCCCTAATTTTCAATGGCTCGGCCTGGCCTCCTGATCTTACTCTCGCCCCTGACCGAACTTTGGTGAGTCATCATGAATATCGACAACGTGATGCACCATAATGCAGTCAGCCTAACCAAGACAGTCAACCAGTCTCAGTGGGACAACCACGTCTGCCACGGCCTGCAGTAACAGCACAGATACAATCAGACAAACCGTGACTTCGTCTTGTTCGCCCATCTCTACTGGTGGTGCCATCGGAGTCGGCCTTGGAATTGGAATAATATTAATGGCGTTAGGCAGTGTAACGTCTCTGCTCTTCCTTGAGAAGCGAAAGTACAGAAAGCTTCGGCAGGATACCAAGAATAGTCATCAGACTGCCAGCAACAACCAGGTAAACGCGCCGATTCTGCTTCCAAACAACATTGTGGAAAGGCAAATGCTGCCCTCAAATACCGTTGCTGATATGCAGCCAATACGCAGTATCGCGAAGTAGGGTCCTAACAATGGGCCGAATGGATGCGGCAGGCCAGCTGTTCTCAGGACGATTTTTTCAGTGGGAAAGATACGTTGATGGCAAGAAATAATCATTCGTGCATCATTACGTCCATGGAGAGGAGTGCAGTCCGGCTTGAGGTGTGATCGTTCATATCGTCAAATCTAGGTCCAAAACACTGCGTTAGTCCGCTCTGACCACTAAAAGGGCCAGCAAAGATCGATATATAATCATTGTCTGACATGGAGAGGAAAAAGCTGCCTATATTCTTGGTCTGAAGCGGCGATCCATCATTTCTTGGGCGAAGGCTCATTCATCTGTGGGATCTAATCTCTCTGGGGTGCATTTTTCTGAAGTGGTGGAGGATGGGTACACGAGCTTTTATCTAAAATCCGCTTTTAATTGTTACCCAAATATATCCTAGGTATGTAGGATTGTGGCCTTTAAATTGGGCTAATAAGGCTATCGTTTGTCATCTCCTGGTGTAAACCTAAGTGTAGGTATCAATAAAGAATGTTATGGGGTGATGTAGAATAAAGCCCGCTGTGCCAAGGATACCTTATGGTCCTAAATAGGATCTTCGGGGGCTAAAAGATCCGACCTAGAGCTTTTGTCCGCGGGTATCTGACAGGGCATTCCAAAAGTCGATCCCTAATGAAGGCGGTCTAGAACTTCGAAGATATAAAGTCGGGCATGAAGTAAAATAAAGATTACAAGGAAATGTTTTAGCTTCTTGCTAGGCGAAAACGTAATTACTTACCTAGTGATGACTACCTAAGGTACATTAGTAGGTAGGATACCATAGGGTTTCAGATTAGATATCCTTTATCGCGGGGCCCCCTTTATTGCAAGATAGCGCCGAAAACAAACAATCGATCAGACGTCTTTCCAACGTCTATCGAATGGCCTCCAACAATGCCACAACCTCCGTTCCCCCCGACTACGTCACCCCCTCTTTCCCTTCCCTCTACTGGCTCATCGGCCCCCACGAAGTCGTCCAACCCAGCTACCTCTACCACGAAGGCGACATCTGGCGCTTCACGCTCTACTGGACGCTTATCATCTTCGAAGCTGCCCATCTAGCTGTTGCCTTCTATGCCATGATAATCGTGTGGTGGGGAGGGAGGAATGGATTGAAGGGGCCAAAGGGCGAGAAGGAGGAGGAAAGGAAGGGTAAACGCCCACCAGGGGGAAAAGTAAAGAAGTTTAAGGTGCTGTGGATTGTGCCGGTTGTTTATGCGGTCGTGGCAGGGATGGAGGCGGTGTTAGCGGGGAGTGTGGTGGGCTTGATGTAAGAGATCTAGTCATTGTGATATATGAGTAGGAGGCTAATGGCTTGTAGGCTAGGGGCTGTTTACAATGCAGGAGGCTTCCGGATGTCTACGTGGATACCGTTTGTGTGGTCCATCATTAGTGTACTGGTTCTCATACTCTCCTCATTCTCGATACAAGGAGGTTTATAGCTGTTGCGTATTCTGCAATTCAGCAACGGCAATGGCAACGAAGGAGCAGGAAGTGGAACACGAATCTCGCAGCAGCTTTGTAGTATCAGTCTGTGGTAAATATGCTTGACTAGCTACTTTAAAGAGAGTGAGTGACTATCCACTGATCTCGTCACTTTTCATCGCTGATGCTCTTTAGATCACAAGGATCGGAGAATTGCCTCGTAACCCTTACAGACAAAGAAATGAGACGGGACCTGTGCCACGTCGCACCCCTTCCTAGGGCTTAGACCAGCAGATGATTCCAAGTCGCCGTAGGATATCTATAGTTTGAATAGGCAGCTCCACTGACTACAACTGCAAGTTGAATTATTTCGATCTGGAGCTTCTGGTTCTAGCGCAGTCTCCGGCATTAACTGGTCTGTCAATGCGATCAATCACGAGACGTTGTCCTTACGCTTTTGTTCAATTGGGGCACTGCTTTCGATTTCATCAATCTTAACAGGCAAGTATGATCCTGCCGCTATCTCATCGAGCCAAGGTATTTCGATCTCGGGCACCCTCTGTCTGACAAATTCCATCAGCGCAGTCGACTCTGGCGCGTCTCTACTTAGGCCGATAACGCCTACCCTGGGAATTGCTAGAGCGCTCCCTAGCCTTTGCTCGGCTCCTTTTGACAGTACTACAAGGCGTGTGGAAGGCACAGTGGTGAAAGCTGAGGATGTCATTTTGGCAAGGAGAGGGATGTGGGCGTAGAGCATTGCATGCTGGTCAGAGTGGGGAACGAAGACTGCAGCCAGCGGCATATAGGTTTCTGTCTCGGAACGATCTAACGTAACCACATTCGAATCATTTGCGGTGTCTTCCTGCGACCCATGACGGCGACCTCTGGCCGCGTTTAATCGCTTGTCTAGATCTTCGAGATATTTTGTCGTTGCATTGAACCCGATGGTTACGTGCCTTTGAATATCTGGTGGGGCCGGCAGAGCATCCTTTAGCACTTCTGGTTTCGAAGAGACTGACCATTCGTCTTTGTCGGTGCATTCGTGCCCTCTCTTCCGCTTCTTCTTTCGTTTTCCCTTGGAAGGGAAAATGTGCCGCGCTCTACGGTCGCCAATGGGAGACAACAAGCTATGACAAATTGCAAAAGTCAGTGCAGAAGTTCACAACCCAGATCTCAAGCCTAGAGAGTCTCCAAGTAAGGATGGAGCAACACTGCTATGCGCAGAGACTCCCCATCCTCAACAACTGGGTACCGCTATATGGCTTAGGAAATATGGCTTTCTTGGCGGCTTACCCACAAAGCATGTCCAATATCGTTGTCTGGTCCTCCAATAATATAGCAGGCCTTGGTACTCGATTAGTGCGTATTCTAGAACGAGACTTATAGTGCGCTTGCCATTTTACTTGTGTATACGGTGAGTCAAGGGTGAAGAGTGTCTTAGACTTTTTCGAAGCTGCCGTAGAAACCATTCTTTCCCCCGTCATGATAGGTAGGGTTAGGGCTGATGACATAGAAGTTGAGCGCGGGCGCACATTTACATGGGATTTTCAGATATTGAGAGAAAGAGTAGAATCGATCTCAAATGAGTCGCCAGTTGCCAGGAAACAAATAGTATGTAGTGGAATGAGCGAGGAGGTGCCTTGCACTTGCAGTACCTTAGTTTTCTTTCAATTGACGCGGATATTCCGCGGCTCCCACTTCGCGCCCGAAAAGGGCCCCGTTTCATAACACCGAGCTGAATGATCTCATATGCAACTAGTAGAATAATGGAGCAGCATTAGAAATGCCACATGTCCCTATTTGTCCTCTACACTCCATCAATAGTCGTCACTATTACATCAAGCTGTGCATTAGAACACAGAGTGTTCTAAGCAGGACTAGGATGCTTCCCCGCAGACTGCTTCGTCCTGTAGAAACAGTAGAGCTCTACCGCGATAAATTGCTGACAGGTCTAAATTAGCTATGTAGGTAATTGTGGGAAGGTTAAAGAGCTATCTGCCCCACTATTACTGCTGCAAGCGCGTATGCCTAGCCGTAGCTTACCCTGCTCGTCGATCATCTTCAAATGGCTACTCTTTCGCCTTGCATTGCACAATCCTCCTTTCCCTAACCCCAGCAGCTTCACTTCACTTTCCCTTCAACTCCTCAGCTGCTGTGACTCCTATTGCTTTGTCTCGTCCAGCTTCTGCTGCTCCCTTAAACAGCTCTGACTTCATCGTCTCAGCCTTAGATCCCGGGGCGTTCATCCTCGGCCGGAACAGTTTGCTTAACACAATGTCATGGACTCAGCTTTGACTCGCCCACCCCTCACCCCCCCTCGTGCAAAGTCTGAGGGACCTACTCGCCCCCACAGAGACTCTATGGAAGACGCCGACTCTTCCGCTACAAGGAAACGCCCCCGCCTCGATAGTGGTGACCGAACTTATAGAAGCATGTCTGTGGACAGATTAGGAGATGCCTCTACCGACTCGGCTGCTGGCAAAGCTCCCTCAACGCCTCTTCCAAATGATCAGGCGGCATTGCTTCCCCCAGGGGAAGCTGGTCCTGTCCCGCCAATGACCCTCACACCTAGCAAAGTCACCATAAATGTTCGCGAACCAGCACATGCCCCACAATCATCAGCTCCTATACCTTCCAAGACGACGTCCACATTGCGCGGTGGCGGTGGAGGTAAAGATATGGCTGCTGGGGACCAGGGCATTGGTGACAAGATGGACGCTTCATCCCCGAACGTCATCTCTGTCGGCTCCTCTCCACCCCAAAGCCCAGAGATTGAAGTCGCTGAAGTCGAAGATATGAATGATGATTCTGGGAGGACTAGGTGGCAGCCTTTGGCTCGTGCAACTACTTCACTCGAGGCGAGACACGCGCAACGAACCATACTCAACGACTTCCCTTTTCGACAGAACAAGAAGGCATTACGAAAGACTCTTACCTTGATAGCTCTTACAATTGAGAAGAGTAGGTAGCTGCTGATCTCCCTGACCGATGAAATGCTGACTTTGTACAGATGATCTCGAGGATGGTAACGTACTCCAACAAACAGCAGAGTGGATCGAAATATATCTCGCACATACTGAGAGGTATTCGAGCCATTGGTGGGAGATGTACCTAGAAGAACGGGAATTCTGGGACGAGTTCCCCTCATTACTAGACGCTCTTTACCGCAGAAAGTAAGTACAGTCCGCGGCGCTGGGGGAGGTTGCCGATGGCTGCTTACCTCAATACCAGGCTTGGGGTCGGATCATACTTTCCGACGCTCGAGGTCTCTAGCGAAGAGGATCCCTTGCAAGCTTTCTTAACAGCGTTTGCATCTTTGACAATGCGGATGGCCGAAATAGACATCCAGACACTGGACCGACACTACGACGCCAGCCCAGTCCCAGATCTTGTATCAGACCACTATATTGGTGCCCTGGCCAGCGTTATGGATTATCGGCTGATCTTCTGGAAGTCTTATGTTGATAACCCAAAGCAAGATATCAGCGTCGTGATGGCAACAATCATCGCCAGACTGAAGCCGAGATCGTCAAATGGTGTTGCGCGTCTAAAGCATCTATCACGGCAGATCTTGGACCGTTGCCCACATTCACCTGGTCTAATACACAAGGTTTTTGCTTCTATCAACCTTGTTAGTCGAATAATGGAGCACTACCGCCTGCTGCAAACTAGTGATACTGAGGAAAACCACACACTGCTATCACCCGTTCATGACACATCGTCGCAGGCTTACGAGATGTTTCTTATCATCGATGACTATTTCCAGATATTCATCAGCAAGCAAATACCGGCTTTGTCCATTGAAGTCAGCCAGCAATTGGTCTGGAGGCTCTCATTGCTTCTTCGACAGATAGCAATTTCAGATGAGCGGCTGACCCAAAAAATAATCGGCGAACGACTAGCAATGCAAAATGTTGGAGAACATGGCGTTGTGCTTGTGGAGATGGCATGGAAGTTCGAAACGCTGAAGAGATGCATCCTGGAGGGGAGAATGGAGATCAGAGTCCATGGAGTAGATACCATGGACAGAGACCTCGTATTTGTATACAACTCATACGTGAAGGATTCTCAACAATTTAAAGACAATGCGGACCATCCGGTAGCGCAGTATCTCTCGGATTTCCTGCTCGCCAACAAACTCGTCGAATATTTCGTCGGCGTTGAATCTCATCCGCAGCTCATAAGTAGGTGCGCGAACATTATCGGATTCCTTGTGGTTACACGCAGATATACCGAAGCTGAAACCGACGTCATCTGGAGGGCGATAACTATAAGCCAAGATTCTCGATTTGTGGAAGCATTACTCAACATGCTGATCGGAATCTTTTCCATTTCCAAGTATCCGACGTTGCTCTACTTGACTGAAAAAGTTAATGAACTCCCGATCCAAAATTTTGATGGGCCCATGATTGGTTTCACGAGGTCGCTGCTCGATTTTCTTACTAATAAGTTTAAAGAATTTTTGAATGACGGGAACATCGATCCCGTGCTTCAGGAGAAATTCAAAGAGACTCTAAGCTGCCGAAAGATGGATATGCCACCCTTTCACTTGTGCATTCGTCTCATACGCCAATCAGCATCCGAGAAATCTCTAGAACCTCACAAGAAGCGGGAAATCCATAACTTTGCAACGATCGAGCTTGGGAAACGGCTGCTCGTTTTCGGCCCCAGCGACACCAACAGGCGGGTCATTTATGACGAGTGCCTCCAGGACATTTCAAGTCAAACTGACTCGGCTACTGGCAGCATATCTGCCATTCACGCTCTTCTGTCACAGAACTATGAGGGTGAAATGGCACTGCTACCGAAAGACTTAGATTTGCCGTCGTTGTTGGTTGGAGAATTCGCACACATGATTGAAGTGGAACGATCCTCGCCCTTTTCACCACAAATGCTGGAAGAGCGCCTCAATATCCGTTTGATACTACTACAGGAGATCATCACACATGTACCAGCACGGATTACTGCGAAAACCGGTACAAAACTATGGAATTTTGCAGTAGGCTCGGAAGCGCTGAATGATCCAGCCCGAGAGAGTGGCTGGATGTGCTTCATCAGAGCTACGAGATGTCACGGTAACAACCGAATCTCTTGTACTAGCAGAAATACTTTCATTGATCAATGCATTGGGGACCACCTTCCCCGCTTAGAACCACGGTTCTATACCAACGGATGCCTGCAATTTGTACAAGACGTCCTCACCTATCATTCGCGAATGGCGGCACTGCGTTTGGAACCTGACGTGAAACAAGAGTCAACCGCAGAGGGACTGCTCTGGCAACTGTCACTCACAGCGCCTCGTAACACCATTGAACATAGAGCGATCGGTCTACTGGTAAACTTCTACCTCGATTCCCCTGACGTCCAGCGTCGAACAAGAGCAGCGACCGAAGCCATTCATGTTGAGGTTGTAGAGCGTTGCATCCGTCAGCTCACATCGGCTGCTTCCAAGCTCAAAGCTTTTAGTGACGGCACATCAAGTGGGGAGGATGAGCCCATGGTGATCGTCGCTTCGGAGGGTGAAGTTCAAGCTCAAAGACTGTCTTTCTCGAGGTCTCTGATGATCTTGACCGAGTTTATTCGGGGAGTACGTGCTCGCCCCAGATATAGTCCGCAGCCCCAAATTCAACGGCAGCTACCACGAGAGCCTTCAGAGGCTAGAGGTGAAAAAATACAGATTCGGTATCAGGCTGCTAATTCTGATATGCGAACCGTGGAAGTCGGTGACCTAGAAACTATTCAGGGCTTCGCTCGTCGCCTAAGCTTATTGACTGGCTTCACAAAATTCAATCTCATCGCCGGGGGTCAGCGCCTAGACTTGACAAGTAACGCTGAGAAGACGTTGCAAGACCTAAAACTTGATCAGAAAGGCCTTCTACTTATTCAGCGGGTCGCTGATGCCGACACAGCGCCAGATTTGGCCCCAGCATCAGGGCTAAGGCCAGCGGAAAAGGAGATATTGTGCCACTTTTCTGAACTATATGACCTACTCACTATGGAAGACAACCTCGGACGTGAAGTCTTCGAATTTTTGAAGGCATTTCCGCCTCACAGTAGTGTTACAACCTTGGTGTGCTCCAAAGGAACATCCCTCGAAATCATTTTCCCACCCACAGCGCCATTCAAGATTAGGTACTCAGCCTATGCCTTAAAGACATCTTTGGAGTATCAATCCAAAATGGGTTCTACGACTCCTGAGCTTATACGCCACGGTATCCGTTCGTTGAGTGCGGCTTTATGCTCGCTTAATCTCAACATCAATTCCCAAGGCGCTGATCTAGACATATCAATAGCTAAGGACATGGTTGAATGTTTAGAAGCTTTCCTTAAAGAGCCCATCTCTAACGATGGGATCGATCGTTTGTTCGCTAATCCTCTGGCGCTGATCGATCGTCTGGACTCATTAATCAGAAACTCCCAGGCTATCCTTGACAACGAGGATGCTGGGTCTCTTCTATCTTCATGCTTCTCCGTGCTACTGCAAGTTTCGCTGCTGTCCGAGGTTATGTGGACTCACTTCAAAGACCAAGTGAAATGCTCCCTGCTTTTGCAGCGGTGTCTACTTGATGAACCCCGATCGAAAATACGAGGGCAAATAGCAGAGTCGATAGGAAGAGTCCGCGGCGTGTCCAAGACTAGCCATACGGTCCCTGCTAGAGAGCTTGTGCCTTACCTATGGGAAAACCTAGTCATCATCATCCCTTTCTGCCTTGAGCTTGCGGACAGGTCAGAAGACTACAGCTCAGAAGAATTCTTTAATGTTTTGCGCGGTATCGGCGAGTCCATGGATCGTGTGTCTTGCGAACTCCTAGATCTCCCAACCTACGTCCAAACTTGGAACGCCATACTTTTGCAACACGTCCATTATGAATTCGTTGGCCGTGAGACAAAAGACTGGATAGTGATCGGGCTCTCAGGCCTCTTGAAATGGTGCTTCGATAAAGCGAACGATTTGGGCAAACCTATTCAAATGAGGTAAAGATCTTGCATTTGTGTCTCGGTCTCTCTTCGTAGCGCTAATTGTTCTAGTGACGACTTCCTGGAAAATCTCTTTAAAGCCCACTTGTTTCCAAATCTTCCCGATTCGGATGATGCCCTGACTACTGAGATACGTATACCCAACCTGTACACAGGGACCCGGCAGGGACTATACGAGATCCTCTTGACTGTGAGCAAGGATGTGGCCAATTACCAGAAACTGTTGATACTCGTCAGCAACTTGCTCTGCCAAGGTGAGGACTTCCAGGCGTGGTCTTGGGGTATCGCTCAACCTTCAGAAGGTTACGATTTCGAACCGAACTTCAACTTCGAACGGAACAAGTACCTCCGATCGGAGCTAGGATACCCAGGCCTACGGAATCTGTCCAATACCTGTTATATGAACTCACTCTTTACTCAATTATTCATGAACGTCAGGTTCCGATCATTCATCCTCGGTACGAACGTTGCCGATGGGAACTCGTCCCAGAGGCTGCTTCACGAGACTCAAGTGCTTTTTGGCTTCATGCAAGAAACTACGCTCAAGGCTGTGGACTCTCAGGGCATTGTTGACTCGCTCATCACATATGATAACACTCTCATCGATGTATCCGTACAGATGGACGTGGATGAATTCTACAATCTGCTATTCGATAGGTGGGAAGGCCAGATCTTGTCAATGGCCGACAAAAAGAAATTTCGAGCCTTCTATGGTGGCCAGATCGTGCAGCAAATCAAGTCGAAAGAATGTGACCACATCTCTGAAAGACTTGAGCCTTTCTCCGCAATCCAATGCGATATTCAGGGGAAAATGACACTGAGCGACAGTCTCAACGCATATGTCACGGGGGAAGTCATGGAAGGAGGTTCGTCCACTTTCAAATTGCATTATAAGTTTCCTCGCAGCTAATCACTTTAAAGATAACAAATATTCTTGTACTTCCTGCGGCTGCTACGTTGACGCTGTCAAAAGGTCCGTATTCGAGGCTTGGCATTAGATAACCTCACTAATATGATTTAGAGCTTGTCTCAAAAACATCCCCGACAATCTGATATTCCATTTGAAACGTTTCGATTACGACGTCATGACAGGCATGCGGAGCAAAATCAACGATCTCTTCGAATTTCCCGAGCAGATCGACATGGCCCCATACCACGTCAACCATCTCAAAGAGCCCTCACAGCCCTCAAAACCCGATATTTTTGAGCTTGTCGGTGTTCTCGTTCACAGTGGTAATGCCGAGTCGGGACACTACTATTCTTATATCAAAGAACGGCCTCCAACATACATGTACAGCAAACAATGGGTCGAATTTAACGACACTGATGTCACCAAGTTCAACCCTGCCAATATTGCAGACCAGTGCTTTGGGGGTTACAGCGAGCATTCTCCTTATACACCGCGATACCTGAAACAATGGAATGCATACATGCTGTTCTATGAGCGAATGGAACCACAGACGTCTGACCTTGATCTCCAAATCTCCACGCCGCGGGATGTCCCCGCTAAGTGCGAGATACCCGCAGAGATTGAACGTCTCGTCGCTCTGAACAATGCGAAATGGCTTCGCAATTACTGCTTGTTTGATCCAGCACATGCGGCCTTCGCAAGGCAGCTTCTTGAACAGCTTCGGATCGTCAACAAAGGAGCATGCTCCCCAGGTCATGATACCGAAAAATCTGCTATTTGGCAGTCCCTGGATTATCTCCAACTCGTGCTTGCGCGAGCGAAAGATTCCACCGGCTTTGGGCTAATGCTGACGTCTTTGACAAATGTGATAGGCGCTTGTTCGCGTTGTTGCAAGCTTGCTTTAGAGTGGGTCTTGGAACACGAAAGTGCTCTGCGCAACGTCCTTTTGCGGTGTTGTGTTCCCAAGGTCCGGAAGGACTTTACTAATATGATTACCATGGCGCTTCAATACCTCCGGAAAAGCGATCCTGAGGGATATGGATTTTCAATGGGAGATGATCTCGATATCCACAACCTAAGAGCGGAGCTCCACCAAGGAATATTTACAGCTATTGCAACACAACTCAGGGACCTTTATATCCACGTGCTTCCGCAATCTCGCGCTTGGGACGATTACTTCGGGTTGCTCGCTGACCTAGCTAACTTTGGAATGCACGAAACTTACGTACTTCTAAATTATGGGTTTTTGCAGTATTGTTTAGAAATCCTTGCTTTTGATCACCCTACAGTCGCCAGACTTCGCAACGACCATGCGCATCTGGCACACTATAATCGCCTGGTTGAGAAAGGGCGCAAATTCTCCCTCGTCAAACTTACTGATCTTATGGCCAACTTACTATCTAAAATCGATGTCCGCGGCACGCCAGTGCGCAATATCTACGATCGGCCAATGCTTGCGACTGGAATAAGATTGACGGTGCCAGAGGATAGATATCTGACGCTGAGCAAAGATTCCTCAGGCTCAAAGAGCCTCACCTTCCTTCAAAAGATACTGGATGCAGGACCACCCCCCTTGCCAGCTACAAAGAGGATTGTACAATCCATGGTGCTCGCGGAGCCGCAAGTGCGAGCTTTGTCGGCCATCCAGCAGACAATTCTCAACGGCGTCAATGTTGAGCCAGCAAACATGGCTGCTCCCTACCTTCAGGCTGCACTCGCTTTCTGCGAATGCACCCCAACTGAGGAGAGTGCAGAAGAGGTGATTAAACATATTGCTAGGGAGGTCGACACCATAGGGAGCAGCGGTGGGCGAGAACATCTTGAATTTTTCACCAAAGCACGCAGGTTACGAAGTCTTCGCCCTACTGTATCTGAAGGCTTTTTCAATCAGTGCGTTCTGAAAACCGTGCCCCAGTGGGCACCCGCCCTACTCATGTATTGGGATGAAACTATACGTGACGCCACAGTGGACATACTCAAACAACTCGTATTCGGCCACGATGTGACAACAATGGATGACGAAGAATATGCGGAGATGATGATTGACGCTGGGAAAAGGCTCCAAGTGGCATGTTTGACACGCTGCAATAGCTCTATTCGGGAGGGAAAAGCAATCGATGCAAAGTGCATCCAGCAAGTCACTGCTGTCATCAAACACTGCTTGGACACTTACTGTTCGGAAGATGACCGGGAGGAAATAACTCGAGCCGAGAGTAGGTTTCAGCCTTACTGATATCTTCCCTAATTGCTGATTCAGTCTTAGCTACTTTAGGCAGTCTTGAAGCCCTGACGGTTTCAGACCCTGATGATGCGGTGTCCGGTGCGTTTCTAACCCCTTGTCCATTATCTGGCTAACATCGTGCTAGATACATGGGCCAATAATTCGGACGAGATGGTCTCTGATTCGGATTCTGATTATAACCTCGTGACCTCTCCGTGAGTGCTACCGCTTATAGTAAGCATACGAGTATTAGGTATCGATAATTCACGATGGAAATGAATAGGTATGGTTAATCTGGCGCTGGGTAAAGAGCGGACGGCAATCACGAGTGCATGAAAAGAGGGGAGGAAAGCGGCATTGACTGGCGCATGGAAATGATAGACTTCAATGATGGTTTATTACTTGAACTGTTTCTCACAGAAAGCAAAATCAGGCGCGCAATGCAGGATGAGCTGGCCAGCTCTGGGTATGTCTGAAGTCCTCGCGGACGGCGTTTCCTCTCGAACCTTGCGAATTGCGAGGGTTTTGGGCTATTCGTGCGGTTCCATTCTTTTCGCATGACATGGAGCATCAATCAAAGGGCCCATGAGACGCGTCCTTAGTTTCAATAGAGATTATTCAATGCATGTCATATTACTCTTGCCGGCAAAGGCCGATGCCAAAGCCCCTTAGTGAGACCACAGAGTTGCTCTTAGTATTTTCCACCCCTGTTATGCCTGGTAAGTCTTATTTTTTGGCAGATCGCTAACCATTTCTAGCCTGCATATAGCATAACTCTGACCAAGATCATTAACAAGCTCCGACACAGCTTCCAGAGAAGTAACACATCCAGAACCGCTGATGGGATAATATTTTATCAGGATAAGTAGCAGTACCGAACGCTATCAGACCTCTTCGTACTGGCAAATGGCGATTGATAAGGGGTTTGACAATCCTTGAGCTACGCACAGCGCAGGGGAGCAATGTCCTGAAAGGCGTATCTTCTCACTTATCATATTACTTGCCCGTTATCTCCCTGTTAATGACCACATCTACTGGAGCTCTAGAATGGCGAAATGCTTCTTGAGTATCTCACGTGGAAACGAAAGCTATTTGTGGAAAGGAATCCACACGTGGTGCTCCCAATGTAGATGTAGATTCAGTAGGCGAGTACGAGTGATCAATATCCTGGACTTAGAGCGATACAAATTTGCAGATATTATATAGCGAGTATTGTCACATAGAGTTCAGCGTAACATGATGCCTAGATAACAATCACAGAGCATCCTCGAACTCCATATCCTCATCTTCGTCAGAGTCCTTATCTTCTTGACCACCAGTCCCAGCTCCTACACCAGCTAGCCCATTCTCCCGCGTTTCAAATTTAACTTTCTTTGCAAGTGGAACATCCTCGTCTTCCATTGCTTGCCCTGACGGCGCAGGTGTTGACGTGTTGGTAGGCGCGCTGCTACCAGACTCGCTTGCTTTTGTCCGTGTACCTCCATTGAGAGGGCGATCGGCAGACATGGAGCTCGAGGGCGTTCCAATCGCCGACGCAGCTATGCCCACATCTTCGAAATCTTCTTCGTCCCCAGAAGATTCGTCGGCCTCACGGTCTTCTCTTGCTTCTTGCTCTTGTTCTTTAGCCAGCTGGGCGTAGTAGGCGGCTACTCCATCGTTCAGGACGTCGTAGGTCTTCTTGTCTTCGTCTTCTTCTCGAGAAATGGCGCCGCTGACGTTCTGCTCGCTGTCTTTTCTGGCTACAGTAGTCTCACCTGTGACGGTGGAGGTGGTGTGCCATACCGGTAGAATGTTTTGTGCGGCTATATCTGCTTTTCGCTGGGCTTCGGCTGCTCTCTCTGCGGCTGTTCTTTCGGAACTCGTGGTCACGGAGACATCTAGTGGCGCGGCAGCCACTTGCGTGATTCCTTTGACAGCAGCTGGGGGACCTGTTGCCTGCCCAAGAGGCTGAGTCTTCTGACCTGGATTGATAGAATGGTCTCTTGGTATGGGTACAGCATGTGAGAAAGCCGTATCAAAGTCATTGTTGGGGATGTCTTCTGAATCTATCTGCTGCAGCATCTTAAGAAGGCCATCTAGTTGACTCATGAGCTTGCTCTGCTTCTCGTGTCCGGTAGCGGCCCCTTCAGTAAGTTCTTCTCTTTCGAGAAGTCCGCCGCAGCGATGACACTCAAAGCCCATAGGACCTACTTTATCCAAAACTTCAAGTTGCGTCCATTGAGCGTTGCAAGTGGGACATTTATAGTCCTTTTTCTCCTCGCTGGGCTTGTACATTTCTTTTACCCGCTCAGTCAGGTGGAAGATACGGTACTTGATGGCATCAATCGTCGCATGAAAGTCAATGAAATAGTAGTCCTTGTTAATTGGTCTCTGCTGACCCTCCTTGATCTCCTGGCGAGAGTGGCTACAGTAGAGCTCATTAGTCAAGGTTTCAGCGAGCTCCAAAGATAACCATAATCCCATACACTGTCAGAAGTCTGTCCTCCTTCAATTTGCCACACAATTTTCGAAGATCCTTCTGTTGCATGCCTAGTAAATGGGCAAGGTCCTCGTTTACCAAACTGTGGAAAACCCTCAGCATAGGCCACACGAGAGTTTTGCGGCGTGATTCTCACTGACGCTGAGTGGACCATTAATGCATCGATCACAAGCACATGCTTCGTCTCGTAAAACGCTCGCACAACTGTGCGTATGAGAGTCTTTGCTAAATCCATAGTTGGCTTGAGAACGTCGATTTTGTGAGATTCTATAATACGGCTATGTACTGTAAGACGACCGGTATGTGGCCTTCAAGGCCTCAGCAACCTGACGACGGCGTGGGAATTCATCATCTAGTGCACCCTGATAATTCAAGTCGAGAAACCAAAATGACACAGAAGACTGAGAAAGAGCGTACGAAATAAGGCGGGAAAGCACTGCGCGAGAACAAAGAGAAGAGAGCAAAGTTGGCATCAAACCTTTCAATGTCAGTACGCTACCGGCTCGTTAGCGTGTGGTTTCAGCCTGTGTGATCACGTCTGTTACCCGGCGCTGGATCCGAATTCATTAGCCTGCAGTTGAAGACATCGCACAACCAGTAATATGTGATTCATGATACTTCTGGCAACACAATGGATGACCAAGCCCCTAATACGTCTCGGCCCACTGACTCCCAAAGCATGGGTGCATATACAATTGCCACCAGCAAAATGGAGCAAGGAAACCAGGCGCAAGCCGACGCTGTACAGGAGCGTGAAAGGCCTAGAGAGCAAAGACGTGAGAGGGCGAGAGGCAATTCTAGAGGGCGCGGAGGGCGAGGTGACAGGGGTGGCCGTGATAGGAAGAGAGATATTGGGCGTGCGGAATGGAGGTATGCAAGAGACGCATTCCCCTCAAATCATTTGCAACTAACTAATGAAGCAAAAACAAAGTTGACAGACGCACGCAACAGACAGAAAATCGAGAAGCTGCCAAAAGACGGAAGTTAGATGGCAAGGAAGAAGAGATCCCAATCTACGCTGTGAAGTTTTCGAAGGAAGAGATCGACGCGCAGGAGAAGAAGCCTAAGCGAAAGGTTGCGGTCATGATTGGATACTCCGGTAGTGGATACAAGGGCATGCAGTTGTAAGGGACAAATGATGTGGCGAAGGATCTAGATTTCTAATAATCGACAGGAACCACCATGAGAAGACGATTGAGGGAGACCTATTCAGTGCTTTTGTTGCTGCAGGGGCCATCTCGAAAGCCAACGCAGACGACCCGAAGAAGTCATCATTAGTAAGATGTGCTCGCACCGACAAAGGAGTCCATGCCGCAGGAAATTTGATATCCCTGAAACTCATCGTCGAAGATCCTGACATTGTAGCCAAGATTAATGAGAAGCTAAGCCCACAGATCCGAGTATGGGGCATCGAGAGAACCAACGGCAGCTTCAACGCATACAATTTTGTGGACTCCAGGATATATGAGTACCTTATACCGACGCACAGCTTTCTGCCTCCTCATCCTAAGAGCTTTTTAGCCAAGAAAATCGTAGAGCTAGCTGAGGAAGCCGATGATCTAGAGGGATATTTGAGTCGTCAAGCAGAGGTCGCCAATGTCTGGGCCGAGATGGAAGAAAAATATGTGAAGCCTGTCATTGCAGCGATAGACCCTGTCATACGAGAGCTTGCGCTTAAGGCGTTATATGATCACGACTACAACATGGTCTCTGCCGACTCCATGCCTGTTACCGAGGAACAGAAGCAGGCTACAAGGGAGATCACTCCACAAGGTCAATTCGACTCCGTAACCGCCGCAATCAAGATCGAAGCAAGTCACGAGGAAGCGCCGTTGTTTGCCAAAAAGTCACAGATTGGAGGCACAACCAAAGACGACCCAGACGCGAAGCCGTTGCTCGAAGTGGCAGCCATTAAACACTCCAAAGTCCTCACGCCCCTCGAGATCGCGGTCCGTCTTCTCAAACAAGCCCACGTAACTGCCAAAAAAGCCTACCGCATCCACCCTGCCCGCCTAGCCCGAGTCCAATCCGTCCTCTCTCGTTTCGTCGGCACCCACAAATTTCATAATTACACCGTCGACAAATCCGCCAAAGACGCTTCAGCCACCCGAATCATAAAGTCGTTTAACGTGAACTCGACACCCATAATAATAAATGATACAGAATGGCTCTCTCTAAAAGTTCACGGCCAGTCATTCATGATGCATCAAATTCGCAAAATGGTATCCATGGTCGCATTCATCGTCCGCTGCGGCTGCCACGACGGCCGCATGCAAGATTCCTTCATGGCTGATCGTATCAGTATTCCGAAAGCACCCTCCCTAGGTCTCCTTCTTGAACGACCCGTCTTCGACGCTTATAATGAGCGATTGGAGCAATTTGGACATAAGAAGATTGATTTTGGACGGTATGAGAAGGAGATGGAGGAGTTTAAGCAGAGAGAGATTTACGAGAGGATATTTAGGGAGGAGGAAAAGGAAAGTGTTTTCCATGCGTTCTTTTCGGCGCTGGATAATACGAAAAGTGCACAGTTGTTGTATTTGAGCAGTGTGGGGTTGGAGGCTACGAAGAGGAGGATTGAGAACGAGGACGGCGGGGTAAAGAAGGAGGAAGGGATTGAGGATGTGGATTCGGAGGATGACAGGAAGGGGGATGGCGAGGAGGGCTGAGAGTGATATTGGGAAGCTGGTGATTGTATATTGCAAGAATGATCATAAATGTCCGCTGGGGGTAATGCATCGATGCTCTACGCACGTATGCTAAGGGTATTCAAAATATGTTACAATGTATATACGCTCGTCGGAGCTCGGTTTATAGGGCCTTATATCAAAGCCTGACCCTTGAACATTCCCTCCTTGACTTCTCGGACGACATCCCTCCTATCGTTCTTCCCAACAAGAACGTAGCCTCTTCCTCGCCTTCCCATCCTCCCTGTCCGACCCAACCGATGTATGAAGTCAATAGTAGAATGAGGCACATCATAGAGAATCACGTGTCGTACAGCCAACGTGTCAATACCCCGTGAGCCAAGGTCTGTACTTACAAGAACTTTGGTGTTGGGTAGATGTCTCTTTGGTCGCTCCGGAGGTGCATCAGATATGGTTTGGTGGAGAGGCCTGTAGTTTGGTCCGCTAGGTGGGACAACAATCTCCTCGGAAATTACCTCCACGCTCTCTTTATTCGCTGTGGTGAAGGCGTTCAGAGTTTCAGACTGCCGCTGCTCGGGTGTATCTCTGTTCAGGGGGGCGGCGTCAATGCCTTTCGAAGTCAGGTAGTCGGCAAGTTCCTGCGTCGTCTCCCGCTCGTTAACAAAGACTAGTATGCGTTGGACATCGGTATTTCCTCCATCCCCAGTGCGATTTTCAGCTGCCGCTTTGCCAATCGACCAGATGGTGTCCGCGCAGGCAAGGTTCTTGTTGCCGCGATATGGTTCTTTCTCCACATCTACGACGCCAAGCTGCACGCGTCGAGGGATCGCGTGGAGATTTGGTGTTACTAAGCGCCTAATATCTGGGAAGCGCTGGCGCAGATAGGAGTCAAGACTTCGCGGTATTGTCGCGGAGCAGAGGATGAGTTTCTTTAACGATGGTGTGGCTTTGTCGAGTATAGTGGTGGTGGAAGGAGCGAAAGATCGGTCGAGCAGGGAGTCAGCCTCATCTATCACGAGGTGTGTAACGCGACTTAGAATATTTGGGTCTGATTCGGAGATACTGGCTAGTAGATGGGGTGTGGAAATGAGGACGTCGATGCCAGTGGGTGCGAAGAGGCGGTTGCGAATAACCTTGCCGGTATAGGCTGACGATATCATGGCAGAGCGAAATCTGACCGTATGAGATAGGGTTTTTGTGAGTCTACCAACTTGTGTTACAAGTTCGGAGGTGGGCAGAAGAATGACAGCTCGTGGACGGCCAGTGGTGGGATGGGGAGCATCGGACAAGACCGGTGCTTCGAGAGCATGGAAGTTGGTACTTTTCCTTTCTTCTTCCTCTTCGGCCTTCTTCTTTGCCTCTAGCTCTGCATCTATTGCTTCTGCTCGCTTGATAGCATCCAGCACAGGCAACAAGTAAGCAAGCGTCTTCCCTGAGCCTGTCTCCGCTGCAAGTAGGAATTGCTCCATCTCCTTTTTCTCAGCCATAGATGACCGCCTCCGCGCACCTCTGGACTCATTGCCCAGTAACACCGGTATCGCCAGACGCTGTACTGGTGTAGGCGCTAAGTCTTGCAGACCCGCCAATGCTTCGCTGTACACGGATTCTTTAATTATCGGAAGTAGAGGGAAGTCGTCGAAGCTATTTGTATCACTGATCTTTACTTTGGTTGAATTACGCTCGCCATAGGATACAAGAGCTAGTGCTCTGTGCATTTTGAGCGCATGGAATGTCTCTCTTTCTTTCTGTGGGCGTACTTTTTTTCTCGAAGACCTCCACACCTCAACCTGGGAGCGATTGCGAGGTTCTTGACGCACATCAGCATATTTCAAATTCATGCCGCCAAAAGGACTGTTGGTTCGCCTTCCAAGCGGCCGGCCGCTCGGAGTCGTCCTTGTAGGAGGGCGAGACACATTCGGGGAAAGCGTCATTCTCGATGGACGGCGATGGCGCTCTGTTTGCATGAAGCGTAGAGGTTGCCATGGTTGGAAAGGGGGCTTTCGTAGTGTGAATGACAGCGCTTTATGTTGGCAGAACAGACACAATGTCTGTAGGGAGCGAGACATTCAAAGTGTCGTCTAAAAGTAAAGCATTGGTGATGTGCTTTTGAAACTTTCCCAAGGCTTGATGATCCCTGCAAGTGTCGCCTGTCGCCCTGGCAACACTAGCGGCCGCTTCGCGGTCGCCTTGGGCCTTGTATCTTGTATCGACACAGCACCAATTGCTTGATTGTTTCTATTTGACCGCGAGCGTTGCGATTTCACTTCACTTTGAACATTCAATAACGGTGTTTAGTTGCTGGTGAAATCACCCATTACTTCAGCAGTATACTCTATTGGAAATCACGTCTCAATGATTGCGGAGTGCGTCTCGCATCTCTAAACAAACACATTCCTCGCTTTGCCTCGCTTGGGGGTCCAACGATCAGCAGCGGTTGGGCCGGAAGCCCTTGATGACATTGTTTGAGCACTGGTAGTTCTATGATAGACGCCATGTCGCAATCTGTATGTCGCAGCGCTCTTGAGCAGCACGCAATCGTGCGCTGGCTACGGCGACAACAACGCTAAACTGTACTTCCAGATCCAACCTCTACGCATTTCTAAGAATACGCCCACATCCTCACCGTCTAAAGCACATGCACGGTCTTCAGCAGGACCTCTTACCGAGCTTGGGCCTATGGAGCGGAGGCGCAATTCCCCCAGTTACAATCAAGCCACGAGGGTGAGAAGACTAAAGGCAAAATCTCAGGATGTAACGAGCTAATATGACAGTAGAAAAGCATGTTTACTGGCGACTCCTCGCCGTTCGACACCTCTCCCTTCAATTCAAACTCCCCACGACTGTATTGGCAGAGCAAAGATCCGGCTTCTCCGTCCAGATTCAATGCCGAGAATAGAAGCCCTTTAGCTGAGCGAAGCACATCTCCATCTCCGACGAGGCGGTCTTCAATCGAGAATTTGAAGCGCGTATCCCGTGTAAAGAACAGTAATATGTTTGCGCGCGAACACAAGCAAGAATACGACCCTGCTTCGAGTCCTTTGATCGAGCGACCTCTAGCGACAGGTAGACCACTTAGTACTCAAGTCCAGGGTAATGCGTATGGCGGCAGAGGTTTGGAAGGCTTTCGTAAGGAGAACAATGCAGCGGAGAAAAAGACGCCCAACGCCAGCCCTCTGAGGTCTCCCCTAAAGATGGACAATGTGCCTGAATTGTCAAGCTCTACAAACAAAGGTCTGGGGTCTCCAACCAAGTCTTCGCTTTCTAGTAAGAGCAGATATGCACAAGCACACCAGCCCTTCGATCCTGAAAACGGTATCTGGTCAGACGAAGAAGATTCCTACACGGAGAAGCAACTACCTCCGGGGAGGTCACTGCACCGTCATGCGAAGAGCGTCACATTTGATGCGGCACCTCCGCAGGTCAATGAATATGAGATGACGACGCCAGATCCTTCCTCAGTAGCTTCAGGGTCGCGGGAGGGTAGCTATGATTCTGTGGACAATGAAGAAGACGAAAGTTTTGATCGAGGTTCATCAATAGATCGAGACGATAGCTTCGACGCTTCGCTTGAAGACACCGAAAAGACGCCGGTAGTCTTGCCTGAAGACTGGCGGTTCATGAGCCCCACAATTGCCAATGACGACCTAGCTGCTCATGTCGAGAATCCTTTTGATGGAGAGCAGAGCAGTCCAGCTCCTACAGCAGAACCCTCATCAGCTGCTGACGCACGACCTTCGCCCACAAGGACAGACTCCGTGAACTCGAACGGCGAACGTCGGCCATTACCACCACTTCCTGCTCTAGGCAAGCCTCTGTTTCCAAGGGCTCGATCAGACTCTGAAAACAGCCTCACCGCCACCGCTGAGCGAGTCAACCATGCCCAGCGTACGGGCCCCTCCCCTCCACGCCCAGCATCTATCTCAAAGTCGGAGATTCAAGGGATGGGTGGATGCACCATGCCAATCGAAGAACGTCTGCGCTTGATGATGCTCCAAGATGAAGAGAAGCCACAGACGGCTGCTCAAGAACAGCAGGAGCAGCGGGAACGACGACTTAGACGTGGTTCGCCTCTCAGAAACCCAGAGTCAGAAACGCACGGGCAAGGTGTAACGGTTCGAGAGGAAGAGGTTGAAAATGACGACGTTGCTGACTTGGGAGATTATAAGCTCCCTCCAAAAATCTCACGAGAGTCCATTCTACGCAAGGTTAAGAGTCGTAACTTTCGTGAATCTGAAAATGACTACTCATCTCTTGAGTTTGGTCCAAATACGGGTGGCGATGAATACGCCAATCTAGACCCAGACGTCCCAATCCCGTCCCTAGAGGCCGAGGATGGTGAGAGGGAGGTCACCATCAAGCAAGAGGATGACGACGACAGCGAGGTTGATGTGTATTCCATACCAGACCTCTACAGTCAGAATCTGCAAGCAGAGTCTTACATGAATGCCATCGAAAAACTCGAAGCGTTCAAAGAAGTCAAAGATTCGACTAATGACGACGACGATGAGAGTCATTACTCAGTAGATTCAAAAGAAGACGGTCAACAAGACAACAACTCCAATAGTGCCCCTGATGAAGATGGTCCTCCCACGCCCCGGGCTGTCACATCAAACATTTCAGATCACACTTTGGAGCGAAAGAGCAGCCATCGTATGTCTCTGCCACAATTTGCAGCTCTTCTTGGGGATTCCGACTTTGGTTTTGGTATGGAGTCCTTCATGACCCCCTCGCCCCCACAAGACCAGGAGCCAGTAAAGTCCGCGATTACTCCATCGCCGCCTACGGCTGAAGACTCAGTTCACGCAAATCAGTCTATCAACCGCCCCGCGACACCAGAAGCACAACTGCAGCCGCCAATGTTTTCAGGAGAGTGGAATGACTCTAAGGCTGAGCCTGGAACACCCGACTCGGTAATTCGCCATCCTGTTGCAGAATCGCCCGTGGCTCAGGCTCCAGAGATACCAGAGCCAGTCGCCACTATCAGAGCCCCAAGTGGCAATCTCAAGACTCGGCCTTCCATCTCACCATCAGATATCCAGGCAATGGCTGAGGTACGGCGACAGGTAAGCAACGGTAGTGATGTCCCAGCAGTCCCGAAAATACCAGAGAGACACTTCAGCCGACCCTCCGTTGTTACTGAATCAGACGAGTTTCAAACCGACTCAGCTAGTGAGGCAGAGTCATTGGAAAACCCTGAAGGGAAGGGTACGTCAAAGCAAGCCAAACGCAAGAGCAGCTTGCTACCCCTAGAGTTCCCTGTGGAGGAAAACGAAGGACTTGGAATTGAGAGCGAATTCGACCGTGTTATCGAAGCTCAAAAGGTGAGGTTCAGTTTTACCCCTTACGAGATCGATCCCCTTACTCCCGGATTTTGCCGAGCATATAACTGGTCAAGGTTTCGCACATGTTGATGAAGGTCATGCTAACAAATTTTTCCGCTTACAGAAGGGCTATCTTATGCGACAGAATACTAAAGTCATCATAGCCAGCAGTGCTTCGCATGAGTCTGCTGAATCCACGACAGAGTCAAAGGACAATGAAGAGCTGGGTGCTCGAGGCACTCGCTCTGCAGGAAATTCACCTAGAAAAGCCAGCCAATCGCATCCCTGGACAGCGGAGCCATGGAACGGCAAGATCAGGCGTAAGAGCATTCGAAAGTCCGGAGGCATCCCCTCAAAAGCGCCTTCTAGCGGACCTGCTCCACCTCTACCTGGCCAACAGAGCAACGTAGCAAGTAGCCTCGACAGTGTTACTGAAGATGAGGCTATGCAACATGTAGATGAGATTGGT
Source organism: Cladonia borealis (assembly GCA_018257855.2). NCBI lineage: Eukaryota > Fungi > Ascomycota > Lecanoromycetes > Lecanorales > Cladoniaceae > Cladonia > Cladonia borealis. Next base: position 754,695 of record JAFEKC020000013.1, read on the forward strand.
GAGGATGGAGAAAGAGGTAGACTATTTGTCAAGGTTGTCAGAGTTAAAGATTTGGATCTTCCACTGCCTAAAGGTGGGCCCTTCCCATCCTCTCGAGTTCCATGTGGCTACTGACCAATACCTAGGGGAGCGCTCATATTTTGCATTGACTCTTGACAATGGTCTGCATTGCGTTACCACAGCATGGCTTGAGCTCGGCAAGACCGCGCCAATTGGGCAGGAATTCGAGCTTGTCGTACTCAATGACTTGGAATTCCAGCTCACTCTGCAAACAAAATTGGAAGAACCGAAACCCAAGCCGGCCATCGAATCTCCCGTGAAGACAGCCAAACCGACCAAACAATCAACATTCAGCAGAGTCTTCGCTTCCCCTCGAAAACGCAAGGAATTGGAGCAGAAGCAGCAAGAGGAGGCTCAAAACGCCGAACGACAGAGACAACAAGCAGCTCAAGCCAATCGACGACCAGTCCAGCCTACAGCTTGGGATCTTCTCCACGGGCTCGTTGCCAAGGATGGTAGTTTTGCACGCTCCTACGTTTGTCTTCAAGATCACGAGACTGCCGCGTACGGCAGACCATACATTGTGGATGTCCCATGCTTCAATGAGTGGGCAATTGAAGAGGCGAATGGAAACAGTGTTAAGAGCAAACGCACTGCCGTGAATGGAAGCGTTCAGCGTAAGGCACCATATAAAGTTGGTAAACTTGAGCTACAGCTTTTCTTTGTGCCCAAGCCCAAGAACGCTAAAGATGAGGATATGCCGAAGAGCATGAATGCGTGCATTCGTGAGCTTAAGGAAGCCGAGAGTGTTACGCCTAAAAAGTGGGAAGGTCATCTAAGCCAACAAGGCGGTGATTGCCCAGTAAGTAAACCTTAGTCTCTCGAATGGTAGCCGCAAAGCTAACGTCAACAGTATTGGCGACGTCGTTTCTTCACTCTCGACGGGTCCAAGTTTACTGCTTACCATGAAGTTACACGGCAGCCTAGAGCGACCATCAACCTTGCAAAAGCCAGCAAATTAATAGACGACAAGTCATCGCTAATGAAAACGGACGCTTCGCCAAAGAAAGGCAATCGGAGAAAGTCTGCTTTCGCTGAGGAAGAAGAGGGTTACATGTTCGTCGAGGAAGGCTTCCGGATACGCTTTGCCAACGGCGAGACCATTGACTTCTACGCCGACAGCGCTGCTGAAAAGGACGGATGGATGAAGGTCCTCTCGGAGGTTGTGGGCAAGGACACCAGCAAGCCAAAGACGTGGACTGACATTGTCATGGCAAAACGGGCAGCAGAAGCCGCTAGAGCAGCGAAGGCGCAGCAAGCACTGCTCAAAGTAGCGAATGCGCAGCAAGCACAGCTCAAAGCTGGCTATGGCTCTGCCAAACAAGCCCCCATGCGATCAGCGCCACCTACACCAGCCAAGAACTTCGCATACCCGTCACAAGCACCACCCACCCCCGAGAAGAACCCGAGACGTTCCGATGCTGGTCACCGACGCTCGGATATCGCCCAACGAAGGGATCCAGCAAAGACTCGGTCAATGATCTTCTAATCGTGAACGAAGCTGGGGAATGGTATCCATACCGAATCTTCACTGTACAACATTATTACGTCCTACTCCTTACCAAACGTGTCAATGGCTTTCAACGCAGACAATGACACCGGAGTAATGCCACCTACTTACTAACAAGTCTGCCAGCAGCCAAATTTGCGTTTCCCTGTCCCTATTTGTTACACGCGCGCATCAATTCAATGTGGTTTGTTAGCATTGCGGCTCCGTATTATCCATTGTACATAGCAAAAGGAGGCGTTGGGAGCCGTACGTACTGTATTAATTAAGGAAGCAGAGTAGACATAGTCTGATAGTTCAGTCTTAACGAGTTTTGTTATCCAAAAGTGATCACGGTGTTATATATATCAGTTGTGATGGATGTCGAAGGCGTCCTTGAGTGCATAGGTAGGGAAGTGCTGGATTCTCAAACAATCACCTCGTCGCTTTCTTTACCACAGAAAGATACCCTATGCGTGTCTACGAAACAACTTCACCCCTTTCCCTCATCCCCAATACTACTATCCAAAAACCTATCCTTCCCCACTCCCTCGCATACCCTAACACTACCACCGTATCCTCCCTCCTATCCTCTCCCCTCCCCCCTCCCCCCAAATCTCCAATCTAATCCCTCATAACAATTCCCCTGCACGCACCTCGCCGGCCCTTAGACATCCCAAACAGCCAGACAGAATATTCACCTACTATTAAATACTACTATATGTGGTATCCCCTGATTCCAAAGCCCTCATGATCAGGATATTATGTAGGAGAATGCAGCATATATCAACATAATTGAATTCGTGTATTGGGGGAGTGGTTCGTTACCAAAGAGACATCGTGATCAGGACATGTAAGAGAATGCAGTATAAACATCGTTGAATTCCTGTGTCGCGGGGGGGGAGGGCGGGGGTTTGATTACTGCATAAATCGTAAATTCCGTCAAGCTAAGATAGTCAGAATTTGGTATTTTCATCGTCTGCAGTAGACCCTAGGTACTATGTATGGTAAAAGTTTGAAATCCAACAAGAGGATACCACGTAACTGCAGTATAAACATCATCAGATTCCCGTATCGCTTTTCAGGTACCGCATAAAATCGTTAATTCATCAAACTAGTCGTTTGGTCTCGTTTCCATCGTCTCAGAAGATGTTGAGGATGAAGATGATACATCCTTTTGAAAATCGGTCCCGTATCTCATCATCTCCACACTTTTCCAACTCCAGCTGGTCATGGACTTTCCACAGCCTCACTGTGGCAACTCATATGTTTCTCCACCATGATGCGCCCCGGACCCAGCATTTCCTGTCCTCCCATTTCGAAATCGAGATCCATACGCGGATTATTCGCAAATTGCATCCCTTGGACCGTGGTGGACAGGATTGCGTCGTCGCGGTGCTTCGTTAGGCGTGAGAGATCGCTGTCGTGGGAGATGTGTCGGCGAAGAGGCATTTTGCTAGGGGTGGCTGGGTGGAAGGGTGTGTTTTGGGTTGTGGGGTTGGAGAGGAAGGGGAGGAGGGGGAGGAGGGTGGGGAGATTGGCGGTTAGGAGGGCGAGGGCTGATTCGAGGTAGGTCCAGGTGAAGGTTGGGCTGGGTTTGGTGTATGTGATGTTGGAGGTTGAGCTGGCGCGGATGGAAAGAGTCATGCGGATTATGCTGATGGCGCAAACGCTGGGGTCGGTGGGTTAGTGGTTTGGTTTGAGAGAAGTAGGGGTTGTGCGTACAGAGTTCCCAGAGCGAAGATACCGCCTGCTGCTAGTTTCTGGAGTGGAGGGATGTGTAGCTTTGGTAGCATGGGTTGGGGGAGAGCAAGGAGCGAAATATTGATGATCGTGTTACTGATGGTGGCAGCGAGGAGCATTGGGTGGGAGTTGTAGCAGTGGGAAGATTGAGCGTAAGGTGGGGCCCAGATCAGGTGGATAGGGTAGCATTGGAATAGTGTGGCGAGAAAGAAGGATATGCCCCATGCTATGATAATGCCTATGAGATTTGATGTAAGAGCTCGGAATATGGGGTTGTGGTTGGAGAAAATTCGTCGATAGAAGAGAAGGATGGAGAGTCTGGTGAAGGTTAGGGCGAGAGTGGATTGCAGCTGGAGCGCCCATCTGGTCTACAATTCTCTTAGTCATGTGGTCTGGAGGTTGGAGTTAGTACCTAGTCAGTGGTGGCGAACCTGGAGAAAAACAGTCGTGGAATGGTTTGATCCTGACCCGCTTTGTTCATTCATTGGCACCTCGCCCTCAAGGTCGCCATGAAGAGCAGCAACGATATTGGTGATTCCCATACCACCGACAAAAGCCTGAAAAGCTGTTAATGTCCAATGTGATAGAAGCGAATGTGGTCATTCTTTCTCACCAGAGCAGGTAGATTCAAGCATTCATCGGCACCGAAGCGAGCCCGCTTCAACGATTTGCCGTAAAACCGCAGAGAAACCGAGACAAATGCCAAGGCTGAGAAGACGCATGAAATGATGATAATATTGACATTCCAAGATAGCCCCATCTTAAAGAAAGCAATTGAGTAGATTCTGGAACAACTTGACAAGCTACTAAACAAGATGGTCTTGCGCAAAGTTCTTCATTATATTGAGAGAAAGCAGCATACACCGCACATTGTTGAGGTTACATTTAGTGAAGCCTCGTACTACTTCGATTTAATAATCAATGATGTCAGAAAGGCTTGATGATTGGAAGCTGTCCATAGTAGAGCCGATGGCAAACACGGGGATGAGTTCCTCAGTCCAATAGACTCAGTGAGGGTGATGCTGGTTATCATTGTGCGCACGTTTTGTACGCACGTTTACCGTGAGGTGGTCAGCTTACTATCGTACAAGGTCGCTTACGGGTTTCACTTGGCAGCTGAGAAGCACCCAGCGCTACCCGTAGGACTGTCTACTCATATGAAATGTCGAATCCGTATCAATTGATAGATCCTATCCCGTCCCCACCCCACACGGCATCTCCACTGTGATGCTTTAGCAGGATGACTGCATGAGGGATTGGATTGGATACACGAGGACAGCCGAGTCAGGATGTTGGTTGGAGCGAATAATGCTCGAACCGATCAAAGCAGGATGACGGTGCCTCGGGAGCTGCAAGGGCCAGAAACAGAAGGAACTGATTGAGGATGATGTCGTACATTCATCTGATAACGAAATAACAGATACTAAGATTCAAATCAACCTACCATGTATGCTTCGCCTTAAAATTCCTAGGCGCGATTGAGGTGCGCGGCACGGCGACGTTGGTGTCTCACCAAACCCCATTGTCGGATACCAGTGGTGGCGCGCGATGGTGTAGAAAGTACGGGACGCGAAGGAGCGTAAAAAAATAAATGGAATCAATGGCTAGCCATTCTTCCTAGTTCGTTTGTTTGCTGAACGGATGACTTGGCTCGCTGGCATGCATGCACAGGTAATAAAAGCCAATGCAAATGCAAAAGCAAAAGCAACTTGAGTGGAGACTTTTGGGTGTTGGATGAGAAGGCCGTGGGATGGGGGCAGCGCAATTAACCGGGGGCGTTCTAGAGTACCTATAAGCTACTTCACCTTATCTGAGCCCCCCCTTAAGTTCCATGTTGACGGGACTAGCCTCTGGGCACGATACTATTCTGGAAATCGTGCGCTTCCCACACCTTTCTGCTAAACTGTGTTGGATCTAGAATTACCTGGGCACCTAGTAATTCCTATCGTTAGGCCCCCTGTACTTTTACCTCTGTACGAATATGGCTGCTCCTTTCCGATTTCCAAATTCTCTTCTCCTCATGGTCTGTTCTCCTCTGTCCTACATCCAACTTACCGGCTCTGCGGTAGCCCCCCATCGCTGTCTCTCATCTCACCTTCTGTAGACACTATGAACCCATCCAAACCCATCTACAGGTACCTCCTCGCGGCAGCATTGCTGGCTGTAGCCATATTCTTCATCCACCGATCCGGCACAACACCAGCTGATGTACTCGACGTAATTCACCGGGGAGACCTAAAAACTGCGTCCACGCCCACTACCCCAGACCTCCTTCCTCTTGAAGAAGCAAAACACTACTGCCAGACACGGCGATGGGAACCCTACCCAGACCGGGACAGGAAACGAAAGGTCTACGATCTTTTCATGATTAATACGGAGCTGGAGTGGATGGAAGTCCGTATTGGCGAACTCGCATCCGAAGTGGACTACTTCGTCGTCCTCGAATCCGAGGTCGACTTCAAAGACCGGCCCAAACCTCTCTATGTACAAGAGAACTGGCAGCGCTTTGCAAAATGGCACCACCAGATCATACACCACGTCCTGAACACAACCGGCAATCCCATGGGGGATAAAAAAGACCCCTGGGGCCGCGAGCACTTCTCCCGTGACGCGATGTTGACTCAGGTGTTCCCGACTCTCTCAGGCGCCCAACAACCACACATGGGCGACGTGATCCTCGTCTCCGATGTTGACGAAATTCCTCGACCTGAAATAATAAAAAGCCTACGCAATTGCCAATTCCCTCAGCGCCTAACCTTGCGGACTACCTATTACCGCTACAGCTTCCAATGGCTCCTACGCGAAGAAGAATGGATTCATCCTCAAGCCACATACTGGAAGGGCAACGGTACCGTCCACCCTGAAGCCCTGCGCATGGGGAAGCACGATGGCGAAGTCCTTCACGCCGGCTGGCACTGCAGTTCTTGTCTCTCCAGCTTCAAAGAGATGGAGAGGAAGATTGATTCTTTCTCACACAACGAGCTCAACAGGCCTGAATTCAAGAATCCCAAAAATATGCTAAAACGAGTCAGGGAGGGAAGAGATCCATATGATCGCAAAGGCAAAACATACGATCGCATCGATAACAATCGTGATATTCCCCAGTACATCGTTAAGCATCCCAAGGAGTTTGCCTATCTGCTCGATCGGGACCCACCAAGCGCAAATTTCAAGGACTATGATCCGAAAGATTTTGTATAGCGGAATGCAAGCGACGAATTCTACTTCATACCATCTACGTTTACATCCACCAGCTCATCTCCAAAAACATAAGTACAGCGGTACACTCTTACCAAAACGAAGGCACAGATCTGGACAAGTCTGCATGGTGATAAGCATGCCAAGCGCGCATACAAGAGGTCTGAATCGTTATTCCCACTGTCGAATCCCAAAAAAGGGAAATGGGAACTCCGAGAACGTATATGCTTTCTGGGCGGACAGCCAATGGTGCCTTGGCAGAAGTGGAGACAGACAGATTTTTAGACTCCAGGCTTTCCCAACCCTACCGTACCTAGGTAGAAGTATTCTTTTGCTCGAGAAAGGGTGTTTGGGTACGGGATTTTGCATTTGGGAAGGTGCCTTTTAGAAAGCTCGTCTCGGACCCGGCGCTGGGAATTGCTTCTTGCTACAGTCGAAGATCACCAATCCCGGTCTCACTAGCTTTGTTCCGCCTCCATCAGAATTTCTCACTTCTCAAACTTATCCGATCATCATATCCGGTACAAACCTCAGGCCCGACGGGAGGGTAGAAGGGCAACAATCCTGGACGCAAATTTATGACGCGTGGAACGTTACGCCTTACGTATATGCTCTTTTTTCTTTGCACCAACGGCGGCGTTGATGGAGCGACTTTTCCACAGCAAATGATGTGTTTAGCGCTATACCCAAAGAACTAGACTATATAATCCGAATCTGGATACAGGGGCATGAGTAAGGTATCATAGCCCGAAATAATAATAATTACCGACGTTCATACTTCTCGGATTGCAATTGACCACCATCCTTCTACTGCCTGCGGTTGCAGTTATACGCTCGTCTTCGCATATTTATTCTACCCCTTCATAGAAAAAGAATTGCTACTCTTTCCTCCTTATCACTTCTATTAACCATCTCTCCCCCTCTCATCTCACAAATCCAATCCCACAATCCCCTTTGCTCTCTCTCTCTCCCCGTCACAACACTACCTTCTTCCAACCCAATGAATGACCCAATAAACTAACCACTAACCAACCCAACAGCCTCCAGACCAAACCCTGCACTATCCTCCCACCAACCCGCCCACCCATCACCGCCTCCCTGGCCTTTTCGGTCTTGAAAATGCTTGCTTTGTTTCTTGTTTGGGGCGGAATTCCTCTTCTAGGATTTCTGGGGTTAGTTCGGAGGGGTGGGATACTTCGATCTGTGAGGGGGGGGAGCGTTAGTTTTGATTCTGGATAAGGGGGAGGTATTGGGGAGGAGGGAGAGAGATTGATACGAAAGGAAAAGGAATAGTAGATAGTATCCGCGCAACGACGCCTGAGCTTAGTGCATGGCCATGCTTTGCATATCGGTTCATAAATCAAGATGGTGATAGGAGATGTAGTGTAAGATATAGGACAGGCTTTTAGACTCGGAAGGTATGTGTAGGACACACGATGAAGAAGTCGAAATGGAGAAATACTGACTTTCTTTGCAACGTCTATCCCAAATTCACCTCCAACGCCACTCACAAAACCCTGCTTCGTAGATGCGTATATCATACGTTCTTTTATCTTCGAGCCGGACGGACAGGTGTAGATGAAAACGACAGGGGATTCTGAAGAGCCGGAGAGATTGTGGGTGTATTTGAAGAAGGTGTAGCGGGGTTCGGATTCTGAAATTGCTGAGGAGAGAGAGGAGGAGGAAGCGGAGGATGTGGAAGCTAGTTCGATTGTTTCGGTTTGTACATTGATGCGCTGTGTTTTGTGTGTCAGTGTAGGCTTTTTAAATTCGGTCCCTGGTATACCAATTGGAGCAAATTCTCTTCTGTGTCGTTGAATGCCTCAAGCGCAGACCTAGCATCCGGATTCAGATTTAAGCTGAAATGTGCTCCTGTCTCCAATTTCCTCCCTGCCGTGCCGCCCTGTGCTTCTGCTTCAGCTTCTTTGATGCCTTGCAGTGTTTGCTCTTCCTCCGTCAATGGGGCTTTCAATTCTCCGGAAGCTTCGTGCTTCGCCCATCCCTCTTTAGTTAATTCACTGAGTTCTGTTACAAACAGGCTCTCGCGAAAGCGCTCAGTTCCCAAGTCTCTTGTTAACGTCAGCCGGGTGGATGCGAAAAGCATTTTCTGCCGAACGGGCGCCGAGTCGGGGACGTATGTAACCGCGACGAATCCATCTGGGGCATTTTGGTACCGGCGGAGGATAATATAAGCAGCTTGATTGGTGGTCAGGTGTGATTTCAATGAGGGTAGGTCGGCGAAGAAGTCGGTGGTGGAGGTGGGGAGGGTGTGGAGGGGCGTGAGGGTTTCCTTGGAGATGGTGGCTATGATGCCCCGCTGGGACGGGGAGGAGACTAGGTCATTGAAGGCGGAGTGGAGCTCTTGGGAGACTGTTATACCAGACTGCATTATGGTGATTTAGGTGTACGGAGGACTTATGAAGCGTTGCTGATGGCCCGCCTGTCAAATGCAAGCTTCATGCAAGGCACCAATCACTTGCACGAGTCAAACAGCCGAGGCATACAAACAACGCTAGGCCCCACATGTTGCCTTCTGACTTGGATATGGCGCTCACATGCTTTATTCACTTCATTCACAGTCACTGGCACACACTGACAGTCTGCGCCTCATAGCAGACACTCGCAGACGAGTGGCATCGGGTGTTTAGGGGTCACAATCGACCAGGTGACCGTCGAAATGCATCTTTTCCATTGGTCCATGCCCTCCATCTCCGCTCGTCCTGACGGCGGACTCAACCTCGTTCCTTGATCGTCTCCTGTCCAAGGCCATTGAATTCAAAGCCTTACAACCCCACATTCGAAATGGGATAGCTCCCGTCTCCGCTACTTGCCGCGGTTTGATGGACTTGGTCCGTCGTTGAAGATGATTCTGCGTCACTCTCTTCCCCTTTCTCCTTCAGTCACGATCATGCCAATACGCCTGTTCTTCCATACCATCTCTTTGTTTGACTATTGCATTCCGACCTTAGATTCCTCTAGCCACTAGATTCTGAAACCCTTGTCTTTGTCCTCTCTTTTGTTTCCTCTTTCTGTCCTCCTGTCTCTCGGATTGTCATCATAATGTCTGCCCACAGCGTCAAAGGTCCTGGGGGGAAGAAGCCTGCCTCAGCAGCTACGAATCTAATTGGTACACCCAGCAATTACTCCTCGCCGAAAGCACAGCAAATACTAATGGCCTTCAAAAGCTGGTGGTGGAGCGGGCATGATGGAGGCTCTTGTCTGCCATCCTCTCGGTCAGTACAGAGTTCTTCGTGTTCTAGATGCGTCAATTGATAGCGTGCAGATACCATCAAGGTCCGAATGCAGTTGTCACGGAGAAAGCGAGCGCCAGGAGTGAGTTCTACAGTGTGATGGAAGCATGAAACTGTCTGATTGAAATGCAAGGCAAAAGCACGCGGCTTCTATACCACAGGCAAAGAAATTGTGAAGAGGGAGACGCCATTGGGTCTATACAAAGGACTCGGGGCCGTAGTCACCGGCATCGTACCTAAGATGGCTATACGGTTCACGTCTTACGAATGGTACAAACAACTACTTGCAAGCGAAGATGGTCATGTGAGTGGGGAGGCTACATTTTTCGGTAAGGAGACGTGCTGTGATACTCTAAGAGAGAGTGGACTGATTAGAGTCTTTTTCCAGCCGGACTTGGTGCCGGTATAACTGAAGCAGTCGCGGTCGTAACGCCTATGGAAGTTATTAAGATCCGATTGCAAGCCCAACATCATTCAATGGCCGACCCGTTAGACGTACCCAAATACCGGAACGCCGCCCACGCAGCATATACCGTACTGAAAGAAGAAGGTGTAGGCGCGGTATATCGAGGAGTCTCACTGACCGCATTACGACAAGGCACCAATCAAGCAGTAAACTTCAGCGCCTATACAGAGTTTAAAGCATTACTACAAAGGTCGCAACCAGCTTACCACGACAAGGAGCTTCCAAGCTACCAAACCATGGTTATTGGCTTAGTCAGTGGTGCCATGGGCCCTCTCAGTAATGCGCCAATTGATACTATCAAAACGAGACTACAGAAAACGCCTGCCGAGCCTGGAGAAACCGCACTGGGTAGAGTGAAAACCATTGCAGGGGATATGTTCAAGCAGGAAGGGTTTCATGCGTTTTATAAAGGAATAACACCTAGGATCATGAGGGTGGCGCCAGGGCAGGCTGTTACATTTACTGTGTATGAATATCTAAAGGGCTGGTTGGAGAGTACGAATCTGGCTGTTGTAGGAGGTAAATACGAGGAGTGAGTGTATTGGTAATGGTTGTATGTTCGGATATCAAAAATGGTTTTGGTCCATAATCTGATATAGCATCTTGAGCACTGCATCCATGTCTTAACAATGCTTTTGTTTTTGCAATGTCTGGTCTTCCCTGGTAAAAGACTGACAGACTGATGAATCCAAATGATAGCGGTTCCTGGAATTGATACCCTAACCCTAATCAGCGGCTAGACACGGCATTGTTTCATCTGATTGCATATGACGAGCCTAGCATTAACAATGTTCGAATACAGACGTGCCATTGAGATTTTTCCCTAGTCTTCGACCGTTGTCCTAATCAAATATTGTACACCTTTGGCACATTACAGACGCAGGTCACGGCTCTGTTATTGGCAAATAGAAACAATGTCGACTTTGACGAAGCCCAAGCTGCCACCGGTGGTGATGGATACCATAACTCAACAGATTGGGAACACACCGATGGTCAAATTAAATAAGATACCTCAAAGCCTAGGCATAGAAGCTACTGTTTATGCAAAGCTTGAATACTTTAATGCCGGAGGGAGTGTAAAAGACAGGATAGCCTTGCGTATGATTGAGGAAGCCGAGCGAAAGGGCAGGATAAAGCCAGGAGATACATTGATCGAGCCTACAAGTGGAAACACCGGAATCGGACTTGCGCTGGTCGCAGCTGTGAAAGGCTACAACACGATCATTACTCTGCCTGAGAAGATGTCCGCTGAGAAAGTCGCCGTTCTTCGTGCTCTCAATGCCACCATCATTCGTACCCCAACCCAAGCAGCGTTCGACTCGCCCGAATCACATATTGGTGTAGCCAGGCGCTTAGAAAAGGAGATACCGAATGCTCACATACTGGACCAATATGGCAATCTTGATAATCCACTGGCCCATGAGCATGGGACTGCGCAAGAAATATGGGAACAGACGGAGGGCAGAATCACAGCTGTAGTAGCAGGAGTAGGCACAGGCGGTACGATTACTGGATTATCAAGAGGGTTGAAGAAACATAATTCGAAGATCAAAGTCATTGGAGCAGATCCATATGGGTCAATACTGGCGCTGCCGGAGGCTCTGAATCAAAAACACGCAAACGAGTCATATAAGGTCGAGGGGATAGGGTATGATTTCGTGCCGGATGTATTGAAACAGCAGGAAGTGGATGTATGGTACAAGACTGATGATAGAGAAGCTTTTGCGTATGCAAGACGACTTATTGCCGAAGAGGGATTATTAGTTGGAGGGAGCAGTGGAAGCGCGATTGCTGCGATGGTGAAGAGTGTCAAAGATTTAAGCCTATGTAAAGAGGATGTTGTGGTTGTGATACTACCGGATAGTGTGCGGAGTTATCTCAGCAAGGTAACACCATCCCTTCTCTCCTACCTCAACCAATACAGCACCGCAATCTAGGACTAACAACCAACAGTTCATCGACGACGACTGGCTCGCCGCCAATGATCTCCTTCCACCGACCCCGCCCCCTACAAATCCACCTTCGCCCAAGCTGCCCGCTCATGTCCGCCGCTCCTCAACCTCCACCTCGAAAGACAAATCTCCCTTCGCAGACGCAACCATCCGCACTCTGCGCCTCAAACCTGTCACAACTGTTTCCGTTAAGACACCCTGCATTGAAGCTATCGAGACAATGCGTGACAAAGGCTTCGATCAACTCCCCGTTCTTGCGTCTACGGGCAAGAAGCGTTTAGTGGGTCTCGTTACGCTCGGCAACCTGCTAAGTAGATTGAGCCACGGCCGTGCTTCGCCTCAGAGTCCAGTTGAGAACGTAATGTTCAGTTTTACTAAGATATCCGAAGTGGTGACGAACCCTCAAGATATTGGAAAGATTGCTCCAGCATCTACAGGGAAAGAAAATCGGAATCCATCAGGGGCAAAAACGAACGGAGAAGCAGATAGCGAGGGTGTACCTCAGAAACGAAAGTTCGTGGAAATCACACTAGACACGCCGCTGAGGGCGTTGTCAAGGTTCTTTGAGTGGAATAGTGCGGCTGTTGTGACAGAGAAGGAGGAGGATTGGATGAAGCCGGTGGCGGTGGTCACAAAGGTGGATCTGTTGACGTGGCTGGTGAAGCAAGGGAAGACTAATGGCCATGTTTGATGGCCTTGAGCACTAATGGATCATGGGTATGCATCAACGAGCACTTATGCGATGGGGAACTTTATGAATAATATGTAAATTTAGCATCTTCAACGATGCATCATTATCCTAAGGCGTTATTTTTCAGTCATTGCCGGCCCAAGAGTTGGGTAGAAATAGAGATCAGGAAGTTCAATCAAGAAGCTGAAAATAATCATGGAATACCCTAAGAATGTTCAAGGATCTAAAGTGTGTAGAGAATTCGCGTAGTAAAAACAACTGAGATGTTGATATAACAGCTGCGTGGACATAACAGTAGTGTATTACATTACTGCTACAATGACTTCACCATTTTCACTTTTGCACGTCCGGGGCCATCCTGTCATTTGACAATGTTTACCCGAACACTACGTTTTCCGTGTCCGTGTTATCGTTCACGGTCTTACTCTCCACCTTATAGAAGACCAGAATATTTCCTCATTCTGCTGACATTATGTTCTATTTTCATATTTTAGACGTCAAGTAGTGACAGAAATCTATGCCATATATGTTAATCAGGGAGCTTGCATCTACATACTACAATGTCAGCCACGTTGGCCCCCATATCCTATGCATCCTCCATCGTCGGCTTCACGAGCTTCACCTTTACGTTTTTCACATTCGTTAGAGTCTTCTGGGAGACTATATTAACATTATGGTCCGCCCCAAGCCAAATGAGGGCCTATATGGATAATTTGAGACTCGAAATCCATAACGAGAGGGCGTATTTCAAATCAGCGTTACGGCGGACGAAGTCCCGTAGCAGATCTCTCAAAAAATACCATGAAGATGTTGGACCATTGAGAATTCTTAATGCCTCCGTTAGACGCATACACCGCCAATTCAACCGACTAGAGGGACCTTTCTTGAACGAGATGCCAGAGAGACCGGAAAAGGAGATTGATGTCGAGATGAGAACCGAGGAAAGCACTAATGAGCCGGACTACGCGCCTATGACTTTTGGTCGACGGTGGAGATGGATGCGGAATAAAGCCCAGATCATTTCGATAGCAGATCAAGTCAATCGGATCCAAACGCAAAGGATTGCCTGTGATGCTAGTAATATTCTGATGTAAGGTTCAGAGTCTTAAAATTAAGATAGTTATGATACTCAACTCGAAATATAGGAAACTTCACACGATGGACAAGACTATCCAGGAATTTGAAGACAGACTCTGGGATCTTGAGGAGCATATCATGGGGGAGCGTTTAGACGATGGAAAAGTATATGTGAAGAGGAGGGTTGACAGATCAGGTGATAGATGATATTTGATAGTATGGAAGAAGTGGGTTCCGGGATAGACATTGCCTAATAATAGATGCTAGAACCTCATGTCCTTCACCTGTCGCGTTGGTCTGACAAGACTATGTTAAGTGACACGATCCCAGCTGCGCACAATTCTCAGAGGTTCAACTCCGGCTGGAAGCCATCCTCCTTGCCACCTGGACCTTGTTGGCGGCTCTCAAAGTGTCTGCTAAAGCAGCAGAATGTACAGCATACACGTCCTGACCTCCATTATATTTTAATACTCAAGCATCTAACCGGAAGCATTTCTGCGATAACTGGGCTTGCTTGTTCCCGACCCTTATCCAACCAAAGGATGAGGATAAGACAATTCCCGCGGTCTGAGAGAGCTCAGCAAGCAAATGCTCTGAACGAGAGCCCCATGACGAGATCCACGATGTGGAATGACTGCAAGCTGCCGAAGTCTGATACCCATTTGGCAATTGCTCACAATTTCCAGTTTAGGGAACCAGTGGCCTTAGTTCCAAGGATAATTCAATGATCAAGGTATCTGGTAGGGAGGCCATAGCTAGATCTCCAGCTGTTTTGGAGTGATCCAGTCTCACGGTAGATGCGGCGGTTGTTGACCTGGAAGAAGAACGATGTTGGTGGAGCTCAATGTTTGAACGACAAGATCCATTTGTGTTTAGCAGATAACAGTTGATCGAGAAATTACGTTCGATATGTGGAGGGACTCTTTGGCTAGAGCTCGCAGCCAGTGTGTCAGGAGCCACAGTCGGAGGGTCAGATGGGCTAAGTTGAGTCGTCTCTTGCTTCAGCAATTCTCTCTTCTTCGCGCGATATCGCTGCTGTCGAGCTCGCTTTTAGATCTTCTTGTCCTCTGCGGTTGTTGGGGGACGGCCCATGACTGAAAATATCTACCCGGGAAATCTGCCGAGACTGGAAAGGCAGCGCGCTTCAAGATGTTCTAGAGGAATATCTAGGAAGATGAATGGTAAAAGAGAGAAGTCTGGGAGTTGATAAATAAGGTCAAGTGGCTGTAGCTAGCGCGGCTTATACCCAATTGTTTGGTAATTCATACGTTAGTGGGAAACTAGGCCTGTAATCGCCATTGGTCCTTTGATCAATCAGAGTTAATTAGAAGCTCAACTTGTAGCTATAAAAGAGGATCGTAAGGAAAGATCATACATACCTAGAATAGAGTCGAAATAGGGGTAGAGTTAATTTAATTAGGGCTTAAGGTAGGCTCGGCTCGAGCCTCGGCGCCCCGGCTTGAATGACTCCCCACCAAAACGTTCTGCATCCTCCATCGTAAACATTGCTGCTGCAAAGCAATGGACACATCTCACAATGGCTAGAAATTGGAGCTGGACCCAGGATGCTTTAGAGGCATCGCTTCTGGTCTGATACCGCCCCCCCATTCGGTAGAGAAGCACACTAAGATATTTCCAGGTATGGCGATTAGCATGGCGACGAACTCTTATAGCCTGGATTTATGTCCCCATCGGCATTCTATGTGTATTACTAGCTTGCTGGGGTGTTGACAGCCTCATTGGCTTGAGCTCTGTTTCTTTTCCCGCATCTGTTGCATTACTTATCGTACTTTTCTTTGCCCTGATCTTGTGTGAGAGTATTCTTGGGAATCAAAGGACAAAGAAGATTGTCCAAGTCATTGATATACCTGTGAGCTGTCAGCATGCTGCAACTTTGGGACGTCCGACTCATTTCAATAGGCTGGGTTTGCTCTTCGGTATATCAATGTGTTTTTTACTCCTTCTTTTGGTTCGTGACCTGTCCTTGAAATATTTTGGTGCACAAAGCCATCCCAAAAAGCTCTAAACGGAGGGGTATGGACTGATGATACTGTCAAGTCCTTCTACCGCTTAGTGAGCCTGTCAGTGGTGTGGAGGTGGGGAAGATCATTGCCGTTTTTCGTAAGATCTCGAGCGTCAACATCGTGGCCATCTTTCCCTAATAGCGCTTCTAGTTGTTGGCTTCGTAGTAATGTTGGCAACCACCGCATATTTTACTCGCGGACTGCAATTACTTCTCGGCAGCTCCAAACGTGCTGTAATCGAACGAGCAGAGGAGATGGGTTCCGAAGAAGATGACATCCCCCTCACTCAATTATCGAGGAATACCCAGATACCCGAAGCATCTTCTACAACCGACCTAGCACCTCAAAGCATACCTGACCAGGACATCGCTCTTCCATCTCGAGCTCAAGACCCTTCCCAAGTCCGAGGCACCGGCGGTCCTCCGCAATCAGAACCCTTAACAACATCCTCCTCCCGGCGCCAACCGCCACTTCAAGATCCACCTCCTCCAAGCCGTCCCCAACGGTGGGCCGCCATAGCCAATCCCCATCTTGACACTCTAACGTACTTCATTTTCTTCCTCCTCATCGGCCTTCCAATCTACTACAGCACCTCTTATACAATGACCGCTCATCTTCCCCTATCAGTCCTAATCTACTTCCTTGCACTCTCACTACCCCCCAGGTATAAACGCGTTATTCATCCTGTCCTGCTCTCCTCCGCCCTCACCATTATCTTGATCTGGATTCTGGCACTCTCCGACCATTTCACCCTCCGTGCATCCCTCAAATCATACTCAACCAAAACCCGGTACATACAACTCTTCTCTGGACAAGGACCTCACCTCCCCCCGCCAGGCGCAGGTGATGTCTTCAGCTCCCTACTCGACGTGTCCATCGTCGCCCTCGCCCTACCGATGTTCAACTATCGCGCTGAGTTGAAACGTCACTTCCCATCCATCATCCTTCCAAACATCCTTATCGCCACCGGCTCTCTGTTCGGCTATCCTGCTCTTTGCCACGCTCTAGGCATCGCTCCCTCACGTTCCCTCTCTTTCGCATCCCGCTCTCTTACCCTCGCATTAGCAACTCCGGCTACCCAGAATCTCGGAGGAGATTTGCAATTAGTCGCGGTATTATGTATAATGAGTGGGGTGTTGGGGGTGCTGGTGGGGCCAGCGCTACTGAAATGGATGAGGATTCCAGAGGATGATTACGTGACGAGAGGGGTGGCTTTAGGCGGAAATAGTAGTGCAATTGCGACGGCGTTGTTGCTGGTTAGCGATCCCAGGGCAGCTGCTTTGAGCAGTCTGAGTATGAGCTTATTTGGGACGGTGATGGTTGCGTTGACGAGTGTGCCAATTGTAGTGAGGGTAGTAGGCAAGTTGGCAGGGTTGGAAGGATGAAGTGGGGAGAAAGCTGTGGATGTGGTGATGAAAGATGTGTAGGACATAAAAATTGAGTGTGAAAGGCTGGAAACAGCGAGAACCGCCCAACTGCCACAAATTGAGGAAGATGCGCATTTCTAGGTCTTGTGGGTTGGTTTGTGGTGCTTTTCGTGGATAGAGGATTTTGTAAACGTGGATGAGAGTGATGCTTGGTGCGTTGTGTCGAACAAGACCAGGCGCACCTGCCAAAAAGGGTATTATAGGTAAGTGTCTATGAGGGTTGCGTCGGGGCCTCGACACCTCATCTCCCGGCAAGCTAATATTGCAGACCTCAAATTCAACAAGCATGTATTTGGCACGGAGCAGCGCGATAACATCATGTTTTCTCTTGCGACAGGTCGTCGACGCATGGACGCCGGTTGTTGTCAAGACTGTTACCACCGCAGGGCCACAGCTTACCCCGGACGTTACTAATGTCTCGCGTGATGGTGGTTATTCAGCATTGATCAATGGCAAGATAGTCTGGCTGTATGACGACACAGAATGCATTGATAAAACGGGAAACCAGCTCTCTTTTGTCTCCAACACTGCAGCATATCAGAAAATCGACAACAGCAACAACGAGTCAACCATCACAGACTTTGGAGTTGTCAACCTGGGCAGTAATCAAGATGGCAGCCCAAAGACAGCTATTCTTGCCGGCACAAACGTCCGCACGGGTGGGTGGATACCCTTTAAACACGACGAAATTGAGTTCAATGAGGAGAACAATGGCAAACAAAGGGTAGCAATATGTGAGCTTCACGACCACATGTGCAATGACTTCTCAGATTCCGACACTAACAATCACATGGCAAAAGGGCCAGGAGCCTCGCCCACATTGATTAGTACAACGCAAGCCTTCCTGTTTGCACCGCTGGTCTATGTGGATAGCAAGCCGCAGGACCCTTCCATGGAGTACCAGGCACGAGGTATGACCCTGATCTCAATCACGGCCCCAGACTCTGGTCCAGTCGCTACTCGCCAAGGAGATATCGTAATATCGGGGACAGAAGTCGCCTTTGGTGATTTCTCGACATTGCTTGGATTCAAAAGCACAGATTCTGCTACAGATTTAGACGATGGTGAAAGGGATGTCTATTTACTTGGGATGACTAAATTTGGTCTTCAACTAGCTCGAGTCGGTATTAATGACCTGACTGATTTCTCTAAGTACACATTCTGGAACCCGCAAAGTCACAACTTTTCGACAAGCCCGCCAGACCCAGGCACTAGTGACGAGGCTCAATTGTACCTACCTGGCTCGTTCTCATCTGGCAGCATATTCTACAGCCCCTACTTCTATACTTTCATCATGGTTTATTTCAACAAGCTGGTCGACTCAACGTTCTACATACGTTATCTGCAGCTCAATTTTCCTTTAGAGAATGACTCGATATGGACTATAGGTGGCAAAGATAGCAAAGGCATTGTAGCAGAGGATACGGAAGCGTTGGTTAAATATGCATGGTCCGCGGAACAGATATTGTACGCATCTCCTCCAGGTCCGGGCGGGTTCAATTACGCTGGCATGCCCCATCCCGAGTTCTTCAATACGCAGTACTACCCGCAGTCCTTATATCCGCCACATACTCCAAGGAGTAAAAGGTCCAATGCTTGGTATGGCCCCCTATCGGAGCAGAGTACCGGACACGATGGCA
Source organism: Cladonia borealis (assembly GCA_018257855.2). Taxonomy (NCBI): domain Eukaryota; kingdom Fungi; phylum Ascomycota; class Lecanoromycetes; order Lecanorales; family Cladoniaceae; genus Cladonia; species Cladonia borealis. The sequence goes on from JAFEKC020000013.1 coordinate 773,710, forward strand.
AGGATCTGCTTCTGAGTTGGACCTCACAGGTAAATCATCAAGTCTTTGCCCTGGCTTCACAAGAGTTGATCGAGGCTGACTGGCAATTTCAGGAAGTTGGTGGCACAAACCAGGGTCGATACGAAATTCAGCTTGCTATAGTAACGTTCGATGACATACCTGCCAATGCTAATGGTGCGACTATTCATGAGCCGGCCAGCTCGCCCATCACAATACCAGCAGAAGGGGATGCGAGGCGTCTTTGCGGTTTTGGTCTCTCCCATCACTGGATAACGCTTTTCTTCATGGCACAAGTGTTTTATATCGCAGGCATACACATGGTAGTGACCAGGATGATTTGAACATCATTAGACCTATGGAGAATGTAACTAAGTCATCAGCCATCAATGGAAAAGGTCATTATGATCAGTGAGCCCCAATGGTGAAGATACTGAATCTACGCTGAAAATCTTGGTACAGTGGTAATGACAGCGCCTTTGCGGGGCTACTTGAGACCACAGTGGCATGCGCTTGGCGAGCGAAGTGCACATGCAACAGAAAGACGATCACGTCCACATCAGTATTGCAAATGCTTGAGGCATTCCTTCTCAATGGGAGGCCCCTACGTATATGGGCGAGATTGATGTTGTTATCTACCCGTTACTAAGCTTGCTGTTCGTAGAGCAGAGTCGTCCTTTCAGAGGACTTGGTCAAGCAGAGCAGCCCACAATCATGGGGAGAAACAGTTACTTGATCAGATAGATGCAAGCGCTCCAAAATCAATCTTAGCACCATTGCAAGCGCCTACCAGAATCCCGTCTGCTCGGTTCAACATCCGAGCGCCATCTCTCAATGCTTCAACAGTCCGCACGGAGACCAGGCATGTCTCTCATGTCAGCTAGCACATTGCACTTCTGCCAGGTCTTTGATGAACGTTACTGTTAATGGGCAGACAGAATCTTTCAAGGACTGTTCTACGAATAATATCATTGATGGCTTTTGCGGGCTCGAGTACACGAGGGAGTCAATTGATATTTATACGGATGTTGATTCTATGAAGCCGAAGCATGCTGACTGTATCATGGTGTAACTGAAGCTACTTAAGCTAATATGACTAGGCTAGTACAACCAATAGCATTTTCTTTCTCGTGTAAAAGCAACAGAGACAAGAGCCCCAGCGACCCTGCTAGAAGAACGCCATCTTGCTCTGCTGGAGTCGATAGCTCCGTAGCAAACACAAGCAAATCCCGTTATTCATGGTATGATTTGCACTCCAATGGGTTGATCTCTTGTACTGCTCACGCTGTCTAGTATCCGCAATGCAGCCGCACGAAGTGCCGCCCAGTCGTGGTGTGTGAGTACATCTACAGTTAATACAACGTCATACATTGTAGAAAGTATCTTCCTGTTTGCCCTGACTCTGTACAGACACATTGAATTCCAAGAGCGACCTAATTCTTTATTCACATACAGGACAATTTCCTCTCGTACGGATTCATACAATGTAATGTGTGGATCGTTCGGATACATGTGCTTCCAAAACCATTGACTATGCCGCCAGAAGAAGTGAAGGCCATAGGAAGTATCAGTGGTACTTGTTAACCTTGCGTATTGGTCTCTTGCCGCCCGATACTCAGCACTTTCCGGTACACTGTCTTGTCCATAGACTTCTTTTATGATTTTTATTCCCTTACTACTTTCCGTGAATGCTTGTGCGATTTTTTTGAAGTATGGATCGGAAGCTGAAGAGCTTCAATGTTTGGGAGTTCATAACGCTGATGACTTTGTAGTGCTCCTAACCGTCAAAGGCATCGATATCCAGGAAGAGGTTGCCTCCACAGTACTGAAGAAGTCTCTGGGCGGAGGAGCTCCGGCGGCGATCGCAAGGCGTGTAACGGCTGCTCCATCAGAGGAGTTGCGAAGTTTCTTTGGTGAGAAAATTTACGGAGTCGACATCCTTTAGGAGTAACGCCCAGCTCGGCGGTCACCATGACTAAGTCAATTTCTGCATATCAATTACTTTACCCCTCCTTCTTCACCAATTCCATTCATACTCGTCCCCGTACCCTCCAAGGCTTTCGTAATTTTGCTCCCACCACTGCGGCCCGGATCTTCGTCGAGGAGAGATCGAAGACGGGCGGCCACCTTTACATTGGCGGTACGTTCGCCGGTGGCGTCGCTACCGATGGGGAGGGCGGGGTGATTCTCGGCGAGGCCGGCGGTGTCGTCGGGGAGGGGGGGGTCTTCGATCTCGCTTAGACGGTCTTCGGTGTCTAAAGGCTGCTCATCGGTCCCCGTTTGGGGCTGTTCAGCGGCGGGATCGGTTGGCCTTAGGGGGGTCGTCATCCCCAATGTCTGTCATTTCCACCTCCGTTTCACCGCGCTCTCGGATATATCGTTGAATAGGAGGATTGTGCGAGATCATGTCGCGCTGTTGGCTGCCCATTTCGTACCTGAGGTAAGGGTCGGCGGCGACTGAGGATTAGGTTGGTCGCTATGAGGGTCAAATACTTCCTCGGTTGTGTTAAGTCCCTTCTTATGATTTTCCGCTTTCTTTGCTGCGGCGCGTGCACAAATCCATTTTCTTATTCTAACACGGACGGTCTTATTTCACTGGCTTATTGACCTCCAGTTCTCATTGTCCACTTCGAAGGTGAAGCACGTGTCGAGCAAATAATGGCGTCTTGCCGCGGGCAAAATTTGGCTCTTACCGTACTGGAAGTCCCCGGGATGCATCTTCCTTCGTGTGTAATAATTGGGAGGTATTGTGCTCATTTTGTTATCCTATCTGGAAGTGTTTCGTCGAAGATTTGAAGTAGAAGCTCATCGGGAAAATCCATGAGGTAGACCATGCCTGAATGCGAAAGTGAAGAGAGTGCAGTTCCGAATTTCGCCATTGCTTGATGTTGAGGCCGTGCAATCTGCGAGTATCTGATACAGTAATTCCAATTTCTGAGGGATTGTTTCGTAATCACCTTACCATCCTTCAAAGTCCACGCATATAAAGATTGCATCTTCAAAAGACGGGTTAGCCGGCGCACCTACCGTAGTACCACCTACCGCAGGTAGTTCTTGTTCATCCACTGTAAGGGGCGCCTTCTTGAATTTTCTGTCATTAAAGAGTCCGTTCATTTGCTCAGCAAGCCCCAGCGAACCTTTCCCAGACTCCTTTTATAGACCGCAGACATTCCGCTGCTAATTCCACGGTACCGAGAAAGAACATTTCTTTCACTGTTCAATGCTGACGCTAAGCTGACTACATTCTCTCTATCGTTGGGTAGCATTTGAGATACGCCTTTGTGATACGTGTCTATCGAATGTGCGGTTGTTTAAGGGGCTGGGTCTAGTGAGCCTGCTCTAGATGTTAGAACGTAGGGTTATCTTAACCGCGGGACTTTTTCTTGAGTTAAGCGTTTCCAACATTTCGAGGATGATCGGAGTGGCAGGCTGATTGTCAATGCAATATCTGGAATGGCTTCTTTCGATTATCCTTAGTGATAAACCTCCACACAAAGCTCTCCTCCTTCTGCTCGATACGACATATTCGCTTTAGAGCTAGAGCTTTTCGTGGCTGTATATCGAATTTCTCCGCAAAAACAAACACACGTGCGTGCGATAGAAATACGTCCGTATAATCTTCCTCTGGACCTGAATTCATTCGAGGTGCACTGGAATTGATGGTCTCCTGATGAGCAGCTGACGATTACCGCCATCGAGAAAGTCTAGATCAAACTTGACTAAGTGATGGGCTTTGTGCAGATTCAAGCCGAGGGGGGAAATTTGAGCGCCGTGATGGCGCGGATCTTCTCTTCTGCGGTTGACATCCCTAGACCGTCCACTCGCTGATCCAGAAGCATCACCGAAGGGTAACCTAGATAAGACTTGGTAGGGGCCAAAGATACATTTTTGGACCGAAGTAGTGTGAACAGTTTTCCTAAATGCTCGACATGCTCTTTCAATGAATGACTGAACACTACAATATCATCTACGAACGCCCGCGTGAAAGCTCGGAGGGGTCGTAATAGGGTATCGGTTTGTCTTTTTACATACGGAGGAGACCCCTTATAACCCATGAGATGCTGCTCGTAGCGACAAGAACTCGCGGTGATTAAACCTTTGGATAATGTTCTTGTAGATCCGCTAGTATGTCCGGATCCTTCTGGAAGAAGTCTTGTCAAGTAAGAGAAGTCGCCGGCAAACCTGTATAAGCAAAAATGATGTTTGTGGCAGCCTCAGAAGCTTCGTAAAGGCTTGACTGCATTGCCACATCGATCTTGCCAGCTCCAGGTTTCTCCACTCCGACACCAGCTATTGTGGCCACCCACTGGAGTATTCCCGAGTTCACGCGTATCCAGTACTGTGATTCCGATTTCCAAGACGTTACCCGAAAAATTGCTTTGCCATCCTTCACAATCGATGCAAACAATAATGGCCGCAACGATGGATATGAAATTGACGATAGAAATATAGCTGACCTTCTTCAAACTTCTCGGTAGCGTGCAGATCAAGCAGACGATGCTGCTTATGAAGCCGATTGAGGCAAGCAAAAGAACCCTCAGATAGATGTCAACGTCGACTTGACGATCTAGGTTGTCTATAAGCCTTTAGAATGCAATGGGTCATGAGCCTAAGAATATCTTCAAGTGTTTAAGTTGTAGAAGATCAGAGTGCGAGTGTTGTAGAAAGAAGGATAAGAAGTGGATAGGACGTTTGCTTTATAGTCACTAGCACGTAAGTCTGCTGGCGAAGCCGAGGAGTAAATACTTTGGACACATGCACATCATTGAGAACTCCTTATGCCAACAGGTGTCAATGTTACACCATGGTATCTCTTCGACTCGTTGTCGGCCGAAGTGTCTTGTCTTACGGAGTAGCGAAATGATACCCGACTGCCAATATTCCCTTGCTTGTCAGAACCCTGTCCACCTTAGATCGACTATTTGCCGTTGTCGTGAAGGCGGTGAGGTTTTCCTTGGTAAACAAGAACAAAGGGAGTGAAGCCAGTACTGCCTCAAAGCTAGTAAGGTATGCGTCTTACCTGGCAGCGGAACTTCGAGGGTGTTAAAGCCATTTTCAGGGTGCGGCTCAGTATAATTGACGAGAAAACGGTAGGTAGACTTGCTAGACGGCGAAGAACCCTACTCTATTCAAGAGAGACCCGGGGAGCATTATGTAATATTACAATCAATTCCAACAGCTTCTCAAGAGCCCAGCTGTATAGGGGAAGTAGGTATCGCTTGGAAATGATGTTGAAGGAATGCGGGGTTGATCAGTCAAGAATCGATACGTCGGTCTCACTTGGAAATGGGATTGGAAATTGTGTAATTCTGTTCCTCTTGCGAGTGACACGCTTCTCTCCAGGCCTACCATGAATGACATCGTCGCCAGATGTAGTGGGATGTGAACCCGTTTAGCATAATGGAAAATGTGAGGATGTGGCTTCGGCAAAGTGATCGGAGAAGGCAATACTGATGACACTCAATTAAAAGATTGAGAGAAGCCCGGAGAGACACCGCGTGAAAAAAGAAAGGCGCAGGCTATCTCATTTCAACAGGGTTTGGTGCTCTGTGTAAAGCATAATAGGGTACTTCGGGCCTTTACTAGCCACCTGCACTCTGCGAGGCATTTCATCTCTGCAAGGGTCTCGCGTTCGGTAATGTGGTACCTGTCTTGTACCTCCGTAAATTGAAATGATAAGCGGTAAACAATTTTCAGCTTATCGAGCAGATCCTTTGTCATAATCGTTCCGGGAGGCTCCGTTGGCAATTGGAACAAAACGCCCCCACTCATGTCTTCGATGCATCGGTGCAGAGGTGGTACTGGATGTCATCCTGGCCACCCGAGAACAATGGTGAGTCGTCAGGTTTGATTAAACTTGGGTAATCACTCGATTTCGGTCCCCTCTAGTCTTCTGATTATCGCCTTTTTAGAACTATTCAGCTCTCTTCTCCATGTCAGCTGCTTGTATTTTCTCAGAGAGTCCATATAGTGCCTTTGTACCATCAAATTACACAAGATGTTGAGGGTATGAGAGGACGTCAGCGGGGTACTCAGGGGAATACACAACCTTGTATTCCGGCCTCACAAATGTTTGAGGGATGGTATTGCCATATTCCTTCCCTAATGTTCTGATCTGGGCTTGAATCTTCCTAGCTTTTTGTTGCGCTTCTTCTAGAGTACTTTCTTGGTGTACGATTTCCTCTGATTCACAGTCACCCAGAAAGAATCTTGATAGTGAGACCAATTTCTGACACATTGGGCTGATGTGTTCCATACTATTGTCGCCCCTCCCTATCAAAGGGAAAAAAACCGCAGGAACTCTTTTTTGGCCACCTGAAGCTTTTCGTCGTCTAACCTATGAACAGTCCAATGTCAGTTCTAGTTTCTAGAAATTGGAAGGCTGACTTGACTCCGCGAACAAGTCCTTGACCTCATACAGAATGAGTTAAAGAATCGATGAAGTAAACCATTTCACTCACCGAGCCCGAAGTCCACCATTGCGGCCAAAGCCGTGCGTACTGCGCACACGCCCCGTCCTATCTGTCATGCCTTGCGAGACCTTTATCTTGGTGGCGAATCCTAGTGGCATGCGTTTGACCTTTACATTGCCTTTTTGTCAAAGTCGACGGGCCATCGCTGGTTGTACCATCCTATTGTCTTGTCGCAGTCGATGAGTTTTGCGATCGTAAGGTCATCAATGCGTGCATTGGTTGGTACATTTCCTGCAGAGTCAGTCTCCACGATACACAGCGGGTAGCCCTCGTATTTGAAGTCGACGCATCCACAATGGATTTCGGTATTGTACCTGAGGTCTTCCTTTCGTAAACTCCAGCTGTCTGATCACTTTCTTTGATCCTTTGTTGACTTTCGGTGCAATGATGTTCGTGTCTTCCTCAGTAATTTTAAATTGACGCTTCGGCAAAGTCCCCATGAAAGGAGCAGGGGCCTTTTCCTGTGCATAGAAATATTGATGTTGTTGTGGGGTTGAGGTAAACCGTACCGTGTGTCTCCGGTTCTAACCCTAAGCTCCGAGTTTGTAGTCCAGCCGTAACTGCAATATTGTTGACGAGGTTTTCACGGTTGGGTTGCGACATTGACAGATATTTGGCGTGTCCAGCTTGACGGAATTTCACTTGTTCAGATATACTGACAAGGTGATTAAGTGGGAGGTGCAGACCGCTCTCTGAATTCTGGGGCAATCAAAAATTCCTCCAATGCGTAGAAATCTGTCGAGTGGTCCATGACCGGCATAACGTAGCCTTGTCGAAGAGGGAGGGCCTGCGGACCTGGGAAATGCGTTATCCGTGGTTCCGAACATACACATTGCTTCATTCCAAAAATATCTGAATAATCGATTCCGAAATAGGGGGTTTCTGGATCAAAGCTGGAAATTCGGCTGATGTCTTCATGAGGGTTATTTGAGGTGGTCTGTACTGCTGGTTATAACTCTGGGATACTGAAGCTGGTGATGGACGTATTCTAGTGCAAAGCTGAAGTTTCATAGAGTATGGTATGTTCATGTTTATCAAAGGCATGAGCGTTCTCAAACTGCGAGGAGGATGCTGTATGATGACTGCGGGGACGTGGACCCGGTCTCCCAATGTGCGTCATTGCCACCGTTATGGAAATATTGAGGCTTTAAGCCTCTCATGTAGCAGCCAACAACGTGTTTTAGCGCTATATAAAATATCAGTCATATCAGAAGTGTTGTTCTAAAATCGCTAACTTATAACTCTTCACCTCGTTCACGTTGATATATTTGAATAGCGTTTGCCCATCCATTCGTGCAATGACATGTCATCGCGAACGGAATGAACCATTTCCAGTCTTCTGGATTCACAGGGCCGTCCCCGAACATTGGGTACCACAGCCCTTCTGTTTCCGGAATACTCAGGTATCTTCTCTTCTTGCTCGCCCAATTATCACGTGGGGCCGTACACCTGATGAGGGGTACTTAGTCTGAATATATATGACCGTCAGTCAAAGGTATCAATACGGCCATTTGATAACACGCCATAGACTTATCACCAGGACGCCGCCAATAACCCTTATAGGTTGAGGAGGCGTCGAAGGATTCCTCTAAAGGGTTAGGGTGGCCATGGTATAATTTCACAATTACTAAGGAATCTCTCCTCGTAATTAGCGCCCCAGCCTATCACAATGATATTGCGAAACGGTCCAGTAGGTAAGGCAGGTCCAGTAGCATTTCCAAAGCCAATATACGGTTTGATAGCATCAATAGTGATAAGTCCTTCCCTCATGTTTGCTATCATAACGTTAGTAAAGCGTTTATTAAGGGATTAGGGAATGTAATACTTAACTTGTATCACACCAAGAATTGGGTCTGCTAAGAGGACATTTATTTTTTGCGCGGCCCTAGGCTATCGAAATGAAGATTGGCACAGTCCCCCTAACATACTCTGAGCAATTCTTGCCTCACAACGTCTCACGCATACCTTGAAGTAGGGCGATAAATCGGCAGTGCTAACCAATTTCTAAATGCGCTCTAGTCTCGATGATGGCGGTGGTAACGGCGAGGCTTACAGACTCAGACTCCGTCGAAAGATACCGCATCCTTGTCGACTTACTCTTTTTCTGAGCCTCTCCGCGCTTCTCCGTGACTTGTGATGCGAGGTTTAAGTACAAATTATACTTGCCAATCCCTCACGTCTTCGTCCTTATCCTCCTGATTCTTGAGTGAAAATTCTAAATCCTCCGAGGATTTCCTTGTAGGCTTGCTCCACTTTGTCAATCTGGCCGTAATCCTTGCCTGAACGTCTTTTCCTGTCTCTGATTCTACCCGGTGTATACCCACAGACCGCCGGCCACTGGGGCACGGAGAGGAGTAAGAGATACGCTATTGAGCTGCAACAGACTTGAAATAAGTTTTCAAATCTTCGATCGCCTGAGCTTCCCCGAGGGAATTTTGGCCCATCTTTGCCAGCGTTAGTTCCTCTTGAGTACCCAACTTCCTTGTTTAGACCCTTCGTTATCTTCCACATCATTATTAATCTAGTTTTACCGGTCTATGTTTGAGAAATATTAGGAGTTTGCTATTTTCGACCCATTGGGTGTGTGAATGAACGAACTTCGATCTCAAGAGAATACTTTCGTTAGGCCACAGGTTTTGTATTTGTCTACCATATCTATTATTATTCAGATCATATGACAGCGTTTTGTTGGAGCAAGGAACTCGACATCAACTCACGTACCTGAGGGAACTCGATTGCGGAACCACCTTGCCAGATCTCAGCTTCCGTAGAGGTTTTGCCAGCCACGCGAAATTACTCATCAAGACCACGAAGCGGCACACACACCACTCCTGCACTATTAGGGACTTCGAATGTCACTGACTTTTTTCCTTGCGGAAGAGCATAAACTCCGAAGTGCTCACATTTGCGTGAGATTGTTGTCCTATGAATCCTGGTCAGTGAGGAGGCGCCATGCAGCCGGGTCACTCTGCTTCTCCCTCAATGCGACCACTCGCTTCGCCTCGCAGCGAGACGCTGCTCAGCAGTCGCCGCTAGGGCACTCAAAGACGTAAGCGTCCAGCCTCGCTCAGCGGCAGTTATTTCCGTCATGATTAGTTTCCCAACCATTTAGGTACCCAGTAGTATGTGGAGGTTAATTAATTGAAGCAAAAGCAAGGTTAGCAAAGTAGTGTAATCTGGAAAAAGCTTAACCGCAAAGTGTGTCCTCATCACCAGCGTCCGTCATTTCTTCCTCTTCCACCTCTGGTTCACCCATCCAACGCTGTATAGCGAGATTGTTAGGGGCGTTTGCGGGAGCGTTGGCGGGGGCGTTGGGAGGGGCGTTGGTGATGTAGCATTGGTTTGGGGCGGGAGGTAGCGTAGTAATACTCTTCTCGCTCTTCTTTTCTTCTTTCTTCTTCTCTCTTCTCTATTTTCTTTTCTTCCTTCCTTTTCTCCTTCCTCTCCCTCTCCTCAATCTCTCTCTCTCCCGGTATTAACCAAGCTCATTATGATGATTGGATACTCATCACCTTGGGATAAGTCGACGGTCAGGACGTGATTAAAATATGACTGATTATTCCACTTGGCCTTATCTTACAGCTTCTTAAGCTGTTCACGATAACCAATAATGACCGCGATACTATAGGTAGGCACGCCCGTATTGATCAGTCTCAGTACAAGTGCCTCGATAACTATAACATCTGAATCCCGCTGACTACTGCCACCTGTTGTGACCTCCGTTTCCCCAAACGGTACGTCGAGATAATGTATGAAACGGTTAAGGGAATACTGGCTATTGCCAGCATTCACGTGGTGCGGCATAATCTTGAACAAGTTTTGAAGATAGGTCTGGAGAATATTTATTAAGAAGTACGAGCCAATTGACTTCTTGTAGATACACTTGACGAGATGTGCATAAAGAGCATCGTACATCCGATATTAGATGTCAAGGAAAGCGAAGGGGAACTTCCGGTTCACAAGGTTGTCACGTTGGTGGTGATGAAGAATGAGCTCCTCAATGTGAACCTTTAACCTAGAAGGGGATGTCTCTGGCCTCCTCTATGGGGGTGTAAATGTGGCGGTAATTGTCGCAATTTTCCGTGTCTTTGCAAGGAATACTTCGGTATTGGCGAAATAAGCAGAGAACGACATTGAATAGGTTCGCTGGTATCTTTGAACTTCATAGCCTGTCTGGCTGAGCTGTCCATTACGATAAGAAAGATAGACTTTTGAGTGATGACCTGTTGGTCGTTGCAAATATCATGTTTGGTAAGTTTGAATGATGAAAAAAGGAGGGAAACAGGGATAGCGAATTCTTTATGCTACAAAAAGCAAAATTTAAATCGAAGCTACGCGTAGCTGAGGTTGTATATATATATTAGATTCTGCAAGAGGCCGTTGTATGGATGATTTATCTGATTCCTGTTATCATTGTGCCATCAATTCAACACCTGGTGACACGCTTCGTTGGACTTGCCCTGTAATGGATTGAGGTCAGAGGAAAACTGGGGGCGACATGACTCCACAGAATCGAGTTCCTACACTCTCCATCTAGGGAGCGTGCTCTTCTCTCTGATAGAACACCATCGATTCGGAATGAGAACGAGGTCTTTAATTTGACTGGGTCGACGTTTAGACCCAAGCCTTGAATAAATTGTATTATTGACGCTTCGAACTGGGTTAGAAGGACCTACTTTCACCATAAACTTGGGAATCCAATGAACTTTGCCATTGGAGCGAAGTCTTGTTGACCTGGACCAACAACCATCGGGTTCTTGAGGTCTTGAAACGGAGAGTATCCTTGCCAAACCGGACGCTTCTTCACATATCCAATGACACGTAGGAGCTCTTGTCGATAGAGGGACTCTTAATTTGCAGCAATCTCTCGCTTGTGTGTAATCGTGTGACCATCTCCAGTATCAAGGCAGTATTCGTCGGTCATAGGCAGCAATATATCCACGAACAAGACGTCCATAATGAGCTTAAAATGACGTTATGAGCCCCGTGGTAAGTCTAGTTACCACCGCGATTGTCGAACTTTTGCTCCCCCAAATGCGCCTCCATTGGCTCCCCGCGTTGTAGACCCGAATTTTGCGTGAAACGCTAGGAAAAAAGCCTGTTGGAAGATGACCCTGAACGTTTATCAAGTAGGGGACTACTACAACCCTCATGCTTGACATTACGAAAACTACCACTTCCTCGATGATACTGGGCGATAGTGGCGTAGAGACAAGATAGCAGCGTCTGTTGGAGTGGAGTGTGGTTTGATGGTATGGTTTCCTGGGATGGGTGAGGGTGAGGGGCGGTCTAGATACGAGAACAAGTCAGTAAAAGCTCGCATAGACAATGTGAGGAACGGGAATGAGTTCGACGTACACTAAAGCGCAAGATGAGGTCCCCTTATCCACAGAGAAACAACGAGACACTCATTCCCATAAATCTGAGCTTGCATGTCCAAGTGCCCGTGCAAGCGTGTTATTTAGTCCGAGGACATCTGAATGACTATCCTACTAGTCTCTTTCTAAATCGAGCTTCGATGGGTTCCGTGATGGTTGGAAACAAGAGCGAATCTGCTCCATGAGTAATCTCGCTGAGCAACCTTGCCGGAGGAGATGTGGCACGGCTTAGAAGCAGCGCTTTCTGATTGTTATATCTGTATTCATTTGTGACCAGCCGACGTGCGAAGCTGTGGACAAGAAATGGAGATGGGAGAGGATAGGAATGACGGAATCGGGCTTCTTTTATGATTCCAGCCATAGTGAAGAGTGATGAGAGTCATGCTAAAACCTAGTGTGAATCGCGTTGGAATCTAATCGCACATCTTTCGTACTGTTCCTTCACCAAGCAGCCACGGAAACTTGTGATCACATACCCCTTCACAAAAATGGCATATCACCCTCCCTCATGTATATTAGAACGAAATTCAGATTGTTGTCACCATTAGTGATATTTTTTGAGGCCAGGGATCGAGCCATTTTCTTGTCCAGATCTATCTTCAAAGTCTTGCTCGAAAGATGTCAATGATGAAAAGGATTCTGAGCAACCGAACACCTTGAAGAGGTACATAATGGTGTATGACCTGCACTGCCTTGATTGAAGCGTCTGAGAGGTTGAGGACTAGGTGCAACATACAGATTTCAAGAGTCCTTAGATGAATTAGTAGATGTCCAGTTCCCATGTAGAAAGACTTTAAGGACATTTACCATCGCCGAAGGAAGATATTCAAATTCTACCTAAGCCCATTGTGAAATCAGCTCGAGTATTGAAGGTATGGACAATATTAGATTCCTGATGCTGTACGTGCGTTGAATGTCTATGAAATCTCGATCGGCTTCCGCGGAATGGTTTTGGCATTCGTCGAGTAATGTGGCTCTGAATGAAACCGATGTCGTGGAGATGGCAGGTATCCAACGAACTATGCGTATAGCATGACTCTAGGATCTATTTGTTAGCCTCCTGCAACTTTCAGTCTCAGCATGCCATCATTTAGTTTGCAGGAGCTCTGCCGTGAACATGAAGAGAATGAATAGATGACGATAATTCAAGAGGCAAACGAGTCAAGGTCTGGTGGGATCCCTAAGCAGTGAAGCTCCTATATTAATTTCATTGATACCGCATGCGGTCATTAAGCATTGTCTAGACCCATATGGAATGCTTCATAATACCGAATGACCATTCGTGAAGGATCTAAAGCCTGTTGATAGCAGTTTCGAAACCTGATGAAGAACCGAAATTCATGATCGGCTAACTTAGAACTTGGGACTGGAATCAAGCTGGTACCGCAAATACAACAGCTTCATGCATGACTCTGTCCCGTTCTCTGATAACGACAGACCAAAGGCATCCACCACATGCAGGATTTATTGGACTTCAGCATGGGACCCGCCGTGAGTACTTGAGCTGACTATCGTTTGCCTTCAGAAGCTAAAGCCCTTTGCTTCTCTTTTTCCAAGCTCTCTTGAGCCATTTTGGATTCTACACGCGCCGCATCCTTCTCCTTTCGTGCCATTTTCTTCTTATCCATAAATCGGCGTCGAGATTCGCTATCTTTCGATTTGTTAGGAGGGTTTTTTGGTCTGAGAAGGAAACATATGAGTACATTGCATTTAAAAGGGTTTAGCTCATCACTGACAATCCTTTGGGCGGTCCCTTGGAACGCTCCCTCTTGACAGCATCCTCTCCCGCCTTCAAGTATACATCGCAGAGTTTCTTGAAACAGTCGTTACGGTTTTCACCTTGTTTAAGATGTTCATCAGACCCTATCACTATTGCGTCTGACGAAGAGACATAATAGTGTGTAGCCTTAAGCATCTCAATGACATTGGCCGGAGCATGCAATCGTAACTTTTCGATTGGAGTGGTCATCGTGACTTTCGTCATTCCCCTGTACGAACGGATAATATTAGAGTAGTCTGAGCTGCACCATGCTCGGGCTCACTTATTTGTGTGGGACGATTCGATGAATCGTATATCAGTAATTGCTGAACGAACTGTTTCTTGATTGTGCCTCAGAGACGCGACCCATTCCTCTGCCGCAGATGGCCCACTAGCCTTTGCGCCCTTGGCTTGCTTCCGAGAGGAGAATGAACGCGCCGGTGATAAAGAAGACTCGGTTCCATGGGTGGCCAATAATGCACCAGAAGCCAAAACAGTTTGACGGATCATTGTGGCAAGTGAAAAGATTCAACGACCTTCTTACTCGACTTCTGGCTGAGACCTGAAGCCTAAAACTCCGTAGGATTGAGAAAATGATATGATTCGACCTACCATGTCCTTAAAGATATAGCAGTACTTATAGCAATCAACGATACGAAGTACGTAGGTAACTATTGTGGTTCAGCTCATCTGCCGCCTGACACCTTCTGCCGGCGCAGGGCTGCATGCACGTTAACATTCTTGGGCAACTAGATCGTCTGCAACTGTTCTAGATCATTCACGCATAGAGGTACGAAGAAAGGTCGAGATGGCACGTTAATTGGTCTCCCCAGAGGCCGAAACAAGCCCCTTGCTCTGATCAGCCTTATGAGGCAAGCCGAATGACCGTCAACAAACTCCTTCCTCCTCTAATAGAACGCGTCTCACCATAGACTCGACACAACCTGATCTATGGCTAGCGATGGGATTGGCAGGTTCCATTGGTATCTCTCAAGTGGGTGAGATCATCGCCGAGGGATTAGATGTCCGTGGAGCGGTACGATCGATGATCATTCATGCCCTACCAATCCATGGACCAATATGTCTCGCACAAACAGAGTCACATGTGAGAAGCTCCGATGCAAGGGATGGCGTCAGTTGAGCTGCCTTTCTATAAAGTTGTCATGGCTATCATACAAACGCGAAGCAATGATCTATATGCGAACAGAATGAGTCATACCAACGATGCTACAAGGGGAATAACGGGGAAAGAAAGGGAAAGAACAGGACATAGACAGACAAAGAAACAGACGCAAGGAAAAGCGCCACTCCTCAATCAACCTGACTACCATTGCGGATCGTCCCACCTGCGTCTCCGCTGACCATCACCGACGGTGTTACGCCTCCCCAAGAAGCCTCCGTCATATCTTCCATAAGCAGCCGGTGGCATTCGCCTTTCCCTTTCCATCTGCCTGGAGTTCTCTGCCCTGATTGCCCCGTCAACGAAACGATCCCCTCGAGCATCAAGGTTCTCTCCGTGTACTGTGGGCTGATGGCGAGGTTGGCGAGGTATGTTGGCTTGGCGAAAGCGACCAAGACGTTCTTGCTCTGCCCTCCGGTTTTGTTGCTGGCCGAGTGCCTCTATGTCCGCCTCTTCTTGACGTCTCCTAGCTTCGTCTCCCCTTCGATATCTCTCTTCTTCCTCTTGACGTCTTCTAGCTTCGTCTCTCCTTCGATTTCTCTCTTCTTCCTCTTGACGTCTTCTAGCTTCGTCTCTCCTTCGATTTCTCTCTTGTTCCTCTTCTCCACGTCTCCTAGCGTCGTCTCTCCTTCGGTATCTCTCGTCTTCCTCCCGTTGTTGGCGTCTTCTTGCTCTCTCTACTGACTCAATCGACCTCCTTTCTCTTACTTCAAGACGTCTATTGCGACGTTCGTCTTCTGCTAGACGAACGGCTCGATCATGAGCTTCCCGCTCTAGTCGAGCGACCCTAGCGAGCCTATCCGCATGCTCCTGGCGTTCTCTCTCTCGCGTGGCTCTCTTCTCTTCCTCGTACCTGCTCCTTGGCGAAAGGCTGCGAGTCCTTCGCTGATGGTGACGCGATGCTGTTGGTGGAGAGGGTGACTCTTCACTACTTGATTGGTGGACCACGGCTGTCCGTCTTCTCCTACGTCTTGGAGCACGTTCCATTTCCCGTTCCTGTGGAGGGGGCCTCCGTCCACGAGGGTGATACTCTTGTCTATGAGAACGATGTTCCTGAGGAGGTTCAATCGGAACAATGATTGGCGAGGTTGGCATAGGTGGTGGCGCTGGTGGAGGAGGCTGGTAAACTGGGGGTGTGGGTGCTCTTGGTGGAGGGTGGACCGGTACTGGTTGCCTGTTCTCTGCTCTTCCAGCATTAGGCCGCGGCAGTCTCCTTCTGTTGCGAACGAAGAACCTCTGCGGCTCTGTTTCGTGATGTTTTCTTGGGGAGGTTCGCACACCGATCCCGAATAGGCGATCTATAAAGCCAAGAACTCCTTTCGGTTTGTCTCTGCTCTGCCGATGAGTGCGTGGCCTTTCTGAACATGAAGGTGCAATGATAGGGTGACGCTCCACATAAGCGGCACGTATCTCTTCGTCTGTTGCATCACGTTCATGGGGATATGGCTCGTGCAAAGTATTCGCGCACGGTTGGCTGCGAGTTCCACGTTCGCAGTTCACCAGCCGTTCGCTCGTTTGTCGAGCCCCATCTGGATATATGACATCGTATGTTTGGATCATGCACATCTGACTTCGGAGATCCTTCGACTGGAGGGTCACTTTTTCCTCTTCTTTCGGATATACCAAGAGGATTTTCGCGGCCGAAGATTTACTGGAGACATGAAGCTAGGCTGACATAGCACACGTTCTCAATGCTATGTCCTTGGGATATCTGTGCGACCTGAGTCGGGTTTATGAATGACTTGGGGGTGTAATTATATGGTTTGGAAAGTCCGAGTGGTGTTTCTTCGAGAGAGCCGTGACTTTGGAAGCTCTTAAAGTATTGAATGAAATCGTCGGAATACTGGAGCCTGAAATAAAGGAATCCAGAAGGAGTTGTATCACCATTCGGCTTTATATTCTCGGTAAGGTTGATGGTCAGGGATGAAGAGCACGCGTGATAGAACTAAGCCTAATTGGGAGAGGCTGAGTGTGGCTTATCCAATTGACGAACGGCTGCGCAAATCTAGGAGCGCTAGGAATGAGTTTCACCTGCCTAAAATATTCGCCAGGCTTTTCGTGAACATGGTCAGGCTCCTCGTGTTTGATCATACGACTACACGACTGCTTCAAAGGCCATAGGTCGACTTTCTTCGAAAACATTGGCTGGGAGGGTGCCTGAATCCTCTGAATTGTACAACTAAGCGCCGAGATCGCTTCGGGAAACTGACCCCAGAAAGCTCCCCTAGCGAGCACCAACATTCAGTATTCTACGCCGCAATCGCTGCCTATGACATCCAACACCTGATCATTGGGTATCATGCTACAGAATATGACGTTTCTCAGCGACTACATCTGAGCTTGCGCCATCCATTAGTCCCCGCCGGGCCGAGAATACCATCCTCCAGACGAGAACGGTACTGGTGGTACGACAAATCCAACCACTGCCCAGACTACTCACGCAAGTGATCATGGTCAGGGAACAAAGTGGCTTGCTAAGCATGGTCACGGAACAAAGTGGCTTGCGAAATACACGCGCCTAGAAAATATCACGCATATCGCAATTTCGGGCTACGTCCTGTGCTGTGGTAGCATTGGCGGGCCGTTTGTTCTTTTCAGCCTCAACACTGCTATAATGCGCCATCCCGCTGCCAAAGCTGACAAGAACCACCCGGACAACTTTTGCCGATTCCAGACTCTTCTATACGAGGTACAATCTAGAATCTTGAAACCGTGATATTACTCTCTTCTTCGTGTCACGCAACGAGGTGTTCTAGATGGGAATGCGTTCAGTACTTTTGGCCCCACTGAATTTGCTAGGCAGGCGTAGCAAGGCAAGTCGAATGGTGCCAGCTGACTCAATTGGATCATTCTCGACCCATGCATTAGACGGGCAATTCTATTTCCCTTCTCCTATTGTGGGACTTAGAAAGAAGTCCTTGCATCCACGCGTCGTAGTGGTAGTCTGTGGCAATTCCTGCCTTATTCTGCCTGTGTCGGCGTGCACCGATGCTCGTGCGATCACTGAGAGAGCCGAAGCTGGTGTCAAATTCGGCATAGAATTTCAGCTGAATCCAGGACCCGACAATTTCCGTTCTGCTTGGGAGGCCCTGCCGTAAGCGTTTGGTGTCTTTTAATGGCTAAGCGAGAATTTACCGACTACCGAAGTATTATGGGCGATAGCCTTGCGGGTTTTCTGACAGCTGATTCTAATGCCGAGTTAGGTAGCTGTTGAATATTGTTCTATGCGCCATTTCGCCAGTACAAGACTGATCCGGAAATATGTGCATGGCGCTCTACCAATTGGCCATCCGTTGCTCATGCACTTGATGCCGCAAGATTGAATGCGATCGCAAGCGCCCGACGCTTTCTATCGATATCCGTCGATGTTTTTTAATGAGGCTGATGGGGATTCGGCAAACGAATGGCAGTCTGAAATTGTTTTGACCCCCAAGACATGCATGACACATGAAGGAAAGGCGCGCTGACTGCGCGTCATGCTTTCTCAGGTACTATCGCTTGGTATGCAAGTAAGACAGCCACACGGGCCAAAAAAAACCATTCTGACAAGACTTTGACTTCCATTTCTTTCCGAGGACCTCATGCAATGTGGCGCCTTTTTTCGCCTTTCCCCACTTCCTTTGCTTTTGATCCGGCTGCAGTTATCCCATGATGGTTCCAACGAAATCCTTTAGTATAACATCATGCTAACAACGGGGGCGAAGTACGTGCCACATAGGTATAGTCGCATTTGGAAGAGGGTGTGAAAGGTTGTAAAGAAGGCTTTGCACAGCCACTGATGAGGCTCTCAAAGATCGCCGCAGCCTCCACCGTTTGGCCTTGCCTTAGTTTCGTCCTAACATGGCTTCCGGCTACTCCCCGAACCCTTCAGGTGGGGGTCCCCTGCCGTCATCATGAGGCCCAAGCTCTCATTCGTGATCCTGTGCAAACAATGCACAGAAACACAAGCCACAAGCTACAATAATCCCTCATCATGGTCCTCACAGTCCACCACCTAACCCGCTCCCAATCTGAACGCATCATCTGGCTCTGCGAAGAGCTATCTCTTCCCTACGACCTCAAGATCTACCAACGCTCCCCCCTCCTCGCTTCCCCAGAACTAAAAGCCCTTCACCCTCTCGAGACAGCGCCCATAATCACAGATGGCGACATCACTCTCGCCGAATCAGGCGCCATCGTCGAATACATCCTCACGAAATACGCGCACGGAAAACTACAAATCGCACCCTCAGAGAAAGCCTACCCAGATTATCTATACTGGCTACATTTCGCGAATGGAACGCTACAATTATCCGTCAGCCGATCAATGTACTTCCGGCTCCTGAAATTACCTGCAGATAACCCAATTGAGAAAATGGTGATCGCGAAACGGGAACATGCGTTGAAACTTCTGGATGAGCGATTGGCGGAAAATGAGTGGTTGGCGGGGAAGGAGTTCACTGCGGCGGATATCATGAATGTGGTTTCTTTGACGACGCTTCGGCTCTTTGTTCCTTACAGCTTGGAGTCGTATCCGAATATTTTGAGCTATTTGCAAAGGGTTGGAAGTAGGGAAGGGTATAAAAGGGCCATGAGCAAGGGGGATCCCGGATTTGAGCCTATTTTGGGTGCTGAGGCGCCGAAGCCGATGATGTGAATATAGATGACGCTTGCTGCCTTGTATATATATACTGGCTTGAGCTAGTTGGATGATTATGATGCTGTACATACGGAGGGATGGTCGGCGGAAATGCTTCGAGCAACAGGTGCCAAAAGCGGGTATGGTTGGGTCAGGCCACAAACGTGTATATATGTCACTTCCAGCAAAAAGGCGTCATTTGACTGCTTTTGCCCTTCCACCGGCCTCCACTGTACCTCCAGCCAACTGCCCCGGCGCATCCATCAACCCACTCCTTACGAGCACCTCATCCCTCTCTTGTCCCGGATTCCCAAAAAACACCTCCCCGCTCGCAACGTCCCCATCACTCAACCCTTCCAATCCCTTCAGCACTCCCCTCATATAACTAACAATCTCCGCCACGCCTCTGAAATCCACCCCTTCATCCCCCTTGAAAATATTTCTCCACACGGCGGTCGCAAGCACCGCATCGCCATTTACCAAACCCTCATCATAGCCTGCCAGTAGCCCTCGCCATTGCATATACATATCTTTGAGGTACTTTTGTCGAACGAAGTTTGCTTCAATGTTGTGGATGACGACCATGCGGTCTTCAGCGAGGTAGAAGAAGTGATCAAGGAGATGTTGCTGCCAAGTTGGGGCATGGGCGGGTTGGAAGCAGCGGAGACGGCAATTGAGGAGGTACATGTGAAGGAAGGTTATTTGGGACCAAGTTGCAAAGGTTGGGGTGAGGCCGAGGGCTGTTCGAAGGATTAATAAATCTATTCTTGGAATACGACAGCCAACAGAGTGGAGACGCGTGCTTACTTTCATACCACCATCCCGTACCGACGCCCAGGTCTTCATCATCCTTGGTTTTGGGGACTTCAGCGTTCTTGTCACGGGCTTGGGGGATGGTATAATCTGCCTGGCGAGCACATTCTTTAACTAGCTTTTCGCAGACACCGTAGGCTACGTATGTCTCTGTGGTATTGGTTGCGCGCTTGCGGAGTTCTTTTGCGATAGACCGCGTTGGGGATTCTAGAAAGGCTGCGGTAGCACTCTCTCCCTTCGGAGGACTTTGTGGTGGTATCTTGGCAGCTGGACTGGATTGTTCGGTTTTCTGAAGAGTTTGCGGGGCGATTCTTGAGGTTTTGGGAACTGCCAAATAAGGCCTCGGAGCCGGCTGTTTCTGTTTGATATTGGCCTGAGCAGCAGAGAGGGAATGTCTAGTTGTGTAGGGTCGTGACGGATTTAATATTTTTGGACAGTTTGCTCGTGCTTGGTAAGGGGCTTGAGCCCGTCGAAGCTGGCCTACTTCCTGGCGCAGAGCTTGACGACATGCCGTACAAAGAGCTGATGAGGGCATTGCAGCAGAATCAGTTGTGTCCTTGTGATAAACGCGTTTCGTTGTTCTCAATTGGTGGTAAAATCAAGCCCAGCCACGATAGTCGCCGTCATTGATTCTGTACTGAAAATTTTGTGGAAGGTATGCCGACACATCTTTACGCGCCAAGCTATGCATATCTAGACGTCTTATAAATATCATATACGCTAAATAAGGTAGAGATTCATTCACTGCGAAAGAGCGCGGAAGTAATCTTACGTTGCGCATGAACATAATTCGCTCATTTGGTAACAGCAGATTATCCTATTTTACATTCAATCAATCTCTATTCATTTAAACTTCATTTCTCGATTGTGGCACATTCTTCCACAGCGTCAACAGCGGTGGTGGCGGAACCGGGGGGCGGTGCGGGCGGGTGGCCGCAGAATCATATCAGGTTCGAAAGCCACATACTTGGTACGAGACTCAGAGCGATAAACCCAAGTAATGTACTTCCCCAACCATAACCCAGCGAAGCGAAGAGAGACGGTCCCGCCAGCGGGAGCAGACCAGTAAAAAGCGGCTTTATCAGACTTTGTAAGGCTAAAATCCTCTTCATATTACCACTGAGCGTTGCTGTAAAGAAGAAGTTGACGATGGCTGTTGATGAAGTAACTCCTACGGTAAGTATAGCAATGCCTAGGATGGGTGCAATCCAGTGGAGGTTTTTCTGAGCAGCCCAGCCGAATAAAGTCAAGCCTCCGAAAGTAAGGATGCTGCAAGGAATAAGCTTAAGTATTGAGACTTTGAATGAAGGAGTTGATGTGAAGTCATGTCCCAAGACAGATGATATGAAAAGGCCGAGAGGGAATAAGATAGTAGCACCAACAAACACACTTATGAATGTTAGACCTGTAGAACCTGAAGAGAAGCTGTATTCCCGTAGGTAAAGCCGAGGGAGAGTAGTGAAGATGATATACATATGTCCCGACAGGATTGCCTCGTGGATGGTCAACGTTGCTACAACCGGTTCTCTCCAGAGCAAACGAAAGACCGCAAAAACATCGATGTAGACGGAAGTGAGAGAGCCGAGCTGAGGGTTCAAATAGCTTGCGGGAGAGAGAGTTTCATTTCCCGTTTCTTTGCGAAGACGTAGAATGCGCCGCTTCAGAAGGACATATTCAGATGTCTCTCGCATGAGTAGAAGATTTGCGGTGAAAATAATAATACCCTAACAGGAGTCAGCAATAGATTGAGAGAAGCAGCAGACCATTGTCTTACAACAATAGAGATAATCCAGAAAAGCCAACGCCAGCTTTGGGTTTCGACTAAATAGCCACCAGCAACGGGGCCAATGATCTGTGCACTGAACATATTTGCGACGGCAATAGAGAGCTTGGTACGAGGCCCAGATAAATCCGCAACCGAGAGCACGACGACACTAGATACACAGCCTGCGGCGAACCCCGCAAGGGTTCGGAAAGCTATCAGACTACCGATGTTGGGTGCCCAACCGCAAGACAAATTCAGGAGTGAGAAGATAGCGCTGCTCAACAGAGTTACAATCCGCCGTCCGAAGCGATCAGAAAGGGGACCGACCAGCGAGGCAGCACCAAAATAGCCTAGTGCATAACCGGAGATGACGAAGCTGGCGAACAAATCGCTGGCGCAATTCAAGTCGCTCATTATCTTTAATAAACCTGGCGCAGGCATGAGAGAAGCCAGGCTTCCTACGCAATCCAACAGTATGATAACAGACAAAGTGACCAATTGGTTCTTCATTGGCCAATTACGGGGTCTGCGTGGATCATGATCACCGTCCCAATGTACGGCATTCGATGACGATGCCCCATTGCCCTTTTCAACATCCGGCTGCTGTGTTGAAATCGGAGGGGGAAGGTTGTAGAAGGATGGCGAGCTACTTGTCTTTGGCGTCAAATTGAGTCCAGGCATCTTCTCATCTTCATCGTCAGGAGTCCGCGGGATTATAATAGATATCACATCTTCAGCAGCAGCATCGAGCTCATTGGATTGGTGTTCAGAGCTGCTCCTCCGCATCCGGGAATTATGAATCCGTACAACTGTCTCCATTTCGCTTCCAAAGAGCACCTTGTGGCCAAAAGCGGTTTCAATATTCTCGAAAGTTCTCTGCATAGGTACCATGAAACAAGAACGCCCTGATACCGTAACAGCTATGATGTAACCACATACAAAACTACCACGGACGACCCACGAACCAGAGGCTCCATCAGTGACAGGTGCATCTAGCAGAATCTCCC
The DNA here is from genome assembly GCA_018257855.2 of Cladonia borealis. Classification (NCBI taxonomy): domain Eukaryota; kingdom Fungi; phylum Ascomycota; class Lecanoromycetes; order Lecanorales; family Cladoniaceae; genus Cladonia; species Cladonia borealis. The sequence continues at coordinate 796,700 of JAFEKC020000013.1, forward strand.
GCACGTCCATGAAAGAAGTCCCAGTATGAATTGAACCGGAAGTATGTGTTATGTATCCGTCAAGCGGCCCATTAACGTCACATAGAATCACTGCAGCCCCCGAGTTGAGTTTCGACTCCGGGATGATAGCTTCCAGCAGCTTGGATCCGTTGAGGTTTGGAAGGACAAGTCTGTTGGGAATCGAAAAGAGTGCCCAATCGAATCTCGAAGGTGTGTAACTCACATTGTCTCCTGTCCGCGACGGTCTTCCTTCATACGAGTAGGCAGTACCATACGATAGCTTCCAGTGCGATAGGCAGTCGAACTCCATATCATTAATCCTGGAAGGAAGAGGAGAATAAGGAGCGCCCGCGGGCTCTTTACCCGGGCCCGAATGAGACTCAAAGCTGGCGTCATCTAGACTATCCGTAGAGTCCGTATCCGAGGACTCAATATCACCGCTTAGGTTTGAGTAAGAAGTATTGTGGAATGTATGTGCTGTAGTCATACCATACATGGTGTCTTCTATACATATAATACCTCCAAACGTTGCATAGCATTGTCGTACCAAATTGTCGTGCTCCACATCGAATCTTAACTTAACACCACAACATGTTGATTTCTCATGACGCTCGATTGCTATCCTTTGCAGACGCGAAGGTAGAGGCGGACTTGTGCCTGCCGAGCTCTCGACGGTTGTTGAGCCTGCCAAGCGCAGGCATCGCAAAGGAGTGTATCGAAATATAATTGGGGGGGCGAAGTCTTCCAAATAGTGCAGTTTGAGGTCCTTGAACCGCTTTGCGAGTTTTTTCTTGAATCTTTGCGTACAACAGGTGATTACAATGGTGGGCTTCACAAGTAGCGACTCATCGTTACCAGTTTTGACGCCAGCCATGTATATGTTTGTGTACCAGAGTATGTGGTTCTTCCCTTCTGACATGCCCTTCGTAAGCTTTTGCAAATCTGCGTTAAGCTTCGGCCGGATGTCGTCGTTCCAAACTTTTATTGTATTTCCGGGCAATTTTGCCCTTGGCTCCATGTAGAAGCCATCCCCTAGTTTTATGGCTGAGTCCTTATTGAATTGTATCTTGACACAAATATCGCGTTCTACAACGAGGCCAACTTTGCCCTCGGTAGGTATCTCAGAGGAGGAAGCGGTATCGGGAGTGCAGGTTTGGGATGGATCTAGAGTATCCGTCCCCTTTGTGCTTTGAGAGTCTAGGTTGCTATATTCTACGTCATCCCCGGCGTTCATTCTTTGCGGTACACTTTCCTCGTTTGCCCCAGTTTGCTTGGCTTGCGCTAGAACTGGGGAGGATCTATAGCTCGACGCCGATGCATTGTGTCCCAGCACGGGCTGGTGCGGCCGCGCAGAGCCGTCTTGGCTGTTGTGAAGCAGCAGTGGAGGTAGAAGGTCATTCTGATGACTGTGATCGCTTGGCGTATGGAAAGGTGATGAAGACACAGCGCCATTATGATGAAGAGTATCGTTTGTTGTCGTGGGAACAGTCTTCGGGAGAGTTTCATTGGAACGTTCGGTGTGATCCGCGATAGCCTCTCGGTTAATTTCCGTAGGGGCTTTTAAGGGACTCAAGAAATGTCGGATGCGTGAAACATGGGTCCAAATACGGTGATGAGTGGACAGCGAGTCGATCTTGAAGGTGTTTGAATATGCTGTCTTCTGAGCATCCATAACAGCTGTTGTGGATTGAAATTCCTGGGTTGACGGTAATCTCAATGTGGTTGTAGTGGCCATGGGAAGTATATTACACCCACAACTGCGTCTCCTTGGATTTAAAGTATACTTTATGTCCCTATGTTAAGAAAAGCAGTAGTCTCCCTTGGAGAAATGGGCTGGTGTGTCAGGGCTGATAAGGGAAAATGATTAGTTGGTCAAGCCTAAAATAGTGGGGGGGATGAGGCGTGAGGCTGAAGGTCGTTCTTAAGTTCGATTTACCCATCAGCTGATGAGCGAATCTACTTTTCTCCATCCTCATAACCCATCTCTAGCCCGCCGTTTCTGAATATGGCTGATTTCCCAATCTTTCCATTCCATAACGGTCAGGAGCAACAACCGCTAGGGTGCAAGGTGCAGCATTATATCAAGAATGCATTCTGGCCCCAGTCGAAATCGTCGATAACTGAATATGGCCCATATTTCAAGTATCTTGAATGGGCAATCTCCGTATCCACGTGGCCTGAAGATATATTCGATAGGGATTCTTTTGCCGTTAAGACTTATAGTGACCTTAGCAGAATCGTATCGTGCATGAGGTTGAATAGTGACTGCGACCGGGCTTCGGTGTTAGAGAAGCTGCGAGACGAGTTTCCGAGGCTGAGCGATGACAAGATCTCTCGATCTATGGACCTTACCCTCCGTTTGTGGTTATGCATCTATGCGCGATCTAAGGATCTTCGAGTGGGGGCTAGTCTCGCCAACATGACTGAGATCGAATGGCAAGACAGTACTTCACTCAAGAGGTTGGCGCAGGATTGCTTCCCCGTATACAGCGGCTTGGTCCCCTCTCAGATAGGAAATATCGATCCTGCGTTCACGGTTCAGAACCTCCGGAAATTATGTCGCATTAAGGTGCATTGGACTGGCAATCTCCTAGACCATTTAAGCTACGACAGCTCAACGAAGATACTTCGTCTGTTCCCCCACAAGATTTTCCTTATCAGCCATTGGGAGTCTTGTGAGGTACTGCCCAGAGCTTTTGTATCTGAGACAATACAAACACTTGACTTACTTTTCCCTATTGGTGAAGAAGACACAGCAAAGTACTTAAAGCAGGAGGGTCAGACTTTCTATCGCACATCTTTCCGTAACCCAATTCGAGCCACAGACTTCGGAGAATTCCGCTACTGGGGTAAGAGACTTGAAGAACTTTATGACGTCTTCAACCAACAACCAAAAACCGTCCTGCAAATGTGGTATGATAGGAGGAATCCATTACAATGGTGGACGTTCTGGCTTGCAGCGCTCATCGTCCTATTAACGTTCACTTTCGGCATTATATCGTCCTATACTGGGTTCCAACAAATGGTGATAGCTGAACGAGCCTACAGGCTAAGCATATGGCAGGCTTGTTCCCAGCCAAACCCACCAGCTGAATTTTGCAACACCTGAAAAGCGACCATCGTCAGTTGTAGCTTGTCAAACCTGCTAGCGTACTCTTATGACACATTTTGGTCGGCGGACATCCATCTTTTCTTCAGCTTAAAGCGGTGGTTGAAATCTCGAATCTCCTTACGGCGAAGCGTGATCAATGCTGATAGAAGCATAAGATGGTAGAAAACATCAGGTTCTGCTCCCACAAGTCCGGCTCTAATCTATTGTGAAACTTGACCCTGGGTGATGTCCAAGAAACCCAGCTGCGATCGTTGCCGTCATTGATTTTGCTCTGGAAGATTTATGGAAGGTATGCCGAAACGTTTTCACGCGCCAGGCTTTCCCTGCATCGTTGGAAGCAGAACCGGAAGCAGCCGTAAGACGATAGTTGAGTACGATAGATTGTCTTCATCCTATACTATTCACATCTAGCAGCTAGACGCCTTGTAAATGCTGCACACGCTAAATGAATACACTTTCATGCAACTTTTAAACAACATCCAGCAACTACTTGACCACTAATCGCTCCAAGGACTTATCCACAACTGATAATAGATCATTCAGATTGTTCGGATCTCGCAGCTGTGCCGGGACATCTTGTCCTTTAGAGGCCAACTTCTAATCGGGATCAGTGCAGTTCCTCCCAAATCCATATCAATGAATACTACTCACCTGCCTAACTACTTCGTATTTTTCCTCTTTTGCAACATATTCTCTGATTACTTCGCCTGTGGCGAACTCGACATAGACTCTGGTATCCCTGATTCTGAGAAGCACATTGTCCAGACGCATGAAGAAGCGACAAAGTAATAGTAGCCGCTGTGGCATGACCCGAATCTTGCAAGAGTAGAGCGTTATACCGTTGTCCGCCATTTCATCTTCGTATAGCATGACTTCATCAAAGAAAAGTATCGGATCAGGGCGCTTCAGAAGTTCTAGAGGTATTGGCTTTGTGGACGGCTCGAAGTTTGGTGAAGTAAGTTGCACTGTGCCCTTGTAGTCTGTGCTGTATGACCAGTCGAAGGGTTTGACCACCTCCGTTATACCCTCATGCTTCTTTTCTCTATTCCTTCTCAGCATCTTATGTTTCAACAGATTTCGAGCCCGTCGTACCGGGTGCTCTGCCACTCTTTCGAGTGTGCGACCTGGAGCATAGATCCGCCTGTCTTGTCAACTCTGTCCAGCGCATCGTAAGTATTGAAATTGATTCCCCATCCAGATTTGTGTTCAATGGAGACCATGTTGTCCCCAAAGATCATCTCCGGAGGCGCAATACCCAACTTCGCTGTCATTTGTTCAATTGGCTCAGCCTTCAGTATAGGCAGCTTTCGGGTCGTGATTTTGAACCCATGCTGGGTGATTGAGTTACCAGCATCAGCTGGGGAGGGATATTGGGCATTTGGAGTAGCGCGACCATTCACTGCCATCGTAGGACTTGAGCTCGACATTTTCTTAGTATCATGCGAAATAAACCCTATGATGTAGCAGTGCGAACCAGAGAGTACTGTGAATTGGATATAAGGCTGAGCGCTAAAGCGCCGGTTGCTCCGCGAAACAGCCGATTATTGATTTTCGGGTATCTGCCAACTGCGCGAGCTTAAGTCCAACAGCATCACCAATACTAACATCAGGACGTCGCCATTGCCAGGAATTACGGCATCATCCATCCCCGAGCTCAGCTACCATGGCCATCAGAGCAGTTGAATCACGCTTCGAGCAGATGTCAGTCAATGACGAGAATGAGCCGCCTGTTAATGGAAGCAGCATATACCATAAGTCAAAGGTTGGATCGAGATAAGACCTCTACAGGATCTTCACTGACAAGTCACAGGGCTCGCTGTCTACCGCAATGTCAATATCAGGGCTCGGATCTACCGCTCAGTTGACTTCAAACCCGAATCGCACTAATCTCCTAAAGATCGCACTACAGAACAACAACGAAGCCAACGCAAAGACAGCAACGATTACTACGGTAAACGTCGCCTCTCAGGCTTCTCAATGGCGTGGCCCTAGCCAACCGCCTTCTTCATCACCTACCCACAAAGGCAGCGGCGCCTCATCATCTGGAAAAAGCTCCGATGAGAGCGCAGTGCAACGCCTCTCAAATCCTCCCATGTACGAGCAGCCACAGCCCAAAAACTTCCACCTCGGAATGTTCGAGATCGGAAAGCCTTTAGGGAAGGGCAAGTTCGGGCGGGTATACCTGGCCAAAGAGCGATCAACAGGCTTCGTTTGTGCGCTAAAAGTCCTCCACAAGAGCGAATTGCAACAAGGGAAGGTTGAAAAGCAAGTAAGACGGGAGATTGAGATTCACAAGAATTTGCGCCACCCAAACATCCTTCGTTTCTATGGACACTTTCATGATAGCAAAAGAGTATTCCTTATCCTCGAGTTCGCTGGAAAGGGAGAATTGTACAAGCACTTGCGGAAAGAGAACAGGTTCCCTGAGTGGAAAGCAGCGCAGTATATTGCGCAAATGGCTGCAGCTCTCAAGTATCTTCATAAGAAACACGTCATGCACCGAGACATCAAGCCCGAGAATATTCTGGTTGGTATACATGGGGAGATCAAGATCTCGGATTTCGGATGGAGTGTGCATGCTCCTAACAATCGACGGAACACAATGTGCGGCACCCTGGACTACCTGCCCCCAGAGATGATCAAGCCAGGCAGCCAAGAGAACTTCTACAACGAGAAAGTCGACCTATGGAGTCTGGGCGTTCTGACATACGAATTCTTGGTTGGCGAGGCGCCATTCGAAGATACGCCAGTGATGACTCAAAGAAGGATAGCGAGAGGAGAGATGACGGTGCCGAAATTCGTGAGCCCCGAGGCTAAGGATTTGATTGAAAGGGTAAGTTCCAAGACCTAGGGAAGTGAACGATCAATGCACATGCTGACTGATTTTTTGAAGTTACTTGTACTCGACCCCGAAAAGCGCATTCCCCTCACTGAAGTACAAAAACACCCCTGGATCCTCAAACATTGCGTCAAAGGTGAACGAGCCACGCAACGAAGCTCGGGAGAGAGGGAGACTAAGCCTGCTGTTCCATCAGCTGCTGCGCAGTCGTGAGAGCAACCGCCTTCCACCTATTGATGATAGGTTTTCGTAAGCCGTGACTTTTGTTGCCCAATTATCTTGAGACTTATGAAAATTAAGATCTTAATGTGTAGAGCATGGCGATTGGAGTAGGGGCGTTGTGCATAGGCAGCATTGATCCAGCCAAGTGAGAACGGCATAAGGTATCAAAAATCAAATAACTTCATGAACCCATAATTGAAAATGTACACTCAAAGGCAATCATAACCAACCTGCCATTCCCTTCCCATAAATACCACAACCCACAACCACCCAACCCTTACCCCCTCTGCGGAATTAAAATTCTATCAAAATACCCCCCTAGATCCACCACATCCTCCACCTCCCCAATCCACCCCACATACTGATCCGGCCTAACAACAACCACACACCCTCTCTCCCTATCAACCCCATACCCCTTATACGCCTCCCCATGTCCTTCATGATAGCTCTCATCATCCACAAACACTTTCCCGTAATCATATCCCTCCCTCTCATCCAACGGATGAAAAACATCATGCAATTCCAATAACTCTATCCCTTTTCGTGGGGCGGAATGAATCATTAGTACTTCGATAACGGAATCAATTGGTTTCCCTAAGGGAGTGAAGCGGTGGATGAAAGAATCCGGACCGGATAAATCTTCCCCGAAAGTTTGGATACGCTGGAATTGGTGGGGAGAAGCGATGTTGCCGGCGAAAAGGATGATGCGGAAGCGGCCATCGGATTTCAAGAAATGAGCGAAGGGCCAGGGACGGGCGTCGGCCTGGTTTAATACTTGGAAGCTGGGGAAGCGCATACCCATTTTGATGTTTGTTGCTAGGTCCTGCTTTCCTGTAATTTTTAGGATGGTTGAGTAGGAGGAGGAGGAGCCGTTTGTTTGTTGCGGGCCTACGTCTGTGCCATCGCCTTGGTCAGCTGAGTCGCCGGGTTTAGCTACGAGGATGGAAGCGCCGTAGTCGACTGCGAGGCCGGAGGCGAACATGTTGCCCTTTTCGAAAGCGTCTTTGAATTCGGCCATTGAGATGCCGGCCTCGTCTGCGGCATCCTTGGCTGGCCGGCCGGAAAAGAGGCGCGAGAAGCGGTGGTCGAATGCTATTAAGTCTTGAGCGACGCGGCGGCGTTCGGATTGATAGGTTTTGAGGATGGAGCGTTGAGCGATGCCGTTGATGACGAGGGCGATTTTCCAGCCGAGGTTGTATGAGTCTTGCATAGAGACGTTCATGCCTTGGCCGGCTTTGGGGGAGTGAGTGTGGACTGCGTCGCCGGCGAGGAAGATGCGGTCTGAGGAGGAGAAGTTGTTGCCGACACGTTGGCCGATTTGGTAGGCGGTCCACCAGTCGCAATAAGTGTAGGTTAGTTTGTAGGGAAACATTATTCTTTGAGCGGCTTGAAGGATTATGGAGGGGGTGATTGTTGAGCGGTCGACTTGGCCGCCGTTTTTGGAGACTTCGGTTAGTTGGATGTAGAGTCGAACGAGCTTGTTTTCTCGAGGAATGACCATTACGCTGCCAGATTCTGCACTGTGGATTGCACAGCGCATGCGGATGTCAGGGAAATCTGTGATTGGAATGATGTCGAGTACACCTTGAGCCGGTTAATTTTCTAAATCTGTCTGGTAAGGTGCTCTTAGTCTTACCCCAGATGAAGTCAGTCTGCTCGCCTTCCATCGAAAATCCCAGCTGCCGTCTTGTCCAACTGTGAGCCCCATCACAGCCAATCATGTACTTAGTACGGATGATTTCGGTAGTGCCATTCTTTCCTCTACTTTTACGGATCAGATCATCAGTATCATCTTTTGCTAGACTACTCCGGAATAGGCCGTCAGGGACATTGGTACTATGCTGAAATGGCGTTGCTTCGTCGTCGCTTAGATGTCTGACCTTGACACGAATTGGGAAGGCATCAAGATCCTCAGCCCTGGAGTGATCAATGTCAAGCTGTTCTGGAAGAACGCCCCGCTCAACTTGGATATCCGAATACTCTGCTAATGAATCGAGAAAAAATCTCTCGATGCGTCCCTGATGCAAGACCACCTGTTGGAACCTCGATATGCCCGGTATAGTATCAGGAATTCTATCAGTCCTTCTGATTCTACCAGTCTCGTCGGGATTCTGGACCAATCATCAGCACTCTTCTACTCATATTTCTACCACCACAAACCCAGAGGCAAATTTCAATCCTACGTCACTAATATTAGCGGTGATAAGTCACCCAAAAAATTTACTCTCACATATGATTCGATTCTTGCCAAACCCTGTCTGCAAAGCCGAAACTGTCAAAGATTTCCAGACTTCTGCACTGTAGCCCATCAGCTTGGCCGTTAAAGACCTTGGTGCCCCTTTTGTCGATGATTCTGGCATTAATGCCACATCTTGCTGCCCAGGTAGCAGCCATCAGGCCGGCAGGCCCTGCACCGACAATGAGAAGATCACACATTGAGTCCTGTAATTGAACCATCTTGAGCGTAAGGAAAATACAGTTGACACTATTTCAAGATATATAGAAATCAATTGCAATCGATTGCAAAAAAGAGAAGAAGCGAAATGGAACATCAATCACAATAAACAACCAGCAAAGGTAGCTCAAAGGGTTGATTTCGGAGACATATGCACTCTAAGGGGAACCATCTCAGCCCCGCAAGTCCCTGCGGGGCCCTGGAGGTATGGGTACCTTGGGGTTCTTCTGCCATGATGAGCACCCGAAGTCTGCTGGAGAGGAGGGGTGAGAGGGGCAAGATCCAGAGCATCTAAAAATGCCTTTTCGGCCAATCTTCCCGGCAGGCCGCATTACCGCATTACCGTATTACCGCATGTCCCTGAGCACTGCCAAGCCAAGCGCACCCGCTGACTTTCTGCTACGATAAAATGCAGCACACTAGCCACACTTCCTCGAGACCGTCCTAAGAATTGACCATCAACAACTAACAACGCGCGAGATGATCTTGACTATCTCATGCATGCTTGGCCTTCTCGGCCCTGCTCGGAGAAGAATCATATGATATATGCCAAGTGAAACAACATCCAATAATGGGGCTGAAGCGTCTTGGTCTGCCAAGGGCGGCGCGTCGGGGAGTGCGTTGGCCTGATCAGCAAAATCTCAGGCGTTCCTGCTCTCTGACACGACCCTCATTGGATTAATCAAGAGCAACTGTCCTTCGTTGTTCGTCTCCTCGCTCTCAATTCTTCTGAAGCACTTCCAGTGCAGTCCCCTTCTGCATTGCATGCCTTTCAGTCTCCTCTCGTTCACTGCCTTCTTTGCGTACATTACCGCCAGCAGCTCTTGGCTTAATTAGCCAAGTACACTTCAATTGACACTCAACTGAAACTCCGAATTACTGCTTCGCAACCCAATGTTTGGCAGATTTCGAGGGAAGCAAGGGCCCGGTCCCCAAGGAAACATCCAAGAGCAGGACATCGGTATATCACAGTCAGTCGAGCAAGCGGGAGAAAAGCCTGTGCACCATGGACACCATCCTCACATGCCCGTCTTCAATCACAATGGACACAAGGTTACGAGAGGCATCAAGCCTGATGGGGAGAGTGGTCGGGCGTGGATACACCCATGGCACTTTACAAGAATCTGTTTCAGGTCTACAAGCCATGTGTCCATGGTGGTGAATATCCTCTGGCCTTTCGTGCCTGCAGCCATAGCAATGCACTTTGCACGACCTGATCTAAAATTGTGGAACTTCATCCTCAATTACATTGCAATGGTTCCCACGGCGAACCTCATCGGTTTTGCGGGACAAGAGCTCGCTCGCAAGCTTCCAAAAGTCTTTGGTGAGTAGTATTATATCTGATGTCTTTGGGGGCATGATACCATTCAGAAGGAGCATAGGACTGAGAACAATATAGGTATTATACTTGAGACCTTCCTTGGCGGCCTCGTCGAAATTGTCCTTTTCATGGTCCTCCTCCACAACAGCGTCGATAACAACCTCATTCCCGTCATCCGATCTGCAATTCTGGGCTCCATACTAGCGAATCTGTTACTGTGTCTAGGCTTCTGCTTCTTCGCAGGAGGCTTATTCAGAGAGGAGCAAGAATTCGACGAAGTTGTAAGCGAAGTAGGCCATGGCCTGTTACTCATGGCAGGCTTCGGGCTTCTTATACCCACAGCGTTCTACGCTTCACTCAGCGGATCCTTTGGTGATGATGTCCTTGAGCCGAGGACTCTCCACATCAGCAGGATCACTTCAGTTGTACTTCTCATAGCATTTTTCATGTACGGGCCTCCAACTATACAGAGGTTGAAAAGAATGGCTAATGGGACTCAGTTACGTGTATTTCCAGATGCGAACTCACCATGGGTTGTACGACTCCGTGTTAGAAGCAGATGAGGAACGAGATAACGACCGGCACATAGATCTCAAAAAGGACAAGCTGACGCTCACTGAGTGCGTCGTTGCGCTTGTCATTGCGCTGACCTGTGTATCATTACATGCTGTTTTTCTTGGTAAGTCCTCCAGAAATCTGTCACGATCTGCCTTCACCCAGTTACCAATACCGCATCCCGAAACCTATTACCGCAAGCACTAACCCCCTCCCTCCTCCAGTCGAGGAAATCGAGTACATAGTAACCGAACGCGGCGTCTCCGACGCCTTCATGGGTCTCATCCTCGTTCCCCTCGTCGAAAAAGCCGCCGAGCACCTCACCGCCGTCGACGAAGCCTGGGACAATCAAATGAATTTCGCCCTTGCGCACATCCTCGGCGCCACCATCCAGACCGCCCTTTTCAACTCTTCCCTCGTCGTAATCGTCGGCTGGGGCCTCAATAAAGCTATGGATCTGAATTTCGAGGTGTTTAATATTGTGGTGCTGATTATGACGATTATTGTTGTCGGCAGCTTTTTGAGGGATCAGAAAAGTAATTATATGGAGGGGAGTCTGTGTATTTTGATTTATGTTATTATTGGTAAGTTACGTGATTCATCTTTTTCTTCGTTATTTTCTGATGGGATGGGGAATGCTAATTTCGTGCACAGCAATTGCGAGTTGGTATTACCCCAACCCGCTGTCGGGAACTACGAATACCTCTGAGGGAGGTAATAGTACTGCACAAGCGCGGTAATACCGCACATGTGGATAAGTTGTCATGGATATACCTTCGAAAGTCTTGGATGCATAGCGCTGCAATCAATTGTAGAGTGACGTTGAAAGATATTGTAGCATAGCATAGCGCTTTTACATAATGTACAGCTTTTAATAGAGTTTTCCACTTGGGATATGTGCTAAATTTCCCAATATATCCGTTGAATAGCCTGAGACAGGTAACAGAAGATATAGTAATTTCTCTAATATCACACCATTATAGGGCGCAAGCATCCGCTTCACGCAGGCTCGCCATGAGTCCCCCTTTCAAACCCCGATATCCCACGAAAGCCCAACGAGAGTGCTAGGCTCTCGTGTAGTGGATTCTGTCCAGCCCTGAGGCCGTTCTGCAATATTCTGATAACGACCAGATACCATTCTCCTTGCTCAAGCGCCGGGCGTTCATCGGATAGCCTCTTCGTAGATAAGCAGGACTATGCTTATATTTTCCTCGTAGCGGCAATCTTGAATCGTTCCGCTGTGGATACGCCTCCAACCCGCCTCTCGTGGAGACGGCGTCCGCCAGAAGGAGATGTTCCTTCCACCCAGGGCGACAGTAGTCATTTCAGTGTTTTAAGAGAACCCTCTTCACAAATTCTCCCCAACCCACGCCCACCAACCCTGCACATCCGGCCCCTCAGCCCCAACCACATTCCATCCCACAACACTAACCTGCACATTACTCTCCTCCATCTGCCCAAACGTAAATTTTCCCTCCCCCCCTTCACCAAGCCATTCCCTTTCCTCCCCTGCACCACCCGCAATATCATCCATCCCGATGCCTGAATCTAATAACCCTTTACCCCGAGAATTCCTGACGTTCGTGATTTCGGTTTCCAACGCTGATTTGACTAAGGGTGCGGGCAGCGCGGTGAAGAGATCTAATTTATTTGCTGCGATTAAGACAGGGATATCTGGCGGTGCGCGCGAGGTTTTTGTATTAGCGCGTTTTTGTAATAGCAGGAGTAGATCGTGGAGGTATTCTGCTGTTTGTCGTAGGGCTTCGTTTCCAGCCGCTCCGGTGGTAGAGGTGCTGGTGGAGATGTCGGCGGCATCGACCATGAATATTATACCTTTGAGGTTCTGGGGCTTGATGATGGTGTCGAAGGCGTGGTGGCGGAGTTTGCCATGCCCGGGGGTGTCGGCGAGGAGGAATTTCTTGTGAAATTGCGTTGAGGGATCGGCGGCGGAGCGGTATTGGGAGGAGGCGGCGGGGGTGGTGAGGGGGAGGGAGAGTTCGACTGTTAGGGGGGTTTGGGAGGTGCGTGTTGTGGCTGGTTGACCTCTTTCGAACTTGAGGTTGGGGGTTAGGTATTGTGGGAGAGAAGTGGTAGAGAAGGGAGGGGGCTTACGAGTGTGAGGAGGGAGGTTTTTCCGGAACCGCTGGGGCCGACGAGGAGGAAGGTGGGCAGGGTGGTGGAGGTTGTGGAGCGGTAGATTACGAAGTGGAGGAAGAGGGGGATGGAGAGGACGAGGAGGACACCGATTGTGAGGGCGAGGGGTGTTGGGGCCATTAGAGAGGCGAGCCAGCTGTGAGAGCTGGTCCACGCCATGATCTGGAGATGCAGCTGTTCCTTTCGAACGCGATGGAGGATGTTTGTAAGTACTAGCGCCGCTAGGGCTTAGCCCTGATCAACCACAACTCAAGCCAAGATTAAAGGGGCCCACGCCCACCCCCTAATCACATACACCCCCAACCGTACAACCCCATAGGGCCAATGTCCCCTAGGAAATAAAGATATAAAAAAACCTAGGTCCAAGGACTAAATCTATCGCCCAGGCGATCAACTCTAGGGTAAGTTCAGGGTGCTATACGGTTGGTGGGAGTATACGGTTGGGGGTGAACCCTTCTACGCATTCTTGATCCATGCATTAAAGCGCGTGTCGACTTGATAAAGGCAGGCAACACTTGAGGCATGAGTATAAAGTCTAACGGCTAAGGAAATACTCGAGAATGCATCAATACCCTAACGTTTTTGATAGATTCCAAGCCAGCATGGCGATAATGCATACACTGACTCCTCATAGTCCACCATGATTGACCACCACGCTTGTAGACTTCCAGATGCCGCCGTTCCCGCCGTGTGCTTCCACCCCTCTCAGATGCTCCTGACTGCTGTTCGCGGTGAGGGGCTTGCCATTCGCGGTGGCGCTATAGCTCTGATTATCTGCCCCGCCGTATTCAGTTGTGTAAGAATCTTTCCAACCGGTGCCATGCTCCAGCTCAATCTGGCTTTGACTGGTCTTTCGCACATAACCTCCTCTTACAGATGCGGAGGCCTCTGGAGATGGATTCTTCGGAGGACCACCGCTTTGACCGGTTATTAGGCCGGGAAAGTAGTGGTCGATGAGAGGTTTGAAGGTTGGCAATGAGGCGCACACAACGCCGACATTACATTCAATCGCAGACCAAACGGCGGCGCCGTAGTTGTTATCTGCGATCATATATCAGATGGTATTTTCGAGTAGTTTGAAGGAGAGCTGCTTACAGGAAGGGTCAGGCGTATTTTGCGCTACCTTCAAGGAATTAAGCCGCACCATGCCAGTAATAACCACGAAACCGCCAACGGCAAAGACTAACATAAGCGCAATCTTTTGCCTCCGGGGAACCTGCAGTTGGTATAGCATCCTCATGGGAAGAATGTATATAAACGCATCTTGGAATATGTCCAGCCCGGCGTTTGCGAAGAAGAGAGCGTTGACGTCGATGCAAGATCCATCAATATCTGAGTCCCAAGCTTTGCGAAGAGGAGTGCATTGGAAAATACTGGCGGTTACAGAAGCGATGGCAGTAGCGGTCACGACGGCTATGCAAGCCCAGACGAGCCTTCGAAAAGCCCTTTGCACGCCGATGCGGAGGTAGAGGTTCAGAATTGCTACCTTCGTCACCACTACACAGATGTAATAAATGATTTCGCCAAAGTAGTATAACTTTACTTTACATTAGTATGGAACACGTCTCGTTCAAGGGTCGAGTGTGTCTAACCTCAAGTGACGCACTAAAGTTGGTGTCAGGGGGCAAATCATAAATATGTCGGCCGAGTCCAAATTTGGTTTCTGAGGAGTGGGATTTAGTCAATCTATCTAGTACAGCAGACCAAAAGGGTCCAGGATAAGACTCAAAACAAAAAAATTGACAATATGCGACTATAAAAACTCACGATTCATAGGGTCGAGGTCGAATGCAACGGCGAGTACCCATGCCACCAGGATGCACCAATCATCTGCTCCTAGTCGACCCTTCACAAACCTCCAACGAATCCAGAATCTGGCGCCGACTACAAGTGTAACAAGAATCATCATCGAAGAACATATTCCAATGATATGGGATACCATAGAATCATGGGGTAGGTTTGGATCGGTGGCTGCGGATGCTGGGAAAGTAGACATGACTGAAGACTAGGTGGGCTTCAGATTTGAAGCAGAAAGACTCTACAGAAAAGGTAGACACAGAATATATGGCATTCAGGGTACGTACCTGTTACGTCCTCATCTCAAACCTCATCGAAGCCTCGCAGAGATCCCCGGGGGTACTTCTTTGTGGGGTCCAAGCGCACTGAGTCTGTATCTAACCTGCAAGGTGGCGGCGAGACACACCAGTAGGATCGTCACCCGCATAATCATGTTCATCGCATGCTAGGCTTACGGCACGTATGCCTGCGTCACGTCCTCATTTCAAACCTCCTTGTAGCCTCGGAGATCCCCTGGGGTACTTCTTTGTGACGTCCAAGGTTGTAAGCTGCAAGACGGCGGCGAGACACACCAGTAGGATCGCCATCCGCATAACCATTTTTATTGCGTGGCTAGGCTTACGGCATGTAGGCGTGCATATGGCACCCCGCATACTGCATTACCGTGTTACATTAGACATCTGACATTTGGTATGGCCCAACGGAGGATTACCTATCATGGACTTCAAGTAGGTACTGGAAGGTACTTGCCTAGTCAACCCTCTTAGGGGGACGTAAGAGCCCTCTTTGTACAGTTAAAGTGAGAAGAATCCGTCTTTTGGAGGAAATCAACCACTGCCCTCCTTAGTACAATTTCAAACCGACGCATTTTCGCAAATCAATTACACTCAACACTCTTACACTACCCTTGGGACCGCTACTTCTCTCCAATTCTACCAAGCATGCCACCCCAAGGTCCTATTTTCATCATTGGCTCTGGGCCTATGATAGGTTCCCATGTTGCCCGTCTTTTCGCCGAGCACGGGTTCGAACACCTGGCCCTTTTCTCCCGCTCTACCTCCAATCTATCACGAGATGCCTCTTTCGTCACCTCCGCCGTGCCATCGGCATCTGTTCATACCTACGAGGCCGACGTAACCGACCATGGCGGCCTCAGCGCCGCTCTCGAAAAGGCCGTATCTGAGATTAGCGTTCCTGAGGTTGTACTTTACAATGCTGCCCGTATCAACTTCGGCATGTTCGGGCAATACTCTTCTGAGGACATTGTAGAAGATTTCAAGATACCCAATCTTGGACTATATACAACCGCCAGCAAGCTCCTGCCGCATCTACAGGCATTGGCCAAATCTCACCCGGACGCACATCCTGCCTTATTTGTGACCTCAGGAGCAATCATCCATCAACCCTTTGCGCCTGTCTTCTCCTTGTCAATGGCAAAGGCGGCCCAGGCGAACATGACCAAATTGTTGGCTGAGGAGAACAAGGACATCGTGCATGTGGCGCTGGTAACGGTAAGCGGACAAGTGTCAATGGAGGAAAAAGAGGCCAATCCCCCAAATGTTGCCTCCAAATTTTGGGAATTATACGAGCAGAGAAGGGGCAGCTGGGATTTTGAGATCAAGTGCGGATGGTGATAGGTGATACAGGTTGTTTTGTTTTAGTCGCGCAGAGGGCTACTCATGGAATGGAGAGCTTACATGCGTAGACAATGAGAGGGTTGAAGTCTTTTGTTGAAGCAAGATAGAGAAATCACCATCGCTTGAATATGGCAGGCAGTCTTTTCCTATCAATACGAGCTATCGTAATATTCTGTCTGATTGTTCGAATAAGATTCGAGAGTATTAGCAGGTCCGTACAGGTGAACGAATGGTTGCTTGATCGACCAGAAGGCCAAGAGAAGGCTAGTTCTGGCGTTCTCGAGGCAGTCTCGACACGTTGTGCTCTTGCAACTTCCAGTACTCTTTTCAAAATCCAGCCTGACAATCGGGTCTCCATCTGATAACACCACGTTACGCGTACCCGGAGCCCCCGTGCTATGCTTGCTTCGGATTTGCGCATGCACAATTTGCATTAGTGTCTGGTTCTACATAGCTGGCTGAGTTGGCTTAGCAGCGATCCACCAACACATTCTCATTTCCACACAGTATTCGCATTCTAACGCATTCTGCCTCTATCCTAGCTGCAGAGCGTCATGTATATAGCACCTTCCTCCCATAGATCCTGGATCCTCAGGCTATACAGTTTTTACCATCAGATCTTTGTCTTCCAATACTGTGATAGTTGTTCTCGCCTTGAACGTGCACCGGAGCCCTGGCTTCTGCCATAGCGTATACCCCTTGGTATCCCTTTCCCAATCCAATTCGTTCGTGTTCATCCAATGCAAATCATATTTCCAAAACAACTTCGCCAAAATCATACGCATTTCGAGATATGCAAGGCTATTTGACCATGATACGTTAGCTGTATAAGAAGCGTTCCTTTCCAACTTGCTGAACTAATAAAATTATTGATGATAGAGAGCGTGGACCTACTTTCTTCCTAAACATCCTCTAGGCCCATAGGAAAATGGTAAACTTCTGTCTAATTTATCGCCCTTTTGGCCTTCGGGTGAGGCTCCGATCCAGCGCTCGGGAATGAACTGCGAGGGTTCGTGGAAATTGGCCCGTTCTCGCAGAACAGACCATGGATGAATCGAGACGCGGGACTACAAGTGGACATCAGCGTGAGTAGACTCTGATTGCTTCAGGATAAACCTACACCTTCTGGAATAAATCTTCCCGAAATCTCACACCCGCCCTTTGGGACAATTCGACTTAGATGCGCCGCACCAGCTGGCGGATAAATTCGCAACCCTTCTTCAACGACGGCATTCAAGTACATGCAGCTCAGCAAACTCTTGCTATCGATAGCCTCAATATCCGAAAAAAACACTACGTACTTCATCTTGTAGTTTTCCTAATGCCTGGCGATTGATCCCAAGGTAGTATAATACACCAGATAGGAAAGTAGCAGTGGTGACGGCGCCGGCCATCATGATCACATTATAATGCGAGGCGATTTCTTTGGGAGTTGCGGCCGGTCCTTTAGCATTGAGAATATGGTACATGAAATCTTTGCGTTGGCTTTGGATACTAAGACGCCTGAGAACGAGTGTGTCAGCCCCCTGGGTATGATTAGGGCCGTAAAAGATACGTACGCTGTCGTATGCTCTGTTGCGTACTCCGCATGTCGATAGAGCGTCTTCCTACTATGGGCAGGCGGGAATTGTTCGAGGATGGAGAATAGGCCAGGAATACAGACTACGGCACGCATAACATCGTTCATGAAAGTCGCATTGACAATCACATCGGCCCAGTGGTAACGGTGCTCTCAAGCAATGTTAGACTGATGGCGGGTATTTGATGCAATGGAATAGGCACTGACCTGGCTGGGCTTCCAATCTCAAGTCCCATGAATCGCCAAAGGACATTTCGCCCATAATCTCGAAAGTCACATAGTTGAATTTTTGAACGATATCGATACCCTTTTCGCTACGCTCGCTGTTTATGGTCCCGCCGATAACGTCTAGAAATTCATCAGTACGGCGTTTTAAAACGTCTTCGTTCGCCATTATGTTAGACATGCTAAAAGCGAAGCTAAGCATTCTTCTCATCCGGGCGTGCTCGTTCTTATCGCATTCATTAATGATATTCATGGAATGATCGACCTCTGGGGTGAAGAAACGGGGATCCTTTGCCATAGACGGGACATTTCCTGTGCCGAAACCGTAGACAATCTTTTGGGCAGAATGATCATTGAAGCTTAGATGATTGGGAGCGATGCGAACAATAGAACCTATAATTCTGAATGTGAATGCTGTGCGGGACTGAAATAACTTGGAAACCAACCATATTTCTTATGCCAGTCATGATTCATCCAAGGACCTCTACCACTGAGAAGAGCATAATACCAATATCCATCACCAAATTTTGCCAGCAACGGTCCAGGAAATTTCGCTAGGGGATGAAAGAGACAGAAATATACAAGCCGTCCGATGAGAATTGAGGCACCCTTTGATTTATCAACTAATGAGCTTTAAAAAGGTGAGGACAACGAGATCATCACCAGACAAAAGGATGTATATAGTATGAAGCCCGCGTTCGCAGCGGAGATTAAAGCCATGGTAAAACCAATATTATCGAACCTTGCGAACTAGGACTGTAGTATGGAAACAATACAGAAGCGCTGTGGGTGATGCAAGTGAAAACTGCTTCCGGCCGCACCCTTTTCGATGCTCTCTGAAGTTGAGTCATGATAAGGCCTCCAAGATCCTCTCGGAGAAGATTTATCCTTCCACTTAGCTCCGAGTGCTCATCGAACAGCCTTCAAGTCTTCGCGACACTACCAAAAATTCTAGAGGCTGTGCCATAAAATGTCCACGTTCCGAGCCGGCATCATAGACCGTGGCGTCCCACCGCGCAGCAATGGGTCTTCGTGCCCCTGTTATGTTTCACATAAGCACGATATTATTCACCTAGTCCTGGATTCGATAGATTAGTGTTGTATACGGTAGTGTAAGGCAAAGTAGGCAATACTACTCGCGAGGAACTTCTTTGCTGAAACCAAATGTTCCGGGCTCTTATGCAATCCCAAGGATGACTGTACCACTCGTCGAGAAGTTCCAAGCTCCCATGGCCGTATTGCTTGTTAAACAGCGGGGTTGATCAATGAGCTATGTTGCGATCGTCCAGAGCTGAGAGAGTCCTGGTCCTGACTCGCCTACAACCCAGGATATTGCTTGTCCCAGTGCGAAAAGGTTCTCTGCAGCCTGTAGAGTGTCAAAGCATCTTTGCAACCACAAACTTATCGGCATCCCCGAAGGATCTGGATTGCATAATATTAAATATTCTCCGGCGACCCCTTGCATGTTGGATGTATTTTCATTCCACCAATCTAGTCCCAGTTTGAGGATGGCAAATACCAGTTTCTGGGAATAAATCCGAAACAGTGCCTTGGCACGAGCATTGAGTTTGGTGGATCCTTGAGCTACCTGGGACAAATCATAAACTAGTGACTGCGGCCAGCATAATCGTGCTGAGAAGGAAGAGCAAGGTATGCTGGATGCAACAGATGGCTAGACCAATGCCGGCAGGAATCTCGACCAAGCCGTAGACTGGATGCCTTATGCAGTGACACCCTATCAGCAATGCAAGCCTTGTATCAGCTGGGGCAACGATAAAAATGTTCCGAGCTGGATCATAGCTGCAAGTGAATGCGCTGCACGCACGGATATATATTGCTTTATGGGAACCAATGGAAAATCGAGACAGAAGTGTATATCTATATGCATGTCAGCTCAAGGCATAGGACTGTCGTAATCCCACGCACGCTACCCCGCTCCGAAATTACCCGCTCCATACACCTTCCACTTCTTGCTCGGAGTTTTCTACTTCTGACACAAGGGTGCAGGTTGTGCTTCACAGTCCTAGTTGACATAGCTACTAATTGGAAGGCCTTGTACATGCAAAGGATGGATCAGGTACAAGGTGTTGCAGGTTTGATCGCCTAGCGCTGACATGCCCTCCTGCTTCGGTGAGACGTGATCAGCAACATGCACGAATACAAGCCAGCTGAATGAAGATACTAGAGGACACAAGAGTAAGCCTAGCCTAGAGTTTTTTGGGTCTCACAGCATCCGAATGGCAAATCATACCCCGCAGTTTCACACCAGCTTCACCCTTTCCGCACGCAAGTTCTGCTCAGCGTTCCGGCTATGAAGCTATGAGAGGGTTGTACACCAAAGTCAGTGTTGCTAGCATACTCAATGACAGGTATGTGTACGGCACACACACATTCTTCACCTTGAGCCACCTTGACTACTCCTTCAACGAGGTGGAAAGTAAGCACTAAGCCGAGTGACCTTAACGGGTCCAGCTGATTCATCAAAAAGCTACTGCACTGGCCTTAGATCAGCCAATCCACCTCTGCTCGCCGCTCATCTTTCAACGCCAGTGGAGCACACCTAGGTGTGGTTCGACCAAAATTCTGGCAAAAAAGCATCTTCTCTGTCAACGGAAAGAAGCTATCAAAGGCTTCACGCTTCATACGAAACGAATTTTCCAAATCATATCCATTAAGCAGCGAGCAGAAAGGGAATCAGCATACGGGTCTTAACTCAATGCCTATCGACTTTCACCTTTCACCAGCCGAGGATGGCATCCGCAAAGCAGCCGCCGCTTTCGTCGCTGGTCCACTCAAAGATGCCAGAAAGACTTACATGCAATATCAGCACCATCATGAGAGATTTCAGTCCATGAGGCCCATCTACCATCAAGCCGTTGCAGGGGGTTTACTCGTTGGTCAAATAGCACCTCACCTGGGAGGGGCTGGAGGCACTCTGCTCGAGGCAGCTATCTTAGTCGAGGAGCTGTATAGATTTGAGCCGACTGCATCGCTCACAATTTTCTCAACGGGTCTGGGTCTGACTCCATTGAATTTGACTGCGAAGCCTGAACATAAAGAGTTCCTGGCACCTTTTCTGAGTAAGGAGGGAGAACCGCTAGCGAGTTTCGTATTCTCGGAGCCGGGGGGAGTGGCAAATTATCTGGAAAAAGGCGCCCCGGGATTGAATACAACGGCGACGCTAGAAGGAGATGAGTGGGTACTCAATGGTGAAAAGGTGGGCAGCTTTAATGTGGAGTCCAGCGGAGCCTTGCTTCAATGCGGCTGACGCAAAGCACAGATCTGGGCCACTAATAGCGCCGGCTGGGATTTTGAAGGCGCAGATCTTTCATGCGTCGTCTGTAAGACCACAAGTCCCAGCTCTGACGAGCCCGCCGATGCTATCATGATTCTCCTCGTCACACTTGCTGATATCAAACATAATGCCCCGGGTGCATTCAAAGTCCTCCGTCAGCTCTCAACTGTCGGCCACACTGCCTGCTCTGGCCCGCACATAAGATACACGAACCTCAGAGTGCCCGCAAAGAACATTCTCTGCCCACCCGGCACCGGTGCATCTATCGTTTCAGCAACTTTCGATTGCAGCGCTGTCCTAGTCGGCGCTATGAGTGTCGGTATCATGCGCGCTGCTTTCGATGCCGCCTTAGCTTTTGCTAAAGGTGATAACCGCAGAGGAGCATCAGAATTGCTAACAAGACAGGCGGTAGCAGATTTGCTGAGCGGGATTAAAATGCAGACGGAGGCTTGTAGAACGCTGACTTGGAAGGCGGCACATTGTCTCGAGAATGGACCGGGCGATTATAATGCTAGGCGAGAGTTGGCGCTGGCAGCGAAAGTTTATTGCTCGGATCAGTGTACGAAAGCTGTGACGGATGCCATTAACGCGGTTGGAATGTAGGATATCCTCTCAATATTCCCCTGCATTCCTGGAAATCTGCTGATAGAATATTCTAGAAGCGCATACGACGCGGATATGCCATTTGGGGACTTGATGAACACGGCCATGGTACTGCCTATTTTCGATGGCGGAAACGTCGGAGTCAGGCGTCGACATATGCAAGAACTTATGTTGTCGAAGGATTATGACCCCTGGGCATCGACGTACGGTCCGTCGGAGTAAGCTAGTGTTCACCCTCCAGCGTATGGCCTATAGGGCCGGTCCCCAAAGGGCGTAACAGTCCCCTAAAGCTGGAGCCCGAGGAGACAAAATTAGGGGGGAAGAAACCTATTCCAGGGACTAACCCTATCGCCCAGGCGACCAAATCCAGGGGCAGTTCCAGGGTGGTTTGTGTCAGCCCTTCTGGGCTATGCGCTGAGGTTAAGGGCCGGGCCGGAAGATCGTTAGTCAATATAAAAATATCGTACATTTTTTTCTGCCCTTCATTCTTCAAGTGACTTTTTAGGAGAGACTTGTCTATATTTCTAAGCACGACTAAAGCAAGAGGTCTTTAAAACAGAAGATCTACCAGGAAGTCCAATCATCAGTATCAGCATCACATACGAAGAGTTGGCGCGGAGCAGGTTTCCTATGGATCTCAATCTGTCTGCGAGGATGATCCGTTTGGTAGTAAAGCAGAGTGTATTCACATTACTTGATAGAGCCGATTACCCAATCGACTTGCCGATCTCATTCAATATTCACTGGAAACCCTTGACAGCTGTTTCTGCCCACGGGTAAAGTATCAAACCACCGAACTTAGAGGCCGCGGATAACAGTGGGCATTCGCTACCAGAGGCAGTCCTCTAATAGCTGCACATCACCATATGCCGATGCCTTCTTCTATGTGAGGTGCAGATGTATGCTGCTAATTGCATCTTTATGCATTATCGGCGATCCCTTGCTTGATAAGGTGGAGGTGGATAACAGACAAGGTAGGTTACAAGCGCTCGACGCGACCCCTGCACGTGGAAGCAAAGGGGTTTTAGTCTTACTGCACTCCACCCACTTGGTGAGACATCATTCAGAGACACCAGAGAAGCTTGGCGGAATGTTTAGCGGTTCTCCCGATATCCCCAAAGTTTGATAGGCTTTGCGGTTATCTCGTTGACGGAATTAACGATTTGGCTAAGACTCGCATAAGTGGCGCTTGTGTGGCAGTCACTGCTTTATCGCAGTAGTACACCAGCAAGATAAGAGATCTGCTTTGTTATGTGAAGTACCTCTTGGCTTAAGAAGCGGATTGTTCCAACAAAAATGCTTTTCGAATATATACTCGCCTTCTGATCACCATCTTCAACTCTCCACTATACGTTCCTCAACAGGCCTCTTTCAAATGATAGCAATTGGCATCGACCCAGCCTTATGAAACGTGGAAGCACTTACTTACTTCAGCCTGATACTACGAAATCACGGCTTCCCTACCGGAATAGGAAGCCTCTCTTGGAAACCTTCCTGGTCTCCCACCGCCACCTGGTATCAGGCCCAATTCTGTCGATCTATACTCACGGGTTTGGCTTGCAGTGTTCATGATATCAACTACGCTTACAGTGACCACTCCGTCCGTTTTCATTCGGACGTACACAAAGTATGCTATCAATAAACTCGGCCTCAGGTAGGGTGACTGAACAAAACCTCTCCCCGGTTTAAAAAGACACATCAGCCGAAGCAAGTATTCTAGATTTATCAATCTGAGCATGCGTAGGTACTTCTTCATGATCTGCTTGGAAGCTGATGGTTCCGATGTCTTTAGATAGGCTTGACTACGCATACAGGCGTGGCTATCAACAAAAGTATAATGAGGCGTATGTCCATCAATGAAACGTCCCCGCGCTATAAGTATTCCATTTCAGTCGAGTCTTCACTGGAAGCACAGTATTACTAGCCTCGCAATAGATCCTCAATTCATTAGAGATTCTCTACCGCCCAGTAGTGCTTCTGACTAAGCTCTCGATCCTGCGGCAATTAACGCAAGCTAAGTAAGGCTGAGTACCTTACCTACTTAGTCCAAGCCTCCCTCCTCCCCTCCCCACCATTCGTCCCAGCGCGCTGACTAAGTCACCTCAGCCTACCTTCCATTCATCCCAGCTGAACGCCTGTATATCTGACTCCCCCTTCGCAACAAATCCCCTTCCTCTCTCCATATCTCCCCTCAGCTCTAAACCCCACCCCATCACCCCTTCACAAAACCTCAATACCCATCTCCCTCACTCCTCAAAAGACACATACATTCAATTCATCATCCACCAGAACACACCAACACCAAATATCCACCACATCCTCGTAGCCCTACCTATCACCTCCATTCCATCACCAACTTCCCCCCACCCCTTCTTTCCTATATAAAAATCCATCCACGACCCCACCCATCATGCCCCGGCCCATAAACAAATTCGGCCTCGTACCTCTCCCCCCTCTCTTCCCCCTCCCCTTCCCCTCCTCTAACACACCAACAACAGGAAATCCTCCACCCCCTCCCCCCGCACACCGACTCCCCCTCCACTCTCGTCGACATAATTTTCGTCCACGGCCTCGGCGGCACCAGTCAGAGTACATGGACGAAAGATGGGGTTTTCTGGCCTAGGGACCTGCTGGGGCAGGAATTTCCAAAGGCGAGGATCATGACTGTGAGTGAGTTTTTTTTTGATTTAAGTGGGGTTTGATGAATTTTTTTATTATGTTTTATGGATGTGAATGGGGGGGTGGTTGGGTTTTATTGTTATGAGTCTCTATATCTATTTACTGGAGCTACGAGTTTTATGATTTTTGTTCTGTTTTGTTTTGTTTTTGTTTTTGTTTTTTCTACGATGAGGAGGCTTATGAATGCCCATTGATCAATTTACTACTGGAGATACGATGTTGATTTATTTACCAGTGGGGATACGATTCACACATCATGAAATTCTTCAGTCCGCAAAGTGAAGGCAATATACAAGATCATGCCAAAACGCTCAATCAAGACCTAATCAATGAGCGGAATGAGAAATATCAAGCCGTCCGGCCCATCATCTTCTTCGCGCATAGCCTTGGAGGTCTGGTTGTGAAGAATGTGAGTAAAAAAATTGCTCTTCAATTTCCCATCCATAACATCTCCGAAATCCTACCCTATAAAAGTGAGTTCTTGAGATTCTGACATATAAGTCAGGCTCTGTTTCTTTCTTATCTACAAGGCGTTAAAGAAACCCACTCAAACAGCAACAACATGCGCATCGCAACGATCAAGTGGTTTACCAAAGGTATCTTGTTCGCCGGAACACCCCATCATGGCTCCGTGAAAGCGAACTGGGCTGCTACTGCGAAATCACTAGCGTGGTTCGTACAGAACGATCAGTCGAATCATCTGGTGAATGCGCTCAAGCACGGCTCCGATACGCTCGATACGCTGCAGGAGCATTTCAAGAATATATTGGAAAGCTTTGCTGTATATACTCTCCTTGAGGAGGTTGGGTACCCATCAATTGGAAAGGTGAGCATGAGCTTCAAGAGGGTGCTTTGGCTAGAGACTGATAGCAATCCAGATAGTAGAGAAAGACTCCGCTCGCATCGGCTGGCATGAAGTCGAGATCTCAATCCATGCAAATCACAGAGAAATGGTGAAGTTTGCTCACCCCCAAGACCCCAACTATAAGAGAATTAAGGGCGCATTCAAAGATATCGTCAGAGATTGGATCGAGGCTCCCGAGCAAGGTCAGAATAGCTGGGCTAGGATGGTAAATTGGAACCGGTCTTTCATTGGAGCACTGGATACCTCTTTCAAGGGTGGCGAGACGTCGCGACAAAATCTACTTACCTTCGACCAACAAGAGCCCTTCGGCTTTGGCCGAGTGCAGACGTTGGCTCCTGATGAGCCAGCTCAACGGATTGCTGCGCGACACTCGAGCGAGCGATTAATGCTGAGTCCCGAGTCCTATGGAGGATCTGTTGAGCGTAATCGAGGGTCTCCTACCACTCTGGGAAACGTCGGACCAGGGTCCGACCGCTCCTCGCAGTCAAGCGGCCGACTCCTTTGGGAAACTCAGAAGCCACTTCCCACCAGCGACGCTCATTTCTGTAAGTAGGTCCAAAGAGAGCAGATTTATAAACATTACTAACATAATTATCAATATCAGTACAACTAATGGAGCAAGGCAAGCAATTCGCGCAAACAACAGACCATAACTTCGCAAAGAACCTAGCAATAGCCGGTCAATACTTCACAAAAGCCCAAAGCTCACTCTCACCAAGCTCAGACCCTGCAGCGTTTGTGTTGGTGCTGTATCAGCTGATGCACGTTGAATTCCAGAAAGGTTTCCAAAAGGGTATGTCGCCCGAGGAGAAGATATCCCATCTTCAAAAGGCCGAACAGTATGGATGGGATGCGGCTGGATATGCGCGACAGTCCTCCAACGCCGGAGACTCGGCCCAGGTGAAGCTGTATATTGCAATTATTAAGGGCAGGAAAGCCGAAATCCACGCAAGGTTAGGGGTCAGTCCCCAGGAAATACGAAATCAAAAAGACGATGCGTTATCGGGAATATCCATGGCCATGGAAGAACTGCAGCAGGTTGGTCGTGGCTTGGAGAATATTGAGTGGTCCAAGACCTGGAGACAGCGCCTAGAAATAGCGCCCAACTCGTTAGAGTTACACTCCACCAGCATCCCATCTCTTCCTGAGCTCGGACCATCATAATAATCAATTCAAAATTCATTGCTGTGGTCCTTTCGGTACGAAGGTGTACCCAGGATTCACGTCTGGTGCATGGTGAGGAGGCATTGACCCGAACTCGGTTCCCGGTGAAGCTACCGGCTGCCCACCATGTTGAACCGAGATCTGGGGAAGGGCGCCAAGTGCTGAATGTGAGGTTGGATACGAGTGGACTTCGGAGGAGACGTCTGGAGGTCGAACCTGCGAGACCATGCTCTGAGGACCGCCAAGCTGCGAAGCCGAATCCTCCGGACCCAGTTCGTCCATGGTTGGGGGAAAAAGAGGAGCGTTCGAGGGAGCGTTCGAGGGCATGGTAAAGTTTGAAGGCCGGTGACTGAGAGGAGGACTTCCTTGCTGGACAGTCGCCATACCGGTCGGTTGTGGAGTTGTGTCGTGGGTGAGCTGCGGTGGTGGTGCTGGTGGCGGGTTTCGTCCCTTTTTGTAGCGATATAGTAGGATCATGCCAAGTGCTAGGACAATAAAGAATATCCCCCCAACAACGATCCCAGCTATAGCACCACCAGAAAGGCCACTCTTGGTACTGGTCGCTGGCACTGCATTTGGCGTTGCTATGGCCCCGCCGCGAGCTGGCGTGCTTGTTGTAGTCGGGCCAAGCAACGCTGATGTGGATGTGCTCTCGCTGGATGATGGGCTGAGAGTAACAAACGAGACCTCGAAGTTTGGAGCGATGCTCCCAGCAGAGCTAGCGGACGCACTAGCGCTGAGAGGTAAACCCACACCAGAGAGAGCGGCGTTCAAGTTCCACTGGTCGAACACAGAGAGAGTCTCAGGCGCTGATCCGCAATTCTCCCATTCGGTGACGAGACCATCTAGGGTTGAATAGCTGAAGACCTTGGTCACACAGTACTCTAGGCCCACTGAGGTGCTACAATAACGTCAGTGACAGCATCGAAGACGTCCTGCTTATGGTGTACCATTTATTGACCGCTGTATTATCCAGGCAAGCTACATCACACAAGGCTGCCACAGCGGTTGAGTCCAAACAGGTCGTCGCATGGGGACAATATGTCGGAAAAGAAGCAGACTCGCAACAGAACATCGCATTTTGCGCTGTGTTGTGGGCACAAACGTATCCCAGAGAGCACTGTTCAGGCGAGGCTATGTAAGGAGTGAGTCAGTAAAGAATTTGAATTGACAGTGGATTTGGAGGTTTACCGGGATTCTCGTTGTCCCAGCCGCATGTTTCAGCTGTCAGTTGTCTTTGAAAGAGTCGTCGGGCTAAATCGCGCGGGTGGGGAGGAGCTGTGGGTTGCGGCGAGGCCAAAGGGATCTTGGCTAACGCAATTTCGGTATGCGCCATCTGAGGAGCAACACAGTCTTTGGTAGGGTTTGCGATTCGAAAGCAGTCAATTCAGAACGCGAAAAGGCAGGTTCGGCGGTGACGGTTCTCGATGGAGTGAAAAGACCTCGATTCCCTGGCGTTCCATCGACAGCTTATGAACTCAGCAATTTTCAGCCTCACTCTTGCCGGGGTCGCTCCCTCGGCCATCGTATCCTTCGGACGAACCGGGCGTGGGTCTAGGCATGTTCCATTGGCATTCAATAAGGCTGAGGAACGCCAGCGATGTTTTCCTCGAGAGACCCCGGCATGCGTAAAGCGAGTGGCTTTGGCTTGCACCAATGAGAGAAGCAAGATGTAATGGTGGTGTAAGCCAACGCTTGACAAGCCTAAGGTGCTGAACAACGTGTGGGAGGCGCTGGTCGAAGGCAAGGGACGGGTTTTTCGTATAAACAATACAGATTCCTTGGAGTGTTGCTGGAACATGTCATTATTCGAGCAAGAGTTCATGGGATTTATTTCTTGCAAGCATTGACCGTGGGTGAGCAGGAAAGCCAGAAGAGACCCCACTAAGGCCCCGTATTCAGTGGCAGCCTTAGTGGTAAATCCTTATCTCAATTGAGCAGACACCTTGACAAATCCATGCGCACTCAGCCCGTGGCTTGCTGAAGCCATGCATTCATTTGTTGCAGGGATATGCAGTAAGATTTGTGCTGGCATCTCGCGCTGAAGCCCGCATTGGCGCGCCTTGGGTCGCACCGTTACCCCTATGTAACGTGCAAGGGCCTTGTAAGGATCATGGTGGGGGCTTTTTTTCTGAGGAAGGATCAGCCGCTGAGGTGGTCTCGACCCCCGCCATGCCCAAGAACGGCAAGCACTAGAAGTAAACACAATGTGACAGTCGCGTCCCGCAAAAAGAAAATCGATATCGCGTGTGCCATTGATACAATTGTGTAGGTAATGACCAATGGGAACTTGTTCTGAAACAAAGCGCTAACAACGCAGTCCGACTCACAGTGCGACTTATTGCCATGAATGGCGTTTCCTCCTGTTTCGATTGCGCTTATAACTTCGGTGGTAAGAGGGGCTAAATGTTCACCTTGGTGGTACTCCATAATATCACAAGCGCGGCGCTGTCAAGGCTCTGCAAAGTATTCATCTGATCCTCAACTACCCCGCTGATTCCTGGATCGCTACCGTTGGCCGGTCTTCAAATCTCCATATAGTCTTTCATGTGAGGAAAGTCGAGTCGTCTATATATGCATTTCCATGAACAATGGCGGTACTACTGTCGTATCCTCTGTCCGTCAGCTTTTTTGAGGCTGAAGCCTGCAACTCTACGTCACGGCCAAGGCTTTATTGGGAGCACGAGCTGGACGAAAGATCTAGAGGCTGCAACTGTACAAGGGTAGTGACCTGCCTGAGTCAGTAAGACAAGGAAAAATGAAGCACTAGTAAGATTATTAAGACGGATTGATCAAGGGGATAAGAGCAGTTGCAAACACAATCCATGTGTAGTACTTGCTTGCATTAGGGATGACATCTAAACATTACGCTGCTGGATTGATTTTCCAGGACTTCTGACCCGTTTCAACGCCGCGTTGCGTACGCTTTAAGAATCCTGTGTATATGGTATCCTGAAAACACGCTATGCATCCTTGTGAACAAATCATTGGTCGTATATTAATAGCTCCCTAAAAGCCACAGCTATTCCACTGCTCGTCAAGCATGGATCATCTGCTGCACCTTGGGGTAAACCCTGACCATCCTGTCATAGAACTCCGGATGATCCCTCATCAAAACGTCCGGATCCCATGCAGCAGCAACAAATATTGTGTCGACGCCGCTTCCGATTGGCGTCATGAATATCTGGCAGACTTGCAATCCGATCAAGAATGAGAAAGCCATAACGACGGGCGTAAAAGTACCTCCGTCATTGTATCCTGGTTTTGTGAATTGCAGGTAGAGATAGGCCAGGAAAGCGCAGAGGTACGCTACAAAAGTACTGCCCATTGTGAGTACCGGACCGATCAAACAATCATTGACAAGGGCGTCTATGCCCCTATTCTTCATCATCGTCCACGTATCCTTAGCTGCTGGGATGTATGCTTTACCATACAAGGCAATATGGGAGAACGCGTAACGGTTGATGAATCTGTTTTCGACAATTAGCGATCATCTCATAGCGAAGCAATTCCCTTTCAAGTCTTACTGAACAGCCCAATCAATAAGCCCAATAATGCAGCCGAGAACACAGAAAGCGATAGAGGCCGCCATGTTGCCACCCTGAGCTTCCTGTTGTTGTGCAACACTAACCGCTTGGCGGACCATATTAATGAGTGCGACCACCAGCGATCCAAAACTGATACTGCCAAATGAGTACGTCAGAGCTCGTCTTGCCGCACCACGAGTAGCACCCGAAGGCATGCCTCCAGGTTTGCCGGCACAAAAGAACCAGGACCCATAGACACCCGCGACAATAGAGTGCATGGTGTTCTTCAACCATTCCGTAATCCAGTACCCAGCGAATGTAACGAAAACAATCAGCCCAATAACCTTAGCAGAAGAACAACCACCAGCACCGCTACTACCACTCCCAGCAGTGCAAGCAGGATTAGTCCCACCTCCACTAGGCTCATACTTGACATAGATAGCCACAAGCGTCAAAGAGAACCAAGCACCAAAAGCCACGGACGAAATGCCTCCGATAGCGCTGACGAGGAATACATGTCCAAACGATTTCGCCACATCCATAGTCTGCTGAAGCATGACCACACTGAATGGGATGCGCGGAATCCAGGTCACGAAACAGATTATAGCCCATATGCTAAACACAGCAAAGACCACCGCGGCCGAATAGTAATGCTCCACAAAGTAATAGATCGCAGTCCCAATGCCGAACACAATATGTAGTATTCCCGTTATCCAGATGAATTGCTTCGTAAAAAGCCTGGCGAGGGTAAAATAAGCCCAAGAAAGAACCAAGGCGACGCAGAGGACGAAGACGAAGAGGACGACGGTATTGGTGTTTAAAGAGAATGTATTGCCTGCACCATAGATGCCGCCTCCACTGAATGATTTGTTCGAAGAGTAGCCTTCAAGGGAAATGCCAGAAACAGCAGCGAAGCCAAGGAAGGTGAGTATGAGCTGTGCAACGGTCAGTCACTGCGCCCCATAGATGATTGCAAATTGGACACACGAGTATGCCAGCCCACAAGTCATTGAACTTGGGTTTATCAAGTTTGAATGCCTGATCGAAGGTCTGCTTCCCTCCTGGGCCCATTGGAGGCGCGCCTGTGTTCTGGAAGTCTTGGCCGTAATTGGGAGGAGGTTGCTGGTATTTGGGCTCGTAGCCATTGCCTGCAGCTGCTTGAGGAGGGTATTGCATCTGTTGCTGAGGAGGCGGCGCATATTGCATTTCGTTTGGGTTGCCGGCTCCTTCGTTGTAGTAGCTGTCTGCGGCTCCACCATGGGTTGCCATCTTAGGATGGCGAAAGGAACACGAGATTCAGGAAGGCCGGCGAGATGAGTAGATGCTGTGTTAAGGGAAATGTTCAATTGAAAGCTGCCAATCAATAAGACTGCCTGAAGCAATACGTGAACGATTGTCAGCACTTCTGCGCGTGTAGTTTACATGGAAATGAGGTCGGTTAATTTCGATCTTGAATTCAAGATATTTACAGTTTACTAGCGGGACTCGTTCTAGAATCTTTTCGTCATCCCTGTACGTAGTAGAAGTAGTGATCTGGCCCCCAAAACGCCTCCCGCTTTAAGTCTAGGTAATGCTCCCTTAATCCGCCCCCTCGCCACCCTCTAGGATGGATGCCTGTGGCTTCGAGAACTACCTTAATCAAGGTACTGTACTCAAAAGACTGAACTGCACCTACTGGCTGTTATCCTATTCCAATTCAGTATGCATTATCATGGACATATCCTCTGACCAATTCAGTAGGCATTATAGACAAATATGCTATGGTAACTTCAATCATTAGCATGCCATTAACCTTGATGCTGTTCACATTCAAAGTGTGCGCTTTGCAACGCCCCTGTCGTTTGCAAGCTAGGTATAGCAAAACTTCTTTAAGTTGCCCAATAATCATGCATATCGCTATGCAAAATGCTATGGTATCCTTCATTCCACCCTAATTCATATCATCAATCATTCGTAACGCCATATTACCACCCCATGGCCATTATTACTCATCCGGCCTGTGTATCCCACTGAGCCATTCCGAGCATACCTTGTCCTTTTTATTGTCCACAACTCCGCATACGGCCATGGTAGCCTTGCGCGTCCGTGGAGCAACATCAAGAGCGGTTCGGCCTTAATCATACAGAAGGTTTAGCATCCAGACGATCAACCAATATCATAGTGATCATCAAGGCCATTGGAAAGCTGATCCGGCGGGTTAGGTACGTCCCATACGCGTCCTTGCGACGGTTGGTTCGCCCACTGTTCGCGAGACTGTGACTGGTCATGGTGAATGTTATTTGGTGGGATGTTGCCTTGTTTGCAGTTGTTGTAGCTGGAATAATGAGCCGGCCCATGCCCATTCTGCAAGGTCGTCTGACCGTAAGGAACGACCTGACTTTCGTTGTTGTATGTGTTACTACTATTACCATTCGCCTGATATTGATCTGAATAACCATTGGCATGTTCACGGTTTCGACTTTGCTTAGAGTAGTCGTCAAAGTTATATCGTGGGATCTCCGGGCCCGCATTAGAATTGGGATCCCATATAGGCAAACCACTGGGGGGCTGCGAGTCACCAGTTGGTGTTCCCCGTGCATACTGTTCAAGGGAGCCATTGATGCCGGTGAGAGACCATGCGAAGACAGCGACTTCCCTGATCGAGTTCATGAAGTCCTCCGTTGCAGGGCCCCTGGTCGCAGCTGCATTGACTGGCGCGGCCATCGGATGGC
Organism: Cladonia borealis; assembly: GCA_018257855.2. NCBI lineage: Eukaryota > Fungi > Ascomycota > Lecanoromycetes > Lecanorales > Cladoniaceae > Cladonia > Cladonia borealis. Next base: position 829,440 of record JAFEKC020000013.1, read on the forward strand.
CTGGACCGCCAAGATGTGGCTGAAGATACGGTATTGGATTCTGCTGCCACTGATCTCCCATACGTGGTAAGATAGGATCGCTAGCCCAGGGCGAAGCGAAGATACCATTGGCGTAAGGATGCATTGGCCCAGCCGCGGCAGGGCCAGAGATTTGAGGAATGTAAGGCTTAGCCCGGCGGAGGATGACAACGAGGCCATCAGATGTGCACGAGACGACTGCCTCAAGCTCGATTCGTGAAGCGTTCATTGACCAAGACCCACCAGAGACTTGGGAATCTTCTGGCGTGGAAATAGATGATGTTCGTGACGGGTGACCCGCTGGTTGGTCAAAGATGACATCGTTGTGGTTTCGACCGTCAGTGCTGTTGCCGGATGATGATCGAGAGTTTGAATCGAGATGTTCGTTCTGCATATAGGTCTGATCACGTTCGACAGAAGACCTCATAGAATTTGATGAGTCGCTAGCAATAGCGTTCTCCATCCCGTCATGATCATTGGTTTCGGACAGGTGTACCCCACCAGCCTCATCCTCATCACCACTGCTGTGAGCGTCGCTCATGCGCTCATCCTGGATTGACCTGTCATTCTGCCGGGGATCTCGGAACCAAAAGCGGAGGTAAGCAATGGAATCATTAGCTTTTGCGCTTTCCAAACACTTAACCGCTTCGCCCAGGCAATTCTCTTGAATGCAATAGTAAAAACTCTTTCCAGTAAGTTCATTGGCAGGAATTCCAAGTATGTCGGCCAAACTGTTCGTAGCATACATTATGGTCAATGTCCGCGAAAAACGGTTAAGAAAGAGAGCCGCTCTAGGTTCGTGGTTGAGATTGCGTGAAGGCTTTGAGAATTTCTGAGATATGTATGAAAGCATATGATATCGTGGATCTCGTGGCGAAGATGAAAACAATCGGCGAATGATGGGAGCTTCTTTGGCGCGTTCTGTCCGAGGTTAGACGCTGTACAGGTGTATGCTGTGGGACCATAAGAGAGTCTCGCATCACTCACTTTCGCTCCTCAGCCCTCGGCGATACACACTTGTACATCCAACAAGCACATCGTGTACAATGGTGAATACACATTCACATCCTACCCATCGTCCATCTCTGTTTTTTATTTGGCAATAGTTGAGCACAGCGGCCTTGTCCAATTGAACACCTCGTCCATGTATAGCCCTAGCAAAGGGAATTTCATCCGGGTGGAAATATTCCCAGCATGATTTTCCGATAACCTCCTGCGGCGTGTATCCTAGAATATCCTCCACAGACGATGAGACGTACAGTATTCGGGCGTCAAGGGAAAGGTCTGGAAATTGTCAATTAGCAGAGAAAGTATGACGAAATGGTGTAAGTACTCGCCATGTATTGTGATGAACGTAGTTTCCATGGTGCACTACTAAGGGTCAAGGCGGACTGACTTCGGGGATCGAACCTCCAGGGCTTGAAAGCTTTACATTTGAAAATGGAACCTGGTGGTAGATGGTAGGTGAAAACAAGACCCAACAAAGCTCCGAGGATGCCTTGGAGAAACGCGTGGTGGAGCCCAAGGGCTCTGTTTCAACGGGGAAGGGTATCCGGACGCAACAATAGGCTAGTCGTAAGCAAGGTATACCAGCCAAAGCACGTATTTGCGTCTGAGGCAATCTCGCCGCTGCAAGAAGGCGAGGTGCATCCAATGGTAGCCCTTCGGAATATTTCTCCCCGTCGCTCTAATCGTTCCAATTACCTCTCTCTGCTGCGCCGTTTGAGCCGGTCAAAGGAAAGTGGCTGGGGGGAATGTGAGGTCGGTAGGATCCTTTTGGAAATCTTGAAGGACTGAGGCCCAGACAATCAGCAGGCGACTGAGACAAGGTAACCGACACCGAAACGTACGACAACTGTCTTTCCCCACAATCAACGTTCTGTCTCACTTCAACTACTTCCAGCGATTTTCCCAAGACTGTGCTTCGCCACTTTGTGATATTGCCTTATGCACCACGTGAAGTATGGAATCGAGGGCTCCAGAACGGAATTGGCGGGTCGAATTTGAGGAGAAAGGGAGGAATGTGCGAAATGAGCAATCAATTCATGAAGTTTTTGACCAGTCAGTCACCTAGGGGATACTCCGGTAAGGTTACGTGCTGGGTGGCGTTTTAGTCGGTATGGTATCGTGTGTTGGATGTGCTAGACAGGGAAGAAGGATGGGCCTAGCGAGGCTGTGACCAGAAATCCATAGGCAGAGAGAATACATATATAGCTTGACGAATGATGTCGTGGTAGGTGTGTGTGCAGAGAGTTTAGCTGGGATGAGGAAGGGGTAGGATAGTGGTGAGCGGTCTCAAAAGTACGGCAGATTTTGTAGACGACAACGGCTTTTACGCTTTGGGGGTGGTTGATTCGCAGATGATTCGCAGATCATGCACGAGCCAAGCCCCAAATTTCTTCTACTACGTATCTTAGCCGCAAGGAACAGTACTAGAACTAGGTACCTAAGGTAGGCAGTCTACATCATTTGCGCCTACACTCCATTGTTTTCAGTGTATACTGTATACCCCAGTATGTACGGAGTATTTGTATTTGGAATACGTTATCTGCACGAACATGGCCCTGCGTGTAGCTGCTTAACGATGTACGATATACGACTACCAAGCCTGAGGTACCGTGATTGACAGCCAAGCGGTGAGACAATTATGTGCAACTGCAATTAGGTGCTGCATCTGAGGTGTCATTAGTCGTTTATCGATTTATCGTAGTGATAATTTGTGATGATTCTACTGGTTAACGAAGAGGCTGAAGGCTATGAGCTTCCAGACTCTGTCGCAAACGAGTCCGAAAGACAAGGGAGAGAAACGAGAGTCAGGAAATCGAAGCACGCTGACTGGCTCTCTATTTTCCTCTGACGTACTATGCCTGCAGCAGGGCTACAGTAGCATGAGCCCATGATCCGGGAAGATGATGCCGGCTCAGTGCCATCGACGATTCGCACCAAATCCTCTGTCCTGAGAACATCTGAGAACATCTGAGAACATCTCCTCGTACATCCTCGGTCGACTTGACCTTTCCAACTTGCTCACGACGCGACTGTGTCTTTCTGTATTCAGCAACTCCCTTGCGCGCATACTGAGCTCCCTCACATGGCGTACACATATGATCCAGGAACCGGACCCTTGTCCGTTCGAACACGATGAGCGCCATGGGTACGGGGTACAGGTACAGGGTACAGGTACAGGTACAGGGTACTGTCCTTGACTTAAGCCTACCTTAGCTACAGGACCATGGTCGTAGTTTACCCGCTACGGACCTGGCCCTGGCCAAGCCACTAAACAACGTCTCCGCCACGGCGACAGTCTGTAGACGAGCCACGTCAGAAATGCGTGCGCCAGATATGTCCAGTCTATGCATCTATTATTACTTCAGCCCCTGGAGAGGTTAGAAGTACTGCCGTAGCGAAAAGTTATCTTCACATCCCCTTCCGCGCTGTCTGTATCAATTTTCCGATACAGCTCTTCCTTACTGTGGCGTGCTGGGAACTACCCCTGCTATTGCTTACCCAACCGTTACTCTACTACTTTTTCTACACAGAGGTTTTCCACCGCCGTGATCTCCTTCCGGGCATTTCCTGGATTCGTGCAGTCCATTCAATACGTACGGTGGAACTCTGAAAAGCTATTGGTAGGATTTCTGTCCACTAGATTGTCGTCACTAGTCCCTGCACTGAGTAATCAATTCGAATCTCCGTTCCTATTGCCCAAGGCTCCCCTTCAGATAACACCTTCCACCGTAAACGGGATGCATTTCTTCCTAGCGCACCCCGAAAGTTTAGAGAAGAGTCAGAGTCCGAGAGGTAAGCCGAGCTGAACAATTGAAACGGTCACCGTCGGTTATTGCTCAGGCATCACTGCAGCGATAAGGTAGCATGAATGGAGGGCGCAATATGTCAAACCATCCTCTAGAGAAGTCGATTGACATGGTGTAGGATTCGCTGTTGAGACCGTCTAACGCCAATGGAACCCTACTTTATTGACACAGCGATACTCGGAGTAGTGAATCATGCTGATGTCGTCCGATGCAACTTTTTTTAGGCGGTACGTATCATTCTCCGCTAGGCAGATTCTGCTGTCTTCACAGTCTCACGATGCATGAGGGTATGCACCATCTGATAATTGGACTTTATCAATCAACAACCCCCTTTTTGTCCGCCCAACTAGGTACTACGGATTTGCAGACAGCCTCATATTGTAGGAAGACGCCGTCACCCCTCTCCACGCCGTCCGTGGTCCAGAACATGGTCCAATTCGTCCCAGGCATTTTCCAGGTGCCCCTGGCTCGTTCGAAATACCATTTATTGACTGGATTATCCATGCGACTACGCCAACATACTCCATTAGGGAAGCAATCACGTACCATAGCCTTGAAAAGAATGTCTGCAACGCCACCTGCGCCTTGAGATCGCTTGAGAACGGCAAATTTATCGAGATAGGGAACCATATGATTGGGATCCTCGGCAGAGAGTCCTGGTGGGGTTTCCCAGGTCAAGATAGCACCGCCTTCATATTCCCCTGCTATGATTACCCCAGCGATACGGTCTCTGATCCGTGAGAGGTAGTGAGCGACGTCAAGTTTGCGGTTGAAAGAGTCCTCGATAAGGTAGATCAAACGGGGAAGGTCAATGCGTGGATCCGAGAGGTCAATAGATGGATGGGAAGGTGATGGAGGAGTCCAAGCCTGGTCCAGTGGGTCGGGGACGATGCCAACGGGCATGCCCCGCTTGAAGAACGTGGCTGGTGATAAAGGAACCACGGGGAACGAGGTTGCCGCTACTGGGTTTGGCGAGCGGTGCGATGGTAGAGAAGAAGAGAATACCGGCTTATCTGTAAGTAGATTGTGGATAAGAGGGTTTCGTTGTCTACGAGTTTGGACCCTAGGTCCCTCACTTGCGAGCGATGGACGGCTTTGGGAGTTAGCCACAGCCTCAGGTGTCGTTAGAAAAGCTGAAGAGGACGGTGGCAAAAGCGCGAGCGTGTCTCTAAGTAGCTCTAAGTTCTTGACGTGGAAGGCCGTATCCGAACGAGTAGGATCAGCCCACTCAACTGTTCGCTCAGCTCCTGATGACTCCTGAGCCTTGATGGCTTGCGAAGGTGTAGCCTCCAAATCCCTCTGAATGACCTCGAACTCTTGTTCAAGGTTGATGAATACGTGAGCTTCTTGCATCCTATCTGTCGCAGGTATGCCTCCAAGAGGATCCAGAATGATGATTCTGTCAATCGATACCTGCTTCTGCAATGTAATGATTCTCTCGGCCACTTCTTGCGGGTCGCCCTTAGCTAGTGCATCGCTCTGGAGGCCAGCAAATTCGCGAGTCAGCGCCAAGACAACATCGTCAGCGACCACGGGTACCATTTTCTGAACATCCATATCAAAGCCGACAGGTACAATTACTGGAATCATGCCTCTTCGTAGTGGCGCTAGCAGCTGGTCTCGTTGTATAATCCGTATCCTATCCAGTATTTTCAAGGACTCGGAAACTTGATCACCGATGGACGAAATCCCTATAGCGCTATCGATCCTCCGCGCGCCTGGGCCAACATACGAGTTGATTGTATCGACGATACGATCTGCTTGCCCAATCGCTAATTTAGACCCGTTGTTTCGTCCTCGTCCATTGTCAGGGTCGACAACAACAACACAGCTTAGTCCTAGCCGCGCCAATTGTAATAGGGTGTGGCCAACCCCTTGCAAAATCCGGTCATCAACCGACTGAGGCGCTCTAATCTTGATAAGGGCGACATGGAGCGGTTCAGTCGTATCGTCCATAAAACGCGGCTGAGCTGGGGTATGAGAGAAGACCGGCTTTTCTTCGACTGCTCTGATTGGAAGATATAGATTTCCTAGATTAACACCCACATCTGTCTTCGCGCTTTTTATCGGCATCTGTAAGATACTTTTGTGAGAGGAGGCTTTTTGAGGTCCAAAGCGTGAAAGGTACGCTTTTGCCTCGCGCTTAGTGGCAGTAGAGCCAAGTACATCGAGGAATAGGTCCTAAGAACGAGGTCAATCGGGTCGTGGGGTCTCATGACTGAATTGACTCAGTACCTGACTGATGGTGTCTCCATGCTTACGCTTACTTGCTTCTTCTGTTAGGCCTGAGGTATAGTTGGCCTGAGCAGCTTCCAGTTGACTGGGGCTTTGTTGTGGACCGGATCTCGTGGTCAGTTGACGGGGCGATGGGAGAGCTCGAATCGAAGGATGTCGCAGCGTGATCTGTGAGATGTAATTAGATATTCGCATCCTAATTGCGGTTGTGGAGCTCAATTGTATCGTGAAGGGCAGGGAAGAAGCAGAAGCTGACTTTACGGCAGGATGATCTGCTGCCTTTTTGTAAGCACCTAGCACAAGTTTTCATGTCTCATCCTCACTAGGAGGACCTGAAGCAAGGCAATTGCGTAAATTGTGCATGGGGTTGGACAGAGAAAATGTCTGGTGTGAAGACCGAGTGGGGTATGCGATCTGTGCGTCAAAAGTGAGTCTAAGCCGTTGACGTGTGCGTGTGGCAGAGGGGAAAAAGAGGTACATATTCTGTGGATGCGCTAAGAGATTTCTAGCCGAGCCGCTGAGGGCTTAGGGCTTCAGCCCTTTGCCCTTGGCTCTTCATAGGAGGTGTTAGCTCTCTAAGGACCTACATTTATCGACCGTATTGAGGTCTACTGACGTAGGTAGGTACAGCCATTGAAAGCTCCGGGGCATCTGTAAAGGCTTGAGTCTCCATGAAACCTTCTCAAAGACAGCATGCGAACTGCCGAATGCATACCCAGCGTGGACCCGGAGATAACGGTTCTTCAATACGTCATGTTTAAACATTTCAATCGTCCTCCAATCTGAAATTAATTTGCATCTGCTTTTGTTTGTGGATTTATACTGTCTCATCTGAAAATTCATTCCCTTCTTCTACCGTCACATACCTACTCTATTATTTGCAAAGATGGCACCTCAATTAGTATGGATTGGCTTAGGCAACATGGGCCGCGTACAAGCATGCATTTCCAAGAATCATCATCTCTCACTAATCTTTAGGTAGGGCATGTGCAAAAACCTAGTTGAGAAGGGTGATCTTGATAAGCCCCTAATCATCTTTAACCGCACACAAAAGCGAGCCACCGACCTCAATGCGAAGCTGCCCTCAGGGAAATCAGTCGTCGCCTCAAGCCTGGAGGAGGCTGTATCTAAAGGGGATATTATTTTTACATGCCTAGGCGATGATGCAGCAATCAGAGATACGATTGCTACAGCTGTCAAGGGCATCGTCAAGGGCAAGCTATTTGTTGACTGTTCTACTGTGCATCCGGACACTACAAACATGTTAGCCAAGAGCATCCAGGCTCGAGGAGCTGAGATGGTGGCATGTCCTGGTATGAGTTCGAGTTGGTATGTCGAAGTTGGATAACTCATTGATGCAGTCTTACAGTCTTTGGTGCCCCCGCAATGGCTGAGAGTGGCCAACTTGTTTGTGTTCTTGCTGGTCCTGCAAATGCTGTTAAGGCCGTGATACCGTACTGCAAGGGCGTAATGGGACGAGCCAATATCGATTACAGCGATCAACCGCAAGGAAAGGCTACTTTACTTAAGATCATCGGTAATACTTTCGTTCTAAATATGGTGGAGACATTATCGGAAGGTCACACGCTGGCGGAGAAAAGTGGTTTAGGGAACGACAACTTGCATCAATTCATCGAGACTATGTTCCCAGGCCCATACACGGCCTATTCGGGGAGGCTAATGGGTGGAGACTATTACAAGCGTGACGAGGTGAGTTAATGCCTCAGGGTTTTCAGGAGGATGAGCAGTAAATACTGACAATTTCATCCAGCCACTTTTCGCTGTGGATCTAGCCCGGAAAGATGCTAGACATGCTATGAACCTTGCAGAAGCATCCGGCACCAGAATGAAAGACGTAGAGGTTGCGGATAGCCATCTCGCTGCAGTGCAAAAGCACATGGGCCCGAGAGGTGACATTGCTGGCATCTATGGAGCTGTACGGCAAGAAGCGGGACTCAAATTCGAGAATTAGAGCAGCAATGTTAGAATAAATCTTACCACCTAGAGCATCACTATAAACAATTGTCAAGTTATGTAGCTCTGTCGTCCCGGACTCCCCTTATCCATACATTCTACAGGGAGACTTATATCCCATTATAAACGCCTTCTATTAAATACTTTGTCATCAAAGAATAAGTCACATGTTGAGCCTCGAAATTGGGCCTAATGCAGTTAGCGTGAGAGTCGCCACACAAAATGATATCAAATGCGAAATTTCGCTGCTCTTCATCAACACAGAGAACCCTACAACGGTACACGACATATTAGAGGTTCAACCAGGGCCACAGTATCTCGAGATTTCAGTGACAGTACTGACGAATACCCACGAAATGTCAAAGCTAGCCAAGTATGCTCCCCCAAGCCCTGCCCGCACCCCAAGTCTACATGACAACCACAGCTAACCACCCCCCCCTCCCAGCCGCCCCGACTGGGCCGACGACGATGAATTCGACGGTGCGCCCCCTCCCTGCCTCCCCTCAAACTCACCCTAATCCCCACAGACCCCAACACCCTCCCCCCCCAAACCATAACCACCAACAAAGACGGCACCAAAACAATAACCACCTACCGCTTCGACGACACCACCTCCAAACGCATCAAAACCACGCGTCGCATAAAAACAACCACCACAACCACAACCGTAAACCCCCGCGTCGCCGCCCGCCGCACATGGCCGAAATTCGGTCTCGAAAAAAATCACCCTCCGGGACCTAGCTTTGATACCACTTCCGTAGGCGAGAATATCATATTCAGACCGAGCGTGACGTGGAAGAAAGATGGGAAGGAGGGCGAGAAGAAAGATGCAGCCGGGATCGGGGGGACGGATAAGGAGAAACTAAAGAATATGAAAGTGAAATGTAGGATCTGTGATGGAGAGCATTTTACAGCCCGGTGCCCGTTTAAGGATACGATGGCGCCGATGGGGGAGGAGGGAGGTGCGGGAGGGGGAGGAGGGGGGCAGGGGGATGGGAGTGAGGATGGGGCGGGGGGGGTGAAGGAGGGGGGGTTGGGGAGTGGAGGGGGGGGATATGTGCCGCCGCATTTGAGGAAGGGGGCGGCGGGAGCGGGGGAGAGGATGGGGGGGAAGTATGAGAGGGATGATTTGGCGACGTTGAGGGTTACGAATGTGGGTTTTATTTTTGTTATCTGCGCGGATGGGTTGTGTGGGGTGGTTTTTTGCTGACAGAATGTGTGTGGATAGGTGTCTGAGTTCGCGGAGGAGAATGATCTGAGAGAGATCTTTGAGAGGTTTGGGAGGGTTACGAGGGTTTTTCTGGCTAAGGATAGGGAGACGGGGAGGGCGAAAGGGTTTGCGTTCATTAGCTTCCAGGAGCGGGCGGATGCTGCGAAGGCGTGTGAGAAGATTGACGGATGTAAGTGCTTTCCAAAAACTTATTTTCTGGTTACTGTTCACATTGCTAATATTTGTAGATGGCTATGGTCACTTGATTCTGCGTGTCGAGTTTGCAAAGCGCGCTACTTAGATAGATATAACGAATTGCATGTCCTCACTCCATAGCATGAGCGTCTTGCATCCCAATTGTACCCAATTTCATCCTCACACGTGTACGTCCTGATCATTTCTGCGTCTCATGAAACGTGCTTCATGCGCCTCAACTGACTCCTAGTGTCTCCACTTGCACAGCTACCCAATTGTAAGTCTGCGTATCTTAGAAGGATGGAGCCCTTACTCGCAAGCATGCAGCGCGAGGCACCTCTCAACCCGAAATTGTGTAGGCCAGAGCTCGACATGTGCCCCAAATCATTGATATTCTTCCTGTCGCTGAGCCAGCCAACCCGACCATTAACAACAGAATCCCTCAACATCACAATAGCGTGAGCTCGGATGTTGGCGCGCATAACGTCGACGGAAAGTTAAGCAGGCATATCATAAGGATGTTGATTTCCAATAGTAATGCGAACCGAGAAGCCTCATCATCAGTCCACATAAGTCTGAGGCAGGAGATAAGAGGAGGACAATTGTCATCGCCGTCACAAGACAGAGGCCAAAAGTTAAAGGAGCCAGAGGCTTTAGCCCGGCCACGAAGGACCAAATCAATCGTAAGTATATAATCATGAGCGTGAAGCGAATCGCTCTGTGTGGGGAGGGTTCCGGATGGTTAGAAGCGCGGTCGAAGGAGAGTGGAATCTTGTCGATCGAAAAGGAGAGTCTATTTTCGTATGGCAATGCGTAAGAAGGGTCATGCTTTGGCTGATCGTTATTCGATCTTACCGGTAATGGACCGAGAATGAGCTGGAGATACATTGTCTAGGTGGTCCAGAAAGCTAACGCTGAGACGGATGTCTTTCGAGTCAGCGCAAATTGTGAGCAGCTCAGTCAAGCTGAAAAGTGCTGCTCTTAGCTTAGCCATGAGCCAGCATGCAGGCAATCCGTGGCAACTCAAAGTAGATCAACCATTGCGGCAAAGGTATTTAATATAGTCGCTTCCCCTGTCCGGTCGCATGCGAAAACGTTTTTCCCTTTCCAAAAACCCTACAAGCTATTTAGTATGTGATCAGGCCAGACAATCAGGGAGTATGCATTTCAGCTTAGCCATGAACGGTGGATTCGAGCCAGCATCCTGACGAATAGAGTATTGCTATGAGTAACCATGCAGGCTATCCGTTTCGACTCGAACCAAATCAACCATTGCGTCAAAGGTATTCGATAATGTCGCTTCCTCAGTCCGGGCACATGCGACAAGCGGTTCGGTCTGAGATCAAGTCAGACAATCAGAAGGGATTTATTTCATCTTACCTCGGAACCCTGGATTTGGGCCAGCATCCTAACGAACAGCGTAATAGCAGCAATCCTGCCCGAAGTAGGAAGGGGATGCGCAACAGGTCACAAGTCGTTCCTCTTGGGTCAAGGTCTTTTTCAAGCTGAAAAGTGCTGCTGTCAGCTTAGCCATGAGCAACCATGCAGGCTATCCGTTTCAACTCAAAGTAGATCAACCCTTGCTTCATGAATCTCATATTGTCGTGTCCTCTGTCTAGATGCATGCAAATAAGTCTTTTCCTTTCAAAAAGAGCAGGCGGTTCGGTAGGGTTTCCGGTCGGACACTTAGCAAGGATTTATTTCGTTTTAGCAAAGAACCCTGGATTCGAGCCGGCATCTTAACCACTAACGTATTAGCAGCAATCCTGTCAGAAGTAGGAAGGGAATGCAGAACGGGTCGCAAGCCGTTTCTCTTGGGCCAATCGGTGGTATTCAAGCGATTTTCTCGGGTAACAAATGGGCTTACAGCCCGGTCATGAAGTGAAGAGTCGGGATTCAAGCCATGCCTTTGGCCATGCACGGCCTTCAATGCGTTTTCTTCGTATCGGTGTTTGGTCTCGACTAGCTCTCCCGACGTGCAAGTGAGTGCTGCACAGGGTCCATTGGAGCCATGAAAGCCTTTTCGAGCCAGATACTGTAAGGAAGGAGATCGAGTGCAGCTATTTTGATGAGACTAAAGGCTCAGTGTCAGGATATTGTGAGGACAAGAGACGAAGACGCGTGGTGCATGGCTATCGAAGAGTCAGAATCTGATCTGGAATTAGAGCATGATGATTAGTGTCTCTGAGTTAATATGGAGGAGAAGATGGTGATGATGGTGACGTTCGCTGGAATCGGAAAGCTCCAGGCTCTGCCGTAATATTGATGTGAATATGGTGTTCTAGCAATGCATGTGGCTGCATGAGCCGATAATCAATGAGAAGATGCAAGGATAGGTCTGGGTGAAGCTGGGGGTACAAGGTACGCCATGGAGGGCGGAAACAGAGAAACTGTGGGGCCTCCTTCTGAACGACTATTTTGAGGCTCTGCTTCAGAGCGGTCTCATTTCACGCCGACTCACTCCAAGAGAACAGGGCTTAGACGGTAAATGGCGGCAAATCAAGCCCGGGGGGGGCAAGAGAATTGGGTTTGGAGAATACCTAGACGGAAGGGGGGGAGGGGTAAAGGGGAAGCCCAGCTGACTATTTGCGTCCTCCGCCTCCGGCGCCCTGACAAGGTTTCAGGAGGACTTCCATGTAATATATCGTGAGAGTGCTATTGGCCACTGCAAGGGAAAGGTGCGGTTGCTGAAGGATCTTCTATCATAGTCGATACATGGAAGCTGCATGGACACGTCGTATTCAGTTCTCTGCAGAGTGGCGCAATGAAACGCAGCTCGCATCGGACCAGGGAGCAGCCATCGAACATCGCTGCCAGGATGGAGTTGCAGGTCCCATGCTGTGAGGCAGTTTGGGGCCCTCAACGAATGAGAGCAGCTATCTTTGAGAGTGGATCCATCAGTATGGCATCAGTATGGCGGTGACAGCAAACGTTGGCAGTCATCACCCCCTCATCTACGCCCAACTAGTGTGAGAACTGAGTGCAACGTCTGCTCGCTCTAGTATGAGACCGGTTTCGCCCCGCTAGTAACAAAGACCATGGTCTAGGGCTTCTATCGACGAAATTTCGCCGGGACGATAGGGATCATCGCTCTGTATCATGTGCTATGTGGGGCGATGCGAAGTGTTGTCCCCAGGGAGAGCATGTACCAGTCTTTTCGTGCATTTTCAAGCACAAGACATATGATATACGGCCAGCACGGCCAGCACGTGGGTGACGAAGCGCGGACTACATAGTAAATTGTACTCAATACGCACTGCCACGTACTTTTGGTAGGAGGCGAAGCCGTGCAATAGGCGCCAGTAATTAGGGATGGAGGACCCGCATTAGGGTTCGTTTGAAATGTGTCGGAAGGTAGATGAACACCTGGTCCTGTCCGGGTCGAAGGGTGACCCTTAGAGCTCGACGATTGGTTGCACGCGAACCGCGATTCCGTCGGAGCTATTATTGGCTGTTGGCGCCTCTTCACCGCTGGAATAAGTGAAGAGATGTTGTTGACGCACGGAAAGACGTCCAAAAACAGGGATGATCATCTATGCATAAAGCTGCTAGAAGGACCGATCTAACCCAATCGGGGTGATCAAAGTTGCGCTAGTGGCAAGGCTTCACAATCCATCCGAAAAGAATCGCATTCACTCCTCCCTAGGTCGAAACGCTTTGGAAACATTGCCATATAATGTTACACCAGAACAAGCCGACTTTACCATGCGCAAGTTGATCAGCCAGAAACTGATATGCGGGGGATGGCCGTGATACACAAAGGGACAGTAAACAAATCATGCGCCCCCCAATCGTTTCGCCGATAGCAACGGAAGAACTTGAAGATTACAGCAAAGCAGCCAATCCGTGTGCCGCCGACACGGATCTTAACTGAGCCCTAATCTTGGCGCGACATCGGCCAGCAAATGCTGCAAATCTCTTGGACGGTTCCACACTCACCGTCTGTCCACGGCCAGCGCTCAAGCCTCACCATTACATGTACCCCAGACCAAATACAGCAGAGCATATGCAGGGCCCCGTCGGAAAGGGCGAAGTCTCAACTGATCACTCTATGAGCCTTGCTGATCCTACTCATAGCCCAAACCCGTGATAGCATCTCCGCGCTCTGGTAGGTCAGACCCTAGGAATAGCCGAAACTTGTGCTGTCTGATAACCTATTCTCGTCCTCCCCGAGCGTAATCGGGCGCCCTCCAATGGAATGGTTACAACATAGCAAAATCGCATGAGCTCATAGCTGAGGAACTGCAGACTAGTTCATTAGCATCATCTAGCGCTCCTCCTCAATACGATAAAGAGCAGTCCCACTTCCCGCGTCCTATCCTTCTTCTTCATATTTCTTTCACTCACAGTCAGCACCTGCAGGTATCCACCACAACTTTCATACAGTCCAACAAGCTTTCAAGACATCATTGATTCAGAAAGCCTTAACCTTAGTCAATATATTGGCTGCCTATTACATATCTCAACGCCGGCTTCGCTCTTCTATCAGCGACATTCCATGCCTACATCGGGCACTTGATATCAATACTTACTAACAACCCCTCCATTCATCTTTCCTATCTGGACAACCTTCTTACCTACGATCCGCTACTCAACCAGCTTCACCAATCTCCCTCCCCACATCGCGCATACCTTCGGTAGCATCCCGTCCCTACTTTGCATTGTCAAGGCTGGCCAAGGAGCTGCCCTGCCTATTGACTTAGGCATTGAAACTTGTTATTAGATTGACGGTAGGTCCCTCCTCACTACCTGTCTGAACCTGAAGTAGTAATTCAAATTAGATCAACGATTGTCAATCGCAACTGAATTACTACTTACAACATCGTTCCTGTTCTCCAAAACTATCTTGCCAAGTGATCCTCACTGCTAGCAAGATCAATCAATCCCTCCTACAGAACGATACTAGTCGGCTACTAGTCCGACACAATCAGCATTCCGAGTCATTCACTTGACTCGCTATAACTTATAAACATATACACTGTCAGGGACACCCACTGTCAGGATGAACAACTACAATGGTAAGCCTCAATGATTGTGCATTGCGCTTTTATCTTCATCTCTTCGTTGAAAGGATCTCGCCCATGTGCCGGGAAGACTCCAATTCTATGACACCTTCTCATCGAAAAGGCCCAACTTCATCGTCGACAACATTGACCTTCTTACGAGTCCATCAGACAAGCACCGCGCATATCCAGATCTGCTTTGAAGGGTTCTTGCATGCAGAAATACCGCTTGTTCACATTCTCTGAGGATTGGCTGACAGTGTCTCTAGGCATCCCCATTAAGCAGGAGCCAGTTTCAGAGGGGTCGAGCTCCTACGAGGACCCCCCGCCTCCCTATGTAGACTTCACCCTTTACGGTGCTGAGTCTGCGGACGAGTTCATGGCGCAGTTTAACAACAACTACTCGGCTTTATTGGCTCCAGTACCTGGAGGCCATGAAGCACCGCGCCATCCACAAGTCCCACGGTAAGTGATGACTAGCGTACAGCTATTCTCTGGATCATACCACTGCATTGGGCAGTGACCCGTTTCCCTGTTGTCGAAGGATTTTGGATGTGCCCGCGCTCCACTGATTTCCTGACATGTGCTACGTCTTAAACGCAGGCTGACTTGCGACTCTAGTTTTGGCTTTTCGGGCCAGGAAGCGCTGAAACCGGAGGATGTTCAGGGTCAATACCAACTGGCCCAAGTGCCCTTACACCATGCAGACGGGTCGGTACAATGGGTACAAGGTCCTGCGTTGTAAGTCTCGGTCTGTGTCTACAGAGCCTCGTTCTCATCATGCCCATATTCGCATTCCAAAAGCACCAGCCTTCCAATGTCGCAGTTCATGTGGAGGATGGGGACGAACATTTGGACTAATGTGTACCCAGGCCGATGGCATCCCAGAATCAAAGCGGCTTCTACAGCCAGCCAGTACACTATGACAACTACCAGGCATACGCTGACAACGGCTACCCCGGACCGTCTGGTCAGCCTAACCTCCCCGCATACCAGACTGCCCAGGCGATGGACTCTCTACCACAGGCATTTTTTAACCAACTTACGCTATCACGTAGCGGAGACATTGGCGCACTTGGGCAGGGGCCGACCCTGAGCAGTGTGTATACAGAGAGCCAGTATGGTACGGGGTCGGACTCTGACGGCATGTTCGCGGTCTACAATGGAAACATGCATCATGATGATGATGTGGTCATGGCTGGCCAGCAAGCGAAACAGGAGTCGGAGCCGGAGTTAGACATCTCGGAGAGCGGGAAAGAGGAGGATGATTCGAGTTGGGATGGTGATAACCAGAATGACTACGATGATGGTTTCTTCACCGCCAGGGCCAGTCATCTCCAGAGGCTCGAAAATTCTTGGATACCGTGGGAGTCGTACAGGGACTCGAACGAGTTGTATGACGAGGACGGGAATCGTGTGGAAGTTGTTGTCAAAGCCACAACGGGCAAAGAATATGGCGAGGAGACGGTGAATGACCACCGCCACCACGTCATGTACCGGCGAAATTACTTCAAAGTTGAAGGTCGGTACTGGCTGACCCCGGCTGGGAAGAATACGGGCCTTTTGTATGTGAAGCTTGGAGGCAACATGGTGCCTGTTGAAGAGATATGCGCGACCGTCCGTGGTGTGGTTGAGGGGAACATGACCAACGAGATCCAGATCTGTACGTTCGATGCAGGACGCAACAGGCTCAACCAAGAGCCCCTCACACTTCCGTTAGCGCCCTCAAATGACGAGTCTGTCTTTGAGGAATCTACAGCTGTCAATGAGCCGAACAAGCTTGGCACATGGCTACGAATGCAGTGGAGGAAGGCCACAGACCACAATGGGACCAGGAGAGCCAAAAGATCTTCGACTTTTAACATTGTCATGCGTTTAAAGGTCCGGGTTTGCGTCAGAGACTCGGGGCGACAACAGCGAGGAGCTGAAAGTTCGCCAGGAACCGAACTGGTCAATATCGGGTACTGCATGTCGGGTCCCATCCAGGCGAGGGGTCGATGCCCTCAATCTTTCGAGGAGTATGACCCCACAAATGTGAACCACAAGAGACGAAGGCCAAACAATCCCAACTATAAGAGACTGCGCAAAGGCCCACTTGGCTCAACACTTGACCCGAAGACTAGGATTGGCAAAGATAAGAAGCAGAACACCAGACAGACAAGGCAACACAGGAAACGCTCAATCGTGCCCAGGGCACTCACTCCGTCAACAGGGCAAACGTCTCTCAGCAGATCTCCGAGTCGAAGTGCAACTCAAACAACGGAATCGAGTTCTCTTCCCCATGGTCGAGCTCCTACTGCTCCCATGTCAGACATTGGAGCAGCTCGCGCTGAGGTCGATACCATATCGAACGAGGACTTCGGCGACTTTCAGAGGGATGTCTTGGATGAGTTTGGAATCGCTGGAGAACACCGCTACCAACATCCAGCTGCGACTCCAGTGTGGCCTTCTCAAACGCAGGCTCCCCCATCTGGCGGAAATCTCCTTGAAGGCATTTCAGCTTGGGCTTATCCCTCTGAAAGTGGACATCCGGATACGATTCCAGATGGTGATCTCCACTTTTATTTGGGTTGAGATAGCGAGCAGTTGCCTTCGCGTTGCCCTTCGGATGCCCTTCTCGAACGACAGAAGGATCTCGATATTGTCTGTCTCCGGCCTGGATCAATCTCCTTCCAACGGTCACCCCCAACTTAACCATATTCCTTCCCGACATGCATGGGAATTTATCATTCAGCTTCAACAGCTTGTTCTCTACGGCCCATTCCCTAATCACCTTACAGTTATGCCGCGCTTACAAATGGTCTTCTTTTATACCCCCCTTCGATCACGGTTCTCACTGTCGCGCGCCTTACGATAACGAATTAACGACTTCACGGCCGATGTTTAGAATTTCGCAATTGGTTTTCGATGCATGATTTTCTGCATTGGATGTATCTGCCTTCAGTCTGCGTCCTCATCTGCAGTATTGTGAGGAAGCTTGACGTAGGATGGTTTTCAAGATGCACCGAGTACTTATACCTGATATATGATATAGTCTTGATCATTTGTGCGTAGCGATATAGTTTTACATAGGTGTATAGACAATACACATACATTTGAACGATATCCTGCTTCTGACGTAATTTGTAGATTTGCAAGTGATGTTGGATGGATAGGGAGGACCTAGTACGAGACCAGGTTAGGGGCAAAAACAGATGGAATGTACCGCTCCCTAGCACTCTTTAGTTCTAGGGCAGCAGCGGAAATGCCGTAATCCTTGTGAAGGCTGCCTCATACCTTAGCTTTCCAAGCACTTTGAGCGACCATAAGCAAGCCCCGGGCTACGTGAAGATATCAAAGTCTTCATTAGTGGTTTATTACTCATATGGGCACAAGGACAATATCATCAAATCCTTTGCATAAGCTTCAACTCAGGTGTGACGAAAGTGGCTGGACGCTACCTAAGCCGTTAGCCCACCCACCATCCACAAGCTGCAAGGTTCGCTCCAATACGGTGCCCACCTCTGACTTCTCCCACAGTTGAGGATCGATCTAAATCACCAACGAGATGTCTCGTTACGCTGACTATGGAGGAGGTGGACGTGGAGAACCCGAGCGCTGGGATGGGGAGC
Source organism: Cladonia borealis (assembly GCA_018257855.2). Classification (NCBI taxonomy): domain Eukaryota; kingdom Fungi; phylum Ascomycota; class Lecanoromycetes; order Lecanorales; family Cladoniaceae; genus Cladonia; species Cladonia borealis. The sequence goes on from JAFEKC020000013.1 coordinate 847,501, forward strand.
GCTTCAATCGTGAGCGTGGAGGACGCCAACAAGTAGTCGAACGGGACCGATTCGAAGAACGTGAACGCTTTGCTCCATTTCCCCCTCGTCCCTCACGTGAGAGAGCCTTCGATGACTTCGACTATCCTCCACCACGAGGTGGGCGTGGTGAGCGGTTTGAAGAAAGAGATCGCTTCTTCGCCGAGGAACGTTATGGCCCTCCTGCCAGACGAGCGCCCAGACAAGAGCGATACTATGAGGAGGAGGATTTTGAGGCTAGTCCTACTAGAGAGGATCGACGCATCAATATACGGATTGACCAGGAGGTAGCACCACCACGGCCAGGTATCATTCGCCGCCAGAGCAGCTTGGACACATTTGATCGAAAGCCATTGCCACGATTCCCTCGAGAGCCTGAGGTCATACAGATGAAGGGTCCTCGCAGCCGGAGGGTCAGTCCGCCGAGACATGAGCGCGATTTCGAAGACATCAGAATCGCTGAGCCTGACTACTATGGGGATGAGGAGTACAGAGGCTTTAAGGAAAGAGAAGTCATCATAGATAGGAGACGACGAGGGGGACTGCCCGAATTCGAGGAGAAGGAGGAGTTCAAGGAGGAGGTAGTAGAGTATAAAGAAGAGGCACCGTTCCCAAGGCGAGGCAAAACGAAGATGCCCGCACGACTAGTGAACAAGAGAGCGATCATAGAGCTAGGATATCCCTTTGAGGAAGAGGTATGTAGCTGTCTGTCTTCGGTCCAACAGTAATGCTGACACCGTTCAGGGAGAGCTGGTCATTATCTTGAAAGCGCTGGGCAAAGAACAGATTGACGAGGTTATCAGCGTCAGCAAAGAAATGAACCGTGCTGCAAGTGAGTCGGATTTTCCGCGATGAAATACAGAGGAACCCACGTACTAACGCGCCGGACAGCTCGCACAACATATATGATCGAAGCTCCCCCTCCTCCACCAGAGGAGATCATTGAGCGTCGCGAAATAGTCATCCCAGCCCCACCGTCAGAAGTTCCACGTTCAGTCCGTGAATGGGATGTTATGAGTGGTGCCATTGGTTCTGAGCATGGAGGTGGTCATTCCGAACATGGCGCTAAATCTTCCCATGGCGGAGGTAGGTCGACCCATCTTGAAGTTAAATCGAGCCACCATAGTAGGAGCAGATCCCATGGAGGCCATTCCAAACATGGAAGTCGTTCTCATAAAAGCCGGCACTCGACGAGAGGGGGCCATTCAGAATCCGAGAGCGAGTCGAGCAGCTCAACCGAAATCGAAATCGACAAGAAGTCCGTTCGCAGCAAATCCCGTCATCGATCAAAATCCATCAGCACTGCTAAGGTTGAGGAGGTCGAACAATCGAACGCCATGCACACTGGCCCACTAGCCCTGGTCATTCCCCGCCAGAAAGAAGAGCGTAGCGAGAGAGACATCAAAGCCGAGATCCGAGAGCTTGAAGCGGAAAAGAGAAGATTGAAGAAGGAAAGGGAGCATGAACACCGAAGGTCCAGCAAATACGAGGACCGCGAAGAGGGTGAAATCATCATCGAACGTCGTGGTGGTGGGAAAGAAAGAGAAGTCAAAATCGAGAAGGACCGTAGAGGTAACTTGGCTTTTGTACGATAATTGGTTTACGATCCAGGGAGCTGATGAGGAGCAGCTTCGGATTCAAAGATGATGAAAGCCATGCTTGCAACCCTAACCTAGGCCCTTCCCCGAGCTGCACATCAGTCCTGCCGTCCCGGTTCCAGAAAACTACGAATGCATACTCCACCACCAGGGCTGGGACGGTCTCTCCGCTCGGAACATCTACAACCATGGATATAGGAGGTGTTTTTGGGTGTCCATTTCCTACTCTATTTCACAATGGCAAGAGCCAATGCTCTTGTGCAATACTCTCGGGGGCGGTTCACGTCGGTTTATCTCCCATGAACATCTTATGATGCCTTATCAATCCCATAGAAGCATGCCTGATTTCCCTTTCAATCTGCGTGTACATAGTAATGACTTGAAGATAACAAACAATACCATGACCATTCCACTGGATGATGCTTGGAGTCTACAAAACAAAGTATTCTGGTGGTAGTCAAAGGGCTAACCCTCGTCCACTCCATCAACCCTTACCATCTCCAAAACCCAAAGGCAATCATTATCATACACCAAAACCATCCGTACAGGATCTCCTACGCTCATAACAGCCCCAACTATACAAAATTATAGGCGTTTTGCAAGTAATGCCAATATTTTTTGGGGGCTAATCGGGCTATACCGTTAAGGGGTGTAAAATAGGTGAACCCTCTGCTAGCGTCAAAACCCTTGACTTTAAAGAGATCAACCCTTCAAAAGCCCCCTAAAGATGCCCTAAAGTTGGGTCGCCCACTGAGGACTTAGGGGACCTAGACGCTGATGGCCTTATCTAGGGTAGATTATTAGGCTGGGGCCCCGCTATTTTTTACGCCTGAGCGTCAGTTGTCTAGGCACCCTTCCTTAGGGCTGGAATCTTGGCATGCCAAGATCTTTAGCGTAAATCAAGATTTAATATGTTTAGTATCCTCTGTACTGGCTAGCCTTCAACCCATTCTAATCCATTACATATTACAACCCATTCTCCGAACGTGAATCCTTATCCTCATCCTTGGAGCAGTTATGCTCAGCCCCAGTCCAGTGTCTAACAGCCAGGATGTGGCTAAGTCGTCAGCAGAGAGTTCGTTGGACGCACCGCTGCTAGAATAGGTCAAAGTGACGAATGTGAGTCAATCATCCGAGTCTGAAAACGTAGTGTTCTTGATACTTTGATGATCTTCTTGGGTTCGTGAAGATATACGTTTGTTGATGCGGGACTATGAAGCTGATATAAGAGTGTGGAAGGAAATGCTGCGTGCAGAATCGTATATCATTATTTCCTCATCTGACTACTCTAACCGCTATAACTCAAGGTTCTAGGCTGATGAAGAAGCTGCCTGGGAAGGCCGTTGAGGGAGAGACAGCGAATATGCTAACGAGTTCCTTAGTAGAAGTCTTCAATCAACTAATACAAGCCTGACTCCTAAAGGTAGATTCATGCATCTTGAAAACAGAGGAATGCTTAACGCTTCATTCTCTAAGCCACACGTATTGGCATCAGAATCCATTTGATGGATCCGCGGCCTTGCTTGCGTATTCCCCAGGATCATGGACACCCTCGGACGAGGGATACATCTCTATATCCCGATCACGATTGGTAGAAGACGTTTCACTCTCTGCGCTCCCTACCATAACAACGCTATCGACCGTTGCTTCACAAGAGCCAGCTTTGTCCTTACTCGATCGCATATTGAAACTGAAAGATCCACCAGACCCAAATGACGCGAAAGGTCGCGTGAGAGACGAAAAGATACCTCGCAACTTTGCCCCTTTGGCCTCTAGGAACTTGGGCAACAAGAGCGTGCATGTCACGATGATCCCGAAACTGATTTCCGCAAACAGCCATAAGCCCTGCCAGGCGGTATTGTAGGATACGTCGGCATTTGCTCCTCCAAGGCGGCTGACGTAGAAAATTATCATCGCGTTAGCGATACATGCACTACAATGCCAAATCCATTAGTTGATGCATTTGAGTTGGATCTGGTGAACCTCAAGATTTGTGAGACTATTGATACTTACAATAAGCCAATGGAAAAGAGAAGCACGATTCCGACTTTCTTTCTGGTAGGGATCTGCAGCTTCCAGACGACCCTTGCTGGAAGAATTAGGATGGTCATATCAGAAACGATATTGAATATACAAGTGATCAAAATGCTCTTTTCATTGTCGAGGCACCGGGCATCGGTTATGAGGGGATTCCATATCGCTTCTCGTGGAGAACAAAGGAAGATGGAAATGAGAGTGCTGATAGTGTAGTATATGGCTGTGACAATAATGATGATCCTGGCACTGTACCACATGAACGGATTGACGGCCTTTCGGGGGGCAAACAAGCGGAGGTATTGCAACAGAATAGCTGTCTTAACCGAGAAAATGGTAGGGGCATAGATGATCTCAACGACGTTGAGCCACTGTCTGATGATCAGTCACGATCACGGAAGATTGGCGAACGAAAGGAGTACATAGAGAACTCCGATATAGTTGTGCATTGGTAGGTTCCATTGATGCACGCCTGCCCCCTCAGAAATACATAGTCCTCCACAGACGAGCAGCGCGATGAGAAAGAGCTGTTCGACATGTCAAAAAACTTGCAGGAAGTTATTTGCTTCAGACGTAGCTCACAAAGGATGACACAGCAAGACCTATATACTAGTCAGAAACAGCGCGACAAGCATTGAAGGAGATATCGAACCGTCTGTCACATCCACTTTGCGGACGATGCGCAATTTGGTATACAAACGCAGAAGCACGAGACTACCGGGAACCACTGTGCAAAGAGTTACGCAGACATAATACCAAGCTTGCTCATCCGAACGTGTTGTCGGAAAAAGAGAGACAACACCTGGAGGCGTACCCAAGGCAGGTAGCTGGAGGGGGTCTGGCATGTTGATTAGAGTCTCTTCGGTGCTAGCAGACCAACCATGGGGAAAATTGCGGAACGTCTCTTGCCTGCAATAAAACAGACAAGGAATGAAAAGTCAAACAGAAGAAGCTCAGTTCTGACGAGAGAATGTCTCAACCCACGTGTTTGTGACAACAGCGGAGCAACGTGGAGATCTGAATGAATCGGGGTCGGAAACTTCATAGGTAGGCCATGTATGAGGGGGGATCAGCTCATGCAGGCTAGGGAATGCCGTGCCCCTCCATGCACAGCACTGCCTCCGCCATGCAATGTATCCTTGATCATTGTGTGCTCACCTTATATCTTGGAAATTTCGGTGAGATCCGCAGTAGTCTCGGACTATTGTAGATAGACAGAAGGAGTCGTAGGGAAAGGCTCCAGCAACTAATCTGGTGGATTGCGCAAAATCAATAGTAGGCGATCATCTTTCAAATTTGAGCCTATTATCTTACTAGAAGGTGCGCCGATAGCATGCTCCTATCAACTCTCGCTGATAGTAATTGGTGAAAATCGGGCGGATAAAAATTCGGTGGCGCAAGAACTGTGGTGGGATTGGTTTCAATGAACGCAACATCGACCGAAGTCGCTTAGTACCTCCCTTCGTTAGACATTATTGGAGTTGCCAAACATGCCTGGGTATTCCCACGAAGATATATGTTACGTGCTTATCTGACTTGATAAAGGATTATGGCATTCTATATAAGGGCGCCCAGCATCTGGGCAAAGCTCATGCAATAGCGTAATGCAATTTTGGTCAGTAAATTGCGTTGACAGAATCACGCGAATACTCGGCCAATACTGACATGATTATGCTGACTGCAGACCGCGCTGATGCATGATATGTTCATTTCTTTGCAAAGTAGGGCGAAAAGGGTCCTGTCGAAGTCAGACAAGCTAATCTTTCCATACATTGCCTCAATTTCTTCCATAGGTTTGGTATCTAAAGTGATTCTTCTGCCTATGCACGAATCAGCTACCGATTTTCGCACAAGTCGGTTGGTATCCTATCAATGAGTAATCCGAACTCTGGGAGACTCGTCTTTTTGGTCACATCAGCTTTGCCTTAATTGTCTGTGTATTGATGTACACCACAAGCCGTCGTTACATCACTTGTCTTGGGAATCGATTGTGCTAAACCAACCGAACGTCTTGCATATTTGGAGTAAGTATTCCCAAATCAATGACTGGACAGGACAGAACCACTAGTGCTCATCTTTTCGAGGTGAATCCGCGCGTTGACAGTTATCCTATCTCTAGTAGATCGGCGTTCTTTAGCAGAAATATGAACAACGACTCTCCCGGGGATGGCTCGAGCATTCATGGTCAGGTTACATTGAGTGGTTCAACAACAGTTCGCGAATATAGAGATGGCCACTCTTTTGATGGAGGAAACATCAACGGTCCGACAGCTCCCACTAATTCAACAGAGTCTCGCAAGTACACGAAGCAATCCTTTGATAATGACAATACCTTCAACAACGTTCAGTGCCATACGCAAAACCCTATCGCCATATGTGGCATGCTACTTCGTCTCCCAGCTGGGTTGAGGACGCCTCAAGACCTGTGGAAATTCTTGCTTGCCGGAAGTGATGTACTTGGTCGGGTTCCTAGCCCTCGATACAATTGGCAGCCTTCCATGATCTTGCCGGAAAGCATAGGACTGTAATTACCGAGTATGGCTACTATGTTGACGAGGACCTCGGGGCTCTAGATACATCATTCTTCAGCATGCCTCGGATGGAAGTAGAGCGAACAGCCCCACAACAGCGGCTCATGCGAGAGGCTATGAGGGATTTTTTTCCAAGACGCTGGTGAGACCGCTTGGATGGGAAAGCGGATAGTTGTTATATGGGTAGCCTCAGTGAGGATTAGTACGAGATGTTCGCGAGAGAGCTAGAATTGGGGTCCGTATCGTTATACAGGCTTCGGTGATCTTGCACTCTCTAATCGTGTCTCATATGAGATGGATTTGCAGGGGCCAAGGTTTCTTCGCACTTTTTATATGATATTTGTCGATCCTGACTGATGCAGTATGACAACGCGGACGGCTTGTTCAGCCTCGCTTGTGGCCCTGCATGAAGCGTGCGTGGCTAATCCAGGTGGCGAATGCAACTCTGCCGCCGTTGGGGATACAAATCAGATATTAGCCCCAGGCGCAACAATGAGTATGATAGAGCAGAACGTTCTTTCCAAGGACGGTTCCTGTAAAACATTCTCAGCAGATGCTAATGGTTACGCTCGTGGTGAAGCAATTGCAGCTATCTATGTAAAAAGGCTCGATGATGCACTAAGAGATAGTAATCCGACACGAGCGGTAATCAGAGGTACAGCAACCAACCATAACGGCAAGACACCTGGGATGACCGTCCCAAGGGCAAAAGTCCAGGAGGCACTGATGAGAAGAGCATATCAGGTAACGTGTATTACGGATTTCTCGGTCATAGGAGTCGTGGAATGCCATGGTACTAGAACGCCTGTTGGTGACCCTATTGAGGCTGATGCGTTTGGACAGGTGTTCAGAAGATCAGGCGTGTACATTGGATCAATCAAACCCAATCTTGGACACACAGAGGGTGCTTCTGGGCTCTTATCTGTAATAAAAACAGTTCTTATTCTTGAAAACAGCACTATCCCGCCCAACTTCAAGTTCCCGCGTCCTAACCCGTCATACCATTTAAAACAGCAAGAGTGACTGTACCAACTAAGCCAACTCCTTATCCACATAGTCGAATGTCGAGAGCAAGCATCAACTCATTTGGTGTGGGTGGTACCAACGCCATCGACTCTGCTGTCAAATTCCACGAATCAACTGTTTCGAAAGGAATGACTGACAAGTCGCACTGCCCCTGTTCTCAGCAGATTCCAAGAAAGCTCTGAATAGAATGGCCGACGACTTCATTGAAAGCATGCCGGAGACTCTAGAGGACGTTACCTACACTGGCGATGTCATATCCTGAAATTAGGACTCATGCTTCTTAGCTAGCTATTCACTCCCTCATATACTTAGTTCGTGAGACTTGCCGTAACACACCAACCTAAACTACCTTAATACTAAAAACCCCGAATCATCGCATATGGAACGGGTTCAGATCCCCTAAATATTTAATACTAACGAGGTATGTGTGTTGCATTCCACTGGTGGATCCCGTCCATCCATGGATGGAAGGAATATCCATGGATGGCAGGAACCCCCATAGTTTCTACCATACATCTCATCGCCGCTATTTCCCCACTAATAGTGACACCACCAGTGGAATGCAACATATGTACATCGGACGCGAAACCTGGGTAATCGGAGAGAAAACCCCCTGGGGATGAAAAAGTGGTTATGTGTAGCTTGATGATAGGTATTGTGTTGTGGTATGGAAAAAGGAGCGATGATGGTTTGGTTGATTTGTTAGTTAGCGTAGGTGAGTAGGTAGCCTTGCTGAATGTGATATTTGGCGGGGGGGAGGATGATGTGCGGTTGCTGCTTTTAGGGTGGGTAGAGATGCTAGGGTATTGGCCTTGGCCTACGGAGTACAACGCCACATTCTATAGGGCTTAGCGTCCGCTGGCGACTGGGTTGAGGCTGGTCAAGGGGATCACCTCTCCCATCTATTGATACCATGCAATAGCGTTGTCTCCAAGATCTCAAAATGCAGACACACTACCCTGTACCAACTGGTCCTAATTCCGAACAAAAGAGCTTCCTACCGCTCACACTCATAGAAGTCAGTCATGCTCAGAAGTTGGAATTACTTGAAAGAAGTAGCGCCGCCTCCCAAGAAGCACTACCCCGAACTCAAGAAATGCTTGCTCGCCTCCGAGAATTTCAACCGTCCATGGCGCAAATGTTCCAAATCAAAGATATTTCCATATCGCAAGCACCGCTAAGACTCTTATGTGAAAGCTCGAAGCAGCTTCAGCTAGATTCAACAAAGGTCGGATCTTACATCGCGCTGAGCTACTGTTGGCACGGCCCAGACTGGATAGTTGCAGACTGCTTAGGTCGTCCGGAAACGGGCTGGCCGATATCGACTGCCATGGTTCATGGCCTGCTCAATCAGCGCGAGTCCTCGGACGAGGGTGTCTGGATTGATCAGTGTTGTATCAATCAACGCGACCCATTAGATAAACAGCTTATAATTGGCTCCATGGATCTAATTTATAGAAGCGCACGCAAGGTGGTTGTTCTCCTTGAAGACGTTAGTATTTCAGAAGCGGAAGAGGTCTTGCTTCAGGAGGTCCGTGTCCAATGGAAGCCTCAAAAGGAAGATCTTGATGTCCTTGCTCGTATACTGATTCGCATATTATCCGCTCGCTGGTTTCAAAGAGCTTGGTGCTCCCATGAATTGCAGCTTAGTAATGATGTTGTACTCTTGCTTCCGGCTGAAAACAATCCGGTGGAATTATCGACCGACGATGTGGAAGAATTATACTCGGTAACCAAGAATTATATTGAACGAGACGAAGATCTTGGGCCTCTTATGGTGGACGGTGTATACAGGAGCTATGATTTTTTCACTCGGCCTTTAGAACAGAAAGTTGGCCTTCGCGGCAGGTCTCTGATTTGCGAATTTTCCGACATTTTTCAGCTTGCTTGTTCTATACAGTCGGACATCTTGGGTATTGCAATAAACATTTCCGGTCTTCAAGTATATTTCACAGGTCAAATTCGATCACCCAATGAATGTCGCTGGTTCCTGGCAATGGTCGCATTGTCCGCAGGGGATGCTACCGTCCTTGGCGGTGCTGATGAAGTACTGAGGGTCGAAGACCTACCCGGGACGCCATCGTGGCTTAACTGGGTAAACGACTCGGAGAATATAATGACAAGGGTCGGTTACTCGAAGTTGCAAGACCCCACGTGCATCAAATCGATCGACCAATATCAGATCACTCTTGACCTCTTAGACCTCACTTACTCCGACTTCCGTGTTCCATCTTGCAAATCTTTCCGTTGGGCACATTCCCTTGTGGGCTTGCTCTCCAAGGCAGATTTTAATGACTTTGGAGATCAGCCGTACTGGATGAGTCCAGGTCTCGATCCTATTGAAGCATCCGCAGCGCGACGCCTTACAGTGGAGATACTTGCATGTTCTTTTGAATGCGGTTTCGATTGGATGGTAAAACAAATGTCATCGGCTCCGAACTTGGCAGAAAATGTTCAAGGATCCATGGGCGATTTCGAATCGACGTTTTGGCTGATGCTAGAAGAGTCTGTGCTTATTGAAAATTCCCCCGAATCATCGTATTTAGATCAGCTTGACAACAACAATAAGGATCTAGTCCTGCTTTACCTCTATTTTGTTCTTTTTGAAAGCTTGTTCGGTTATGGCAGAATTTTGTTACTGGCTGCAACAGCTCGGGCTAGTCCTGGGGAGCACAATCAAGTTCCAGTTCAGGAAGACGATCAAAATTTAACCCAATGTATGTGTCTTGATATAGGATCGGGGAACAAAGCTTTGGTAGCCGTGAGCTCTGGAATCGTGGAACAGGGCGTACCTAGCATGCCTGTTGCCTTGAGCAATGGTTCTTGTGCGGGAATCAGAAGACTTTGGTTCATTGATAGCTCTCCTGATGATGAGGACAACGTGAAAATACTAATCGGGAAATATTACATGTTTACGCTAATGCCAATTGAAGAGAATGCTAAGGTTATTAAGAGGCGTGATCAGATTATTAGGCAGCGAATGTGAGTATGGAAATTTGCTGGAAATCTTTTGTTCACGGCTTTTCCCTCTGGGGCTTCTTGGAACTACAAATGAGCATCACATTGTTTCCCCTGGCTTTGGTTTGCGTTGTTTTCGCCAGCGTGCTTTGTCGGGTTGATTGACCGCGTACTGTTTCTGGCTTTAATGATGGTCCGACTATCTATAGTAGGAGGAGAAACAGTGAAGGCCGGGTCAGGAAAATCTACTTGCAGTAATTCAGATTATGTACCGCCCACTGGGACTGTTCAAGGGGACACGACAGGCGCGATGATTACCCACGTCGCGGGAGGATAAAGCGGCGCTCACGCTAGACCCGCTGGGGAGTGAGGCTGGAGCACATGGTGATGTTCTTGGCAAGCACGGCATACCGCAGAGATCTTCCACCAGCGACGTTCCGGACCACCAAACGCTCCACCATGTAATCCACAGCATCCGGGCAGCATGCCAATCTGCATTGAATGCTGCTATCCCGTCTCCCAACTTTACCACGTCCTCCACAGCGGAAATCACAAGAGCGCCGCACCCACTCCCAAACCCTCCGTGGCGAACCTGCTCAGCGCCTCTAAGGCCAACGTGAGCGCGCAGAAGGCGCCGGAAAATAAAAGCAGGGCTAGGATTGCTGGGATCGGTTCGGATGTCAGATTGACACAATGTCCGCGGTGTAAGCGGTTTGCGGATAAATATGTGGAGCACGATTTTGTGGTGCTGTTTATCGATTTGGTGCTTGTGAAGCCGCAGGTAAGCGAGCATAGAGATGTAGAGGCACTTGAATAAAACACTGCCCGAATGTGGGGCGGCATTTGTCCAATATTGGAATCTCAATTGTCTTTATAAAATACGTACGTGCTAATCATCCACTGCCAAACCAGGTATACCGCCATCTCCTCTTCAACCGCCTCTCCCGAGACGACGACGAGCTAGACGTGCGTTCTCCGTCCTGTTTCCCCATTATTCAACCCTATTACTAACCCCACTTCTCCAGCCCTCCATCTTCCGCCTCGGCATCCTCCTCCTCCTCTTCGACGTCTACCTAACATGGTCCCACATCGAATCCCTACCCCCTTCCTTCACCACCAACTCCCCCATCCCTGACCTGCCAATCCTCCTCCAATACGTATTCTACCTCGTTCTCTGCACCCTCACCACATTATCCCAACATCTCACTATCCGCTGGTTGGCCCGATTATGGAAGCTCGGTGGTCCAGTGAATGACGGAGATAGCAATTACGAATTCCCGCCCAATGGCAATGCAACCCCCAGCAATACCGCTCCCACCGTAGCTCCACCAAAAAAGCCAACGCCAAATGCAGTATCCACAGCTCTCTTCGTCTCATCATGCATGTCCCTTTTCCGCATCCTCATGGTCGTCTGGAAATACGATGACGCGCCCGGCTCATCGAGTTTATCGCAGTCACCCTTGAACAGCTCTAGTGTAGCGTTCACATCAGGCTTTCTATCTACGAAGGGTCATGGCGTGGATTGGGTGCGGAGAGGGGTGTCGTGGGCAGTTGCTGTGCAGAATCTGGAAGCATTGAGGATATTGCTGGGGTGTGGGTATTTGGGGGCAGGGGGGCTTGTGGCTGCTGGAGGGGCGGTAAGTTGGATGGTTAGTACGGCGATTTTAAGGGGGGTGGGGTTGGAGGATGGGGGATGAGGAAAGCTTCTTGGCACTAACGAGGTCTGGTGAAGCTTGCGGGTTGAGCAGAGGGGAAAGTGGCTGGGACGAAGCGCTAGTGAGGACGATAGCCTTGACTGCCTGATATTGCAGATCTCGAGAGACTCGCTATGATGCTGCATAGCGGAATGGGAGTGCAGTGCAGTCTCAACAGGTCTGGCGCAAATGTACCAGTCGTTCGATTTGAGGGTTGGGCCGGATAATGAGAGGGACGGGGGAATACAGGGACGGTCCATGCAAAATTCCGCTCGCTGTCACAATTTTTAGTCTACAAGGTGACATAGACGTTGGTGGAAACCGCGAGATATGCACTAGACAGCCACGAGGCTATTGGTTTGACCATGCCACATAGCCTGCCATGGAATGGCAATAAGCTATAGTCCTGATCATAGATGTCAGATATTCACATAGCGAACGCATGCTTTCGCTCCAAACCAATAACGTAAAGACTGCAGTTACGAGAATGAAATCAATCCCATTTGCCTATTTAGATAGATGAATAAAAGTACCGCAGCCGTTCACCAAACCAGCTCTCTAAGGAGGAGCATCCTAGGAAAAATTGTACCTCTCCACAAGAAAGAAAAAAGAACGCCGAACTGCTACAGCACTCCGCTGCTCCTACCTAAGCCTACCAACGTCTAAGAGCCATCACGGCTTTTCCTGTAGCTAGCCTCCTGCTCGACTTGCAAGCCATCAACCACAGGCGCCAACTCGCTCAAGATCTCGTAAGCCTTCTTGTGGTATTCGAGCTGAGCAGCAATGAGGTCTGCAAGGTTGCGAAGGGGCTCGGGGGTATCGAGGACCTGATATAGATTATCCAAATTAGCCCTTTTCAGAGTATGGATTATACAAAAAAGGAAACACTTACGTTCTTCATCACCCCCACGGCCTCCTCGGTAACATTCACAAAATCATCCTCCTTCCTCTCAATCTCCGCCCTCAACTCATCACTAATCGGCATCTCCTCCTCCCCCTTTCCTCCCTTCTGCTTACTCTTCGTCGCATCCAATCCCAACCTCGCATTCTCGACTCCCCTCCTCGCCCTCGTTGCAAACATCAAATTCGTATTCAGCGTCGTGCTCCATCCCGCCAAAAACCTCTGCTGAATAGCCTGATCCTGCGCCAATCGCGCCTCTCCCACTTTCTCGCTAGCTAGAGCATATTTTTCAAGAGCGGTGGCGAGAGGGTCTTCGGTGCCGGACGGGTGGCTTTGGTTGAGGAGTTGGGAGCCGGCGAGGGAGGCGCGGGCGATGGCATGGGGGAAGGTTTTGGGTTGGGGTTTTGCGCTGGGAGGGGCGGTGAGGGCGGCTTGGGCTTCGGCGGGGGAGGTGGCGTGGGAGAGGAGGTTGACTTTGTCGGTGATGGTGCGGCCGAGGTCGTTGAAGGATTCGCGAATGTTGGGAGGGTAGTCGTAGGCTTCGTTTGTGTATTGAGACCTGTCGGAGTTGGTTAGGCGTTGTTGAGGGAGGGTGGTGGAGGTCATGGTGGCTTACGTGACTTGGAGAAGCTTCTGATGGACCTGTTTCAAGGCATCGACACGCTTCTCAAGTTCAATGTAGTCCGGTGGAAGCTCGGTCTGTGGGGATATTGGATTCAACCTACGCTCGAATGGAGTGTTCCTATTAGAATGGATTGCCACCATACCTTGTCATCTGCATTACCGAGCTGTTCCTTTACATATTGCTGGGTTCGGGCTGCAAAGGGTGAGATGGAAGACCTGTTCTCGAGGTCAGTCAGGCAGATAGTTTCACTGGATGTTCCAGCATGGGGCGACCCACGTTATGTTCTTCCCGAAAGCCTGAATCTTGTCCATCCTGATAACAGCGTCCTTAAATCAGTAAGAGCATGCGGGTAGAAAGATCAAGATTGATGCTCTGGTTCTGCGCAGCTATCACTTGTTCGTGGTTGGCGGAAGGAGCTTCAACGTGCAGGAAAGCTTGGCGGGGCTGATCGATTTCAAGAAAACTCCACGGCATTGAGCAATGAAGTAGTCTGGAGCGAAACTCACAAAGGTAGGTGTACATTTATCGGTACTCAGGATAGCATGCGGTGAGAGGAGTATTGTTCGTTTGATCTACCAATGACCTATGTAATTACAAGAAGCGCTCCAACCATGCTATGAGATCCGGTCCTTTAATGTCCATTATATTATGAAGACAATAAGTGAAGAAGTTAGCGCCCCCGGAGAATAACGCCGATATAGACGGTATATGGATACACTGGACGCTGGACGGGAGACTCTAATCGAAGAAGGGCGAACCAAGGAAAATACTTTTGAACATCATCCCTTACGGTTTCTTCTCGCCCTCCCCTTGGTTCTCTCCGCCCTGCTGTCCGTCAGGCGGTGTCTCTCCTGCTGGTGGTGTCTGTTGCTCTTCGGTCCTAGCCTTATGCATTTTGTCGAAGAGGTTCAAGCTTGCCATTTGTAGCTCGTCCGTCTTCTCCTTGAGCTCGGCCGCAGTGGCAGTGCCTTCACCGGTCTGGTTCTTTGCAACAAATTCCCTAAGCGAAGCGATCTTCTCTCTTAGCTGGTCAGCTTCAGTCTTGTCAATCTTGTCAGAGAAGTCCTTCAGAGCTTTCTCGGTGTCGTTCAGAACGCCATCAGCCCGGTTAGCGGCCTCAATGGCAGCCTTGCGCTCCTTATCCTGCTCTCCGTACTTCTCCGCGTCATCCACCATACCCTGAATCTCTGCATCGGAGAGACCAGAGCCAGAAGCAATAGTGATTGACTGATCTTTGTTGGTAGACTTATCTTTGGCGTGGACGTGTACGATCGAGTCGGCGTCGATGTCGAAAGTAACCTCGATTTGAGGTACGCCTCGGTGTGCGGGAGGAATACCAACAAGTTGAAAGTTACCAAGCAGCTTATTATCCCTGACTAGCTCACGCTCGCCCTGGTATACTTTGATTTCCACAGCGGTCTGGAAGTCCGCTGCAGTAGAAAATATTTGTGATTTCTTAGTCGGGATGGTGGTGTTGCGGTTGATTAAGCGCGTAAAAACGCCACCAAGAGTCTCAATACCTAGGGAAAGCGGTGTGACATCGAGCAGCAGAACATCCATGACCTCGCCAGCCAGGACAGCACCTTGAATAGCGGCACCAATAGCAACAGCCTCGTCCGGATTGACAGACTTGGCTGGATCACGGCCAAAAATACTCTTTACTGACTCCGTAACCTTAGGCATACGTGTCATACCTCCGACTAGTATGACTTCCTGAATATCCTTGGCTTGGAGGTTGGCGTCCTTGAGCGCTTTCCTCACTGGGTCAATAGTACGTTTGATCAAGGGCTCCACTAGATTCTCAAGCTGCGACCTTGACATCTTCATGTTGATATGCTTGGGTCCGGAGGCGTCTGCGGTGATGTAGGGAAGATTAATGTCGGTCTGCAAGCTTGACGAAAGTTCAATTTTGGCCTTCTCAGCAGCCTCACGGATACGCTGAATAGCCATTCGGTCATTTGATAGATCGATACCTGAGTCCTTCTTAAAATGTTGGACTAGGTGACGAACAAGGTTGATATCGAAATCCTCGCCACCTAGATGGGTATCACCGTTGGTCGACTTGACTTCGAAAACGCCCTTCTGAATTTCAAGAATCGAAATATCGAAAGTCCCTCCACCTAGATCATAGACCGCAATTACGCGGTCCTCCTCCTTTTCTAAGCCATATGCGAGGGCCGCAGCTGTTGGCTCGTTCACAACTCGGAGAACGTTGAGACCAGCAATTTGACCAGCGTCTTTGGTAGCCTGGCGCTGCGAGTCGTTAAAATAGGCCGGTACTGTGACAACGCCGTTCGTAACGGTCTTGTTCAAGTAGGCTTCGGCAGTTTCTTTCATCTTTTGCAGAACGAAGCCACCGATTTGTGAAGGCGAGTATTTCTGGCCTCGAGCCTCCACCCAGGCATCTCCATTAGTATGTTGAACGATCTTATAAGGCACTTCCTTGATGTCTCGTTGACATTCAGCATCCGTATATTTACGGCCGATCAGGCGCTTAGTAGCGAATAAAGTGTTCTCAGGATTGACGACGGCCTGGCGCTTGGCCGATATACCGACTAATCGCTCTCCATCCTGGGCGAAAGCTACTACGGAGGGAGTGGTTCGGGTACCTTGGTCAAAGCATTAATATTATGGCAACAGACATTGGGTTGGGGCTGTCGCGGATTACCTTCAGCATTTTCTATTATTTTTGGAGTTTTGCCTTCTAGGACTGCAACGGCGGAATTGGTAGTGCCTGTTTCGCTATTAGTAGGTCAATCATACCAGTGGTCGGAAGAAAGTCTTTACGTACCAAGATCAATGCCAATAACTTGGCCTTTGACCTTCTCCTCACCGCCTGTTGACTGGTATCGGGCAAAGGATGATGCTAGAGGTGAGCGGGTATAGGAAGACCGTGAGAAGGAGGATGCGGTCCGAGGAAGCTATAGACTCATATCAGCATATATTTACCGGCAACCCTTTCGAAAGTCTTTACCGATCTTGCGAGCCTCGACGAAAGCATCTTCAGTAGAGCTATGACCAGAATCGGAGTGATTACAGCGGAATACACACAAGGAGACTGGATTAGAGAAGTATTGGGGACGATGGCGAAAGTGAAAGACTTGAATGATGAAAGTCGACTAGGGAAAAATATTCCACTCTCTTAGCGTGATCTGTTAGGGCTGGAATACCATCGAAAAGTCTTGGCGCGGGACGTCACAAAGGTCTAGCTTGCCTTTATTGACTGTGGCATGCAACGTTAACGCCCGCAATGTTTTGGGAGGTCCCTAACCCTCATTCGCCTCTACAACATGCCCAATGATTTCTCAAGGTTAGCAGCTGAATCTTTTGCACCTCGGCCGCACAGGCTAACGCGCTGCCACCCGGACAGACCCTGGGAAACGAAGTCACTGATTAAGTACTCTCAAGGAAACTTTTACCCCGTCAGGATACCTCAGCGGTGAGTCGCGTCTTCGTGCACTGCCGATTGCCTATCTATAAATGCAACCACTAACAGCTACTACGAAGTAGACATCACCAGCTGAAGAAGCTTATAAGCACGAGAGATCCTAGCGTCATATATTACGCCTCCGAATTTGACGTCTTTGCGCTTAACATAACTACACAGAAACAAACATTGGTCAAAAGCTTGCCTTTCAAACCAGTCTGTCTTGATGCTGGCTACGGTTGGATCTGCACAGGAGGAGGTAGTGATGGCCAATGTGCCTTCATAAGCATCGACGAGCATGAAACTGGCGAAACCGCTTTACGAAGGCATGTGGAAGTTGACGAATTACTGCCTCTCGGTCTGGATCCAGAGTCTCGACGTTCAATTCACGATTTTCGCCGGACTACTCCACGATGGGCTCTTTATCCAGGTGAAAATGCTGCAAAATATGAGCTGCAAGCCCACGAGCTCGGGGGAGATATAGTCAATTCTGTGACCATATACCTTATGCGCAGCGAACAAAAGGGTTTTAAAGAGGAAGTTGTGGTTGTAATTACGTGAGTTCAAGGAGTGTCGCCGTAGAATCATCGGTTAACATGCTCAGAAACAATGACAAAACGGTTCGAATATTCTCCTTAACACAATCACGGCTACTCAAGACTCTTGACTTCCCTGTAGCGATGAACCATGCCTCAATATCTCCAGATGGAAACCTTCTCTTAGCTGTCGGTGACGAAGGGCGTGCATTCTTCTGCAGGAGGGTGCGATTGCCTGGTGCCACGGTTGACGGTGATTCGTCATACTCAAGGTATGAATGGCATCAGATTGCTGAGCCCGAACTCCAACTCTCGGGTCAGGGACAGGAAGCTTGGTGCTTCACCACTGCCTTTTCACCGTCCGGTCATATCTGTGCAGTAGCTTCCCAGTCTGGCATCGTCACTATATTCGATACTGCTTTGATTCATGAAGACATGGATATTGGCGAGGCGGTAATTGATGTTCTAAAGTCATCGAGACAAGCCGTGCCGTCAACATGGTACGGAGCCGTTCGGTCAATGAGTTTTTCTCCCGCTCCTTGGGACTTGTTGGCCTGGGCTGAGGATCGTGGTCGCGTCTGCGTTGTGGATCTACGCAATGGCTTGTCTTTTAAGCAGGTCATTACGCTAGAAACTGACTCGCCAGACCTTAATAGAGTGGAAGTCGAAGATTACAATACTACGTCAGAGCAGCGGCAGCTTGAAATCGAACGCAGATTTCTGGAGAGACATAGGGAGGCGTTAGAGGCGCAAGACCATCTCGCTGCCGTAAGCCATACGGCAGACTACTTAGAGCTTGCTGCTGAAAGAAGACGACTCGAACGTGAAGTTGACGCTACCTCGCGAGATTTTCATGCGCTTACAGAAAGCGAACGTCAGCTCGTTGACTCGATCGGCCTAAGACGTCCGCAAGGAAGAAACAACGATTCTTCTAGCACCTCTCCCACTGGCCCAACTAGTGTCAACTACACGCCCAGTCGAGGCACAGAAGCGCAGAGCTGGACTGGACTTCCTTCACCAACGCCTTCATCAAATATCCAAAGTCGCTCCACAGCCAGCATTAACGAATTCATGCGCCTACGTAACTGGGAGCGAGCTCGTCAAAGCGACCGCGCCTATCAACCCCGTCGCCGCAGCTCCGTGGTCATCACATCATCATCTAATGCTTCCTCGCCGCAAGCCTCTTCTAGCCTAGCACCCATAGGTACCGCAACTCCGACACTTTCCGCATCACCTTCGCGCCTGCCCTCCAGTAGCACAGATCTAACAGGACCCCATCTCCTAGACTCAGACCCATGGCAAACGATAACAGATGCCATGGGCGGCTCTAACATGACCCCTGACAACATGGCCCGTCTTCGTAGCTTGCAGGCCAGGAACCTTGAACGTAACAATCAAACTAGAACAGCAGCTCAGTCCCACATGTATCGCCCTTCACAAGCCCTGCAAACCCTGCAAGGTGCTAGGGAGCAAACAATGATCGGAATTGCAGATACTGCTGAAGCGAGGTTAAACAGTTTCAGAGAGGTCAATCGTCTGAGACAGGATCTGAGACAGTTGGAGGCTAGGAGATATGATTTACTTAACCCGGACGTTCTTTACAGGAGGCGGGAACGAGGTGATGTGGGTGTGACTACTATGGGTATTGGCTGGAGTGTAGAGGGAAGATATCTGTAAGTCGCTCAGAACTTTATCCTGATCCTGTTAAGAAGGAGTATGTTAATTAACTGTACGCAGGTACGTTGGGACTGAGGACGGCATTTTGGAGTATCCGGTGAACATGGAGAACAGAAAAGCTATTCCTAGTATTTCATTCTTATGACGAAACAAGGCTCAATGCTTTGTGGCACGATATTCATACAGGCGGATACCTCTTGCACAGCTTACTGTACTGGAGTAAAAATTCTTGGCGTCTCATTGTAATGGTAACCTTAGGAGCGATGGAGTCTAAATTTATGGTCATTATGAGGGACGATCGGAGGCATACTCAAGCATTGTTTGTGTATTGATAATAAAAACCTTTAGCATCGCAAACAGCCTCTTTCCAGGGGCTTTCGCCTGTATCAGAGAGTATGATCTAATTGAGGCATCCACCAGGCTCCAGCCCTGTCATGCATGAGCAACCCGCCGTATTCCAAAGCCTTTCCGTCCCCAGGACGCCAAAATTACCTCCTCTTGAACCGCTAAAGAAGACATCATAGGTACATCATACATAGCTATTTACATTCATACTATAAATTCCGTTTCCTTAGAAGCCTACGTCAAGCTTTCTGTATCCAACCCGAATGCAGAAAGAAATCGAAAAGTTTCGAGCTCTTGGAGGAGTCGATCTATCCCGCCCCAAGTTAGCCAAATATCCTTCAGAATTTAGGGGTTTCATGCGACATACCTTGCATATCTCCCTAACAACCTTCCTCTTCAGCGCGCCGCCATTCTTCATCGCTTCACGAAGAATAGCTTCCTTCATCGCTATATAAGGTTTTGGCTGCACGCGGATAACAGAGCATAATTCCGATTCCTCTTTCGTTAGGAGGTGCAAATCAGGTGCATTTTCACTACTCATTTTGAGAGGTGCTGTGCCCGTGATGCCTGTGATTACATAGTGGGATTTCTTCTCCTGAGGGCCGGGAGGCGGGAGGGTCGTATTTGCAGTGCCATTTGTGAGAGGTCCTTTGGAATGTGTGCCGTTCGTCATGGGACCTGTGTTAGATGGAGGAGGAACGGGTGTTGGAGGTGTTGGCTTCAAGCGCTCGGGAAGTTCAGGCGCGGTAAGTTCGACTGTCAATGTCGCTTTTTGATGGGCCTCCTTTTCACTCTTTTTCTCTGGTCGGACACCCGCTTGGCGGTCGAAGGCGCCGGTGGGAGCTGGTCGTGCTGCACGGGCTACTTTCTCTTGTTCATATTTCTCACCAGCTTTTAGATCACCGATGCGCATGTTGCGCCAGTCCTGTAGTTGGACGATGGCTTGCCGAAGGTTATGTTCGTATTCTAGGTTAGATGTGAAAGCTTCGTAGTCGGCATGGTTCATGATCCGTGCGAAAGGCTTCGCCTTATTCGCTAACGCTAATTCGTCTTTTGTCTTCTTCCGTTCGATTCCCGTATTCTTCTTATAGTCAAGTAGATTGTGTTCAAAAATCACCTTCTTGCGGTCTGCACGTGCGGTCAAACGCGAATTGTAAATATCCATGACCACCATCTTGAGTTCCATCTCAGGTTCGATCTCGCCTGTGCGTGGATTCAGGCCGTCACCAGGATCAAACTGCAGATGTTGGACTGCCTCTTCAGCATCATTGACGAATTCAGTCTCAAATTCCAAGCGACCAGGCATGTACCCTTGAATCTCATGGCAGGCGGGCCCGCTAGCAGTAGGCTTCTGCTTGGGTGTTGCCGGTGGCGCGGATTTGGCTTCCTCTCTTCGTTTTTCAATACGCCTTTTCTTGTTGGCTTGGAAGTCTTCTCTCGGCACCTCCTCCGCCAGACGTTTGTTGCTAGGGTCTGCATTGGCGGGTAAAGGGAAGTTGGGGCTCTTGATATAGGTTTCGATATAATGATCCCTGACTTCGTCTTTATCCCGGTAACCCCCAATATGATCTGCTATATCTGCCCATGATCCAAGACCATATACCTCGGCGCCCTCCAAAAGGCATAGCTCTTCATCTGCCCCCCAGTCCTTGTGATAGATGGGGATGGAATGTTGTTCGATGACGAGGAACTCATGTGTTGCAGGGTCATGTTCACGCGATTTTGCTGCATTCTTGAAGCACGGTACGCATAAATCATAGTCGGCGCAAACATGACATCGTATACGGACCTGTCAGTTGAGTTAGCCGTACGAAGACCCAATGCCAAGACTCTCTCAGAGCAAGGCTAGACCATACAGTGGCTGTAATATCCGCTGAGCAGACGTCGCAAATGTACTTGAGTCCACCCTCGGTACCACGCGATATAGTCTTTTTCCTGATTACGCCCATCGTGGGTACTTGCTAGCACCCGGTCGTCTTCTGCGATCGCGGACCAGACGTAAGCACGAGAACCGCGTAATTCCTGCTAGTTGCAAAGACCCATCAACGTGAGCTCCAAGCAGTCCAGTATCGCGTAAGATGAATAGCAAAGATGTGAGATCGTTCGCAGGGAAGTTGAGGGGCTCAGCGTTGTGCAATTCACTTCGTGGATAGGTACGAACGACGAACGCCCAGTAGTGAATCTGCCGGGTCCTTTGCATGAGGTTACTAGTGGCGGATCAGCCCGAGCGCCAAGCCACACTTTGGTCAGCAAAGTGGCTAATCTTAGATAAAGGACCCTTATTCGCTCTCCACCCCCAGCGATCCCAGACAGTTGTGAGTGGCACTTGTTACCTGCCCAGCCTCCAGCCTGGACTCTTTCTTGGTCAGCTTCTCGAGCTGTGTTCAGGATGCTATGACCTTACTAGTCATCTTGTTGTCGAAATTGTCTTCCACTCTCATCTCTTAAGAACCATCTGAATTGGAGAGCTTGACTTGCACCGTGTTGTGACGCAGCGTTTCTCCGCATTTGGCATACAGGACGCCATCCACTCCTTATCACCTATAAACTTCCAATCTCTCACACTCTGATCTGAAGAATTCCCACCCCGGCGTCATGTCCTGGAATTTGACTAAAAGTGAGACACTGGTGGCTACGTTATCGCAGAAGGAGACTGACCCTCGTTGCAGAATTCAAGGAGACCCATCTGGGTCCCCTCAAGAATTCCCTGGGCGGCAGATCCACCTCTACGTCCACCATCAAGGCCGATACACCTGAGCCTATGGATGACAAGCTTACTACCACTACCAGCACAAGCAGCAATGGCATTGGTCAGTTATATAATCAGTAAGCTCCAACTCGATCTAACTTTATACAGCTGCGTCCGAGAGTATGGTATCTCCACCTCAGGAACCCTCGAAGCCTGGTATCCTGATCGTTACCCTCCATGAGGGCAAGGATTTCTCTCTCCCGCCTCACTATCAGCAGCAATACGCATCTTTATACCAAACCTCAGCTTCTGGTGGCTTCTCTGTAGCCGGGTCAATGCGGGGCGACCCATCAATGTCCCGCACTCCGGGTGCAATTTCTGGCTCATATTCACAAAATGCGCGACCTCAGTCTGGTGGAGGGATAAACGCTGCTCCGACTATCCATGGTCGTTACTCCTCACGGCATCTGCCCTATGCATTGCTCGACTTTGACAAGCTTCAGGTATTTGTCGATGCTGTTTCTGGCACCCCGTCAAACCCATACTGGGCAGGAGATAATACATCCTACAAATTCGATGTTTCACGTGCCACGGAGCTGTCCGTACAGATCTACCTACGGAACCCCAACGCGCGACCTGGCGCAGGTAGGAGTGAGGATATCTTCCTGGGTGTAGTGCGGGTCAATCCGCGCTTTGAAGAAGCGAGGTCATTCGTAGAGGATCCTAAAGCAAGCAAAAAAGATCGCGAGCGAAATGTGGCAGCATTCGCTGAGCAAGAGAGGACTCTGGGCCAGAGCGGCACCGAGTGGTTGGATGTCGCTTTCGGCACCGGGGCTCTCAAAATTGGTGTCACTTTCGTTGAAAACAAACAAAGAACACTAAAAATCGAAGACTTCGAGCTTTTGAAAGTGGTGGGTAAAGGCAGCTTTGGTAAGGTCATGCAGGTCATGTAAGTACTACTAAGGTGGATGATATATCCAAAATTGTGGCTAATCCATATTCAGGAAACGTGACACCCACCGAATCTATGCGCTTAAAACCATCCGTAAAGCACACATCATCTCCAGGTCCGAAGTCGCTCACACGCTGGCCGAGCGATCAGTCTTGGCTCAGATCAACAATCCCTTCATAGTACCCCTCAAGTTTTCCTTCCAATCTCCTGAGAAGCTCTACCTCGTTCTAGCCTTCGTCAATGGTGGGGAGCTTTTCCACCATCTCCAGCGAGAGCAGCGATTCGACGTCAATCGAGCACGATTTTATACGGCTGAATTGCTTTGCGCTTTAGAATGTCTCCACGGCTTCAATGTCGTATATCGTGATCTCAAGCCAGAGAACATCCTGTTAGATTACTCGGGTCATATTGCACTGTGTGACTTTGGACTTTGCAAGATGGACATGAAAGATGAAGATCGGACAAATAGTAAGCTTTTACATTGGAAACTGTCTTTAATTTTACTGACAAAAATACAAGCATTTTGTGGCACTCCCGAATACCTTGCTCCTGAACTTTTACTTGGTCAAGGCTATGACAAATCTGTCGATTGGTGGACCCTAGGTGTTCTTCTCTATGAGATGTTGACGGGTCTGCCACCATACTATGATGAAAACACGAACGAGATGTACCGCAAGATTCTTTCAGAGCCGCTTCACTTCCCAGGGCCAGAAATCGTTCCTATGCCTGCGAAAGACCTTCTGATACAGCTACTTGACAGACGACCCGAACACAGACTCGGTGCTAAGGGACCTTCTGAAATCAAAGCACATCCATTCTTTAATGCTATTGACTGGAGAAAGTTACTGCAAAGAAGATATGACCCCACATTCAAGCCAAATGTCGTATGTATCCTCATTCCTACGTAAGTACAAAGGATGTATGCTAATTGATTCAGACTGACGCACTTGACACTGCCAACTTTGATCGCGAATTCACTCAGGAAGCACCTACCGACTCATACGTCGAGGGTCCTGTGCTATCACAAACTATGCAACAGCAATTTACAGGCTGGTCCTACAATCGTCCTGTTGCAGGTCTTGGTGATGCCGGTGGTAGTGTGAAAGATCCATCGTTCGGGAGTGTTACTGGTTAAGGAGTAGAGCACTGGAGGAGGCGACATGAGAGACGATTACGAATGCATCTAAGCACGCGTGATAGGTGGTATGATCACTGCCCATAGACATTTTTGCCACTTGATGAAAGGTTCTGTAGTAGAAGGGGCGCTGTTCCATACATACACATCCATGCCCAGCTATTTTTCGCCGAGCCAGAGCAGTCGAAATCGGACCAAGCATTTCCCTCACAGGTGTAAAACCCATTGTATCCCTTTTACTTACTTAAGCATTAGTAAATTGCGTGGTGCTGACAGAGCAGTAACAGTGCGAATTGAGGCGACCATTGGGCTTTAGGCTTTAGTGCTTGGCGGGGCACTCTGTCACAGTGCGGCAAGCTCGGCGGGGCAATTAACGTTGTTCGACGTAACTGAATTAGGTCCACAAATTTATAAACCCAAACACCTTTTCTGTTTTTCCATCATTGAACGATCCAAAAGTAATTTTCCTAGACAACCAACAAAATGCCTTTCTCTCAAGCCAGCGAGCTAGAAGCATGGCAAGAGCTCCAGACGCATCACACCGAATTGGGCCGCAACATTGTGTTGAAGGAAGCTTTCCAGAAAGATCCTCAACGCTTCGAAAAGTTCTCCCGTACCTTCCACAATACCGCTGACAAGTCCGAAATCCTCTTCGACTTCTCCAAGAACTTCATAACCGAAGATACTCTGGCCCTGCTCGTCAAATTGGCGAAAGAGGCTGGGTTAGAAAAGCTTCGAGATGCTATGTTCGCTGGGGAGAAGATCAATTTCACAGAGAAAAGAGCCGTATACCATGTTGCATTGAGGAATGTCACCAATCAGCCCATGCAGGTGGATGGGAAAAGTGTGGTTGAGGATGTCAACGAAGTCCTGGAGCACATGAAGGTTTTCTCCAATGAAGTCAGGAGTGGGGAATGGAAAGGTTACACGGGAAAGAAGATCAATACCATCATTAATGTCGGCATCGGAGGGTCAGACCTGTGAGTGGATCAGTTGAAGTCACAATGGAAGAGGAGCCTGACCCTAGACATAGGGGACCAGTAATGGTCACGGAAGCCCTGAAGCCATACGGTGACCGCAGCCTCAAGTTACATTTCGTCTCCAATATCGATGGTACCCACATGGCAGAGGCTCTGCGTGACTCGGATCCGGAAACTACCTTGTTCCTGATTGCCTCCAAGACTTTCACCACGGCTGAGACAACGACAAACGCTAACACAGCTAAGCATTGGTTCCTTGAAGCAGCAAAGGACCAAGAACACGTTGCCAAGCACTTCGTTGCCCTTTCCACCAATGTCGAGGAAGTGACGAAGTTTGGTATTGACAAGAAGAATATGTTCGGTTTCGAGAGCTGGGTTGGCGGCCGTTACAGTGTTTGGAGTGCCATTGGCCTCAGCGTGGCCTTGTACATCGGTTTCGATAACTTCCATGAATTCCTTGCCGGCGCTCATGCAATGGACAAGCACTTCAAAGAGACTCCCCTAGAGCAAAATATCCCAGTCATCGGAGGTCTTCTCAGTGTCTGGTACTCAGACTTCTTCGGAGCACAGACCCATCTTGTGTCGCCTTTCGATCAGTATATGCACCGCTTCCCGGCCTACCTGCAGCAATTGTCGATGGAGTCGAACGGTAAAGCTATCACGAGGTCAGGTGATTACGTGAAGTACACCACAGGGGCAGTCCTTTTCGGCGAGCCTGCCACGAATGCCCAGCATTCGTTCTATCAGCTGCTGCATCAGGGCACAAAGCTTATCCCGACTGACTTCATCCTTGCAGCGGAAAGCCACAATCCAATCGAAAACAACAAGCATCAGAAGTTGGTCTTCAAAGCGCCAGAAAAATGAGCTTTTGGCTAATATTTCACAGGATGTTGGCGTCTAACTTTTTCGCCCAAGCTGAAGCCCTGATGGTGGGCAAGCCACCAGAAGAGGTCCAGGCCGAGGGAGCATCCGAGGAGCTTGTCCCTCACAAGACTTTCTTGGGCAATCGACCCACCACTTCCATCCTTGCTCAGAAAATCACCCCAGGTACCTTGGGAGCCCTGATTGCCTACTACGAGCACTTCACCTTCACTGAAGGAGCAGTATGGAACATCAACAGCTTCGACCAGTGGGGTGTAGAGCTGGGCAAGTCTCTAGCTAAGAAGATTCAAGCCGAGCTCGACCAACCCGGTGAGAGCAAGGGGCATGATTCTAGCACGAGTGGATTGATCAACGCATTCAAGAAGAAGTCAACAATGTCATATGAAATGTCTGCTGAGAAATGATGTTAGCGATCGTGAATAGAGAAATGATTTTATGAACATAGAAACTAGCATAGGCCTTAAGCACACAACAGAGCACCAAATATTAGCTCGAATAAAAGTCAATCCACCAGTGACTTAGAGACATAGCACTGACAATCGTATATATTGACAAAGAATTATTCATTGTTCATCGTTCTTGGTTCACCCCTGACATCTGGCCCTGACTAGGAGGCGATCACCCGTCCAAAAAAGCAACCCAGACGCAAGGCTCAGGAACCGCTTCTGTCAGCATGTCCAGCATTCCAAACACTCTTCTAATGCTCCGGTAAAATTCTTCTAGCTATGGCTATCTCGGGCTTTCGAGGACTTTCGCTACTGTTTCGCGTATTCATTATTTTCTTCTTAGCTCTTGCGGAATCCGCCAGCGCCGGAGGCGCGGAGCCAAAGGCCAGCTATGCGCCTGGGGATGCTATACCTGTCAGTTGTTTGAATCGGACTGTGTGAGCCTTCCCGCTCCATGTTAGCCAACTGATCTATCCGTCTAGACGCCTAGCATAGCAATGGGGAGCTCGTGGCTAATTATCGTGCCTTCGAATATAGTGACACTGGAGAACATGTAAGCCAGAAGCGTTCCGGAAGGAGAAACAATCAATTGCGTCAACCCCTTCTTCGGATCTAATATGCCCTTTACAGATCACAGATGATCAGGGCCAGCTGCAATACATTCCTTTCATGACATGCAACGAGACTGGACGCCCACTCGAACTCTACTTCGGCATTGAAAAAGGTTTGCTGTTACGCCCTGCCCATACACCTACAAAAACCCCATATTAAATACACTAGACATCAACTGCACGCTCGAATCTATAGACGACCCTCTCTTCCACCTCCTCGAATTCTACATCCACAACGACGCCCCCCTAACCTGCCGCATACCCACCCACCCCCTAACCTCCCCCTCCACCCCAACCACCACCACCTCCGCCACAAACGACGACTTCATCCCCCTCATATTCGCCCTCTCCGGCGCCCTCCAGCTCTCCCACCTCCACATCTCCTCAAAACTAAACGTCCTCTTACACACCAGTCCCGAACTCCTAACCCAAGACGCCGACATCCTAGCCGCAACCGCCTACTCCAGCCCCTCCCTAAGTTCTGCATCCTCGAGAATTGTCATCGGTGACCCGTTGGCATTGCAATTGAGTGTGCATTGGTATAGTACGCCTACATTGCCGCCGAGTACGACGGGGAAACATGGGTTGGGCGGGCATGTGCATTTGAGTACTGTTGTGTATTGTTTTTTGAGCGCTGGGGTGGGCGTGGCGGCGAGTTTGGCGTATTTTAGGGGCGTAGAGCTGCCGAAGAGGATAAAGAGGTATGGGAAAGATAGGATGGGTGGGGAGAGGGGGGGCTATGCGTTTCCGGGGTCAGGGATGAATGGGTATGGGCCTGGGAAGAGGGATTGAAAAGGATTATAAATTTTATATTAGGGAGGGTATTGTATGAATATGGTAATAGCGTACATATACCCCTTGCGTTTAGGTACGATTTCAATCAGTTGAGTGCAGCTTTAAGGAGCATTACAAGATTCGAAGGGCATCAGCACCACCTAGGATCGAGGTCGCTTGTCACTGAGCAGGAGGCAAACGCGCGGCAATATCTTTCAGCTGTCTTTCATGATTGTGCCATTTCTTCACTTATTCTACGTCTTCTTCTGATGGAAGACTAAGGCGGGTTTGGCATGAAGCTTAGCGTCTGAGTCTCTCGGTCTTAAGAAAAGTTGCTTCTGATGAAGGATGATAAGCCATTGAAAGAATCTTACTCTTAAATGAGCCTACAACCTCGTCCATCACTACTTAAAACCCTTCTTCTCGCGACTCCCTTCCCCTATTACTGTGCTTCTGACTTTGTGTCCAGTGCCTCTTTTTGGTGTGGGGACAAATGGTCTCCCCAACGAATCCATCTCAACGACTCTTAGATCTTATACTGCAATAACTCGGAGTGAATATAAGATACTGACTGTGCCTCAGGCCAGCTGCACTCCTGATGCATATGAGAGATCTCCGTTGAGACCTAGGATGTTACCAGAGCATCGGGAAGGCCATCTAGTGGTGGCAGCCAACCTAAGTGGACGGGCCAAATGAGCAAATTGTTAACAGAGTTGCGGACAGCCTTGGTGTCCACTAGTGCCTCTGTGATCACTTCGTCCCAGCTTGTGGTGATCTGAAAGCGCAAACATGCTTTACAGAGATACTGTTTGTTCCCCTGTGTGTAATGAAGGCGCTAGAATTCATCTCGCTGCATACATTCACGAGGCCCCTTTCCGACATGGATATGCATTCTGGGGACTAAATATCATCGTACCTGTGAGTACCAGTAAATATTGTCCTGGACCAGACCATATTATCTCACAAAATTTGGATCAAGGGAGATACTTGACGCTTTGCTGAAGGCTCTATACACACGAGAGAGTGAATGAGAGAGACATTAGGATGGCCGAAGTGAGTACGTGTCACGGCTAACGTCCGTGCGGAGAAAACCTGTAGTTTTAAAGCATAGGATTACCAATCCTCTCAAGCCCAAGCTCAACAAACATCTCGCTAAGAGACACTTGGTCTGGCATCGCGCATAGTGAAGAAGAGCTCCGCAATCTACTCGGGATGGTTTAGAGAAGCTCACTTACGAGTCGTTTCCTATTAAGGCCCACAGTCAACTCTCATTATACATGCAGCTCTCCTAGAGCTCATACACCACTTGATTCCTCGGCAAATTGCAGTTAGAACCTTCCGCTTGTCAACTTGGTTTGAACAGAGACAGACGCAGTTTGCAGATTCCAGGTGTGTTGGAAGGTACATAATCCTCGCTTTAGCAGGGGAAGATATCATGATGTTAACTGAAAGACCTAACTAGTCCTTAACACTCATCTTAAGATTTGATCAACCTGCTTTTGTGGGCTCCGTTGAGCCCAAAGTCTTACTTAAGGCACAAAGCAACACAGCAAATCTTATTTCAGACGAGCTTCCTCTAACACACTGATACGTTGCTGAGTCGGCCTGAATCACGTAATAGCATGGAAGCAATCCTCAGTCGTCTTCGACAGCTAGAAGACATTGAAACAACGCTCTATATCCACCGACAAGCCGTACTCCGGCATCGTCAACACGAAGATGGAGAACGAGAAACCAGACGACAAAACGAAGACCAGGCCTACCTTACCGCCCTATTAGACCGAGACCGCGAAGAAGATGTAACTAAAAAAACTCCTTAAAGCTAAAAAGTAATAGACTAACTGCCAACCATTAGGAGCTACGTCGTCAACGACGAGAGTTTTGCCGCTCTTCTCTTACAGGCGATCTAGTAAACCGCGATCCAAGAGAGACTCTTCGCACCCTCAACGTGGGTAACGGACCTACCACGAGGAGCAAAGCCAAAGGTCGGCGTACAGCCAGCAAATCTAAGCCTCAGTCGAAGATCGATCACAAAGGGCTTCCGATAGCCCATGATAGTCAAGGTAATGCACTGTGGACGCGGCCTTCCGATGGCAAATTGGTATACTTGAATTGCCCAATGGAAGGCTGCGACAGGACCAGCTTCCTCCACATTCTAGCATTTCGCAACCATATGTCCCATCCGGATGGTCTGCATAAACTCAAGCAATTCTCTAAGAGCAACGATCACGCCATTGAGACCTATGGAATAGTTGCGCCTGGTCAGGACGGTCCAATGGATAACGTCAATCTGCCGCCTGTCAGCATTGCACCTACAACGACCATGCGAGGTGTGGATGTTTTGACCCCAACAGCCTCCGGCTCCGATGACGAGACTGCGTCTGGCCTGCCACTAGGCTCGCAAATTTGTGTCGGCTCGATAGGGCGATCAAGCACTTCCTCCGAGGCTCATAGGATGAAGCAGTTCGGAAGAGCACCCCAAACGACCGGCATGCAAACGAGATCACGAGCCCAGCAAGCTGCGCAAGAATTCGATGGATATCTTAGCGTAGAATCCGATGATAGTAACGAGGACGAATCACCAATCGAGCGTATCGCTAGGAATCGGACTGACCAACATCAGGCAACTGGACCGAAATCCCCCTCTTCGACCTTTCCCCTTAATCAACGTGAAGTCGTTGCTACTCGCACAGAGGCTTCCAACCCCGGGACGGATATGGTCGCCCGGCAATCTGTCGAACCAGCCCTCAAAGAAGAACGAGATGGGAGTCCTCTCTTCGAGGAATGGCACCTTGTAGACTTGCCTAGGCCAGAGAGTGCCGTTGCTGTTCCTGTTGATTCCGGCGAAGGAGCGGTGGACAAACCTCTAACACTTACGACCGACGCCCTTGAAACTCGGAAAAGAGCTGCTTCAGAACTCCCCAAGACCCCTCCACCTTCAAGCAAGCGCTCTCGTACTGCCGACGTATCTCGGACCGTCTAAACGGATCGGCACACGTTAGTGATGGGATGTGCAACCCAATACACGAGATATTTCTCGTTGTTCATGAGCCAGCTTTGCTTTTGCAGTATGCATTCTTCGTTTTCGATCCAACCATCCTCATATTTATGGTGCACTCTATTGGATATTTGGACATAATGTTTATTATTATGATCATTTACCAGCGGCTTCGTTACCGATTGATCTCTTGCGTCATCTGCTTCCTATCCGGGCCATCCTACCTCGGAACGCTGAGTGACGTCTACCACTCTCTCTGATCCCAGTCAATGGCTTGGCCGGTAAATTGGTGGAAAAGAGCCGGGAATGTGAATGGGGAAACTGAGATCTCTATTGAACCTTTATCACAATAGAAGCGTTGTATAATAGATGTTGACCCATGCGGGGATATCCCACTGTCATACCAGGCCGAAGCGTCCATCACTCTGCTCTCATCCGTGAGAAGAGAAGCGCTTGGTACGGCGGAGGGTGGTGAGAAACGCCATTGGACACAATGAAAGCAGCATTGAGAACCTGCATATAATACGATGATTCTACAACGTGATGACTTGAAGTTCAAGTATGCTTTTCCCGCAGTATGCCAACATGAATGACAAAACCAGACCCCTCTCTCAATCCTTCGATCAGAAGATCATCTGGTACCCTCCAAACTCTGAAGATCTTATGGAAAGCAAATAACCAGGCTCCAAAGACTAAATCTGAGCGAAGTTGCTGAGCTATGATACATACTGTTGCTTTTCCTGGGGATGAGGCGTTTGGTAATTGGCATATTTCAGCACAGGTACGCACCATTGGTTCGACGAGCGCTTCATTATAGATGCAATCGCAAGCTATAACGGCGTTGATGCCATGGTCATTGTCTCCTGAATCTCCAATCATTTTTGGGAGATCTGATGTTGAGCTTAACTCCCAGTCCAGGGCCATGATCAGGATGTTGTCACTCATCAAATTAGAATCCGGTATTCTGCCCCGCTGCTTGACCTTGTCAAAATTTTTGGGTTTTGGGGCATTATCCTGAATATTCGGCTTCAGCCATTTGAAGACGTATTCTTGATCAGTTGCGACGTATTTTCCAACTCGAGGGGATGAAGCAATAGCAACAATACCAGAAATACCGCAACCCAGCTCCAGCACCGTCGATTGCCGATCGAGGACCGATGATTGAAAGAGCACGTTCTCCTCCAAGGCAATCCACTCGGCGAACAATGGTGTAATTTTCCACACCACTGCACCGGTCGTGCCCTCTGTCCGGTTGGATGAGAGGAGCCCTGGGCTCTGGATAATGTTCAAGTCTCTCCCAGATATTGTGATGTCAAGATTTGTAGCTTTTGCATCCACGAACCCCAGGTTCTGTGAGGGTAGATCTTGTGAAAAGAGGAGAAACATCTCTTCTTCTGGATCGTTGATCTCTTCTCCCAGTGCCGAGATCAGACTCTGGAGTGCCATCACAGTCATTGTCTCAGTGCAATCAAAGCCCACTTAGCCAATGTGATCCTGCATCTGCAAGCAAAGAACATGTGGTCCAGTGAGCATTGGGGTGCCGCAATGATGAACAACAGCAGCGACAAGGAGTTGTGATACGATGGGCTGCAACAAAAAGCGGGTCTGCAGCGCAGCGGTCTAAAAATGTAACTTATGCAGGCATCAATGACGACTGAGGTACAACAGCCCGATGAGTCTGGTGGCCTTAATGTGGGAGGCCTAAGAGACAACGTAGTCTAAGACAGTGCTGCCAGGTCCAGTCTCTCGGTCCTTCTGCAATGATATAGCAGGAATTGCCCATATATCCTATCAATTGCGAGAGATGAAAGACAGTTGGTGTTTTTGCACAGATCTGTTACTTTGAAGATCGACGCAAAGCGTGCATAAGCTGGCGGGTAGACTAACCCTTGCACGGCATAATTGCATCACCAGGTCTGACCAATAACGTCAAACCAAGGGAGCTGTACTGGCCTCGCAGGCGAGGCGCCCTACCTGCGCCTCACGAGACTTCCGAGTTACAGGCTCCAGCTTATATCTAAACGGTAAAAGACCTACAAAGTCTGCCACCTTGTTATCCTTACTTTACTTCCTACTTCTTCATCTATCACCCTCCTGCCTATCTCATCATGTCTGCAAAGGACCGCAACTTCAGGCCACAGCCCAGGGTATACCGGAGTCCTCCATTCACCGTGGAAGCGTCCGGCTACGAGCCTGTTAAGGGCGAAACGATACCTAGAAGACATCCTGCTGCCAAGGACAAGCTTATAGATACACCCTCGGAAGACGTCAGAACCATCTTTGATATCCTCAAGCGTAGCGCCGACAAGTTTGGCAATGCCAAAGCTTTAGGTACGAGGAAGGTGATCAAAGTACATCATGAAACCAAAAAAATCAAGAAAGTGGTGGATGGGAAGACCCAGGAGGTTGACAAGAAGTGGTCCTACTTCGAGCTGAGCGGATACAGCTATATGAGTTTTGTCGAGTATGAGAAGCTGACAGGTCATATTGGGTCTGGTCTTCGGGAGCTTGGTATGGTCAAGGGTGACCGCTTAGAATTGTTCGGAGCTACAAGGTGAGAACATATGCTCTTCGTTAGGTTTCCAGTACTGATGGCAACGCATAGTGCCCACTGGCTTGCAATGTCCCACGGAGCAGTCTCCCAGTCAATGCCAATAGCAACAGCCTACGACACGTTGGGAGAAGAGGGTCTCAGGCACTCCCTGGTCCAAACTGAGGCGAAAGCTATCTTTTGTGAACCCCATCTCCTACCAACTCTGATAAACCCTCTGAAGGAAGCAAAAGAAATCAAATTCGTTATCTACAACAGTGACGGTGAGGTCAAGCAGGCGAATATCGACAAACTCAAGAGTGCCTATGACTATCTTACAATCATGAGCTTCGAGGAGCTGAAACAGCTTGGCGAGAAGAACCCAGTAGAGCCCGTCATACCAGATCCTGAAGATCTGTGCTGTATCATGTACACCTCTGGGTCAACTGGTACTCCGAAGGGCGTGCCTATCAAACACAAAGCAGTTGTTGCATCTATTGCTGGCGTGACCACCATCATCGGTCAATATATTGGACCAGGTGACAAAATGCTCACCTACCTGCCGCAGGCGCATATCCTAGAGTTTGTCTTCGAGAATGCCTGTCTGTATTGGGGCGGTACCATGGGCTATGGTAGCCCTAAGACTCTATCAGATGCCTCGGTCCGTAACTGCAAAGGTGACATTCGCGAGTTCAAGCCAACGATTCTGGTCGGTGTGCCTGCTGTATGGGAATCAGTGAAAAAGGGGATCATCGCCAAGGTCAATGCAGGCAGCATCGTAGTTAGGAATCTCTTCTGGAGCGCACTTGCTGCGAAGAGCTTCCTTCTGTCTTCAGGCTTACCTGGGACAGCAATCCTTGACGCGGTCGTCTTCAAGAAGATTAAAGATGCGACAGGGGGCAATCTACGTGTCTGCATGAATGGAGGTGGCCCAATCGCCAAAGACACCCAGCGGTTCATCTCCATGGCCATTACACCCATGATAGGAGGATACGGTCTTACAGAGACCACCGCCATGGGTGCCCTGAATGATCCCATGCACTGGACGGATAGTGCGCTTGGAGACATTCCTTCGTGCATCGAAGTCAAGCTTGTCGACTTTGAAGAGGCTGGCTACTTTACCTCAAACAAGCCACCTCAGGGAGAGATTTGGATTCGAGGAACCCCCGTGTTCGACGGCTACTTCAAGAATGACGAAGAGACTAAGGCAACTCTTACTGCTGATCACTGGTTTATGACTGGCGACATCGGCGAATTTGACAAGAATGGACATCTCAGAATCATTGACCGCAAGAAAAACCTTGTCAAGACTCTGAATGGTGAATACATTGCACTCGAGAAGGTAAGTAATGCTGTGCCAGGCTGTATCACACTTTCACTGACGTAACGTAGCTTGAATCGATTTACCGCTCCGCAACGGTAGTAGCTAACATCTGCGTCCATGCTGCCACTGATCGTAACAAGCCTATTGCTATTATTGTGCCAGCTGAACCTGCTCTTATGAAGCTTGCTAAAGAGAATGACATCGAAGGTCATGGACTTGAAGATCTTGTCCACAATGAGAAGCTCAATGGTATCGTTCTAAGGGAAATGCAACAGGCTGGCAAAGATGGTGGACTGGCTGGCATCGAAATCATCGACGGAGTCGTCATGGCGGATGAAGAATGGACAGCAGCAAATGTAAGCCGTTTTTTTCTCGTGGACATATCATCACTCGCTTACATGTCCTTTAGGGCCTTACGACGGCAGCTCAAAAGATCAACCGGAGAGGCATCCTGGCCAAGTACAAAAAGGAAGTCGACAAGGCCTACGGTAAAGGAAATTGACAAGACTAGTCATTTGTTCTAGACAAAGCGTTGAATTTTGCTTCAACGAGGGAAACGATCTACAATTGGCAATGGGCTGGTGTTTAATTGGATTCAATTCTGTAACAGTCATTTCCTCAGCGTTCATGCATGGGCAAAGCATGTACAATTAAAACATTCACTGTAGCGGTAATGAATAGCGTCTCTTTCTTGTGGACATTAGATTCCTGGTTTGGCCATGATAATGGTTCTAACTTGGCTCTATGGAGTTTGGCTTGCTATTGCCCGTGGTGATGTAGAATTATAGCACCTTCTCGGCATGAAAGATATCAGAGCTTTCGCTCCATCTCGGTATCCTATATCCCTATCTTCCCCCCGCCTCACAGTCCTCCCCCCCATCTCCTGCCCCCCCTTCCCTCCCCCTCCTCTCCTCCCTACTCAACCCTCCTAATCCTCGGCACCAGCACCTCCAACTCCTTCTTATCCTCCTCTGTAGGCCTCAATCCAAAAGTTTCCTCCGCTTTATCCGTGAGCAGGAGACCTACACCTGACCAGACGATGGCGCCGAGACCGAAGTAGAGGCGTGTTCGGGGGTTGAGGTTGCGGAAGGATCTGTGAGGTGGGTGAGGGTTAGTGAGTGCGAAAATACCCCCCGAGGGCCTGGAGGGGGGAAGTAGAGGAGATGGGAAAGGGAGGGGGAGGGGGGCGTACTGCCAAAGAGACATTCTGAGGATTAGTGTGTCATAGTGGTCTGGCTTGGGGGAGTTGTGGTCGAGAGTTGGGACACGGTGTTGGGAGATACGGAGGAGAGAATTGGCAGGGAGCAAATGTTCTCAACGTAAATATTGATCATTAATTTAGCAGCCCAGCCCTTTGGCTAGTATCTATGTAATATGCTCTCTATGCAAATTTCCCCCGAACACAGTGCGCCAGCCATATCAATCATAACACGGCTCCATTTCGCTCGATGTACATCAAAAATAATAATAGGTGACACCTCCAAGAGCCGTCATTCCCACACCAAGCCACCACCATTTATCAGCTTGAACGGGCTCTTTCCGCTTCTTCAGCAGATTTTTGTTCGTGAAACCTCCGAGATCCCCAAGGCTTCGCTTGACTTTCCCCGTGGCAGACGGAGCTGCAGAGGCCGAAGTCGTTGGGTTCAGCGTTTGTGTTGGCAACATCATTGGTGGTTTATAGGCTAAGTACATGGGATTGAGTGGCGAGCCGTCGAAAGCGTAGAGACTGAGTTGCTGGGCACCGCTGTAGGCGTCTTCTCCGACTGTGTAGTCCTATGGGTGATTTAGTTGGTAATGCGTTGAGGGCTTTACATGGTTAGGAGTACCTTGAAAAGTTCGCTTTGGTTATAACGGGTGTAAATGGCGTTCTTATTATTGCAAGGGTCTGATAGAAGCTGACGTCCATCAACGCCGAAGGGTGTAAGACTGAGAGAGCCGTTCGCATTCTTCACATATGTGCCATGCTGCCATTGCATGATTCCTTCCGGGCACGAGGGGTTCGTAGCTGTAGAGGTCAGATAACGGACATAAGGCCAGTAGTAAAGTTGAAAGACCCACGATTCGAAATCGCTCTGTAGTATGCCTCCTCATAATGGCCATCGTCTGTAAAGGAGTATGAGAATCCTGTAAGGGTAGGCTCAAACATTTTGTCATTGACTGGATCATAGAAACCCTACAAAGGTCAGGCTCCTCTCTAATATGTATTTAGGCTTCACTGAACAGCAAGAGCTGTCAGCATACAAGGAGGAGTACTTACTGGTCCTGTTATCACTTGTCTTGATTTGGTAGTCCATGTCCCTGTCAACTGAGGGTCAGTACTCTGAGCGAACGTCAAGGGCGCCAGCGCGGCGCCCAGCGCCAGTAACGATTGTAATGACACGATCATAGAGAGTATGAGTGGGGAGTTAGTTGACTGTTGAGAGTTTATCTGGACTCTGAATTGGTTATCACAGGGATGAGGCGTCATGCGCTAGCGAGGGAGCCGCAAGTGCCAACTCCAGAAATAGAATAAAAGTGGCTGTTTAATGTCCGTGTAAACTATTATATTCGGAAGATTCTCATTCTAGTGCGTAAAGCCAATGGATTGATTACACACTCGTGTAATAGGCCTGGATGATTGATGGCCATGATTTAAAAGATGGGTCCATTGTGAAGCCTTGGGTAGATGCTTAGAGAGATGTCTCATACAGCAAACGACATGGCTGGTCTACGAGCAGCCAAGAAGCAATTAAGGTCCTTAGTAAAACAGACGCTCTCACAATTACCTGAAGATTCAATAAACCAGCAATGTTGGT
This sequence comes from Cladonia borealis, assembly GCA_018257855.2. Lineage (NCBI taxonomy): Eukaryota > Fungi > Ascomycota > Lecanoromycetes > Lecanorales > Cladoniaceae > Cladonia > Cladonia borealis. Next base: position 884,987 of record JAFEKC020000013.1, read on the forward strand.
GTTTCTCAAGTCACTTGACTGGCCTACGGTGCTGATTTAAGAGCACTACAGCTGTTGGCGCTACGCAGGCTCTATTGTCCTTGCCCGAGTATAAAAGGGCAAATCGCATTGGCATATACCTATCAATGCCCAAAAGCGAGTTGTCAACCAGAGATATTGTGACACATGCGTTTGCGCATGACAAACAAGTATTCGTGCCATATCTTTACAGTATTAATGCTCAGGATCGAAGCAAGCCAGTGTCAGTGATGGACATGGTGTCGTTGCATTCCAAGAGCGACTTCGAAGGTTTAGACCGTGACGCCTGGGGAATTCCCAGCGTTTCAGAGAACTCGATAGTGGGAAGGGAGCGGATTCTAGACATCCCAGACACCGAGGATGGCGGCCACGAACGGAAATCGCACAACGAGAACGGCTCAACAAAGACCGAGAAAGGGAGACTTGATATGATCATCATGCCAGGAGTTGCTTTTGACAAAGGCCTAGCAAGGCTTGGTCATGGTAAAGGCTTCTATGATGTTTTCTTGGAGCGATATCATTTTGCCAAAGTCGCTCCAATGCCTTTTCTTGGTACGTAAACTTTTTGTTCTATCTTGCATTTCCTTCCTGACGTAGCTTCAGTCGGGCTTGCCCTTGAAGCGCAACTCCTCCCAGAAGACCAGAGTATCCCCAGTGGTGCTTCGGATTGGCAGCTCGACGCGCTCGTTATTGGTAACGGTATGACCATCCGCCGTAGGAATTCAACTGGTTAAGGAATATATTGAGTGGTGGCACTGAGAATTTTCTTGATTGTCAAAGCGCTCTGTGAACCATGAAGGCTACAGCGGCTCGTACAGAAGCCCTGGGCGCTGTAACATTATTGTAATGCTTGAATGAGCGATACATTGTCTCCCTTCAACAGTATCTGGCCTACAGTTTCTGTTAGCCCAATCAAAATCACGTTCCCAAACGACAAGTCCATACCTAGCTCCCTTCGCTTTTCTTCATCTGTCTTCGTAGCTTGTTTCACCTCCACCGCATCATCAATCACTAAGTTCATAAACTCATCAAAACCCTATACCCATGAATCAGCAATGTTTGCCTGAGACCAGGTCTTAGATTGACTGACCCTGATCTTTCCCTCTATCCGAATCGCCAGCTGCTCGTATAACCATATTGACACGGTGGAGCGCTGCTGAAGGAGCTTGAATATGAAGTTAATCGGGGGTAGAAGGACCTTTCCTCTCCCACCACCACCGCCGCCTCGCCCAGTCATAATGTTTGCTAGTTCTGGCTGGCTTCGTAAACTTGCAAGGTCGAATTGACAGCGAATTGGACAAGATCAGCTTTTCTATGGTGGGATGGGTCAATCACGCTCAGAGAGTCGATGTGTTTCTCCTAGGAATCTCTACATAAATGCATTTGAAGGGCTACGCGGTGAGAAGTGCGGAACTCGGTCCGGAAAAACAATGTTCCAAGGCATCCTCACACATGTCTGCGCCTCCGGAGAAAAGTGCTTTGTTCTAGGCTGATCAGTACGGAGTATCTCTGCCCTTTTGATCAGACTTATCTATGGGCCATTTCCATTGCCGCTCTTCTGCTTCCTGAGGATCGTAATCTTGCTCTGGCTGTGCAAACCATCATACGTGAGATGAGGTTTGGCACCTCGGCGAGCGTGGAACACAATAATTGCATTGAGAGACCTTGATCTATTCGATCAAGATGACCTCAACGGGCTCAGAGAGCTACGCGCCGGTGCTAGTAGCTCTGTCTACTATGCAAAGCAATGTTGATCGCGCTCAAAAAACCCAAGCCACCGAGTTCTTAGAAAAGTTTCAGAAATCTGTATGTCTTGCTACACTTGCGGTCATTGATTGGGCTCTGCTGACCCTACCATGTTGTAGCCAGAAGCATGGAAGACCACACACTCCATTTTATCAGCCTCCAATACACCATCCGAGCCAAAATTGTTTGCGGCGACAACACTTAAGGGCAAAGTACGACCTATGAGATCCCTATATTTAGACAAGCCAACGCTCACCATTCCAGATAACCTACGACCTTGACCAACTTCCGCGGCAATCGCTCCCAGCTCTCCGAGATTCTATCCTCCAGCTTCTGGCGACCTATAACGATGGTCCTAGACCTATAAGAACACAGTTATGCGTGTGTCTTGCGAACTTGGCAATCCAGATGACGGAATGGAAGGATGTACTTCAAGTCGTAGGATCGACCCTTGGCAACAGCGGCGGTGATTGCGTCTTGGAATTCTTGAGGGTCCTACCTGAGGAGGTCACCGAAGGACGAAGAATCAACTTGACAGTATGTAGGGACGAGACACCGTCAGCTTGCAGGCAAACACCGTCGAATTTGCGAGCGAGAGACATCAGAATCTAATCATCATATCATCCATAGGAAGAGGACCTCCAAAATCGAACGAAAGAATTGCTAGAGGACAACGCCACCCAGGTCCTTAGGCTCCTGACACAGTACTCTCAGTCTTCTGGTAAACTTCTTTCATAGTGTATGGGCAAGTTTGGGTATAATGCTAACCTCTAAATAGCGAGTGCAGCGTCAAATCCGCATTTACTGGAGTGTACTTCCTCATGGCTTCGGGAGATCCCAGTCGCGGACGTGGTTAATTCGCCCCTCTTCGATGCCGTTATTAACGCCCTCTCAATAGATGCATCCTTCGAGGCCGCTGTGGACTGTATGTGTACGATTCTACGAGATACGCGTGAAGTTGATGAATGCATTGAGATCATTTCGATTATATATCCGCGTTTAATGTCGCTGCGGCCCCACATTGCCCAAGCAGCAAAGTCAGAAGACCAAGACACCTTTAAAGGCTTCACTAGGATCTTCGCTGAGGCTGGTGAGCATTGGGTGGTTATGATTGCCCGACTACCAAGCGATTTCAGAGGGCTGGTGGAAGCTATCCTTGAATGCTGCGCTAGAGATACGGACCGAGAGGCGATTGCTCTGACCTTCTTGTTCTGGTACGAACTCAAACAGATGATTGTTCTGGACATATACAAGGAGGCTCGGACCAACTTCGCCGACATCTTTGCCAAATTGGTAGACATCATGATAAAACACTTGGAATATCCGACTCCAGAAGGCCCAGACGAGAATGATTTGTTTGATGGAGATAGGGAGCAAGAGGAGAAATTCCGAGAATTCCGGCACCAAATGGGCGACGTTCTGAAAGACTGTTGTGATGTTATTACAGTCACGGAATGTCTGGGCAAAGCCTTCAATCTCATCCAGCGGTGGATATCCACATTCGCCTCCCAAGCGACTGATACCAAAGTGCCTCATTGGCAAGAATTAGAAGCTCCTTTGTTCAGTATGCGAGCTATGGGCCGTATGGTTTCTCCAGAGGAGAACGTCGTATTACGGCAAGTAATACCACTTATTGTTCAGATACCCAACCACGAGAAATTACGTTTCCAAGCTATCATGGCTCTTGGCAGATACACCGACTGGACATCTCAGCATCCAGAGTTCTTACAACCACAATTGAACTTTGTCATGGCTGGATTTAAACATCAATCCCAGGAAGTCGTGAAAGCTGCTGCGCTTGCCTTTAAATTTTTCGGCTCCGATTGCAAGAAGCTTCTCGCGGAGCATGTAATTCAACTCCATGGCTTCTATGAGTCTGTACTTGATGGTTTATCACCTGCAAGCCAGGAAGAAATTACGGACGGCGTGGCGTGCGTCATCTCAGCCCAACCGATAAATAACATCTATCCCATGTTCAAGTTATATTGTGATCCTGTCATTAAGAGAATGATGTCCCGGGCCAACGAGGCGAAAACTGCAGAAGATGATGCTGCGCGATTAGCTGTGGCAGGTAAGTGAAAGTTATATTTGTTGACTTGATGGCAAACACTGACCACTGTTTTGACAGACTACATCCAGCTCATTACCATATTTATTCAACAAATACAGCCGTACGTCTCACCGCGGGAAGAGAACCCAGCTGTCAAGTACTGCCAGGAGATCCTACCTGTCCTGGCAACGATTGCGGACAACTTTACCAGCTCTACGCCAATCCTCGAACGCGTGTGCCGGTGTTGGCGGTACATGGTTCTCTCTTACCGGACAGCTATCCTTCCACTCCTGCCCTCACTAGCCCAGCAACTAGCCTCTGGCTTCCAGAACTCCCGCCAAGGCTGCTTCCTATGGGCAACCGATTCAGTTCTCCGCGAATTCGCGGACGGTGCTGAATTCGTCGACCCCTCCACATCCCAAGCCATCTACAACTTCTTCGAGCAACAAGCTCTCGCCTTTTTACGAATCATGAACGACCTCCCTCCCAGCGACCTCCCCGACGTCATCGAAGACTTCTTCCGCCTACTCATAGACGCCCTCATCTACTACCACACCTCCTTCATCCCCGCCCAAATCTGCTCCCCCATCCTCCAAGCAGCCACAAGCGCTCTAACCCTCCAACAAGGCCCCCCCCTAACAGCAACCCTCCATTTCCTCTGCGACTTCCTCAGCTACGGCACCGACCACCCCAACTCCTCAAACTTCGACGATGAAACATCAAACACAGCCGGCGCTCGTGTCCTCAACCCCCCGGAAATCCAACAATGCGTCAAGCGCCTCGTCGCCGAACACGGCGAAGTCCTCACCCAACGCATCCTCACAGGCATGATGTTCTCTTTCCCCCGCGACTGCTTCCCCGACGCAAGCAGCGTCCTTCTCGCCCTTTTCGAGATCCTCCCGCAAGCAGTCGCCACCTGGGTCCGCCACACAATCCAAATGCTCCCAGCAGGAACCGTCAAAGCCGGAGATGGCGAACGCCTCATGAACGCCGTAGCTACTAAATTACAGCAAGGTGAGGTCAGGAAAGTTAGGGTACTATTGCAGGATTTCACGAATAGTTATCGTAGGCGGAACGTTGCTCCTAGGGAAGGGTTGGGCAGGTTGGAGGCTACGAGGTTTAGGTTTAGTGGGTAGATGATACATAGGTAAGGTACTTAGTTAGGCAATTGGCGTTAGGATCTCTAGGTAGCACTTGCATTTGCAGTCTTTGCGGACAGATATGGCATATTCTTTTTTTTTCGGTTATTGTGTAGGTAGGAATGCCAGCATGAGACTTCCGATGGTTATGTCTGGATGCTGGGGACGAGCTTAGAAGTAGATATACTAAGATATGATCCTTGACTAGAATTGCCAAAAACATGGACGTAGTGCTTTGAATGGTATATCGCTTAGCAGGTACAAGCATCTACCTGGCAGCTCAACCAAGAGAACCTTACCTTACTACTCAGGCCGTCCGTCGGAAGGGGCTATGAACAGAGTAAGATACGAGAGGCATCAGAAGCTACAATGGACATATAGATATGCTTTCACTGATTTGAATTCTCATGCTAAGATATCACAGCTCACAATACGCTCAAGCGCTCTCCGACAGAGCCACCTCATGATAGCTCGATGAAGAACTACCTAAGCTGCTGCAGCCCGCGCGGCACAAGCATGTCCCCAACCATATCGCTGGAAACCGGGAATTTTACAAGCACAATATCCACCTCGTACAATACGTATAAAAAGAGAAAGGTTTAGAACGCCTCGCTGGCATAAAGTCGTAAGGAGCTTTGCTAATATTACTCCACAACGCCATCAAAGTTTTGGATCCTTGTTGCTTTCTCCCACCGCTAGAGGATCACTCTCCTCGTGTTTCGGCGTGTCCACGATTGCACTGCCTTGCATTGCGACATCTTTTGATTCCCCTGCTGCTTTGAATGCGGCCTGCTGCAATTGTGGACTGACGGTTATTATCTCCGTTGTAGGTTGGGATCCCTTGCGCTGATTGAAGTATTCACCTAAGCTGATTTTCTTCTTGATCGGACTGGGCTGTACAAGGCTGGACGAAGAGTGAGGGAAGGATGGTGGGAAGGGAGTGGGATGTTGCGCGAAGGGTGATTGAGGCATAGCGGAGCTTGGAGTTTCGACGAGAGGGCTGTGGGAGGTAATATCCGAAGGTAGGTTCGGCTTAGTAGGCATTTGTACATGAAGATTATTCTGACGAAACCCATTTAACGGTCGAGATTGCTCGGCTGCAGGCCAGGGTGGAGGTGGTTTGATGTCCGCAGAAATGGTATTATCGTCTGGCGGCCGAGGGTTGTGGGCAGAGGGATCCGAGATTGATGTGTGCATTGAAACTGGAGACGGTACAGCTCTTACTTCTGGTATTTCCGTATCCTGCGCCTGCGATGGATCGGCATTTTCTGTGGCCGGTAGATGTTGGCTGTCCACCTGTGTCACATCTACATTGCTCATGGAAAGCTTCTGCCGTTCTTCTTGCCTTGCACGGTCCTGTTGAGAGCGCAGCAGAAGCTGTTTGCTTAAAGACATGTAATGTCTTTTTGGTGGCAGAGGGCCTATAGGGGGCTTGTACCAATCATCATCTTCATCAGGTTCCGTTTGCATGGCAGAGCTGACATAGTTGTGACGGACAAGTGGAGAGGGCACAGATGGCGTATTGGGTTGTGACTGACGCTTCTTCGAACTGGTAGCAGTGTTGCTGCGTGGTCTGCCAACAGGATTGGAAGCCTTTGCGGTTGGGGAGCCGGACTTCCGACGAGAAGTGCTGGCATCTACATATTGAGGCTTAGGAAACAGCCCAGGAGTATTTGATTGGAAGAAGGACGGTGTGGTATGACCAAACTGCTTCTACTCCGAGTCATTAGTGTTTGGCCGTGTAGTGATATTCTAGTGAACACGTACCGAGGTGCCAGCAGCTGGTGTATTGACAGCAGTCCCCCCACTACTCCGTTTCTTCTTCTTCTGAGCAGGTTGATGCTTGTCGTTTTCCAGCTGTTCAAAGTTCTTCTCCAGCGCCGCAATCTTCCTCTTTTCCCGATCGGAAATCTCCAAGCCAGCACCAAACCTTGCATCACCTGAAGCTTCACGGGTAGGTGTCATGTCTCGACTTCGAGATTTGGATCCAGAAGAAGATCGTCTATCTCCGTGCTCGCTACTAGCTCTGCTGTTCGTTGCATATCCGTTCTCTGTGGGCGAATGCTTATCAGAGTATCCGTTCCTGGCTTTATTGAACGCTGTACTGCGCCGGTCGTGTTTCGCAAGCGCGCAGGTGTGGGGCGAGTTGCAGGCACAGCCTCCGAATTCTGCAAGGACTTTTCCGACCCAGTCTGCGACGTAGTCTTCGTCGAAATCACCTTCCATCTTTACATCCTCATTATTGCGATGCAAGAAGTAGTTCCGTATGTGTTCGTCGAGAACCCAGCCTATGGTTAATTCTGACCCAGGGTCAATATCGTGCTTGGCCACAAAGCAAAAATGGTATTCCGAAGAGTTCTCTAGAAACGTTTTCATGCTCAAATTTGGATCACAGCTTCTCCTCAGATAACGACAGGTAGTGCCCTCAGACCGCGTGTCAATGTAGATAGGCAGTTTAGGATGGAAAAAGACGAAAGGCGCAGGATGTCGGAGGTAGTCCCATCGGTTTGCTGGATCTTGAATGTAATTTTGCATGTGGCCGATCTTTCCTTTGAGCTCGCCGACGATAGAGTCTTTGGGCGTGTAAGAGTCAATAGTTAGATAGGTCCATTTAGGGTGCAAGCCATGAGTCACGCAATTTTCATCCTCTCTGTATTCTTTCTTCAGTTGTGGAAGAGGCATCGAATCTATTGGCTGATCGCATCGGTTAAAAACTTCTTGAGGTGACAAGCCATTGGTCGCTTGACTCAATTCCTCCACGTCGCTGGACCAAGCAGACAGGTCCTGCGTAATTCTTATGTCGTTAAGGAGGTTTGTCTGCATTGGGCCATCACCGGGATCATTGTCGTAGAGATGGAGGAACTCGGCGCTGTAGGAATCTTTTGCGTATCCATTCGGCAACTGCTTCTTGGACGGGCTGTGCATGGCTGATCCGGAACGTTTGTGAGGGTGTGATGTGGGGTTTTGCGGTAAAACGGGAAAGTGCATGGAGTTTGACGGTCGATGGGTTGTTTTGGGTCTCTTCGTTGGCGGATGTGGATCTCGCGGACTTCGACTGGTGCGATCGTCGAATAAGTCGGGATCGTTGCCATTGGCCCATCCATTGGTGAGTTGAGCATTGGACTCAGGTGCTCTAATCTTCTTCTTGTGACTCTTCGATGTGCTTTTCTTGACCTTTCGATCGCCCGGGTCAATTTCTGCTCTCCGATTCCTTTGGCGCTCGATAGCACCCTTGGCATCGAGTGATCTGGGTTTGCAGTCTGCGCAGAAGTGATCGATGCTGCTGAGAACGTCCTTAGTTGGGACGACACCATTTTCATCGAGATAATAACACTCGGTATGTTGCCAGGTGTCGCATCGTTCGCAGTACACAGTGTTTCCATCGTCATCTTCAAAGCCACAGATGCATTTGATTGTGTAGTCTTCTACCTCTTCACCAAGTGTATCGGGAGGATCTTGAATAGGCGCAGACTTGACTGGAGTAGGGACGAAGCCAGGAAGCGACCGCGAAGGAGGCGCAGTGTGCGTGTTGAGAGGAAAGGAATCGGTCATACTATGGCAGAGAATGGCCCCTTGCTTTGTGACTATGAAGACGGGGTCGTTGGTATTCGTACCCTGAATCGCATGACTTGCACCTGCGAATGCGACGGAGATGGTGTCTTGTATTCACTTCAATATGTTTAGACTTAATCGATCATCAAGTGATAGGGGTGTTTTGCTCGCGACCCGAGTGAGAAATGTAGTCGAAATTCAGCATGAAAGGTAGGTGAGAAGGACGTTGATTTCGACAGGAATCGGTCATTAGGCGACTAGGTACGAATTGGAAACGAAAACTATAACGTTATCCACTCTTTATCGACGGTGAACGGGGGAAGACGCTGTCAGGAAGGTTGACTCTGCTGAAGGCTGTAAGCAAGAGGCGGTGTTCTTGGCGCGTTTCGCTGTTGTCGGTTACAAAACCAGGGGGAGGATTCGAGTATGGGCATTAGAGGATGTTAGACGGTGTTTGAAGGCGAGAAAATGAGGGTTGTGTGAGAGGGAGAAGATTGAAAAATGGATAGGGAAGGGAAGCAGCAAACGGGTTCAGAGGGCGAGTCCGAAATCGAGGGAGAGGGAGAAATTCGATCGGCAGCCCCTCTGGCGCCCTAACCGAAGCCGGCAAAGTGCAGCCCCTCTATAATTTTAGCGCAGTCGGCATCTTCACTCAGTCTGACTGGGGCTGGGCAAGGGCAAGGTAGAGAGGTATGGTAGCCAGCCCCTCACGACTGTGGCATGATTGTAAACTGATGAAAAGGAGCTGTTATCCTGTGAACCTGGACCTCTGGGTATTGTGAGAGGAAAGGACTGCGATTGAGTGCGCCGAGGAAATGTCTCTGCCGCGCCTTTGGGCTTCGCAACTGGGCCATTTCCCCAATTGAGAGCCTTTCTCATGAAATGGACAAGCGGTGCCTAGGAGCACTGCAGCCTTGGCAGGTTGGAACGTCCTTTTAGATTTATGAGAGGTAGTGGGAATAGTTGGTAACAGAATTGGGGGTATGTTCGAGTAGAAAGCTGAAAACGTGGTGAGGGAGAGGGAGGGTAAAACTAGGTGTGGAAAGGTTTGGAGAACGGGGAAGAAGCCTGTGGCGAGATTATGTGGCACTTGCTGTTAAACGGCAAAACGAGTCATTGTCCGGCACTCTACATTTATGTTGGTAGCACATGACGATAAGGTAATACAGAACCATTCGCATGCACATAGAAAGTTCGCTTTGACGCAATCCTCTGGCAATCATTCTGATAGACACCTGGGTTGAATGGTAATGGTATTGGCAGTAGGTATGCCGGTACTATATCAACTTGCTAGATCATCAGCTCCCGGCTCCCGGCTCTTGTGGTTACAAATCAAGGATCAGAATACCTTATGGCTACTTACACTTAGGTAGTAGAGAGATCAGATGTTGATAAGAAAGCACATGAAAGAATGCTTCGCGTGATGAAACTTTCAGACAAGTGTGGCTTGGAGGCTTGGAGGCTTGGCAGGCTAAGAGATTAGGTACCTGATAGCCCTCGTCATGGCAGGGTCAGCTGCCTAGCCCAACTATCTCCACTGATACTGCTCTCCATCTCCATTCTGTATTGGCACAACTTATATTCTTCGCATTCAAAAATCCTTACAAGTCACTTGAAAAACAGCTATGAGGCTCACTTCGTTTCTCCTAACCGTCTGCCTCTCATCTGTTGCTGTATCGCACGCTCTCTCCCTTTTCGGCAGTGACCAGCAAGTGCTCGATGATGAATTAGCTGTACCTGGAGACAATCCACTCTTCTATTGTCAATCAACAGACGAGAACATACTTCTTATCGACTATGTCGACCTCACACCAAACCCACCTGAGGCGTAAGAGTTCCACCAGTCCTTGCTGGGTATTATTTCACGGCCGCTAAACTCTCTCACAGCGGCAAAACACTCACCATCAAGGCCCATGGCAATTTCACCGAATCTGTCGAGGAGGGCGCCTATATGTTGCTCCAGGTCAAATACGGATTAATTACATTGATTAAACAACAAGCCGATCTCTGCGAGCAGATGAGTAATGTGGATGAAGATTGTCCGCTGAGCGGAGAGAAGACAATCACGAAGGATGTAGACCTACCGGCTACAGTCCCACCGGTAACCCAAGGCCTGATAGCACTTGATCAAACCTTTCAGCTAACAGCTGACTTAACAGGGTAAATACACAGTAACTGCGGACGTTTACACAAAAGATGACCAACAAATTATCTGTCTAACAGCAACGGTTCACTTCGGGGGCAAATGAGCGCGATGTTGATGCGGTTTTAATATGCAGTAAATAGTCTCTGGTGATGACTCTAAGTATTGTTTGATATACGGCGGGTGGGTCTACGAAGGCTTCAGAGACGCTGAATGACCTTGATGTTCGTGCTGGGCATTGGGCAGGAACAAAGATCTATGTTACAAACACTCGATATTTGTCTATCACTATAGTATCAATGTCCGGATATCACGCCACTCGCATTGCATATATTTACATGGGTTTCGTGGTGAATGCCTCAAAAGCCTACGACCACTTTATCTACTCCGAGTGACCTAGACCTAGCCTAATATATTAGGTACAGGTCGTAGAGTATCCCTGGAGCTTGTGCATCCTATCATTCTCCGAATAATCTTCTAACCCTCCGTAAAACACTATCCTTCTCTGGATCGTAGGGGTGGTCCTTGCTTGGTATCTCCAAAACAGCGGGGAAAGCTTCGGTGTAGGTATCGACTCGGTTCCTTATCCTCTCAGCTATCTAAGCAATAACGTATCAGCGTCGCCTCAGCTTTGTAGCATCATGCACCATCAACCCTAAGGCATACGTGTTGATTAATGAGCACTATAGCAATGTCCTTCCTTTCCTGCGTAAAGTCGTCGAAGGCATGCTCAATGGTAGAGTCCTCGGTTTTGTCGTCGACTACAAGAAAGTTCTTCTTGGCTTCTGGAGGCTGTGTGACATGCTATGTACAATTTATCAGTTCTGTGTCACTGCGACAATATGGGTATTATGCTATACCCCAATGCCAGCTAGCAGGAGGCCAGTCACAGAGTCCTGAATATTGAATGAGCCAAGATTCTTCAATCGCATAGTAAGCGAGCACCGTAAACCTACCTCATCACCTATGACTGCCAGGAAGTGTCTGTCTTGGTAGGCGGAAGGGGGAGCAGCCATGTTGTAAGACGTTGTATGATGGCTAGAGCTCCCCTGCAAGGTGACGATGATCCTAACCAAATCGCGCTGAGGCTCAAATTTAGGCGATCGTTCCCGGCCAGACCACCCTAAAAGCTTTCTCCCGAAAGCTTCCTAAGCTTGACCAAACGCGCTCAGCACAACACCTTTTACTGCACGCTCTTCTCTCCGTCACCACATCTATAAACATGTGTAAGCAACCGCATTCATAGGAACTGATCCTTTCACGCGAACATACTATAACAATGGCACCGCGACTTGTTCGTCGTCGTCCACTGGCCGAACGCATCAAAGCGTATCTCAATCCGCTTGACATCCTACTTTGGCTCTCCGAGGAGTTGGACTCGAGTGACTTGGATCAATGGAAGAAAGAATGGGCAACCCCAATTGGCATACTTCTCAACTTTGTGTTCTTGATAGCAAGAGCGAACAGTGGATCTAGCACGAGGAGAAGTGGAGACGATGTGTTTGGTGAAGACATAGGGTACACTGGCTGGCTGGCTTGGTTTGTGGGTATTGTCGTATCAACAACGTACCGTATTATCATGGCTAATTAGGTCATACAGGCAGCTTTCGTTGTGCACCTTCTGTCTCTGCTCTCGTGCTTGAATGCCGCATACACTTTCTACCGCCGACGACACTACAGGCTCTTTGAAAGCGCAGTGGATGCTGTTCCAAGCACTCCTTCAGCCCACCGTGTCCGTGTTGACTCTTCCCCGATTTCTTCCTCGCCTCTTCGCTTCCTCTCAAACATGCTTGCAGGCGAAACTGTGGAGAGTAGAGCACATCCAGACGCCACGAGAGACGTGTGGGAGATCGGCGTCTGGGACCCGACTCCGTTTTCTCTCCGAATCTTCTGCTTGTTCAGCCCTGGACACATTCTGGTATATTGGCTTTTCCTACCTACGGCGATCTCAAATCCGAGACCAAGCACAACTGTCATCACAACTATAATACTGGAAGCTCTGTTGTCTGCGCAATTGTTACTGCTTCAAACAAGCTTCTCACAGCAATCAAAAGATGCCTCTGTGATACACAAAGAAGTAATGAACGAATACGATACCAAATATGTCCATCCCCGCACTCAACCCCTCATGAGGGACGTTGGAACTCAATTCTCCCAGCCTAAAAGTTCAAGGCATGGCTTACCACGGCACGAAGATGAAGATGAGTCTGTAGACGTCTATCCTCCGGCATTCATCATAAATAGAGGATTTCATACTAGACCAAATCCGAATTATGCTAAGCATGTGGATCCCGAAGGTGGTACCTGGGCAGCAACTCCTTCGAGGGGCATTTCCACGGGTATGGCAGCACCAGTCCAGACCCCTGCTCATCTTAGAGACCTGTCATCACCAATACGTCCACAGACTGCTCTCCGGCAGCCACAATTTAGAGCATCTGGGGCTGGTGATGGCGGCAACCTGGGTGTCTATTCTCATGCGAATTCGCCACTTCGCAAGTCAGCATCTACCAACTTCGTGGGACCTTACGGCCAGCGAGAAGCGAGCTTGAGTCCACAAAAAAGAGAAGGCAGTCCTTTGAAAAGGAGTAGCCTCGTACCAATGCCAAATGGACAGCCGTTGAATCATCTGCAGGGGAGACCTGGGCGGAGGGAGAGTGGAAGATTCTGAGAAGCAGGCTACGCACCTCATTGCCCTCCACCATCACCACTTCGTAATGAGACAAAGCTCTTGGGCAAGAGCCACAACACCCACAATCTTCACTTCCGCCAAGCAAACTTTTAGACCCAGATTGACGTGGAAGATCCAGCTATGTACGAGAATTGTAATGGCTAATGTACGTTCCTGGATACCGGCTATACATCTTTGTTACGTCGATCACGTTAACTGATTAATATCAGCCTCCCCTACCCTTTGCTTAGATTCATCTTGGCCGTCTGCCAAAGGAGCTACGTTATGAATTTTACGACATGGTGCTCTCAAAGAACCATGCAAACTGGCACACCCGGATGGACCGGTATCCCGGATGTCAATGTTGCCTCCCTTTGCTTGTAACTCTCAATATCAATTAAAGGGAAGCCGAGCTTGTGTATCATACCGAGACCCTTCGACATTCAAGTCCAAGCGCAAGCTCCTGTTACTTGCATGTCTCGCGGTTTTCTACGCAATCTCTAATATGGGTTCTGACGCGCGTCTTGCGCTTTTGTCATAGAAGCAAACCCAAGCAGGATCGAGAGAAGTGTATGGGTATATATTACCAGCACTAATGATGAACTAGAATGATCATTTTAGTCAAGGGTCATGTGATGGCACGTTGCCAACTTAAGGCACAGACCTTGGGTATATTTTAAAGGGGAGACGCGCAGGAAAGAGAGCAGTAGCCACATCCTCAGGTCAATCCCCCGAAACTGCGTGACGTTCCTGGTTGGATGGTAAAGGCATGACAAAGGGAAGTGAGTCTCTCGGAGTTTCCCACAGCGCTCCTGCCGTTCTCGAAATTATGCAGGTAAATGTCATTTCCTGCTCTGGCAAATATACATAAATGACTTCCTACAAACTACCTTCTGTCTGAAACTCATCTATTTTCTACTCCCATCATGATACAGTATCGTTAAGTACGCTTCCTGAGCAACGAGGAATGCCCCGACATTCCGCTCTCTGCCATGTCCTCACCACCTACCCCCACCACCTCTACAAGAAACGTAATTCTGTCAAACCCTAAAGGGCGGCGCAACTCATCCGCATTCGCGTCCATAGCGGTACTCAATCCGTTCCGCAAGAAGTCCATACCCGATTCCTCTATTCCAGCCCCTGTCAAACCCTATGAAGTAGCTCCTGGTATTTGGAACACCGACGCTACCGCAAAGGCATTTGGATACATTGATACCGATGATGATCACAAGAGATCCAAATCAAAGAATCAAAGCGTAAGGAGAACGAAGAGTAACGGGCGGGACCGGAGCGAGGTACCCAAGAGAAAACCAGTACCTATATCAGCACGCACAACACAATTCCAGGTAGCTTATACCCATAATAGCAGTGGTGATTCCAACAACCGTACTTCTGCGAACAACGAGGGAGACCAAGGTCGGGCTGGACGAGAGCAGAAGGATTATGCTAGGGAGTCCGGAAGAAAAAGTGAACGCCGCAATAGAAGGAGCAGAATGAGAACCGTGGACAGTGACGACCGCTTGACAGTGCGAGGCGCCAATCCACGTACCGGCCTCGTGAGTCCCGCCATCTTCAGCGATAATAGCGACTCGAGCCCCGTCGAAGATTACATCAACATTCGCAAACCGCCAATATCAAGGAACCGTAGCGGCAAATGGAAGGCAGAAGGTCAAGGATGGAGTTTGGTCGAAAGCCCACGACTGAGCCCCATCCCTCAAAGCACACCTGGGCAGCAAAGTCGGCAGGCGTCAATGAAGAATTTGCAAGATAAGTTACTGCTAGAGATACCGGGCGTGGACAGCCCTGAACCGGAAGATATGACGGAGCAGAGGACGAGAGAGTACCAGGAGAAAGTGGCGAGGATACATAAGAAAGAGGGCAGTGGTGCCATGGTTGATCCCGATACGTTACCGAGCCCAAGAGCCTGGACGCCCGAGGGGCCTAGCACTCCGCCTAATCGATTGCAGAAGCTTTTACGGCGGAAGCCTGTTGCGAATGAGATGAGACCTAGGGATGATTCAGCTGATACAGTGATAAGAGACGAACAGAAACGGGCTTCATCTGTTCCCACACCAAGGCAAGCTAGGGAACGACATCACAACAGGGTCAGGATAGTGACACCGAGCAACACACCGAGGGACTCTTCATTGGAAACACATACTGAGAAAAAAGCCACAACTAGCCCAGAAAATCCTTTTTTAGGATTACAGCAGCCAATTTCAAGCCAGACAGCGAACGCTACCCAATCCCAATACACTCGGCTTGCGCAACGAGAGGAAGTACAGGGCCTGGCCCCTCCGAATATGCAACAACAGTCCCACAGCCGACTATTCCCTCAAACGAAGCCACAAGAGGGAGTACACCTCCGCACCCACCGCGAAAACCAAAGCCCGTCCAACGAAGACCTCGACCCTCCAGCTACTCTGACCTTGAGCCAGTACCTCCCCCGCCTACAATTCATGCACCCAAGCCACTTCGCCAATCTGGAAAAGCCCCCATCCTGCCGGCCAGCCCAAACCCTACCTGCTCGCCTGCGCCCGCTAGACCAACAAAGGAAGGTTGTAGAAGATGCGTGCATCAGCACCAGCACTTTCACTACCACTTTGAGCGGAAGTCCAGCGAGGGAGAGGAGGCCGAGGATGCAAAGACACGGCGGAAGCAGAGGCGTGCCGAAAGCGAGCCACCACCCTCCAGAAGCCGGGGAGCTAGAGGAGAGCTGCCCTCTGGCAGGATCACCAATGAGCAAGCAACCGTCATGTACCAGGCTCACGGAGGAGACCCAAGACCCGAGACATGGAAAACCCTGCCATATCGGTCTCGCACACCAGGTAATGCCTCAGAGAGACGAAGCGGAGGTTATACACCCAATCGGAGTACCCCTGGACAGCGCAGACTATCAGACGAAGGTCGCCAGCCAAGGTGCAGAACACGCGGCGAGGTTGGCGGTTCTCGGAGAAATTCACAACCGACCCCTACAAGGACCTCAGCCAAGAAAGAGATCAACCCCAACGTCGGAATGCGGAAGACTTCGCCTCGGGAGCGCAAACGTCATGCGAGAGCACGCTCAAAAGAGATCGTATGGCGATGGATGCACCCCTACGTACGGCCGCCGTGGTGAGAACGGAAATGAGATATCCGCGGAATGGGGCTTTGTGGCTAACGCTGAGGACGATGTTGGGTCTCGAGCAGTACACCCAATTGATCCAACAGAGTATGCTGTCCGAAGTGACGGCTCTGCGTGGTTTGCTGGGCATTGGGCTGAGAGTGCCCAAGCTGAGGGACATCTGGGCAGCGTTGTTGGCAAGGATGTCAAGGCTTTGGAGCGGAGACAACCAATCTCAAAGAGCGCTGCGCGTGCTAAGCTCTTCTTGCGTGCGTTCGAAGACTGGCTTCAGTTATCAGTCAAGCTGAGTTGGGTCCAGCACCGGCTGTACAAAATGGCTCGCCATGTCCTGCGAACATTCCATCACAATTCGCCTGCACTTACGGTTCTCCGGTCGCCTAATGCAAAGCCGCAAGACTATCTGGTTGCAATGAAAGACATTTCGCTAGCTGTCGCGTACCTTCTAGTGTTGCTAAATGTTTACATGGCGCTGCGTAAGTTGTTTATGATGGCTATGAGAGTTGTGTATTGGGTATGTCATCCTGTAGACCTGGTGGCCGTGGCTTTTGAATGGTGCGTAATGACCTAGAGTACTAAGATAAGTACCAATATGAGAAATCAAGCTGGCTCGGTTTCTGCGAATTCGATCCACTCGCCGCTAAGGCTTTCTCTCCATAGATGCACTTTCCCGTTGTCCCCAGTTGATGCCAGAGCACTACCTGCATAGCAGCTCAGCGGTGAATCCCTAGATAAAGTAGACACGAAAGGATCACAAACCATCATGCAGCCACCTAACCTTCCACACAGGTGCAGGCTCGTCGGGTGCTAGTACAGCTACTTGCCGTGACTCATGCTTGACTTCATGTGCCATACCCCGTCTCGCTGCCGTATCACGAGACATACCAGCCAACCCAGCCCCGATCCCAGAAGGTGCATTTCTTGCAGTAAAAGAGGCTCCTCCTTTTGGTGGGCCAAGCGCTTGCAAGGGGGGTGGCTTTGCAACTGGGATTCTCATGGAAAAAGAGCCATCAGATTCGTGGGGGGTGTCTACTTCGAAGATACGAACCGTCCCATCATCACATGCTGCGGCTATTACATCAAAGGGGCGTAAGCAGCCAGGTGCCCATGCTATTTCATTGATTAAAGCGGTGTCGGTGTGCATATCGTGCATTTCGTAGAATTGATAGTTTCCTTCTGAGGAAGAAGAAGATTCATCGGGTTTTAGTGCTCGAAAGATTTTAATGTTGTTCATGGCCGAGACGGCGAGGGAGAGCGTTCTGAGACCTATGCCTGCTAATAAGGCGTTTGAACACGGTCCTTCGGATTGCTGGAAGGATAATCGGAAGCGGGCTTCTGTGCCGCGGGGGTGGTGGCCGAAGGGGTTGATGGTATCGATTTGGGACCAGGAAGTTAGCGATTCGGCGTCTACGGGTTCTAAGAGGCTGAGGAGACCGTCGTGGGTTATCATGGCGAGGTAGGTGTCGTGTTTGATGGCTTTGGAGCCGAAGGAGACGTAGGAGACGTGGTTTGGGGGGGATTGGGAGAAGATGCAGCGGAAGCGGCGGCCGCTTTTGGAAAGGTGGGAGTGGTCTTCGCGCCAGAGTTTGAATTTGGAGTCGCTGCCTATGGTGGCGAAGAATTGGCCGAGGAGGGAGGGGAGCCATTGGATCTTTGGGGGCGGGTTAGTATGGGGTTTGCTTACTGGGGGGGGATGGATATGTGGGACGTGCATCTAGTATTTCGGCATCGTGACCGCGCCATGCGTCTGTTAGGATCCAGGAGTCCTCGCCATCTATATCGTAGACTCTGATTTTGTGGTCTGCGGAGCAGAGAGCTATTCTGGTGCCGGAGGAGTTGAAGCTCGCAGCTAGTACAATGTCGGCAGCCGCATGCTCAAAGCTCTGAAACCCATTCTTCGCAGACTCCAGACTCTCTGCACTATCGATTTCGTCCATATTTGCTTACTTACTTAAGTGCGTACTATATATTACTTTACACTGATCAAATCTACGCGAGATATGGAGTGCCTGGAACGACCCTAAACCCTAAGGTAACCCCAAAGCGCCTAGCTTTTACGTCTATCTACCTACCGACTTCTACCTTCTTTTCACCTCTCCTCCGATGAAGAGGTAGGCGATAGCTAGGAATGACCAACCTTTTGAATCCTCGGTAATCTTTGCTACCCGTCATTTCCCTGGTGGGAAAGCCTTAATGAGGAATGCCTGCTTCTTGAATACGCTGCAACTACCTTAGTCAAAACCAAAGTCTGCTTATCAACATCTTCGCATTGACCGCCAAGTCCGAAGACCGAGAGCGTCGCGAGACAATTTCTCAGTGGATTGCGATCAATTGGCCCGCTAGGTCTCTTTCTGCAAAAAATGCACTAGGATCTGGGATAGTATAAATATGAGTATGAGGAAGCGCCAAACCAATCGCTATGCCAAATCCCTCTCTGGAATTGCTGCTCATGATGCTCGCCTCGCGTGATCATTTTCAATATCTTTGACTAAGGTACTTCAAATCCTACTAAAGCGGATGGCCTGGACCGGAATGCCAGGT
Organism: Cladonia borealis; assembly: GCA_018257855.2. Taxonomy (NCBI): domain Eukaryota; kingdom Fungi; phylum Ascomycota; class Lecanoromycetes; order Lecanorales; family Cladoniaceae; genus Cladonia; species Cladonia borealis. The sequence continues at coordinate 903,965 of JAFEKC020000013.1, forward strand.
AAGCGATATGCCAACGCTAGCCCATCCTCACGTGGACAAATTCCTGATCCGAGCATGGTCCAATTTGCTCAGAAATTCTAGTTCTATCCATGCCTGCCATCGTTCTCTTCCTCAATCTGCGTATACAATTTTTCCATGGAGCGTCTATCGTCTAGACAACTGGTACAGATTGGCAAAGCTTGCACCATTGAGTGCAATTACTACGCCGATTGACATTCCACGTTTCACGATAGGTCAAGAGTCCTCCTTATATGGTGACTTTGGTCCACAGGACAGAAGTACAAAGGCCTTGGTATGCTTCAGTGGCCCTGGCTCCCATATGGTGGGGTTCTATGTAATTCGATACAGCAATCGCAAGCCGGTTTCAATAGCCCTTTGTAAAGCTGAATGTTCGGAATAACCAGTACCCCTTCAGCAATGCGATCTGGAACAGTGTGAATGAAATTGAAGTGCTCCAAGAGACAACTCTCATATCAAATTGTGGGCTTGGCACGGCCGCAGAAATTGCTTGATTATGCTCGAAGCGGATTTCACAGCAAATTGATGGTGTCACGAAAAGCTTGATCTGAGAGCATTGTGTTGTGCTCTGTTTGAGACTGATCTAGCTAGATGAGTGTTGAGAATCTTCCACAAATTGCCGCTGCCTTGTTCAAGGGCTTCGGTAAAACTGTGCTTTATCGTCATGTATGAATAGAAGGTCTGACTGTAGCCAAACATGCAGTGACAACAAATGGCAAATCCAGAATTCGTATTCCATACGAACATCTACTAATTCAGCCGGAGATCTTGACAGAGCATCTGAGCTCCATACTTTTGAGCATGTCAACAATTGTTGTGGCACCCCGTTTCATTGTCGCTATCTCCACTTCTAGCGACGACCGGTCCAAAAGTAATTTCAACATCAAAGAGATACTGCGGTCGAGCAATTACTGCGAGACAGAAATTGGATAGAACGGCACTGATGGCAATTGAATAGGGCATATGGTTGGGGACTAGTGTATCATCTTAGGACCTACGGTCACCACGATCGCTCTCATACTGCCGTTACCATGATCCGGGGACCTTCAAATCCTGTTGCTAAAGGAGTAAGCGTGCCGTTGAGATTGAGCGGAACTTCTTATTTGAGTACAAGGATCAATTATAGCGTTGCCTGATTTCAAGCATGGCTGCGAGTCAGGTCGCTTTTCGCAACCTTGAAAACTGGCACCCAAAGCCACCACTCGCGTCCTATGACATGGACTAGTATCCTAGTATGGTGCCGACGTTGCAGTTACCCGCTCGGGGAATGCTTGATTAGCTCAGACGTATAGTGTCGTCTCGTATGACGTCCGAGAAAGGGTCGAGCCCTCATGAGCGTTCGAAGATCCTTGATATGAGGAGCTCAGGTGAATTTCCCAATTGGTTCGAGGGTATGTTATCTGATATAGTGGCGTTCTGTATCTGGCACTAGGTCGCCGTTACAGTGTGGGTGAGAGCTTTTGTTTACGATACTTTCCATGACTTGAGCTAATCAAAATGCGCGCCGTCGATCCGCATATATCGCCATAACGACGACCGATAGTGTCCGTGGACGACAGCTACAGCGGCAGTGACGTATAATGGCATCTATGTTACTCCCTTGCCGACGTTCCCCGTAGGATCATTCAAAGCAAAATCTGCAGATAAGACGGATGATAGGTTGACGACTGCTACGGAAGACCGGGTTCGAGCATCCTCCTGGTGTAGCTGGTGGAGCATTCAGAACGAGAGGACACCTTAAGCCAGATATAAAGCAAGCATGAATGGTTCAAAGCGAGAAGACGACCGATCAATGGCTAAATTTGGCGTGCACCAAATATCCAGTACAAGGCTGAGTGATATCTGGAGGTCATTGTGCGAGGCCAGCTAGAGCTCTGAAGATGGCAGGAGGTAATCTCCATGACACTTTGCTTCACTAAGATTTTGATAGTCGTGGAGGCACAATCTAGATTAGCAGGTGGCTTCCCGTCCGTACATATAGATGCAGGGTCAGTTCGTTGAACGTTTCCCGTGCAGAAGACGCGTGGAGAAGCGTAAAGCTTCCCTCTATGATCATCAAACGCAAAACTAGGTAAGATTATATTGGAACCAAGGGCAACACTGCATCTGAAATGCCGAGGCTTCAACAAAATTCAATGTGTTGTTACGAGCTGCAAGAGATTAAGGAGTTGGGGTTAAGCCCGTGGTAGAAACGGAAAGTGGAGGCTATCACACGGGAATTTAGGATCGACGAGGCAGGAACCCCCAGCAGCAAGAATGCATATTGCTGATCTTGTCGAGTAGAGTGTGATATGGAAGGCATCAATGCCTCTGCGTCTGCAATATACAACGTGGCTGACGTAGTAATCTCGGCGTAGGTCCCATGGGACCGAAAAATTCATCATTCTACGTCTCGGGCTCCTGAACTGACTTTTCAGGTCGCCGTTCAGTCCGTATTGTGAAGATAGCCCTATGCGAATTGGGCGAGGTATTGGCTCAACAGCATTCGAGGTGTGACAACCACAGCATTCCCAACAGCAAATTATGTGCAAATCCATTGGCCCCACCAGTTCCCAATTCTCACCCATCTGCCAGCACCCACCACTGTTACCTTCTGCAATTGGCCATATCATCCACCAACAGCACACAGTAACTGGCTAGGAGGATTGCCCCCAAGCCGAAACCGTGGAGTGGCTGATATCTATTTGCATCTCGTACCCAAAGCAGCAGACAGGGGCTTGGCTGGGCAAGCCTCCATCACCGCTGCAACTTGGAACATCCCCACATACAGCCAAAGGCAACAACAACGCAGCGACGGGATAGCATGAGGGCCCAGAACGCAAAGTTTAGATTTTGCAGGCAGAGGTGCATGCATGAAGGTCAGTGCCCTCGGGCGACTAACAGGAGAAATTTCATTGAGTCATTGCTGGGTATAAAAATACCTCCGGCTGGGTGTGTGGAAGGGAGAAGGGAGAAGGGGGGGGAAAGCAGAAACAGGAGAACAAGCAGGGGAGAGCGAGAGCAGGGAGCAGGGAGGATAGGGTAGGGTTATGAGGCATGAAGCAATGTTTTGGCGGTGTTGCAGCTGACGCAGGATTGGGGTGGATAGAATCCAGGGATATCACAGGGTTGCACAGGGTTCGCCAGGGTTCCGTGCGCTGCATATTCGATGGCTTTAGGAGGCATTAGAGGCTTTAGGAGGCAGCATGGTGGGCTCCGGTTAGGCTTCGTTAGGCCTAGCATTACCCCACACTGTCAATTTGCCGACACCGATGGCGGCCAGCACCAGCCCAGGACCAACGGGCTTGCTTCGCGATCCCTCACTATCCCTCGCTATCTTCGCTACTGGTCACTCACCCACGACACTAATCGTTAAGCTGCCTCTCCCTCCAATAGCCCCAATAGCCCCAATAGCCCCGAATAGTGCGTGGATAGACGCGCTCGAGTGAGATGGCCCTCGTGAGGCATTTGCGACGACCGAGTCTACCTCATAGACGAGGCTTTGACAGCTGTGTCGCTTCCAGAGCACTGATTGTCCCTATCTGCACTCAGATCTATCATCCTTAGCCTGCCTTAACACTCCGCATCAAGATCCAGATCCGGTGCGCCATACCTCCAAATCGCATGCATTGCTAACGCCTGTTTCCTCATTCGCAGGCCTCCAACGGTCATCATACCTTTGAGCAGAAAGCACTGACGTTTCGCTGCAAATTATCCTTACGGTCCATGCTCGTCCTACATACTCCGCCTCGTGTTTCCTGCTGGTCTACAAAGCTAGTCTCTTCAGTGCAACATCAGGTTCTCTCCTCTCATTCGTCTGTATGCAAGCGTCAGGTACCCTCGACCGACGCACCTTTTCTGTACATCCAGCCTCATGAGTGTGCGCCATCAGTTGTCAATCTTCCACCAGGGGTTATATCCGCGGATCCATCTAATTGCTCGAGCGTCGTGATCGTCCTCTAGTTGCCCGCCCAAAAAACAAATACAAAAGGGCCTGCTCAGCAGAGATCTGTAATGATTTCGTCATAGGATTGACTTCTTCACGAACATTTGCAGGAGATTGGACCCCCAACAGCTCAGATATACAATATCCAAATCCTATGGGTCTAGGCTTAGTCGATATGAGCCCTCAATTAGCTGCTAGAACTGCTGTCGTGACAGTGAAAAGCGAAACTTCCTACCATAGCCCTCCTTCCTCGCTTTCGGAAACCTCCCAGCCTGACAATGAGGAATCACGAGGTCGAAGGCAAGACCGAAGCACGACAGCCAAGGCAGAGGGCGATAGCGGTGACGAGAAGGCGAGTAGAGATACTCCTGGGGGCAAGCAAAGGAAAAGAAAGAGAAGTCGGAAGGGTCTAGAGAAAAATTTTCCGTGTCCGCATCAAGGCTGTGGCAAAAGCTATTCCAGAGCAGAACACCTATATCGACATCAGCTGAATCGTGAGTTCTTTTAATAGCTTCTGGGAGTTGGTCGTGAGGTTGACCATTATCATAGATACGCCCAAAAAGATATATTTCTGTGACTTCCCTGGATGTGAGCGGAATTTCGTCCGCCAAGACTTGTGCACTCGACATCGCGAGAGACATACTGCCCGCGGCTCCCATCTCCAAAGGAAGGACAATAATTCCCATGATCATGACGAGCGACCACCGTTAGCTGCCGCTGTTGATGCCAACCAGGATCGGAAAGATGCGAAGTATCGGCCCTCCACAGGTTCACATACATCGAATACGAGTATCTCTACAATTCCTTCCGCCCCGTTCATGAAGGGTCACGAGTCTCATCACATGGCTTCACAATCGCCTGTCGCTACAAGGATGCCCGAGCCTTATCAGACAAGTTCATCCAGCGGCACTCCCTCTGGAAGCCATATAAAATCGCCGCAATCTATAAATACTGTAGGCGGTTCTGATTACGGTACAAATATGACGTCCATGAAAAGATCAAACAGTGATGAACAGTACTACGGCGACAGTACTGGAGCGTATGACCCACGCAACGTTCGCAATGTGCCTGCCTCAACCTACAATACAAGCCAGAGACACTCAGGATTTGCACCCTACAAACCCGGGACGCCTCAAAAGAATTACCCAGATACACGGCTACCACCCCGTTCGAATAGTCATCTCCCAACAAATCCCGTAAATTACAGGCCCTCGCCCACGTCGACCTATAATGGCCATTCCGCTCAAAACAGCATTAATCAGCAGCAGATGCAACCCAACCTCGGAAGTGGTAGTGCATATGCGCCCACGCAGAACTTTCCTCCGATTTCGCAATTGCCGCCGCCTTTAATTTCGCCAATGCCTCAAATGTCAACACCGGCAACGCATATGGGAGCCTACTCCAATTCATCGACCCCACTCACGCCTGTGGAGTCCGCCGGGTTTGACGCATACGGTGCCAACGGTCTGGACCCAAACTATATAGACCAGAATGGAAACCCATTTCCTATGTTTGGTGGGGACGGTTACGCCCGCTCTCCCTTTGCAATGGCTGACGACTTCACTGCATGGCTTTTCAACGAGCCACATTTGACTAATTCGCCTGGAGGCCTTAGGCATGGCTCAATGTCCGTTGGAGCTACCGCATTCATGGACGAGTCAGGATCTATGCCCCGAGGAATCTATGGCGCTGGCAATGACCCCTTCAATGGCCCGGGCCCTCAGCCTATCCCGCAACAAAATCTCATGGCCGTGAACAGTATTCTAGACCCGGTCTTGCCCCAGATAGACTTGTCCGAAGACAAGAGGCAGGATATTCTTCACCTTATTGACACACGCTTCACCGACAGCGCTCCCGTCAAGAAGCGGAAGGATCATTTCCTGGGTCCAGATGCCGACCGTAACTTGGATGAGCATGTGCTGAGCCTTCGGTCCATGCAAACTTATATTGGATCTTATTGGTATCATTTCCATCCCCAGATGCCGATCTTGCACAAGCCAACCTTTTCCGCCGATAAGACCCAAAACCTACTGCTGGTGGCCGTCATTGCTATTGGAGCATCTTGTCTTGACAAAATCCACGGTGTCGACGTGACGGATGCAGGCTCAGACCTTTCTAATTTCTTGGCTTGGCACTTACGTGGCGAGATCTTTAAACATGTAGATTTCCTACCGCCAGCCAAGTTGTGGGTCTTCCAAACTCTATTACTGCTAGAAGTGTATGAGAAGATGTATAGTACGCGGGTGCTCCATGAGCGTGCTCATATCCATCACGGTACTACGCTTACCCTCATGCGAAGAGGGAGCTCTCTCATAGGCCGTTCAGCTCTTGACTCGCCGCCGACTGCCAAGGATGATGCACCATCCGGGTCCAGTCCTAATGGTACTCAAGCTTCTGCCGCACATACACCAGAGCAATGGTGGAATCACTGGATTACCAATGAGGCAACTCGAAGAGTGGCCTTCGCCGCTTTCATCATTGACTCTATTCATGCTACTATGTTTGGCCACTCGGCCACGATGGTCGCTCATGAGATGAAGCTGCAGCTTCCTTGTGATGAGACCCTTTGGTCCGCCACCAGTAGCGCCGAAGTTGGGCGCATCGAAACCAGTCTACAGCAACAAGGTATTAAACCTATGACCTTCTTCGATGGGCTGAAAAACACTTTGAAGGGCAAGGCCGTTCGAACAAATTCTTTTGGGCGAACAGCTATCATGGCTGGACTGTTGAGTGTCAGCTGGCATATGAATCAGAGAGATGTGCAAGTTCATCACCTTGGAGCTTTGAAAGCATTAGGTGGCAAGGACATCTGGCGTGGGCCGTTAACAAAGGCATTCAATTCATGGAAGGAGGATTTCGACCACAGTGTTGGAAAGGATTCCATACCGCCGTCTATGCCTTATCCATCAGGCAAGCTTGATGAGGAAAACATATTTGAAAGTCGCACTGTTCTGCACCACCTTGCCCATATGGCAATGCATGTTGATGTTGTAAGCTGCCAAATCTTTGCTAAAGCGGGGAGGCTCCTCGGTCGAACAACTCTACCATCAGATTATGCAATAGCGCAGAAGCGGATACGTGAGAACTGGGCTCCAAAAGCTAGCGCCCGACATGCCACATTCTATGCTTTGAAATTCCTGGCCCAGGTGCTTTTGCCAGAGAATTCTCACTACTATCGCAATACCGGAGGATCAATGGTTGATCTCTCGCCTTATTCCGCCCGCGATGATTTTCTGCTTAACAGGCCATGGGTGCTGTACTTCGCAGCGCTCATTGTCTGGTGTTACGGATACGCCTTGGATGGGCCAGTTAGAAATATCCCAAGACTCGATTCTCTTGAGCAACAGACAGCGGACATGCGAGCATTTTTGACTCGAGTTGGGGGCATTTCAGCTCCACTGGATCTCGAGAACATTAAAAACCGGAATGCGTGTTTGGGAATGCTGCACGTACTAAAAGCAATGTTTGAGAAATGTCGATGGGAGCTGCTGCATGAAGCGGCACGACTGCTTGGCAACTGTATTGGGATGTTGAAAGGATCTGGCTAAAGCTCTTTAGGTTTCAACAAACGGGTAGAATATGGAGCAACGTAAAGAGCGGATTTTGTGATACCCATGGGCGGCTACCTCGATTTTGTAGCAATGTAAAAAGTCTTATTTTCTTTCGCTATGTCGATAAGGTACTCACAAGATTGACAGTACAGGCAAGCGTTGTATACTTCTTCAGACTAGTTGATGATGAGCTTCGACGAATTAATGAAAAATAACATGCAGGATTTCCACCAAGTGAAGTTCTGTTTAGCTTTGAACCCGTTGTCGCGTGGCATAAGTATGCATTGTGCATTGTCGTGACCTGGTAAATATGCCCCCTACTGCGTATCATGCATCCAATGCCATGGCCCTGGCACTAGGCCGGATCTGCACGGTAAGCATAAGGTGCCTTAAGGTACTTCGTAGGTAAGGTAAGGCCGGCAGCTATCTAACTTCAGCCTTCCCATTCTAGCGTGCATCAGCCCTATCGTCTCAGAAGCATTCCATCATCCCTCCCTAAGGTACCTTATACTTTAGGCTTGACATTTAAGTAAAGCTGTCGCACAATGCCTCTCCCATTACAATGAACAAGAAAGATGCCTCCGCCACGAATACGCAACACCTTCGATGACTCCCGATCAGAGGCTTCAAGCACTAGAGAGAAGCAGCCGGGCTATGGCTCCGCTGGCAGCACGAAACGGCGCAACGGGCCATCCTTGGGGGGAAGCATGTTGAAGGACGTCACGAACGCACCTCAATTTCCGAATGGGCAGGTCGGGACGCAGGATGCTACAGCACATGTGAGATCCATGCGATAGGGGTCACTTACAACTCGCATGCTCATCAATGCTCGTCCAGATCAATTGGTCCACCATCGATGCCTCCGTACTCCACGCCTACAGGCATGCGCACCGTCTCGATTGCCCACCAGCGTTCATGAGTCCATACAACCAGCGGATGCTTACTAGGCCGGGCATTGGACAGCTTTCACCTACAATGGCGCGTCATAGAGACCGCAGACGTGTAGGGAAGGACCAGTTGGCCTTGGCCGTAAGGAAGGACTTTAATGCTGCCTCCATAAGTGAAGTGGAAGTTATCACGAATTTCCTGTATACGGTGCATAATCAGGGTAGGTTTGGACGTCCGTTCTAGGATCTGATGTAAGGAAGGCTGATATCTCTAGACAAGAATTTTAGGATGCGATTCGAGCCTACGCAGTCGAGGTGATGCTGGCGAAGGCTGGGCATGTATCATGGGGGGGTTCGATCCATGTAGGATCACAATTCGGACAGGAGTACATATGGTGTGGTCGCCAAAGATATCCCAAACTAAAGGTAATGGTTTTTGGTAGCCGTTCTAGAAGCATCGATATACTATGCCATATAGGAACACGCGGAATTTCCTAGTATGTACAGGTGCAAAATGTTTGGGATAGCATATCTCATCAAGTTTCCAACTTCAAAACAATACCTTACCCTCTTGATGATAATACCCACGTCTAGATTAAAGCTGTGAATCGCTGATCGCTAAAGAGGGATTCATCGGAGAAATTACGTGCCGATCCTCCGGGAGAAAGATTTTCGGAAGCAAAGCCGTCATCTACCATAGTAAACTTCTGACAGTAACATTGCTTTTGCAGCGCGGGTTGAAGCTGTGTACGGATTTGTGGAGGCCTCAGAAGCCCTCTGAGGTGTTGTAGGATAATCATGAATTGTGTTGCCCAGAGCCTGGCTCCCAGGACAGCAATACCAATACGTTCAATATACACATCAACATCAATACCATGCCAGAGACGATGCGCCATACGCAGGGCACAAATGAGAAAATTTTCTTGTGCACAGTATGATCCGGTTGCTCGTTCTACAAATCTGCGGCCCGCGAGACGAAAGCAAAGGACGACTCTCTCTTGCCCAAGGGTAAGCCCCCCATAACCCCGGTTGAAGAACCCTCGCATACACTAATACATACTTCCAATAGTCCTTACATACCAGCGCTGCCAGATATGCTACTAAAGATCCGTACACTGTCTTAGGCGTTAATAAGAATGCCTCTGCATCAGAGATCAAGAAAGCATATTACTCCCTAGCCAAGAAATATCATCCCGATACCAATAAAGATCCCGGCGCGAAAGATCGTTTTTCAGAAGCTCAATCATCTTATGAGATGCTCTCTGACCCCAAGAAAAAAGAGGCTTGGGATCAATATGGGGCGGCGGCGTTTGATCAGGGGGCAGGCTTTGATCCAAGTGGCGGTGCTGGTGGAGGTGGAGGACCCTTTGAGGGTGGTTTCCAAGGTGGATTCTCTTCTGGTGGTTTTTCTGGGGGCTTCGGAGGAGCGGATATCAATTTCGAAGATCTCTTCGGTGCATTCACTGGTGGAGCGAGAAGGGGCAGAGGAGGCCAAGGGCCATTCCAGCAGGAAACTTTGGTTGGTCAAAACATCGAGGTGCAAACTAACATATCGTTTATGGACGCAGCCAAAGGGACAAGCAAGGACATACTCATCACTCCACTTGTACAATGTCGAACGTGTAATGGCGCAGGTTTGAAGAAAGGACAATCGCGGTCTACTTGCAAGAAGTGTGGTGGAACAGGGACTCGAGTCCATTTTATGCAAGCTGGCTTCCAGATGGCGAGCACCTGTGATGCCTGTGGTGGACAGGGAATGGTAGTCCCAAGGGGCTCAGAGTGTGGCACTTGTCGTGGGAATGGGGTTATGAGAGAACGGAAAACGATCAATATCGACATTCCACCAGGGGTCGAGGACGGCATGCGATTACGAGTACATGGAGAAGGTGATGCGCCGCCTACTGGCACAGCAGCGAACGAGAACGCTCGGGCACAGAAGGGAGACCTCTACGTTTTTATAAGGGTAGCTGCAGACCCTAAATTCAGTCGGTCGGGAGCCGACGTGCTATACACGGCAGCTATTCCGCTTACAACTGCAGTCCTGGGTGGCGAGATCAAGATCCCTACCTTGGAGGGCGAAGTGAAACTCAAGGTTGCAACGGGTACAGGGACGGGAGACAAGGTCACACTTGCTGGAATGGGTATGCCGAAAATAGGGGGTCGGCGAAATGCCTTGGGAGATCTGCGTGTCGAATACAAGGTGCAGATGCCGAAATACCTGACCTCCAACCAGCGGACCATTTTGGAGATGCTTGCAGATGAGATTGGAGATAAAAGTGCCAAACGTGTGATGAACCTTGGGAGCATGAGGTAAACCTGATTGACTTCTTTCCTCGTCAATGATCAATGCTCATATATTCATAGGGATAGCGATTCCTCAACCAAGGCGGACAGATCGACAGCAACTTCTAGCTCAGCCGAGTCTCATAAGAACGAGGGATTCTTAAAGGCTGCGTGGCATAAGCTGACGCACCAACATGACAATCTACCTCCGGATGAGCCTAAGGCTGAAGAGAAATCACAGGATGAAGAGCCGAAGAAAGCATCAGGCTCTGGTTGAATATACATGGATAAGCCGCAACGGCAATTCCATCATTTTCTGCAGGTTTGCATATAGCGACGGGAGGAGTAGGCGCGGACTTGACATTGTGTTCGAGCATTCTAAATGGGTTAGAGATGTAAGATACATTAAGACTAGACACCCTCCACCTCAACGATGGTTCAATTGTTGAAAATGCAAAATCCATGGCATTTATCAAGGTGGCTGTCCCAACGGCGCCTAACAGAAAGATGGATAGCGAGTCAAGGAAGGAAGCCATTTCGCGGGCGTTAGCTAGCGGCGGGACTGTCATCATTGGCCACCTGCAGGCCGTCGAGGCCACACTACTAAAAAGCTAAGTGACCTCCTCCACTGCTATCACATCAATATTGGTACGAGATTCCTCGTACAGGCGCTTCTAGAAGATATCCTACCAAAGTACATAATATTACCCCTTGTCAGACTTTGTGGGCCGAGCATACCCACCCTGTCCCTGATAGCGTCACCGGAAAGTGCATACTCTAGGTACCTACACGAGAACCGCCCTACCCTCCTCCCACTTTAATTCACCCGCGCACGCCAACTCTATATGTGACACTGTCGCAGCACATAGTCAGCCTAATCTCACATCTAACACCTCCTAAAGCATGTCGTAGCCTCGGATCTTCCCAGTGAAAGCTCGATGCTCAGTGGAACTAGCGCTTCATGAATTCCCAGTCAGACACCTCCTGTGCCGGGCCACCACACATCTTGACCACTTTCTACCCTTGATACGTCAACCTTCAAGATGTTGCAGCCTCCGATGATCTCGAGTCCGCTCAAGCAGACGAGTGAGATAGACTGGGTCACACCACTGAAGAACTACATTAGGCAAACGTATGGAGATGACCCGGAGCGATATGCTGAGGAGTGTAATACCCTCCACAGGCTTCGGCAAGATATGAGAGGAGCGGGGAAGGATAGCACAGCTGGAAGGGACCTGCTCTATCGATATTATGGCCAGTTGGAACTACTGGACCTTAGATTCCCCGTGGACGAGAATCATATCAAGATCTCGTTCACATGGTGCGTGACCAACTCTTCTGGGAGATTCATCTATAATGAAAGACTGACAAATTGCGATTCTCAGGTTTGACGCCTTCACCCATAAGCCTACTTCTCAGTATTCGCTTGCCTACGAAAAAGCTTCCATCATCTTCAACATCTCCGCCGTCCTGTCATGCCACGCCGCATACCAAAATCGGTTCGAGGAAAAGGGGCAAAAACAAGCGTTTCATTCCTTCCAGGCTTCCGCAGGCATGTTCACCTACATCAACGAGAATTTTTTGCACGCGCCATCTACGGATCTTAGTCGGGAGACTGTCAAGACTCTGATTGCTATCATGCTTGCGCAGGGGCAGGAAGTATTTTTGGAGAAACAGATGACGGATGGGAAAAAGGTTGGCCTACTCGCCAAACTTGCGAGCCAGGCTGCGTCTCTCTATGCCCAGGCCACCGAAGGAGTCCAGGACAATGTGAGTCGGAGTGTATTCGACAGATCTTGGTTACACCTAGTACAAGTCAAGACAAATTACATGTCTTCGCTTGCCCAATACTATCAAGCACTCGCAGACGACGATGCAAATTCCCACGGTACGGCGATTGCTCGACTGCAGATTGCCGAAATGGAGGGCAAGGATGCGGTTCGAATTGCGAATGCGTTCCCCTCCACAGTGCCCGCGGCGTCAAACCTTGGCTCAGATACTGGGGCAAGTCTGATCGAGATGACCAAAAAGCATGTTGCAAGAGTCCAGGAAAGCCTTTCTTCTTTCAACAAGGACAACGATTTCATCTACCATCAGACAGTACCTGCAGAAGCCTCGTTGAGCCCAGTAGCAAAAATGCAAGCAGCAAAGGCCATCCCAGTAAGCGAATTGTATCAGGGCCAAGATATTCAGCGAATCATTGGTCCGGATATCTTCCAGAAGATTGTACCAATGTCTGTTACTGAATCTGCGAGTCTTTATGACGAAGAAAAGGCAAAGCTTGTGAGGGCTGAGGCCGAGAATGTGGAGACTGCCAACGGTGAGATGGCTGCTAGTCTTGATTACTTGAAGCTTCCGGGAAGCCTGAATGTTCTGAAAGGCGGTATGGATCAGGAAACGACCGTGGATGATGAATTTCGAAGATGGTGTGAGGAATTAGCTGGACACGAACCATTCAACCGAGCATTCGACCAGCTTCAGGCGGACAAGGCCAGCATATTGGGTATCCTGGACAGGTGTACAAAACAATTGGACATGGAAGAGAGCATTTGTGAGAAGATGAGATCGAAGTATGGAGCTGATTGGACCCAACAACCAAGTTCAAGACTCACTTCGACACTTCGGAGTGATATTAGAAGTTACAGAGGTGCAGTAGAGGAAGCAAGTGGCAGCGACACACAGCTTATGCATACTGCGCGCCAATACGAATCCGATTTCGATGAGATGCGTTCGGCTGGCGAAACGGACGAAGCGGATGTACTCTATCAGAGGGCAATGCTCAGCGCGGGCTCGAACCGTGGAAAAAGCAGGAACGGTATTGGCAGTCCTATGTCGCCGAACGGGGAAGGAAACCTTCTTGATGATGATTTCGAAGAGGGCGGTATGAGTGTCATGGACCAGATCGCCAAGGTTGAAGATCTCTTACGAAAGCTGGACTTGATCAAGAGAGACAGAATACAGGTGCTGAAAGATCTCAAAGAGAAGGTTAGACAGCCCTGTCCTCCTGCCTAATCATAATATTGCTAACTATCTGCTTAGGTTCACAACGATGACATATCGAATGTGCTGATATTGAACAAAAAATCAATATCAAATCAGGAGAAACAACTCTTCCAAGCCGAGCTTGAGAAGTTTAGGCCGCATCAGAACCGTCTACTGCAAGCAACCCACAAGCAGAATGCACTGATGAAGGAATTAACAAAGACCTATGGCATGCTTCTCCAAGATAAGAGGGTCAAATCAGAGCAGGCGAAATACGAAAGCTTCAGTCGCCAAAGGAATGCGGTTTTGACAAAATATAAGAAAGTTTTTCAAGCTTTCAACGACCTCATCAATGGGTTGATGAGAGCTCAAAGCTTCTATTCTGAGATGAAAGACACGGTAGATAGCCTCGAGAAGAATGTGGAGACATTTGTCAACAACCGGCGATCAGAAGGTGCACAATTGCTGCACAAGATCGAACAAGATAAAGCGGCCAACGCAGGAAGCCAAGCCGATAGAGAACGGGACCGATTACAACAGCTCATGGAGCGAATGACTGTTGATCCGACCGGATCTCCAACAAAGTCTGGAAGTGTGCGTCCTGCACCCGCGTCAAGGACATCACAATCCAACGAAGCGTATTCTACCAAGTCCCCACCTACATCACCTCCATACTACTCAAAACCGCCATCAACCTACAGTAACGGGCCTTCCACGGCCAAGTCGCCCATCTCTACACTTTCCTACCAGACCTTTCCACAGCAAACCCCAGCCGAGATGGCTTCTCCAATGACCAGAGACGCATACCAGTCTTCTAGTGCTCCGGGCGCCACCGAAGCTTACAACCCAATGGCCTATCCGTTTCAATCGCCGACTTCCCCACCTCGGCCCCCATCTACGCAGCGAAATCACCACTACCTACAGCAGCAGCATCAGCAGCAGCAACAGCAAAGTCAGCAGCAACAGAATCAATTCCTCCCACAAAATTATGTGCCGCCCCCACCTCCGCCTGGACCCCCACCCTCTGCGCAAGGAAATTTTGGTAACCCCGGTTACCCTTATCCTTCCGGTCCTGGGGGCTATGCCTATAATCAGCTTCCTCCAAGGAAGAGCAGTGCAGGTCAGGGTCAAAATGATCCATGGGCCGGTCTTAATGCTTGGAAATGAAGAGGCGCATTCTTGTTGAACCCATTTCGGAATGTATGAAAACAAGCATGGTAATATTCTCCGATAACGGATTGTGCATGCCTTCACAAGCCATTCATCACATCGTGCATGGTGTATGCGAGCGATCACCAGCCTGCAAGATCTTCGACAACCTCAGCGCGAATCCGCCCAGCGATAATCCCAACAATGGCCAGATCCAGATGCCGAGGTCAAGAGGCTCTTTACGCTTTCGTCGGCCAAGCAGCGTCCAAGCGATTAGACATTCAGGCTCATAATATATTCTTAGATATGAAAGCATTGGTCGCCAGTTACAGTATGATCGCCAGTTACAGTAGTAGCGAAGCGATAGCCGTTGCCGTTGCCGGTATGCGATGTTTCATCAGGTAATTACTAGTTTGGGCCTTTGCCAAGATCTGGGGAGCCGGGGAGCCGGAGAGCCGGAGAGCCGGGGTCCCGGCCCTTTTTATCTACGCGACATGTCTTTTAATTACGCGACATGTCATGTCATTTAAGATTCAAGCATCTAAGCGCCGCTCCGACCGAGATTGAAGATTATTGCGTGGAAGGATCTAGACTGTGCTATTCGATCTGGCCATGTCATGTTTCAAGATTCGGGCGCTTGCTGTTACGATATCTTATCAAAAGGTAACAGTTCATGGTGAGGCTGACATGCACCTGAGTGCTCTGCTGGTAGAGCAAGTCCAGCTGGGTACCGTGAGTGTAGCATTTGTAGCCAATATTCTTTCACCCAGATGAATAGAGAAACATTGCAATTAACACGTTGATATTGCATAGCTACGTGATACCAAATCCCAAAACGCCTTTTTGAACCGCAGACAGCACGTGGTATCACCATGGAGTTGCATGTCCCCATCCCCCTTCTCCCCTCCCAACCCCCGCCCAATGAGACAGAAAGGACAAAAGAACATTACTCCCCACCCCCTTCTCCCCCTACCACTACGCCGAAAACCTCTCCTTCTGCTTCACCCGCTCACTCCCCGCCACAATCAAATGACTAATATCCCCCACCGGCAACTGAAACGGGAAATCTACACTCGCCAGCATCTGCGCAAAAAAAATCCACCACCCAGCCATCACAGCCATAAACCCAAATGCCCCCGCTGCTACCTGCAACTTTTGCGCCATCACGGTGTTGCCGGCGGCGAGTTGCCAGTATGAGCCTGTGAGGACGACGAAGACGAGGAGGAGACCGAGGAAAATGGCGACGAAGATTAGGTTGGTGCGGAGGGCGCAGATTAGGTAGATGAAGGAGAGGAGACCCATGAAGAGGAGGAAGAAGCCTGCGATTTCAATCGTCAGTATCTGTGTAGGTAGGTGGGAGACTTTCTTTTTGGAGGGGGGGAGGGGGAATTAATATTTACCGAAACTAGCATGAAATTGCGGAGAAGTAAGCCCCGTAGCAATATTATTCGGATCACTAGCATACGCGCCATACGCATTAAAACTCGGCGTGAGCGTCGCCCCGAGCGTGAACCAAAACCCGCCAAAGCTGCAAAACACCACAAACGAGAACGTGTTGCCGAGGAAGAATTCGAGTATCCCGCCTAAACTCATGAGGAAACCGCCGATGAAATAGTAGGCGCCGATGGTGGCGATGCCGTCACCGCCGGCGCCGCGCCAGCCCATGAGTTCGCATGACAAGGGGGAGAGGGAGAGGAGGAAGCCGAGGAGGGCTAAGGGGGTGGGGTTGCCGAAGGTGTTGCGGAGTTCGCCTTTGACTTCTTTTTGGGGGTTGAGGTAGATTTTCTCGAAGAGTTCGGGGGAGATGGTGACGGAGTTTGCGGTTTTGATTTTGTTGAGGGCTTCGTCTGAGGGGACGTCGCGGCCGAGGTGGTAGGGGGAGGTGGGGGAGTTGTTGAGGTAGTTTGGGCGGGAGGATTCTTCGGAGAGGTTGGGGTTGGAGGGGAAGGTGGGGTTGAAGGCTAGGTGGGGGGCTTTTTCGCCGAAGATGCGGTCTTCTTTGTTGGTCTGGGAGTGGACGTGCCGTTGCGAGGGGTGGTTGTGGGGGGTGTCGCTGTCGCGGTGGAAGGCCAGGTAGGTATCCATTTGTCCGACTATGGAGTGGTTTTTGGAACAGAGGTAGAAAGAGGACATGAAAGGCAGCTCAGAGGCTGGGACTTGGCATGCAGAATGAGTTGATTGGGTTGGTGGATTGGGAGTGGACGAGCAAATTCAAGATCTAGTGGGGGAAGCAGGAAGGCAACACGAATATATAATCTGAAAAGACTTGTCATTGCTTGCTAATTGGACAAGGAAGACATGACATGCAAGGAGAATTTTTTCATCCGCGCGAGTTTCAGATTTTTTGAGCTACTTGGAGCTTCTCATGCGTTATACCATCACTTTTGCCACATGGGAGTAATGGTTGGGGGCCAAAGGGGGTCATAGCTTGGTCAGATCTCTGGGGTATGGGGTAACGGGTATAGAGGATTGTTGCGATAAGATGAAGAGAGGATCTGGGGAGGCGAAGCGTAACCGTGCGTTGTCAACCTGGATCAACAGTCATGAGGACGCAGAGGACCAGTTAGGATACAACATGCCATAAGCGGCGGGATTCGCCAAAAGGCTGGTCCTGAAGTAAATGCCATGTACCTCGGATTGGTGGTTCTAACGGGGAGCTTGATGCATGGTAGTTACCCTATTCGCAAGGAAATTGTTAGCTATAAATCTTCACGATTCGATAAAGCTTAGCGGCTATGACAAGGCTGTTTGTTTCGATGCTGCACGTTGGTCCCAGAAGCGCTTAACTGCGCACCATAGGATAGCTTAGCGCATGGACGTTACACACCCTTTGCGCAGGGCCGTTGCGATCTGGATTAATGAAACACTAGCATCAACAGCCAAACTGTAGAGGACCAACCTGGAGACTCCACCGTTGATCCGAACGATGCATCTGCGCATGTCGACATTGCCTGGAAGCGTCAGGCCACACGTCACTGGCTGAGACCACGTCAGTTCATTCGAAGTCTTGTAAGTGGAAAATGCCATCAATGCTACGACCATCCACCATACGCCTTTCGCGACTTGCATACTTCACCTTTGGCAAAGTCGGTACCATTCTGTTTCTTGCCGATGGAGACGAAGTGTAAAAGATTTAGGCATCGTGCGAGAACGTGCTGTCGTTAGAGGTACGACCTTTGCAAGGACAAGGCCCAGACGTTCGCTGGATCAAGCCGTGAACTCGAGAAAGATGTATAGTTGATAGGTTTGATAGCGATCTCAAGGCGTCATCATAGCAAGAGCCGAAGGCATGTGCCGTATCGGACAGGACTGGTAAAATAAAGCCAGACACTGTTTAGGACTTGTGCAGAATCTATCAAGAGACATACTGCACGAATTCGATCTCAGGCAGGCTCAATGTAGTACCAAGCATGAAAATAGTTTTGCAAACAGGCTGTCTCCTCACGTGAACGGATCTTTCGTGAATTGGGAGTAGGAGCCTCATATATGTATCCCAAAGGCCGAAATCCTTTACGTACTCTGACGCGCGTGCGCCTCGCACAAGCGTTTTCTTGTGTCACAAGAACACACAATAAGCAACGTGCCGAAACGCCCAAAAGTTGGCTACAGAAGGCGAATGCTAATAAACGTAAATCGATGCAGTAACATGAATCCCAGTTGTTTACGTAAACTTTCTGTGACCTACGATGAATCCGTCATTGAACGTAGCACCTTGTGCCTCGTTGACAGTGGTTGGTGGAAAAATGTATCTGCATGGCCGCTAATCTAAGATCTTCATAGGCGACATAGTAGACATACCGTGGCCTAGAAAAGGCTCACCAATCCAGTGGTTCGTCAATTTGTTCGCCGCGGTTGGTTTTAGGAACGGGCAGAGCCTCTACCTTCACAGGACCACCTCGATTACCTCTCTTCAGATAGCCGCTGCCATCCAACCAAGGCGTATCCATGGTTCTTCGATCTTCAAAATTCCGGATCTTGTCTTCCATCTGCATCGTCAGGCCAATGTCGTCGAGTCCATTGACTAAACAGTGCTTTCTGAATTCTTCAACATCAAAGTGAGCAAGTGTTTTACCTGAAGCATCTTTAACTTCTTGATTGACAAGATCAACTTCGATCTCACGCCCTGCTCTTGCCTCGTCGGCAATTTTCTCGAGGGTTGGTTGATCCGTGATGGCGAGAGGCAACATCCCGTTTTTAAATGTGTTGTTGAAAAATATGTCAGCGTAGGAAGGGGCGATGATGCAAGTGATGCCGAAATCAAGTAATGCCCACGGCGCATGTTCCCGTGAACTACCGCAGCCGAAATTAGGACCAGTGACTACGAGGATCTTTGCATGTCGATATGGCTCTTTATTTAGAACGAAGTCTGGTTTTTCAGAACCATCCTCGTTGAACCTAAGAGCGTAGAAGAGAGCCGAGCCTAGACCGGTTCTCTTAATAGTCTTCAGAAATTGCTTAGGAATGATGGCGTCCGTGTCAACGTTTGAGCGTTCCATTGGTGCTGCTATGCCTTTTAAAGTAGTGAATTTGGGTTGACCTCCTGATGAACTCGCGGTGCTGCTGTTGACATGAGGCTGGTTATCCTCTGGTAGGTCTAAGAGACGCTCTATATCGTCATCCGTATCAATGTCGGAAATTTCGGGACTCAATTCTGTCTTCGGAGCGGTCTTTGATGGGGTGACATTATATTCTGTCAGCTTTCGAACGTCGGCTAATTTGCCCACAATTGCGGCTGCGGCAGCCATGACTGGTGACATTAAATGAGTTCTGCCGCCAGCACCCTGACGACCCTCGAAATTGCGGTTTGATGTACTCGCACATCGTTCCTTGGGGGAGAGAATATCTGGGTTCATACCCAAACACATCGAGCATCCTGCTTCACGCCACTCGAATCCGGCGTCTAGGAAAATCTTGTCGAGACCCTCGGACTCTGCTTGCTTCTTGACGAGGCCGGAGCCTGGTACAACCATTGCCCTCTTCAGATTAGGCGCTATCTTTTTACCTTCAACTATCTTGGCAGCTGCTCGAAGATCTTCTATTCTTGCGTTGGTGCAGGAACCGATGAAAATCTTATCCAGCTCAACGTCTTCCATCTTTGTGCCGGGTGTCAAACCCATGTACTCCAGGGCTCGCCTTGCACTCTCCTTTGTTGGTTCAGTTGGAAAATCTTCAGGGTTTGGTACAACGCCGGTGATAGGTACGACGTCTTGGGGAGAGGTGCCCCAGGAAACAGTTGGAATGATGTCCTTGGCGTCGATGAAGACATCTTTGTCAAACTTCGCTCCTGGGTCGGTCTTCAGGCTTGACCAGTACTTGACGGCTTTTTTCCATTCTGGGCTGTCCACTTTCGGCGCCAATGGCCGGCCTTTAAGATAATTGAATGTCGTCTCGTCGGGCGCTATCATTCCTGCTCTCGCTCCGGCTTCGATTGACATATTGCAAATTGACATCCTAGCCTCCATGCTCAAAGCACGGATTGCAGATCCGCAGTATTCGATTACTGCACCGGTCCCGCCTGCCGTACCAATCATTCCAATTGCATGGAGAATGATATCCTTGCTGCTAACGCCGGGTGCCAGAGCACCGTCCACTCGTATCCTCATATTCTTGCTTCGTTTCGTAATCAAAGTTTGTGTCGCAAGGACATGTTCGACTTCGCTCGTACCGATACCAAATGCTAGAGCCCCAAAAGCGCCATGTGTAGACGTATGACTATCTCCACAGACGACAGTGGTACCCGGAAGGGTGAAACCTTGTTCAGGGCCGATGATGTGCACGATACCCTGACGCTTGTCCCCAAGCCCGAAGTAGGTCAGACCGAAAGCTTTTACGTTTTCTTCGAGTGTGATGCATTGTATGCGAGAATCGGCTTCTTCGACGAATTGTCCCACGCTCTTGAAATTTTTTCGGGGCGCCGTAGGCACATTCTGTCCTGCTTTAGGGATGGGTCTGATGTATCCAAGATTTCAGGAGGCACATACATGATCTGTGGTGGCAAGAGTGCAATCAGGCCTTCGGACCTTGCGCTTTGCGTTCCTTAGGCCTTCGAATGCTTGCTGGTCACACGATCAGTCGCTGAGTTCCATACCGCAGTTTCAGGAGCTTACTGGAGACGTGACCTCATGAACAAGATGTCTGTCTGCCCACATCATTAAACTGCATGCTCAAGAAAGCTGTTCGTCGTAGAGGCCCACCAATATACAGCAAAATAGTCCCATCCTCCCGCTCGTCAACAATGTGATCTTGGAAGACCTTGTCATAGAGAGTTCTGGGTTTTTGGTCGGCAGAAGGCATGATGACTGTGAATCTGCCTTGAATTGAGAAGTTGTCTACAGCAGGTATTACCTTTCAAACACTGGGAATAGTTGTTCTCAATTGGAGGTCTGCGCATCGTGTTACATATGCAGACAAGCTGCGACCGATATCGGAGTCGGTTGCTCGGCTTGTAAATCAAAGTTTATCTCCCCGCTTATTGGTCCTGAATCTGCTAGCAGCATCAGGCTGAGTACTTTCGTAGCATTGTACACATTTGTAGCTTGAAAATTTATATATGTACACGGCTTATGGATCTATGCTCTGTTATCTTCCCTAAACACCAACAAGGCTAACTTGTGCCGCACAAAAAGCCCAATGATGCCACAAGTTGCCTGCATCGCGAGAAGCTCGATTGCAAGGCGATCTTCCCTCCTTGGGCCAAACCAAACAAGCCAGAGATTGAGTATCGTTAAATTGGTAGATTCTATAATCTCACCCTTGCTATTCTTTTCCAATTTGAGCATAGGCAGGGGGAAGTTGGCAAGAAGGTCCAACATCCACGCCACTGGCCTTGACGGAGGTCGAGGCCATTGGGTCACTGATGGCTCTAGAAGCCCGCTTCGTGTGTTGAACCGCGGTAGCCGATGTCTAGGGCATGGTATTAGCCGGAAGAGCTGCGGTGCCGAGTAGATGAAGTTGGCGATTTGGGGTATGAGCAGAAGCAGGAGAGTCTTGCTGAAATGTCCGAGAATGCCCACAATCGCAAAGACCATGCCTGCGAAATAGCAATAAGTGTCACCGACAAAGACTTTCGCTGGGTACCAATTATGCCACCAGAGAGCCATGGACACCCCGAGGAAGGGCAAAAGCAGGTAAATCGAAAACAGATGTGGATCTGTTGCAGGATGAGGGGTGGGACTGCTCGGAGCAGCCCAGAGTGACAGAATATCGTTTGCCAGAAGGAGAAAGCCAACGACGATAGACTGCGAAACTTCGATACCATTTATTCCGGCTAAGATGTTGATGCTGTTCGGACAGAAGATGGCAACTGCAGCCATATAGGCGTAATAAAGCCAACCGAGATCTACCATATTGCCGAGATACGGCTCAAGCTGAACAGGTACGACTACATTGGTGACACCATAGTCGACGAAATAGACCACGAGCATCGGAATGGCAGCAAAAGCCGGGATGAAAAGTTTGTGTCGCCACCGAATGTCGAAGAGATCGTCTCCAATACCTAAGAGCACGACTGATTGTAAAGAAAGTATTGCCGATAAGTACGATGCCAACTTTAAAAGTGTTAGGTCGTATGTAATTAAGGTTCTTTTGCGTAGAAGTGCCTACCTTGTTGTGTGGGAATTTATGCAAGATCCGACCAGTATCGACCTGCTGGTGTTCCACCACAAATTCTCTATTACCTCCTCCCGATGTAGCCGCCACGATGTCTTTGTAGAATGGGAATGGAATAAATACAATAATCACAAGAAGATAGACAACAGCGCAAACGGCGCCCATATTTTCCGGGCTGTGTACGAATATTAGTATGAGAAAAAGGCATTTATTTGAAGAACTTCGTACATTTCAACTTTCTTCAGCTTTGACATATCCCGCCCCTTGAGATTTGCTTTCATGAATGTGTGTCCAAGCCATCTGATCAGGCTGAATGTAAATGAGAATGCTATACCACTAAAAGCTAAGGAAGCGATTAGGGGCTCGCCGTCGCCCTGGAAAGTGTTCACTATGATGCCAACACAACAAGCAGAGAGCGTCAGAAGGCTCCATGTCTCCGCCCTGGTCAGGGTCGAAGTCATGATCTCTCACTTTGTGATCATGACCAATATTCATGGAGACGATCGGTTTGCAAAATGTCTTGATGCCAGATGTTTAATTTCTGGGAGCGGAATCAAGCGCGCTTGCCGCTTTTGACAGGGGTGGCACCGAAGTCGAAAGAGATTGACACGAAAAGTCTTTGATTTGCGCTAATAACTTTAGTGTGCCAAGAATTCGTCCCCTATAAACTGACCCTAGAAGGGTGCCTAGACAACACCCACATAGGGCACTTAGCACGAGGCTCCTACCACCATTAATTAGGGGCTCTTCGCCTAATCTCCCCCCTAGGAAATTTAAGTCTAGGCCTCAGCACCCCCGAAATATCAATACGCTCCAGGGGCCATGTCTAGAGCTAGGGTTAGAGCTTTGACGAAAATAGTTAGCATAATTCAAGTCTTTTTGTGTCACCCTCCGTACAGACGAGTCTGATCAACTACCCTACCTCCACAGAATGGGAAATATCTTGCAACTCGACAACCTTATTACAGCACCTAAAGGTGGGAGGAAACCATGATTACCCTCCCCAATTTTCAGGATTGGCACCTCCGAGAAACATTGGGATTAGCAAACAACAGTCATTTCATTCAGAGATTTTCAAATCTAGAAGGAGACATTCTGATATCTAACATTCCAATGCTATAATTTGGGATTGCGAAATTCAAAGACAGACTGGAAGGCTTTCGAAACGTTTCCCAATAAGCAATGTCTCGCGGTCAAAGTACCCTCGTTGCGCATAGAATTAACCCTTATTTCCGCATGACTACAACGCCCTTTATATGACTGCTCGGCGACGGGAACATATGAAATATAATTAGACCCTGTCAACCCCGCCACCTTTATTACCTGATGCCCTCCGAGCACCCTCCCACACACCCTACCATCATCTGGGCGAAATGCCTGGAGATCGGGGTCCGTGGGCCTGCGAGGGAATCGTCCAAATGGCCTGGGTTTGACCTCAAAAGCGTAGTAGCGCTCAGGTGTTGCGGAATATCCAATCTCCGTGCATTAGACTTGGCAGGCTTAGCAGTTCATAACATGTACCGGAGACATCATTAATCTTTATTTTCTGTATGCGGCCTAAAACCGTCTGCGAACTATCCGCAAAAGTCATGGGCTCGCGCCAAGGCATTAAGGTCGCAAGTGTAAGCTTGCGCTTTCTATCTATCACAACGGTTGGCTGCAGATATCCCTCTCTATATTGAAGGCAAGGAAATCATAAGTTGATGAAACATTGTTGGTGCAAAAATCGAGGATTGGTTTGGAATCCGTATTCGAAACGACTAACACCTGAAAGCGTTCATGTTGCAGTGTTGTCTGACTTCTGGCCGTATGATAAATTGTTGGAACAGCGACACCTTTCCACAAGATATGTGACCAGCGAGAGTTCCAACGCCTAACACCAACCATACATCAATCATCAAAAAGTTATGACCCTTCTAAGAATATAAGAAAATGTTTTCTTATTTATCGTCTAGTTTCTTCCACAGACTCGACATCATCATCCTCCTCCTCTGGCTTGGTATCACCCTTTTCACTATACTCAAGCATGCTTCCATGCATGCTTCCTTGCATGCTGCCTGGTAGACACTGTGTGCTTGTTGCAGCGGATGCGGGTGTAACGCTCGTAGAGCTGTAGCGCCTCTGTGGATACTCTGTGGAAGTGTCGACAGCTAGATGAGCAACATTGTTGCGATGTACGCTGATGGCAGTGGGAGAAATATCGTCTTCTGATTGATCGGGAGCAAAAGAACGGGGTGGTTCCATAGAGAGTCGAACCGGCTGCGCGTCTGGTTGCTGAGATTCGTGGCTTTCAGAGACCGAGTTGTTAGCCAAGTCCGCCACCTTTCCGAAGTCTACCCTCATTTGCTTGTAGATGTTGTCCAGGGTATTCCAGACTTGCAGAGCATCAGTCCTTTTCAACCTGTCGGGCTCGAGCATGCGGATGACTAACTCTAATACCGCCTTGAAAGATTGGTGTCTTTGCCGAGGTACGTCGTCTCTTAGGAAGTCTTCTCTCAAGCGTTGAATGTACGTATGCACGGGAGTGCGTAACGTGACACTCCCGTCTTCGTCCATCTGCCAGAAACCGTCATCCTCGGTGAGCTCCGTTGTGGAGTTCGGACAGCGCCTAGCAAATCTCGCGTTCTCAAAATCCGTGACCTCCTGATATCCAAAGGCAGCCCAGATCAGAAGCTCCAGAAAGACACATCCGAGAGACCACAAGTCATAAGGCCTTGATATGCGTCCTTCGTCCATGTTAACTTCGGGCGGCGCATATGTAGGTGTACCAGTCGGGGAACGGGTGTTTACACTTCCAGAGCGATATGTATTTATCTTGCCGGATCCGAAGTCAGCAACTTTGAAGGTGCTATATGTCGAGTTGGGCTTCGGAAAGCTAAGAATATTCTTTGGCTTGAGATCATGGTGATAGCCTGCTTTCCGCGTCCCTACATGCTGAGGCCCCAGATTGGAACCCGATGGCGAGGTCTCTGCTACCGATAGGTTGTGAATATCTTTGAGAGCTTGGGCGAGCCCTCGAAGTTGTCGCAAGAGCCACAGGATCCTTTCTCTTGTCGGGGTTCCGAATGGTGTCGACTCCATGTACTGACTGAGATTGCATTCTGCATATGGGAAGAGCATGCAGTATCGTCCATCCTGAAGCCAAGTAGCTAGGTGGGTGACCATATGTTTTTGAGGCAACGCGCGAAGTTCGTTCAGTATTCTCAGCTCTTGGTTGAAATCGGCTCTAACATATTTAGGGCGATCTTTGAATTCCTTCAGCGCAAAGTCTACATCCTTGTTCTTGTGATCGTGTCAGCATCGATATTTCACTAATGACTGATGATTGCTAACCTCTGTGAGCCGGTGGTGACTTGGGTCCATTCTCACACGACTAAGCCCTCATTGTCAGCTTATTCTTTCCATATAGCCATGCGAGTTCGAGAAAAGAACATTCTCGAAATGCATGCCCAATCATCCAACCTAGCATCATGGGATATGGGCACAGAGTCCACTCACTAGACATTACTATAGGCTCCCGCCCCACACCACGCACTTCTCTTCTCTGGATCATCCCCGCCATAAGAGCTTTCTGCATCCTCCGACACATTCCTGGTATGCTTCCTCTTTGGATCACCCTTCTTCTTGTCTGTAAGCCAGAAGCGAATGGGTACGACGATTTTCGAGTGGAACTTCTGATGTTGCCCCGGTACCATGAACTCTGCGGCCATGAAGCTTCCCTGATCTTTGGAAAGGTTGGAAAACTCAACTGTACATTGCGGGTTACCAAGATGGCAGTCTGAAGCAGTTGTGAGGGGTAAGCTGTCATCTGTACAACCCCTATCCAGTAGGGTCTTGAGACAACTCATTGACAAACGTGCGTAGACAAACATGGCGAAGAGCTTCCGAGCTCGCTCCGGGACTTGAGCAATGAGGCTGTCCTTTTCATTCACCGGAATGCGAGAGTCTTGAATGATGATATCGCGGATAGTGTCACGAGATGTGACCCGCAGAAGATCTGTACGGGAGATGTACATCTTACCACCCGCGGCAGGCTTCAGTAGGGTATGGATCTCGTTGCGTTTTGCAACTGCAAAGGAGATATCGCTAGAGGCTCTGGGCCGGAACGCAAAACATTCTCCCTGAATGTCGAGGTGGAGAGCACGAGTAGGTTCCGAAATCAGGAGATTTGTTATAATGGTACAGACGGTGGCCCAGTCCTCTTGAGACGTTAAGGATACCCCGTCTTTTTGTCCAACAATTGTGCACGTTCCGTACCGAAGAAACAGATCTTTCCCTACCAGATCTTCTTGACATCTTTCTCTGACAAAATTCCGGCAAGTGTTTTCAATTAGGGTATAACTGTTCGGATCGTTTATGGCGAGGACGAGTTCAGGATCCGGACCAGGCAACTTTTTACTTGCAAGAGTAATATGTAAAGTACATGTTACCGTTAGTCGTGCTAACTTAGCGGCATTATTCCTCGGATCAGGGAATACATCGTCCAAATCAAAGCTGCCCCGAGACGATTCGTCATCTGATGAGTGGGACAGTGATGTGCTATGAGAAAACTGGTCGCTGCCGCCTTCCGCCGGATGGACTCGTATCGTGGGCCTAGCTTGCGCTGCGTTCTCCATAGGTAGGACAGCCCGGTGGCGAGATAGACGTTCCGACGACTGAGCAAGGGCTGGTCTGGTCAGTGGGCCTAGTCGCCGGACCAATGTATTAGATAACTTTTCAATACTTAAAACGAAGATAAGCTGTACATGCCGTTGGCACCACCGTCTGATATCTTTGGAGTATGTGCTTAAACCCTCATCCAATGACAGAATGAAGCTGCCGTTCAGCTGGTTTCAGGCGCCGAAGGCGAAATGCAGGAGATACCTTTTCGCTCACAGCAAAGGCTTGACTATTGTAAATGGCTAAGGTCAGTAGTAATGCTCTAAAGAAAAGGCGGGCTTTTAACAATTGCCTTGTTGACTGAGCCGCATTCACAACACAGCTTTCCTGATTAGTGCATAGGACCCCACACACACGCAATACTCGGGCGTTGAGGGCAACGGTACTTGAAATGCCTAATGAGTAAATCATTGGCCAGGTCCTCTAGAAGACGGGACGGACTACAGGGGAAGCTCGCCGACCGATTGGCTATGGTGATCCAGGATGACGGCGGGTCCACTCCCTACTTCGCCATTGACCAAACCATCCGGCAGGGCAAATTCAGGCGTATTGCAGTTTGGATGAGCCATGGTTACAGTGCAAAAACCTGCCAGTCCATTGGGTCAGGGCCCTCCAAAGCCACTATCTTGCAGGTTAGCACTCTTTGATGAGACGTGTCCTCTGCTCGACAAGGACTTGAAATAGCATAGACTTTATGTACAGAATTAGACACAGCCGGAATTGTCTGTAATACAATATCTCTATGGACATGACTTATGATCATCCCCTCACGCAACCAAAGGAATAGGGCCAGAGTCCTCATGCAAGCTAACATGTTTTTTCAAGCTTGGTGATTGGACGAAGAAAGTGCACTCTTTCGTATCCTGAACCTTTCATTCATAGTTGCAAAGCTCAAAATGCTTCTGGGCAGGCTTTGGTGGGTCGAAGGTCTCGCCTGCCACCGAACCCATATCCACCACACCAACAGTGTGCAGAATGTCAACGGTATTGCGA
Source organism: Cladonia borealis (assembly GCA_018257855.2). Classification (NCBI taxonomy): domain Eukaryota; kingdom Fungi; phylum Ascomycota; class Lecanoromycetes; order Lecanorales; family Cladoniaceae; genus Cladonia; species Cladonia borealis. The sequence goes on from JAFEKC020000013.1 coordinate 932,020, forward strand.
TAGCTGCGAAAAGCCACGCATTAGAAGTGATTACTACGTAACTCTCGTTCCCTTCACCTTGAACCTGACTGACGAACTGGGTAGAGAAAAAATTCTGGTTTGGAATTAGCGTCTAGGTTATAAGGTCCACAGGGAATTTTCACTGACAGATACCACTGTCGCGGGTAGATATATCAGTGTGATGATTGTCAGGACTTTGACTGCCGCGGTATCCTGTGTTCCTTTTGCAGTAAGATCGCTTATATTATGGTTTTCCATTCGAGCTTCCTCAGCCAATTCTTTCAGCGCCTTTCCATTACCAAGGTCTAGAAGGCTCGAAAGCTATCAATTTGCAAGTCAGTAAAAATCTAGCCCAAGGCTCATATAGAGTCACGGCTTACTAAGTTAGTTGTCCCTTGAATCTTGGTATGTAGAGTCTCGACTTTCTTGCGATTCCAGTGAACGTCTCGTTTTCTTTCTTGAAGTGCGCAATGAATGGGATCCAATCCCTCATCAAAGCCATCCTCTAAGACAATTTTGGCTTCCTGACAGAACTCTCTGTATTTCGCCAACATCAACAGTAGGGTATCCTCTGTTGAATCAAGTATCATGAGTATGTCGATGAGCTGATCTTCCATTTCTTTTAGATTCTGACGCTCTTCCACACCCAAGAGCTGTATAGAACCATTCCCTGGGTCTTTCTCATCAATAGACGCAACTAGCACCCTATCTGACTATTCTCATAATAAGCATAACGTCAGGAATAGTCGGATAACGCTTAGCGCACCTGTTGCGTAATCTGTTCCGTGAGATCAACAATATAAGGTCGCCAATTCGCTAACAAGGTGTCAAGAACGAGTAGATGGATTTCAAAAGGGTTCAACAACATCATGAGTCCACACTTCTTTATATATCCATCTAAACACATTTCGGTCTTCTCAGACGGTGAGACCATGACCCAGGTGGAAGACTTGTTTCCCGACTGATATTTGTGATAGATGACTGTCTGCCGTATCGACCATGGTTTGCTATCGTCTCGACGGTTTAATTCAACGTAACGTAGCGCATAGGCGCATTCTGACAATATCAGCAACTGCAGTACAGCAACTAAAAATTCCACTACCGAATCCAGCCCACTCCCAGCGACCACTTTCCGCTCTATTTGCGGCCAATCTCCTGAAACACATTTGAGGTGGCCCGACCTCATTTTCCCTATGCTTTGCGCCGAAGAGTATTATGAACTCGAGAAACCGGGGGAATATATCAAATTTTGACATCAGAGCTTCAAAAAGGTCGCGCGTCAGGAGCAAACGACTGTAGGAGTGACGTTGCCGTATAAAACTGGAGCTAAGTATTAGCAGCTATTCAGGGTCTAGAACGGTGACAAAGGAATATGCACAGACCATATCCGGGTATGTTGTCTTGAAACCTTCATGTTGACCCTGGTCAGACTTCGCATACCGCGGGATAACAGAAGACCTCACATGTTCCATCTTTCTTAGTTCGTCTCGGGTGAAGATTTTGTGCAAAACCAGTCCAGGTTGTCCTTCGGAGTGCGCAGGAGCTTTCTTATGCGGATTTTTTTGTGAAGGAGGCTCCATCAAGGGCGTATCTGGCTTTGAACCACATTCTGTATCATCATCTGAATGGCATGAGGCTTCGTCATCCGACCCAGACGAAGCTTGACTGTGTAAAGGCCATTGGATGTGGATCTCGATCGACGAGCCTGCATCCTGCAATTCGAATAAGGCCCTCAGTCTCCTCTCGTAGAATTGATCCGCCGCAGGGCTCTGCTCATAAAACAGAGCTCGCTCGAAACACTCGGTTGTTCTCATAGCAAGGAATATGGCAAAGCATAGTGGCCAAATTTGATGGCATTAGTACCGGAATATGTATCGGGGATGACAACGTAGATCACTTGCCAGCACACATGCATACTCCTAGGCGCGGGGGCCACGGTGTGACAGAGAATGGCTCCATGACTGAGCCATAATATTCCCAATGCGCCCCGAAAACGTAATCTGACGCCCCGTTTCTGACGGACCTACCGCAATCGCGAAGCCCAAAGGGGCAGGGCCTTAGCCTGGCTAAACCATGCTCTGCTAATGATCGAATACATCTCATAGGCGGAGTTAATGCGGGTCTTTTGATAGGAGCCGCTGCTCCCGCTTTTCTAGATATCCATTAGGATGCAACGCTCTGAAATCGCTAACCACTTGCATCATCTACTTTCATAGCTCTCTTGCTCTAGTGCAGTCCACTCTCTGGACGTGAATATATATATATGTCTTGCAACACTACTAGTCGGATGCCAGTACGTCCGCAGCCGCAGCAGCATGAGCAAATCATTCAGGACCGATACATCGACCACAACAAGTTGCAGTCACTGCTGGCATTAAGGCATCCGCAGGGTTCATACTCCATGAGGGTACATTAGTCCTTCCTCCGCTGTCCCCTATGTGGGCGCTGCCAACCTCACTTGACCATCACTGACTTATCATGTAGTGGAAGCACAGTCGATGGATTATAAGCGCCCCGCAAGCCTTGTCGAATGTTTGTGAACCCTATAATATACAGGCTATCTCAGTTACATTCCTTTCGCACCCACCTGACAATTCCTAGTCGGAGCTGGATTGAAACTACTATATGAGAGAATGGATCCTGATCTCAAGTGCTTAGGAGGATATCGAGAGCCTCGAAATCAACGCTACTCGGAGATGGTAGTATATCTAGGATTTGGGATGTTGTTGATATATAAATATAGGGGCTCCTTTATGAGCTCATTTGGAACCCATTCATTTTCAAGGTCAATGGCTTTCAATGATGTTAGGGTGTCGCCAACATTCTAAGGATGTACTCCAGCTGTCATTGTGTCTTTGCAGTGGGTGAGCCCTAAATAAGCCGTCTGATTATTGTCTCAACTAGGTGGGGCCCATATATCAGTGAAAGCATTCGAATAGTGCTCCTTCCTGACTGAAAGTTTGCGATGCCTCGACTGCTGACTATAGTAGATACGAAGAGCGGTGTAGAAGAGAGCTTGAGAGTTGAACGGGCTCTTGGGCACCAGGACTCTTGCCACCCATTACAGCATAGCTCATCAAATAAAACTCTATACAGGTTTGGAAGTCGCTCACACTCATCATATATAGAGCAGGATATACGAAAAGTGTGTATTAGCTTGTGGAGTTGTGACGACCTCATGGTGTATAGGGGGTGCCAATTCTGACCATCCGAAGCTAAGTCGGAAGAGGTAGCTATGCAGAGTACAGGAGATGGAATTGAACATTGTCCATTGAATCCGTTATGCGGTGCCTCAAATTCAGAGTTCGGCGAAAACCTCTACATAGTAGCCATGATCTGGTGGGTTCTACACTAAGCACAATCCTGCTTCTAAGAAGATATCAAGCGCCGAAAGTGCTGTTTAAGATGTGTAACTAGGTTGGATAGTCATCTTCAAAACGTCTCATAGCAAATAAACAGCAGACTACAAGGGTAATGTTCCTTTGGAAGTGAAAATTAAACAGATTAGTACAACAATTGCGTTGGCGATGAGAGCCTTAGGATCTGCCATTCACTGTTTTGAGACGCAGTCAATAATATTCCTCTCATGAGAATGATTATGAAGTCTGACAGGTCGTTGTTTTAGAACGCTCCAATTTATCTGCAGAATAGGAGCTCAGCTCAAAACACTGTGGACCTGTCCTTGGACACGACTTGAACAAGGATATAAAGGAAACGTCCGTGAGAGGTCTATCAGTTTGCTGCCTGCAGATATCATAATCGCTTTCCCTGGTCGAAGTCGCGCTGACCGCTTGCCACTTTCCCCCTTTAAAATTCCCTGATTGCCAATATATTAGAGCTAGATTTGACTATTCCAGCGGCTCGTTCGAAAGGATTTGTTTAGAACTTGCTAACGACTTGCAATCCTTCTCCACCAGCTTAAATCAGCCGTTGACTGTGGCTTCAAGCCTTAGATTGCTTAACCGTGTTCTGGTTACGTAAAGGATAGTCGCAAGCTGCGTCTGATGTAGAACGTGTTCCTTTACCTGCTTTCGAGAATACTGGACGGAAATGCCGTAGAAGAACGCTAAAGCGAGATAGTCCATAAGGGAGGCGTCCTGCGTGCATTAGCGTCGTGATTTTTCTCGATAAGCATGCATGAGTCCTTAGCCTCTATGGTCTCCTCGCCCTGTTCAGCTGTCATCGTCCTCACTCTATATAAGCCATATCGCGCAAACAGTTGACATCCATCAGCACATTCTCAGGTAGCAGACGAAGAAGCAAGTCGTATAAATTAAGAAAAACCACTTGGACAAAATGAATTCCTACACAAGATACAGAGACATGCCTGTACAGCAAATTATACGTGACCGATACATTGATGCGAATAAGCTGCAAGACCTTTTAGCGCGGAAGTTCCCGCCTAACCAGTATTGTTTGGTTGTTAGTCTCTACGCATTGTCCTACAGGGTCCTAGACTTGGACTGACATACCATACAGTGGAAGATTAATAGATGGATCATCACGGTTCCGGAACGTTTAAGCGAGGTACTGGCCTCTGCTCCTTTGATCAAATGTGACGGAGACAGCCAGCTTAATGAATGAGTAGTCAGAACTTGATCGTCTTATGATATAGTGTGATCAGTGACATCGCAGAGACTTGTATTGGTCTGTCAAGAGGTGGAGCTGGAAATAAGGGAGAAGCGAGGCTGGCTCCTCCACTTCGGACCCAATCATACGCGAAGGATTGCTTGTAGAGCTTTAAACAGGGGGTTATAGGGGCAAATACAGTCCATTCTTAAGAAAAAACGTTTTGCCCATGCAAGGCATCTCAGTAGCAATCCCCAAGGCACCCCCCATGATTTTCAACAGTCCACTAGAAAATCTCTGATCCAAAAGCCATCTGCAGGTGCGAGAGGACCTCTCACCGGTGCACCAATCGGCTTACCATAGCCCTGAAGTCGAAAACCCCTCATCAGTACTGGGGAGGCTGTGATATGTTCACCCTATATGTTCACCCTTTGATGTGTGGCTGACGTCCAGGGCGCAATTGAAGACACGAAAGCCCGATGCACTGTTAGATTGTGGTGGTCCTGATTGGTTTAAGACGTCACATTTGCGCAGCCAGAGTGTACTGCCTACGGCCAACATGCACATCTTTCCTGATACATAGCGTGTCGATGCACATGCGAAAAGCAACCGCGGCGCAGAAGGTTGGGGATACCGCAAAGGTATTCAAGTGAGAAATGTCTCACAGCTAATGTTGTATACGAAGCAGGATGGCTGTGTCGTGGAATTTATACAGCCGAAAATGGCTCGGTTAGAAAGTTCCCAAGCAAAGAAGCTGACAGGTAATTCACTCTTAAGAGGGAATCGGCTGTACAGTATAGAGAGTAAATTCATTGAAGAGATGATGTGCTTTCAGATGCAAAATACTCTTGGTAATATGTCGAGGTGGCTTCCTCAGTGGTGATGTCTTTAGCAGAATAGTAAGAACTCAGGCTGATCGTTCTTGGGAATCAGGTATTATACACTGTATGAGTCTATACAATTCTCAGAATTCGTACGTCGCAAGATAAAGAAAGTGACTATGCAAGGAGGTATCCCGAATTATTCAGTTGACTCCTCATCAGTCGTCACCTCCGATGCCTCGGAATCTGTAACATCTGGTGTTGGTTGTTGCTTCGTTGGCTTCTGGGACACCTGTATGCCACCTGCAGAGCCGAAGAAGTCTGCAGTCCTCAATCCTCGGATCTCGGAAGGATCCACTGCCTCCATTTGAGTCCCAATGGCTTTCTTTTGTCTGATATATTCTTTCACGGGTACCATAGCAGCATCTCGGCATGCTTCTTTGATATCGCTTCCCGACATGCCCGCTGTAACTCGCACCAAGTATTCAAGATCGAATTTGTCCTTATCGACGCGTGTATCTTTCAGGATAAGGCCTAGGATACGCAACCGCTGAGGCGCTGAAGGTAGGGAGACGGAGAACTTTTTGGGCATCCGCCTCAAGATGGCCTCGTCAATGTCCTGTATTCGATTCGTCGCGCCTAGAACAAGTATTCTTTGAGGCTCACCAGCGGTATTGGCCGAAGTCAGTCCATCCCAATGTGTCATGAACTCCGCCTTGACCATACCACTGGCCTCATGCTCACCACTCCTCCTCGTCCCTAAAACCGCATCTATCTCATCGATGAAGACTATACTGGGCTCTAATTTCCTTGCAAGCGAAAATACCGCGTTGACTAACTTATTCGAGTCGCCGTACCATTTCTCTGTCAGCGTAGAAATATGTAGGTTGATAAAAGTTGCGCCGCTCTCATGAGCCAAAGCTTTGGCGAGCATCGTCTTTCCACAGCCGGGAGGTCCATATAGAAGGACTCCAGAGGGTGCTGATAAGAGTGACGAGGTATGCGAGTAGAGTTGTGGCATTGTTAGGGGGTAGATAACCGATTCCCTGAGTTCCTCGATAATATCGCCCAGGCCCCCAATGTCTGTAGACTATTAGATTCGACCGTTGAAGTGAGACACGATAACAAACTACCGTCAAAAGCCACTGGAATATCCTCAGGCGCAACGACATCCATAGCGACCATCTGCTCATATTGATTGAGGACTAGGTCCTCCTTCCTTGATCTCCGCTTTCGTCGACCATCATCATTACCCTTCTCATCTTGGTCCTGCGGATCTAACCTTCGAAGTATAGCGGCAGCTGCATTCCTGCGTGTCGCTTGCTCTTTATCATTCTCAAGATCGAGCCGATTAAGAGCATATCTGACCAGGTAATAAAAGGATCCTGTCTGGGATCTCGTCAACAGGTGTCCAGCTGTGCAGTAGGGTAAGGATCTCTGGCAAATTTACGTACAGCTAGTGCCAGAAGCACGATGTCCGGCATGAGGCTCGCCCATTTTCGCTCGGACATAGCTCCAGGTACAATCTCGGCTCTCTAATAATACATTAATCAAGGGCAGGAACAGATGGACAAAGCTGCATCATCGCCTTCTTGGATGGTCTTGGCATCGCGCTAAGATTGTCGCGAACCTGTTATCTCACCCAGATTGTCATTGTTTACTTCTTCTCACACAGCAAAGTCCGAACGAGCACAATCTCCGAATACAGATTATCGCATTGATCGGGTCATTATGCCAAAAGCAAAAACAATTGCATCCCTTTCGGGGCTTATCGATAGTGATATGGAAGATGATACAGTGACTATGGAAGCCGACGCGTTCCCCACCCCGGACTCGAACCAAGAGAATGCAGGACCGGCAAAGAAAAGAGGCGTGCGAGGAAAGGCAACTGCCAAAAAGTTCACTAAAGTAAAATCTGCAGCGAGGCGCGTGAGTAGCGAGTCTGTAGCACCCAAGAAGGTGGCGCCTAAGAAGGCTGCTACTAATAGGGCACCTTTAAAAGAACAATCGAATATCCAACAGGCCGAGGATACCGAGGAGGTAGACGAGTTTGACGCCCCAGACCATGAAGACACGAACATGGACGAATTGGTCGAGCCAAAGCAGGCCGCAAAACGAAAGCCACTTGAGAAGAAAGCGGGCAGACCCGCAAAAAGTAAGCCTTTACCGCAAGCAAATGCAATCGAGAAGGATGGAGAGTTCGAGTACACTCCGACAGCAGTCCGGCAAAGCAAAAGGACTACGAAGTCGTCCACTTCAGATTCCACCAAGCCCATTGCCACCAAAAGACAACCATCTGTTGAGCCACGACGGCAAGAGAAAATCATACCGGAGACCCAGGTTCCAATGGACACCGATCCATCAGATTATCCCCAAGAAGATGAAGAGGATGAGGATGCTGTACCACAATCAGTTTTCCGCCGTACAAACAATGCTCGGAACACTGCCAACCAACGCCAACCTCTAGTTGCAAGGAGACGAGCTGGCAGCGCTTCAGATACTGAAAGAGGAGGTGGTGATCCCGCAACTAGGCGAAAGTTGGGGGAAATGACGAAAAAATTCGAGAGCCTAGAGTTGAAGTACAAGAACTTGCGAGAAACCGCCATCAAAGAGGCTGACGCCAATTTCGCAAAATACAAAGCACAGTCACAAGCCAAAGCTAAAGGTGAGAGCTTCTCTCCTCAATGATAATTGTGTAAGCTAATCAAGCATAGCTGCGGACGAACTGATTGCCTCTCTCCAGAAGGAAATCTCGACCCAAAAATCACTCTCTCAAGACTCGCGCTCCCTCCAGAAACAAATCGCCGCTCGAGACACTGATCTAGCGAAAACACAAGCTCTAGCAGATCAGCTCTCCACATCGCTCTCAGAAGTACAGAACGAAAATAAGGCTCTTCAAGCCAAGCTCGCGAATTCGAGAAGCGCATCTGTAGCTATAGAAAGCGTCAATGCCAGGACGCCAGGTAGTGCTATAAGAGGCAAAACTCCTGCAGCAAGGAATATACTAGTGGGAAGTGCGGAGGCAGCTCATGCTGCGCAAGTGGCTCAATTAAAGGAGGATCTTTACAGTGACTTGACGGGTCTGATTCTGCGGGGTGTGGAGATGGGAAGTGAAGGGGATGTTTACGATTGTATTCAAACAGGTCGGAATGGCAGTAAGTATTTCCTCTCGAAACAGAATGGTCTTTTCTGACGTGGGGGCGTAGCACTTCATTTCAAACTCGGCATAGCGAAAGACACCGATGGGAATTACGAGAATACCGAATTCCAATACACACCACGACTGGACAGCAATCGGGACCGCGATCTTATAGCTCTGCTGCCCGAGTATCTGACTGATGAGATCACTTTCTCGAGGACTAATGCTGCAATGTTCTATGGTAGGGTTGTCGAAACGCTGACGAAGAGGAGGCCTGTGGAGGAGTAGAGAGAAGGTAAGATACTTGCACAATGCTTGTGGCGTTCATGGTTGGCCGCTTACGAGCAAGGGGTTTCTGGCCGGTCAAGATGTCTGCTTTGTACTATTACTCCATGTTTTATGCATGAATCAATGCAGATGCTATGATTAGTTGTCTACTAAAGTACAATTATATGACAGCAGATGCCCAGCATCCAATTAATATGTCATCAATGCTTCTCCGCTAGCGTCCCATTGCTCTCAGCAATGCTATGCCCATTGACTTTTGCTCCGTCCTTCCCTGCAACCACGCCCCCGTTCCCCTGCCTCTTACCATCATCCACCTCCCCACCAACCTCCACCCCACTAACAAAGATCTCACTCACAAATTCCAGCCCCGATACAAATACACAAAGCAAACTCGCAATGAAAAAGTGACTTATACTCGTCCCAATATCCAGCCAGCTCCCCTCATCCCTAACAAGCCAGAAGAAATTCATAGTCAAGACATCACTGATAGCAATGACAACCATGAACAAGCTGCTAGGCGCAACGCCCAATCGGCGATTAAGGATTCCGAGATTGGCGCTGATGACGACGAACGGGATGATGAGTTTGAACATGAGTAGCAGGCCTTGGGAGAAAGGGTCGAAGACTGGGATTAGGCGGTAGACGGAGTCGAGGGAGAAGGACGAGACGGAAGCGATGTTGCCGACTGAGAAGAAGGCGGATTGAATTAGGTAGAGGAAGAAGAGGGAGATGCGGACGTCGTGGAGGGTGAGTGAGCGGTAGGGTGAGGGTTTGGATGCGGTTATATCATCTGAATTTTCGTTTGGCGATTGTAGTTGTGATGATATATCTGGAAGTACGGTCGAGAGTGGTTTCGCAGTTATGGTTGGGGAGGGCGGATGGGACGGGTTGGCGTTCTTTGTGAAGTTGTAGATGCGGTGTTCTAAACGCACCCATGTGACAAGGAGAGCGCAGAAAGCGAAGTAGAAAAGGCCTTCGTAGGAGATCGTGAGGATGATGAAGACTGGGGAGAAGGTGAGGAAGATTATGACTAGACGGTGGAGATAGTGGTTTTTCGGTTGTAGGCTGTGGAGGAAAGGCACAGTGAGTGAAGCAACTGTTAAAACCAAGTAAGCAATTAGACGCGGATGGATAATTCATGAATAACGTACTCAGTACTAGCCATCCAACAACCTGATTTCCAATTGGGAGACCACGTTTGGCTTGTATTGAGGCAACGCTCGAACTTGTCACGATCATGGCCAGGACGATCAGACCTACTTGGACGCCGAGTATGGTCCTTGGGAGAGTGTCAAGAGCAGGTGGCGATTGCGTGTTGGTAGTCGGTCCCGATAGAATGCTTTTTTCGAAGAGAAGGTATAGTACGCCGACTAGACCCATTAAGAAGCCTCCCAGTAGTCTATCATACTTTGGTTAGCACATTAAAAGTCACTCTAAGGCAAGAAGCATAGATTGCTTTCGTCCGCGCACCGGGACGTCGATACACATATGCACTTACATTACATTGATGTTATCGACCTTATTTGCAGGCAATAGGGTGAAGATACTCATCGAAGAGCAGGCGACACCCCATGTTGCAACGAGTGTCCTGTTATGCATTACAAAATCCAAGCCATAAATCATAGGCCAAAATGCAGCGGCTACAAAACAAACAGTGTAGACCGTCCTGTGAAAGTATGAGAGTACCTGAGGCTCAATTCAGTCAAAGCGTCCGATGTGCTGAAGGAGGGGACTCACAAGAACTTCTAGAAAAGCTAAAAATGCAAAGGCCTTTAACCCTAATAGCAAGGTGTCGGTTTTGGAAGAAATATTCTTCAGCAGGACATTTGCACCAAGTCGTAAAGCTTCTCTCCGCGCCACAACCTCTTCCCAGAATATGGGCGGGAATATGGCATAGAGATAATATGTGTAAGGCGCCTTACGGACAAATAAGAGTGAGAATAAAGCTACAGATACTGCCCCAAAGGACGAAGTCGTAGCAATGGTCCTCGATGCGTGGGTCTTGCCATGTAAGACATGCATATCAATAACGGTGGTCATGGCAAATACGATCCATCCCAGGTAACCAGACGTGACGAGTGCTCGCAGGAATAGCCAGTCATAGGTCTGAAGGTAGCGAAGTCCATCAAGGCCAAGATGGAGAAGGTCCTGGCTCATCGTAATAGCTTGGTGGAACCGCCCCTGATCAATGGCTTTCCTGATGCCTGCTAGGCGATGTTCAACAGAATGTTCCTCATTTCCAAGTGGTGTGTACGCTTTGTATCTAATCTCATTTGCCTTCTTATGTTGCTCCTTCACTCGATACATTTCCAGCACGCCCCTAGCATTTGCCATTGCTGCCTCGGCCTTCTCTTTTGCGTCTCCTCCAACGTAAGCAAGTGGAAGTTCTCCGACGGAATTCACAGGAAAGTCAAGACCTGCAAGATAAGCCATCAATGCGGCCACATCTGCTTGGTCAACATCGTTCCGTTGCACCCGGTTGAGGCCCCAGTCCGCCGAGAAGCCATCTTCATGTCCTTTGGCAGTGCCCGATATACTAATTATAGGTTTTGCAACGCCGGAACCCCACGCAACCAGCGGTGTGCGAGTATTATCTGGGTGACCATCACCATGGCTGCCCCAATCGCTCATTCCATGGTCCGCAGTAAAAACAAAAGCTGTCTTGCCATCCCCGTAGAAGTCCTCTATCAGCTTCGTCATTTCCTTCACTCCTTGGTCGACGACTTTGATATTGTGCAGGTACTCTTTTGAATACGGACGATAAGAATGGCCAGTAGTATCCAGACCAAGAAGATGAAGGAAGAAAACATTCTTGTCCTGCCTGAGTTCATGGTCAAGGGTTGCGTTCTTGGAAGCAGAGGCAAACAGTTCCTTGGCCTTGTCAAAGACCCAGGTGTCCAATTGGACAGCATCTGCTACTCATCAGCCACTTCTAAGGAGAATCGAATTCTGGAGAGTATACCCTTTGTGAAATCTTCGAACTCCTCCGCATAGGTATCAGTCTCCACTCTTCCTGGGACAGCACCCTCTTTAAACATGGGCAATATATCGGGGCTGCCCCAACTCCAAGTATGCCGGCTCTGATTGAATACACTGTCGAAGTTGACAGGGTTAAGCTTCCAGCCAGTCATGACTGCGGACACATCTTCGTACAGGCCTGCAATCAAAGCAACGTGCCCGGGCCTAGACTCCGTAGGTACTCTGGTATGGGAGACACCAAATGTGCCACTTTTGAGGACGCGAGATCGTATAAAGGGTGCGAGGGGTCGGGGCTCGAGAGCGCCAGGGGTTTCGGGATTCGGTGGAGATGGGTCAGGAAAGGATTGGAAGGCCTTATCGGCTCGAAGCCCATCTCCAACAAATAGGACAAGTCTTTTAGCTGGTGCTTCGGCTCCATTGTTCCTCTCGACTCCAAAAGAGTGCATGCCATGAACAATTGGACTGACGAAGTATATGTCGAAAATTGAAGCGATGTATATTACGTGAAATACAACAGCCAAGCCAAGGAAACCGAACCTTCCAAGCCGCGCCATGTCAAAGAGTGGACGACCGTCAGCTCATCAGAGAAGGATGGCCCAAGGCCTGCTTAAGCTATTAACAGGCTCATGGATTTGATGGAAACGCGAGGTCGATAAACTTTATACTGGCAACTCCAGCCGAGAGATTTCGCCTCTTCTTGCCCCTTTTGCACCGGCCAGATCCACGAGGCAAACCAGAGGCATCAACCCTTCACATCCCGCCAAATGATGTGCAGAGAGTTCATCATTCGTTTGTGGATGAGCAGACGGCCATTGGTTGAAAGCTTCGCCATTGTATTGGTATGGCCCTCATGATACTGTATTAACGGTGTTTGACTTATATTACGCGTCTCGGACTATTATTACACCATGTAACATCGAGCCCGCAAAACTCTATATCTAATAGAGTTTTGCCGGCTCACGGAGACTATTCAATATCTAAACCGATCGTACAGATTAAATTCTTTGCAGCTGGTCCCGCAGAGAACGTACGTCAATTTTCCATAAGTTCTATGTCATATTGACCAGGGGATTTCCTATTTCAAGAAACCAGCACAGACGGCACGCATAATGCCCGCAATTCGTGACCCTAACACGCTATCAAATTATAATCATTTCCTTACCACTCACACTGTCGTCAGACTCGCCGTCAACTTTGATGGCAGGAAAATCAGCGGCGATGTAGTCTTGAAACTCAAGTCCATTACTGACGCTGCGTCCAAAGAGATCGTGCTCGATACCAGCTATCTCGCTGTGGAAGATGTCGCTGTAGAGGGACGAAACTCTAAATGGAGGCTATCGTCCAGATCCGAGCCTTACGGGTCTGCACTGAGAATAACCCTAGATGAAGGTGTGGACAATGGAGCTACTCTGAATGTCAAGATCAGCATAGCAACAACTGAGGAATGTACGGCTCTCGGATGGATGACTCCAGCGCAGGCAAGAAGCGAACACCCGTACATGTACACACAATGTCAGGCAATACACGCTCGATCTATATTCCCTTGCCAAGACACTCCTGATGTCAAGTCTACATTTGAATTCTACATCACGTCGCCACTGCCTGTTATTGCCAGCGGACTACCTACAGACACCCAGGAGGTTCAGCCAGAGCATGGAGCTTCAACTGGTACAAAGCTATATAAATTTGTCCAAGATATTCCTATCCCAAGTTACCTATTTGCATTCGCCAGTGGGGATATTGAGAAGGCTAGAATTGGCCCGAGGAGTCTGGTAGCCACCGGTCCCAAGGAGCTTGCCGCAGCGAAATGGGAATTGGAAGAATCTATGGAAAATTTCATGCAGACAATTGAGAATATAGTGTTTCCGTATGCATGGGAACAGTACAATGTGTTGATTCTACCACCAAGCTTTCCCTACGGTGGGATGGAAAACCCAGTTTATACTTACGCTACACCAACCATAATTTCCGGCGATCGGGAGAATGTCGATGTGATTGCCCATGAACTTTCACATTCGTACAGCGGCAACTTAGTTTCGTGCTGCTCATGGGAACACTTCTGGCTTAATGAAGGGTGGACAACGTATCTTGAGAGGAGAATACAAGCTGCGCTGCACGGTGAACCACACAGAGATTTCTCTGCGATCATTGGGTGGACAGCTCTCCAGGACTCTGTGACACAATTTGGAGAGACTCACGAGTTCACTAAGTTAATCATAGATTTGACGGGGAAAGACCCTGATGACGCCTTCTCAAGCATTCCCTATGAAAAGGGCTACACTTTTCTTTCCTATCTTGAGGGCCAGCTAGGTAAGGACAGATGGAACAGATTCATCCCTCACTACTTTACTACTTTTGCCCGCCGCTCACTCGATTCATACGAATTCAAAGCAAACCTCCTCTCCTTCTTTGAATCAGACCCCATCGCTTCTGGCGCGCTCAACAAAGTAGACTGGGACGCCTGGTTCTATAAGCCGGGACTACCACCAAAGCCCAACTTCGATACCTCTCTAGTGGATGTGTGCTACGAATTATCTTCGAAGTGGGAGAACATGGGATCGGAGAAGTTTGAACCTAAAGCCCAGGATGTCAGAGGGTGGGCCGCAGATCAGATTGTCGTGTTCCTCGATAACGTTCAGAAGTTTGCTCAGAAATTGGACAAGAGCAAGACTCAACTTATGCGATCTGTTTACGGTTTAACGGATAGTGGTAACGCGGAAGTGTTGGCTCGGTACTATATGGTTGCATTGAAGGCAAAAGATGATTCAGTATACGAGCCCACTGCAAAGCTTTTAGGTAACGTGGGACGGATGAAATTCGTACGGCCTCTATACAGACTCCTTAGCGAGGCCGATCGGTCATTGGCAGTTGAGACTTTCGAAAAGAATCGGGATTTCTATCATCCAATCTGTAGAGGATTGGTTGAAAAGGATCTGTTTGACGTGGGGAAAAAGACATGAGAAGATGACTGGTCTTCACCTGTTATCTCTCCAATGTTTAGCATCTCGACATGAGATAAGCCTTGATTAGGTCTGGCAAGCCCAAGCCAAATGAAAAGCCATGATTTTTCGTTAGAGACTAGTATAGGCTAGGCGAGAAATTCCCTGTAAGGTGGGAAAACAAAGGATGAGGCATTGGGATCTTGATCGGGCCATGTCCGACAAATCAGTTCCATCATAGAATCGTACAGGACCTTGTACGCCGCTGGCAGGAAATGCAGGCCTGAATTGCGATGAGTATGATTAACATGCAAAGTGCTTCAATTGATGGCTCACCATCTACAAGCAAGTCTTCAAGTACTTCATTCCTTGCAACTTTCTTGGAGCCCACCAAGGGCTCTCCTTCCCTCCATCCAGTTTTCGCCATCATGATTGACCAAATATCAAGGACCGCAACGCCAAGTTGTTTGCCGACTTCGCGGCATGCATCTGCATACTTCTTTGTATGCTCAGCAGTCCTTCGAGGATCTGTCAAACCTTTCACAAGATCACTTTCCTCAAGTTTGTACTCATTAACAGGCGGAGGCGTGATAAGAATCAGCCGAGGGTTTTGTGCAATAACACTTGGGTGCTGTACAATGGCCTTCAGATACTGCTTATAGTCATTGAGCGGCACGTCTTGGCCGGTAGAGCTTCCAGGCAAGCAGGCGTCATTAGCACCGAAGAAGATGGCCTGCAAGGAAAACTAAGTATGAGAAGGCTTAGGGGCTGCCGAGATACCTACCATAAACCGAAGGTGTGCTTGCTCGGGCCTAGGCATGAAGCTCGGTAATACTGCCAGAGCTTGCTTTGTATTGTACCCCTACACCTCTTAGCTTCGCTCTGTAGGCTCTTACATGACCAGTCACCCACAGAGAATCCTCTATTGATAACATCAAGCCGTCTGATGAAAGCTAGGGTCATTCTCAGTAAAAGCAAACAATAGAGCAACATAGAGATTTTCTCTCATGTGTTGATGCCCAACAAGATTGCAAATTGACCTTACCATCCTGCAATGCTGGACTGAACGCAAAGCCATTAGCCTGGCTACATGATTGTTGGGTTATGCTATCGCCGAAAAGTAGGAATTGGTCGTATGGACCTTGCGAGCGAATCTGTCATAAGTACTCAGCAGCAAAGAAAGTCCAGTTCGGTACGCTGCAATCATACCAACATCGTTGTCAGTCGTTCGGAATGTTCGGGAAACTGCCGGGACTGAGCTTGGTACTTAAGTATATGACAGCACAAGGAAATGTGGATATATGATCTAGTCTTGGACCGAATAAAGAAGTGAAATTAAAAGGCTTTATGCTGGTTTCCGTAGGGTTGGTAATGAAGAGTTGTACCTCTACAGAAGTGGTAAGACAAAAGGTCCCGGTGAAGGTTGCCGTGTGTATTTTATGCTATTTTCGGTTAGGCCGAAGTAGAATTACCCAGAGCTCGCACCTCGACGCGTCGAATCCGTCAACGTCACGATAGGAACTCACCACGAACGTACCATTGGCGATAACATTCGGCTTAAATGTGTGGACACCTCCACGAATGAAATATTAATATTATGCCTCGTCCAAAGCGCTCCAAAGTGACTCCCTCTGTCCCTGTCCAACACGTCCCTCGACCAGCACCCATAACTTCGCCGGCGCATGAAGAACAGATATTCTCTCCACCATCCTCGGGACGCGTCGCAAGTGGCAGCAATGATAGCGATGATCTAGTGATATCTAAAACGAGGAATACTGGGAAAAGCACTCCTATGGCGCAGCTGTATACAATGAGCGGCGCATTGGCTCCTGAAGACATAGGACCTACACGATTAAGGCCTCAGGCAGCCCAAACGTGGGCCAGACGTTCAAGAGTTGAGATAAAAGCCGACCACGCGAAACCAGGGGCAGAGAAGAAGACGAGAAAAATCTCGCGCGCAACTTCAATCGAAGAAACCGAGGAAATTCCATCCTCAATACCAACGAGGTCTGCAGAATCAAGGAGACCATCTTCCAGTCGCTTGGGTCCATCATCTGTGCAGCAAAGCATCCAAGCTGGCTCAAGGATGAGAGTCCAGGAAACACCGCGCCTACACTCGTCTTCAATGCTTGGAGGCGCCACGTTCAAGAAAAGACCAAGACAGCCAAGTCTACTTCGAATGGCCCAATCCCAGAAGAATACTTCAGATGGATTGGATGACAATGATATGTATGATTTTATGCCAGATGACGAGTCCACTCCAATCATCAAAGCCTTGTCCCACACAGACGTCCAATCAACATCCTCGTCATCACATCAAGCACCCGGCTCACGGAAGCGTAAAATGAAGTCGCCGGAGGTCCAAGTCCCTGCATCACAGTCTATCGACATCAACTCCTCACCCTCCGCTGTCCTTTCACCATCGGACCGTCACGAAGAATCGTCGGAAGACAACCAACCCCAACCAATTCTCCCTCCTCCTCGCTCTCCTCAAACGCCCCCTCCGGAGATATACAGCGATACTCTAGCACCGCCTCAGAGCAGCAGCAGCCCTTTACCCGGACCTAAACTACAAAAATCTCGCAAGAAGCCTATCAAAGCGCCTTCCAAGGCGAAACTTCGCTCTACTAAACCGCCACACAAGAAATTTTCTTCAGCGCCATCGCCTCTCTCCTCTACGTCCACACGAACGTCGCCTGTCCGCCCAGCAGCACTCAAGCCGCTCACAACAGCAACCCTGCAGAATCTCCTCCCTCGGCGGCGTGTGCGAAGGAGGGCTAAGGGCGCCTACGACCTCCCAAGCAGCAGCGATGTTGAGCTCGATAATATAGCCCTAGGCGAAGACGAAGATGAGCTGAGTTTCAATGCCACTAACAAGATGCGGAGGAAGAGACCGAGTATGGTTTCGCAGAAGGGAAAACCAAAGGCGAAGGAGACGGTAACAGGGGGCAAAGGAAAGAGGATCTCCACTACGTACACTCGAAAGAACATTGTGGTTTCTGACGATGAGAACGAGAGCGAAAGCGAAAATGAAGTCGGGAATGCAGGCCGGTATGGATCGCGAGCCAGGTCAACGACGCCGGCTCTAAATAGCAAAGCGAAGGAGGAGATGAGGCGCTTAGCAGAAAAGTTTCGGGAAGTAGATGAGTATACACTGGATTTTGAGGATATGACGGTGAGTAGCGATAAGATGAAAGATGCGAGATGAGACAGGTCAGAGTTGGAAATCCTAGTGCAGAACTGCAGGTATTTGGCATCGTTGCTATTTTGCGAGAGCTTGTTGCATACATGCAATACTGGTTGGATGAGCAGGAATTCCGAGGGAAACCATGTCGTTGACGAGCTTTACATGTATGTGCAGGGAAGGTATGCAAGATAGCTCCTTGATATATTCTTGCTTGAAGTGCTATCCTCCCAAGTTTTCTTATCGTCAAGACTGAACCTTGCGGTCCCTATGCAAATTCTTTCATAACAAGCATGCGTATCAATTGGCTAACCAGAAAACTGCGGCGTAAGAACCCCGGGACTCGGTGTAACAGGCCTACTACTCTTCTCCCTCGTTAAACTGATATTCTCCCTAAAAGCCACATACTCCGTATCCGCATACCCCAATACAGCTCCAATCTCCGTACTCTGCAACCCTTTAATCCTCACAATCTCCGCAGCCGAATAATTCACCAACGCTCTGCCCACCTCCCCAGTTGTGGCCTCAACGAGAGCGCCCCCACCATTTGCATTCGATCCGCTCTCATAAGCAGCTGAAGACCAGTCTGTCACCGGATTGCGTTTGTTGACCACAACGAGCCGCACGGCTTCTTGTTGCGCGAAATGCCCTTCTACGTGTACGATGCCGGCAGGGAGGAGCCCGGCTTTTGAGGCTAGGGCGCGGTGGGCACCGGCGTCTATGTAGAGGGTTCCATGGGGGGCGAGACCGTGGAGGAGCCAGAAGGAGCGGTCGCGGATGGGGAAAGGGTCTGGAAGGAAGCGGGTGTGGAGGGGCGGGGCGGGTAGGGTATCGATGGTGAGGGAAGATACGGAGTTTGAGAGAGGGGTGTCTTCGCCTGGGGTTGTAGGGACGGAGCCGGTCTTGGTGGCTTGCTTTTGGGCTTGGACGTAGTTGACTATGTTGATAATGTTGCCTGGACTGGAGGAGCGGGTTATGACTGTTGTTACGCCTGCAGAAGTTGCAAGACGTGCTGCGACTATTTTAGTGGACATACCGCCTGTGCCTAGGGAGGAGCCTGCGGAGGAGACATCGGCTTCGAGTGATGACACGTCTTCGACGACTTCGATGGCTTGGGCGTCAGGGTTGGTCCGGGGGTTCTTGTCGTAGAGGCAGTCCACGTCTGTCATGAGGAAGAGGTAGTCGGCGTGTACCATTGCGGCAGTAATTGCAGAAAGTGTGTCGTTGTCCCCAAATTTCTCAAGTTGACGGATTTCCTAGGCGCATTCAGCCGAGTATTTTGATTTTGGCCAGACATGACATACAGAAACAGCCAGAGTATCGTTTTCGTTGACAATTGGTATCACCCCCATGCCCAGGAGCTCAGTAAACGTATTCTGCGCATTGAGATATTGTTTTTTCTAATAATCTGTCAGTCGATAGTCAATTCAAAGTGTCCGCGTGTCTAGTAACTCACATCTGCAATATCGTTCCTGGTAAGAAGTATCTGAGCCACGGGCTGCTGGAGATAGCTGAATAGATTCGCCCAAAGACTCATAAGGTGACATTGCCCAACTGCTGCCAGTGCCTGTTTCGTTAGTCAATCTCTTTTTCGCAGTTTCCGCTAAACCACCTGGTCTTCTACCTGAGTCCTAGGCAGCGATTTGGGCCTTTTTTCAACGTTCATCCTCCGTAATCCAACGGCAATGGCTCCGGAGGAGACGATAACCACCCGGTGCCCATCTTTAGTGAGCTTTACCGCAGTCTCGACGATAAGAGAAAGTATGGATAGTAAAGGCTCGTGGGTCTTCTCATGGACTATCGAGCTTGATCCTGTAGGGCATGTATGTCAGTCATAAGGCCAGAAGATAAAGCCATAACTGGCGTACCCAATTTGATCACAATGGTGAGATGTCGGTGACCCTTCATGCTTACCTCTTCTTTAGTAGCAGATTGCTGGACATGTTTGGACATGGAAAACGCTTGACAATGAGCACCCGCCTGGATAGGCCTGGATAGGCGTGGTTTAGGCCTGCGTAAGCTGATCGTTAACAAAGCCAAAAATTTAACTACCAATTAAAGCTGCTCGTCAAGCAGTTTTATAGGGCTGCGTGACGGGATAGCCCTAAATTTATTTACTTACAGCACCGTAACAAAACCTTTTTGACGAAATCCACGTAACAATTCGATGTCCGACTGTACTCAGTCATTGCAGCTTCAGAGCAAAATTCAAGCAGTCTCTAATCGAATTCGTACTCTCTCATAGAGGCTGTGCCTTGACGCCTTCCGCTTGTGGTACTTGTTACAGTGAATTTCTCGCCCTCCCCCTTAAGGTTAGGAGTTGCGAAGCCTGTGTATTCACGAAGGGATAATAGAAGTCCTTGAGGAGTGGAATAGGGGCAGGTGCGGACTTGTTTCTCAGCGCTATTAGAGGTTGTAACAAGGAAATGTCACGAGCCAGTGAAGCGCCGAATTCTCGTGTTGAACGATTCTTCTATTGCATAGTCTATTTCCATACAAGCCCATCTTTGGTATACAATACTGTACAATGAAAATGATATATGTCATCATCGCGGTGGGCTTAAAGGACTCGGAGGCCAGCATTCACGCTCCACGTCTTTAAGACCATCCCACTGTTCCACCTTCCTAATCCTCTCCTCCATTTCACTCCGGGTCTCCTCCACTGACTCTCCTACCGAAGAGGTCAACCCAATATTCCCCTCATCAAAAGCATCAACCAAGGCGGTCGAATGTCTGGTATCCGGCTCCTTGGGCGGGAGGAAGATTTCTGGATCATCAAACTGCAAAAAGGACTCAGCGTGGAACATCTCTCGGTGACGAGACTCCCACCGTTCACGATAATGCCTCCAAATGTCTCTCTCCTCGGATTGAAATGCTTGGATAATCTTGACCTGCTCTGCTAGCATATTTGTTTCGCGGTCGCGCTGGGAGCTTGTTGTGCTGGTGCTGCTTGCAGATGCGGGGCGAAATGTTAAGCCTTGGACGATGCGGACTGACGTCCTGCTTCTGACTAGGAGATCTAGGAATTTGGCGTTGATTGCTGCTTGTGCGCTGAAGCATTGGCCGTAGTGGCATGCTCGACAGGGGTGAGAAACATGGATAGGACTTAAGTCGGTGGTGTCGTAGGAGACCTTCTTCGTGAAATAGCAGCCACAGTTGTGGATATATGTTCGAACGGGAAGGCGGACGGCGTACATCGCGGTGTTTGTCTTTGTCTTTGGACTTGAACATTGCAGAGAATGGTAGTCTTGAAGACTAATCTTATAAAGATTAAGGTCATGAGACTGACATTACGTGAGCCCGAGCAGTCATCCATGGGGTCATGGGTGTATGCGACACGAATATAGAAGGGCTGGTGGATGTTGACCAAATAGGAATAACGCCAACGCATAGGGCATCGAAATGAGGCGCAAGGCTGAAGCTTCATTATAGTGTTAGCGTTCTGCACACAAATTGTACCACCCGTCTTTCATGATGCCCAATACACGTGTCGTCTTCTCGGCATACGCGAAGACATAATTGGACTGAAATGAAATGCGATTCCGTCCATGTGACAGATAAAGGCTTGCAAAATGTAACAGATCATGTAGGAACAGGCATATTGCCTTGGTAATTTTGCACACACTTTAATAAAAACTTGGCATAAGGGGGTCATGGATATTGCAGAATAGCCGGTTCCGGGCTCGATTAAACTTATATTGAAATGCGCAAAGGAGCACGGAAGCAAAACCAAGGCTCCCGGTGTGTGTGGTACAAGTATAGAATTCCAACAGAATTTTCAAACCATGCCCCACAAAGGCCGAGGCAGAATAGGCAAGACAGCTCTGTCGCTTGGGTGTGTTGGCGGAACACCCACATAAGCCTCTCGTCTTGCTGGATCGCCAACTGTTATAGACCAGGTGTGAAGACCATAGTAGGACGCAATGGAGTGAACCAGCCAGCGCCTCGGTTAATATCAGCTTTTTAGGCCTTGGCAATGTATATCAGCGGGAAACATACCCAAAGCTCGCTCCCCGGTCATTGGCTAAGCTGTCGAAGATAAGTCTATCTCTTTCCATACCGGTCTTCGATTTCGGCGGCCAATCACTCATTTGACCATTCCGTCCAACAAAAACGATCTCTTCATCGTCAGAATCGAGCTCCGCTTGCCGCTTCCTTTCTTCCTTGGCTTGATTTTCCCACTTAACCACGAAGAACCTCACCTGCTCTTCGAGGTCTTTTAGCAAGCCTTTCGCTGCTTTTGCCTTCTTCAGCTTCTCCCTTAATTCGCGTGGAATCTTGCCAGAACTTTCATCTAATGCCTGGGCACGTTGACGGGCTGTGTCACGACGCTCTTTCTCCGCTGCAGCATGTGCGGCCATATCATGGTCCCAAAGAGGCGCAAGATAGTAGGGCACGGCATGCTTTGGGTAGGTAGGATGGACTTCCCAGTCACTAGGCAGGGGAGGTTGTGCCCATGGGTTGTTCAAGAGATGGTCTGTTAAATGAAACGCTCGTCAATACGGCGATCCGGATCATAATCCGTGCTTTTGATACGAACCGTTCTCCCATCTAGTGCGCCGGCGACTCCCCTCTTTGCCTCTAAGAAGGGCTTCGCGTCGCTTCAAGCTATCGCGCCGCATTGGCTCACGGCGAGGACGATAGATGGAAGGACGCTCGCCACCAACATTTTGGGCGACCTTCTCGTCAAGGTCAATAGCTAGAGAACTCGATGCTCTCCGGACATCGTTCGAAGAAAGGGCCACGTCATTCAGGGCCTGGGTGGCTTGCTCAGTCCATGCTTCTATATTGATTGGCTGCGGGACCGTGGGATTGGGAGCGCCGTGGTCGCCGTACGCGCTGGGTAAAGGAAATATTGCCATCCTAGTACAGCAGGGATGGCAGTAGGCTAGCAGGGCAATACCGCGATATGGTGTTCACTCCAGGCAGGGGAAGAGTAGATTATGTACAGCAGACCAAAGGCCTATACAAACATGAAGTTGGATACTCTGATGTCGTTTGAGTCGACGCTAAGTGATGGAGTCATCCAAGCCTTGGGCATACGCGCTAAACCTTCACGCTTGCTACCCAGCGCCGGCTTATCAGGCAGCTGCCCGACCGGCTAGCTTGCGATATCATCAGCGAGTGTATCTGGTATATATTCATTGATTCGTTTTACCCACCCTATTCATACCGTAATCATGAAGCTCATACTATTCATTGCTGCCTGTTGCTCGACTTCTGCTCTTGCATTATCGATCCCATGGTTCAACCAGGTTCGCCTTGGCAACGATGCTGTAGCGGAACGCTATCTCGTTGAACTGGGACCGGGAGAAACGAGATGGATCAGAGAGGACGAGAAATGGGAATTGAGAAGAGTGCGTCTGTCCCTGTAGCACAGTCTTTCAAAGTGCGTTTGCATTAACGATGGGCTAATGTACCGTAGAAAGGCATCAATTTTATGGACATCACCGATACTCCTCATCTTCATAACCTAAAGGCTAAGGTATCCAACGAAAATGCCCAAGTCGTATACCCGAAGAAAACCGCATACAATGACAGTCTTTCCCCGTTGTTGAAAGAGCTGAAGAAGGAGAACATGCATAAGAACCTAGAAAAATTCACCTCCTTCTACACCCGGTATTATAAGTCCTCTTACGGCGCAGAATCTTCAGCCTGGCTTCTCGGTAAAGTCAATGAAACCATTCAAGCGTCTGGAGCTAGCAAATACGGTGTCCACGTCAAGCCATTTGAGCATCCTTGGGGACAGAGCAGCGTTATTGCTACCATACCCGGGAAGAGCGCCAAGACCGTAGTCATCGGCGCACATCAAGACAGTATCAATCTATTGCTGCCCTCGCTATTCCGAGCGCCGGGGGCAGACGACGATGGCAGTGGAACCGTGACCATACTCGAGGCTTTAAGGGTACTACTAAAGTCTGAAGCCGTCATCAAGGGCAATGCATCCAATACAATCGAATTTCATTGGTACTCAGCAGAGGAAGGCGGTCTCCTCGGGAGTCAAGCTATCTTTCAAGCTTATGCGAACCAGAAAAGAGACATCAAGGCTATGCTGCAGCAAGATATGACGGGCTATACCCATGAAACAATTGCAGCGGGTGAACCTGAAAGTGTAGGCGTCATTACGGACTTCGTCGACCCAGGTCTTACAGATTTTATCAAGGAAATTATTACGCAGGTGAGTTACCACACAGGTATGGATTCCAAAGCTTGCTCACTCGGCATTAGTATTGCACAATCCCGTACGTTCTTACGAAATGGTATGTCAACTACGACTGTGTTGTACCCTATATAAACTGACAGACCACGTAGCGGATATGCTTGTAGCGATCATGCATCGGCATCCAAAGCTGGCTATCCCTCTGCTTTCGTTATTGAATCGGACTTCAAATACAGCGATCACAAAATTCACACCACGGAAGACAAGATCGAGTACCTTGACTTCGATCACATGCTGCAGCACGCGAGAATGACTCTCGGCCTGGTTTACGAACTTGCATTTGCCGACTTCAGCTAGATTTATAGCGTTCGTAAGCCTATGTACGAGTAATACATGAATTTCAATTCTCGAAAGTCATGACTATTGTGGATGCACAGAGGCTGCCGTTCCGTCCCTACCGGCCTCCAAGCATTGCTCTTTCCGTATAAAGATTGCCTCAGAGGCAGGCGCCTTGAGTGCGCTTACTTCTCCCCCGTCATCTTTCTCCTTCGCTCCCAATACAATAACAATCTTCAGATCCTAACCAAAACTTTCGGTCGCTTGATCCAGGCTCCAGAACTAGCAGCAGCAGTACTGGTAGTACTTAGGGGAGCCAGTATCACGGCCTCCTGCCCTACATCTTCGGGACAGCCAAACAGCTTGGAACATTTACAAGTTCAACGTCCTCGCAACTGACGTTGCGTTTCAACGCAACCATGATGGAGCGAGTGCAGACTTGTAAGAAAAACTGTCTTCTATCTGGCTTAGATGCTCTGGTCAGTAGCTAATCTTTCGTGTCCCAGTCAATCCATTCGTGCAGCATCAAAGCCATAGCAAGGGTTCTCTCATTACCTACCGTATCCTAGCTGTCATCTCGTTGCTTCTCGTCGTAGCTATCGGCATCGGTTTCAGCGTCAAGGCCCCACCGAATGGCCTGACTATCTGGCAGCAGAACGAGGCACATCCTACCCCATTCTCTCTCAATCTTCAAATCGTCTGGGTGTACTGGTAAGCTTCGCACTTCGCTGCATCTTCAGATGGTCATTGACTGCTATACTGACAAATGCTTAGGGTTTTGCTCTTCGTGCTTCAATTCGGCTATGTCTACATTCTCTACGTGTTCAATACCGAGCATGTCAATCGTGCCGCTAATGTCGGTTCTCACTTCATCCTAAATAATATTCTAATGTCCGCCTTCATCATCCTATGGGTCTACTCACACTTCTGGATCGGCGAGGTCATGCTCGTCCTCAACTATATCAACCTCAAGACACTCTACTTCCGCCATCTCAGGACCCCGCGTTACGTGCATGTTCCTGTTGTCACAGCTCCGCTAGCTTGGAATTTCGTTGCCCTTTTCTCGAATGGAGCTGTTGCAGTAAACTCTCATACCTTCGCTGCCAGAGTTGCGGCAAACGTGGCAATTTGGTCGATCTTGCTTTACGGGCTCTTCTTCCTGCTCGCCTTCAAGGATTACGCCATTGGCTTCGAGCTTTCAATCCTCTTGCTAGGTATGTATCTTCCATCGACTAGCTGAAGGCGACTGACAAGTACGTTCAATAGCTCTTGCAGTACAACAGATTCGTATCCATACGGTGGCTCTGCAATGGATCTTCGCCTTGGTCATCATGGGTCTTCTCCTCCTGGTGACCCTTGTTTTTGCGATCCCACCCATGTTCGGAAAAGAGCTGATTCTCTTCGCCGGAGACGACGATGATGATGAAGATCGCGAGAGGGAGCCGTTATTGGCTTGAGAGGTAAATGGCCGCAGTGGACGTTCTGAATTGTACTCATTCTTTTAAAGCGAGGAGTGGTTAAGGTGTGCACTTAGTTCCTTGACTTCCCTAGGTATACTTCTCTTCTTACTAGACCGCGTGGTTTGTTGTGGGGCGCACTTTTCATTGACTGGAAGGGGAGGTTATGCTCTGGCAGCATTGATTCGTGAAATGAGGAGCAGAGGCATAGTATCTGTCTTTAAGGGGAGCAAGATATCAATAACAGCATGTTGATCATGCTTTCAATGACTAGATGTGATTTGTGACATTCCTGCCGCTTTGAACCTTCTGCAGCCCACTCCACCACTCAACTTCTTCCCTGCATGTAACCGCCTCAGATTTATCGTTAGTGTTTCTCTGCTCTGCCACAGCTTAATCCTCTCCATATGCTTCTCAATTCTGCAGTATAAAACCCTGCGACTTCCCAACTCTGATACACCTCCGCTCTATATGTTTTGAAGTGTGGACAATGTAATACTTACGATATTACAATGAAAGGAATGTTATGGATGCGTACTCTCCTACATCGAGTCTAGGAAATTGGAAGAGACAATCTTAGCTATTAATATAAAGACTTTGACCCTAAAGGGTTCTTCATCACATCTATAGTCATTATAAATGTAAAAGATACAAAGAAATCTACCGCGCAGAAGTGCTTATGCCATTCATTGTCATCCCGTCTTTCAAGACTGTAGAAGAGGCGATCAAGCGCGAACAATAGCACCTACAGGCTTATTACCCTTCTAACGCGTCAATGACAAGCTTATCACTCCTGCAAGTATTAGACTCAACGGCCGTCACTTTGCACAGCAGAATGCTTGACTGGCTTTCTTTTCGCTAGATGTTGGGTTCAACGAAGGTGATTTTTGCTCCTGTTCTAAGGTATTTGCCCATGATCTGTTCTGTCTCAATGCCTCTTAGAACTTGAATACAGTGAAAATGCCGGAACGCCATGTCCTCCTACCCGACGCTGCCAAAAGGTATGCAATCAACCACTGTTACCGATGTGCTTGCTTAACTGGTCACGTTCGCCTCATAGATTGGATTTGAATCCAGCTCGCGTCCATAGTTACCGCCAAGCTCATGTCTATAATTACCACCAAGCTCTTGTCTATAATTACTGCCAAGATCGTGTGGCATGCCCTCCATCGCAGCTGCGTGTGATGCCTTTTCATGCTTTCCGCGCGGCTGATTGTCCCCTAGCAGACTCTCCAGCTTGAGCCGTTGCTTGTGTTCGCGGTAGAAGAGGAAGCCTAGACCTAGGAGCAAAGCAACACCGAGCGGTACGCCGACGCCGGCTCCGATTGCTGCGGAGTGGGAGGACGATGAGGATGAGGACTGGTTGATTGGCAAGGGGGTTGCACGGATAGCTGAGGGTGGAGATGTCGTAGGTGCGTTGCTAATGATAGTCGACGCCGAGCTCGACGAAGGTGTAAAGCTTGAAGAGGTTGTAGAGCTCGAAGAGGTTGCAGATCTTGAAGCCTCTGTATGAGCTTCGGCATATGAGAGTGGCACGAAGGGTCTTCCAAAATCGATACCCGTGAAGCTCTGGTTGCAACAATCTGTTGAGCTATGCGATGTAGACGACGACATGTTACCGCAGCAAAAAGAGTTGGTGTAGAGCCCGCAAGGGAAGATTATACTGTATAGGGATGTGGAGACTATTCAAGGGCCTCGACATTAGTATCACAGGGGCATAGATGGTTCTGGGACCTTACTCACCGTCCAGGCAGTTATGTGCGCATGGGCTTGGGAACTTCGGATCTGTACAAGCTCCTCGGTAGGCATAACCATATCCATAGCAGAGGCCTGTCGTCGTACAAGTTGACGATGACAGCTGGCAGCAAGAACTGGCTTGACCTCCTGTTGTCGAGTTGCAAGGAGAGTAATTCCAGCCCCCGGTCGGAGTGCCATCAGGGAAAAAGCATTGCGAAGATACAAAACTGCCCCATAAGTACATAGATATCAGGGTATACAAAGGAGTGTGACAGGGAACCATCGTGACAGTTTTTGCTCCCCTCTTTGCAAAAATACTTCAGGAATGTCAAACATCTTCTTGCTCTCATCATTACAACTATACCTTATGATTTTGAGAACAACAAGCTGAGATCTGGTCAATGGCGGATGGAACGCGTGGGGTAGTATCTCAAATTGAAGGATACTTGCGTGCAGGAGGCCATGGTGCCAAGCAATGCATGCACTTCAGCTGTGGTAGGATTCTCTGCAGCCTTGTGACACAAGGATGTACTAGCCGAGCCCATCAAAATCCTTTGCATGGCTGCAAGCCTTCGGGGGATTACAACAAGAGCGAATTCCAAGCCGTGTCTCGACTTCTTCGAATCATGGAAAAATATTGCCTGTTTACAAGTGATCACACTCATACTGACTTTGCAAGGTGTTCTCGACAGTGACTCAACGTGCTGTCCAGCCCGATGGATTTCAGCCTGACCCCGCAGTACCAGTTTTCATTATATCATGTCCTAGGCAGATGGACACGCAGTGTCTTGCTCGACCCGGACACGAGATTCGGTGAGGATGTCCGCGCTAGTATCGAGATTGAGATCACAGCAAGGAGTGGCAGAAATGCCGGATTCTTAGATGATGGCCACCGCGTCTGGCAAGCCCATGGTCTTGCTTATCGCAAATGATGGAAAGCCAACTAAGAAGCCACCACAAATGCATGTACTACCCGAGAACCCTGACGTCAATTATATATCGAGTTGATGACAGGACCAACTTTGGTTTTCAGGTCTGTCGTAACCTTGTTGATGTAATCAACTAGGACAAAGAGATGAGGCTGGCGGTTTCGACAGAGTGAGAGACTATGGTTCTGCCATAGTGGGTTGGAGTACAACGATGAGGGTTTGTGGCTTGGGATGTTGAGCTGCCTGGATGCTGTTTTAATGGCTTTGTTGAGATATTCGACTCCGAGATCTAGATTCGAGGTAGAGCTGGAAGGTCCTACACGATCGAGTAGTCATAGAGAGGAGATCCTAACGGGACGATTGAGGGACTCGTGCATTTCGCCATCTCGAGGGATTTTTGAGCGAGATGTTTGCTGATGAAGACTGGATGAGAGCTGCCGGTCAGACAGAACAGGTACATCGTAAACAGATTGGAAGACAACATCGTGCTCGTTCCAGGCGGTTTTGTCTCATCACAAGCTGCCACTGTCAGCTACCAAAACCCTCAAACACTCACAGCTCACCAATCCCCAACACGATAGAGGAGCTCGCCCCTTACCATCCACTTCACTCCTCTCTGCTGCCGACATCCGGTGCCATCGAAGATTTCAACCCGTTTCAGACTGCCATGCACCTGCCTGCATGGCCCTACACCAGCCTTCCACTTCTAAAAGAAGCTCCTTATCAAATCTCTAACAAATCAGGCATAGCTCCTAGCTCAGGTGTCCAGCCCCATGCGTCTATCGGGGAAATTATTTCTCGGTACATGGCTACTGCGCAGAGGAGGTAACTAAGGTAGCTAAAAGATTGTTGCAGATTGACTGATGTGCAGTAAAAGCTAGAGCAATGACACTGTTGCAGTAGTGCAGCTGCCTCAGGAATAGCAAGTGGTTTCTTAGTTACCTTCGTTGCATGAATGCAAGTATTGCCGGATTGAGACAGGCTTACCTGTCATATACGAGTCGTAGTTAAGGTAACGCAAGTGATAGGCTTGCGTTCAAGCGGAGTGATAGCGGATTCAAGAAAAGGCCCGCTATCAGCTCTCCTAGACTTACCCATTTTTGTTAGGTAGCTTGATGTAAGACACAGAATTGATGTGCGTCTCTGGTTAGCTTGTGAGCCCGCTCTTCTCGAAGGGCAGTGATCTCGGATTCTAGAAAGATGCCCACTATGATCTCTCCTAGAGTTACCATTTTTGTTAGGTAGCTCTTGATGTATGACAAAAAATCATGATATTATGTGCGTCTCTGGTTAGCTTGTGGGCCCGCTCTCCTCACCGCTGTCAAACGTCCCTTAAGTGCCCGTGCAAGGCTGGTTGCGATGAGCCTACTTGAGCTGGATTTTTGTGATGAGGCGATTTCTGGCTAGGATGGCGCGACGGCGTGGCGTGATAGTCTTGCATTCATTCGATGATTTCTGAAGTCGGGTACCTGGCTAAAGGTAGCTATGGGTGAGGTTGATTAATGGGTGGCCTTCTCTTTTCGTCTTTCTTAGCACTTGGCCTCTTGGGCCTAGAATGTTTATCTTGGGGGTTCCTCTTTCGGACGTTTCGTTTTTGTTTTTGTTTTTGTTCTACTAGGGTAAGCTAAGAAAAGAGCCGTTTCGCCGTGCTGGGGGGCGCTCGGAGTGGTAGAGATAGGCTTGCTTTGGCTTCGGGGGCGGTCTCTGGGTAGTTCTCGCCACAAAATTGAGTTTCTCTCCCTCAGCCAGAAAGGGGGCCCTTAAGTTCTTCGAACAGACCAGGTGCTTGTTGATAGCGCTTGAATGTGAAATTGTTTCTGTCTCGTAGTCCTTGACCCGTTGCAACGTTAGTTCCCAAGCCCGTCAGGGTAGTGTTGTAGGTAGTGTTGTAGTATTCAGCTCGGGTTTCGGGTCATGACTCGGATGTTGTCAACCCCTCTTTCGGATTGGGACTGGATTTTGAGGCCTGTTGTTGTTCCCGCTGAGGCCTCGACTGCCCAGTTGGGGGCCGGTACCCTAAGTCAAAGCGCATGGCCAGCACACCAAAATGCTACCTCCACTTACCCACCAAATACCAGGGCGAGTATATGTTGGAAGGAGTGATGATTGCTGATGCATCGTTTGACTTTTGTGAATTCTATATACAGCAAGTCATATAGATAGAGACAGACCTCTAAACCTCCCATGGTATCGCCTTTATTAAGAATCAAGTACTATAGCCTTCCATAAGCCGCTTAACGACCGAACTTCTTCAACTCTAAATACCTCAATGGAGGGTATGTAACGATCGCAAATCCTGAACCAAGCCAGATACCAATATCTGCTCCAGTGTTGTCCCCAATCATAGTCGCAACCGGACCAACAAACCAAACCTGGTCCATACCAATAATCGCACCGGCCCAACCGATAAGGAATGCGCTTAGGGCAGCAACGCCGATGGGCAGGTACTTCGGGTTCTCCCATTGAGTCCAGTCAAAGCCCGGGGCCATTCTCCCCTTGAAGATAAGATGTTCTTCCAACACAATTGCAACGAATATCATTAGCCAGTAGCCCATCAACGCCAAGAAGTTTTCAAAGATGTTGAACAAGTTGTTGCGACCAGCGATGGCGCAGACGAAGTAGACGGTTACAACAACGCAGACCCAGAGATAACGGGGAACAGCTTTGCCGTAGCGACCAAGGACCTGGCAACCTAGGGCAGCAGCGTAGGTTCCTGGAATGTTGTTTGAAATGACACCGAGTGCAACGATCACACCGCAGAATTTGCCGAAGCCACCGAGACCGCCGTAACCAGCAAGAAGGAGCGCACCCGATGAAGTCTCATAGGCAGTTGCCCAGGCTGGGGTTGAGGCAACACCGCAGCCCAGACCGACACCCATGAGGGTAACCCAGACGAAAGAGAGGGTCAGGCCAGAGAAGGTCATTAGGAAAGTCAACTTCTTGTTAGTGTTCTCGGGGTAATAGACGTAGAAGTCCGAACCAGCACCAGCCCATGAAAGAGGTACAGACAGACACAGCGAAAAGAAGGAAAGACGGTGAGCCGTGATTGCAGATGCCGGTCCGGTAGATTGAAGGGTGGGGTTGAAGTTAGGTCCTGCTGAACCGACCAGAACCATGAGCGCAATTAATTGGGGCAGCCATGACCATCTAATGGAGGTTAGCGACTTAGGTCAATGCGATCATAGGATGAGCTTCAACATACCTCTCGTAAGTGTGGAAAATGGCCATTCCGAAGACAGCAACGAGCCAACTGATAAGAGCGACGATGATAATACCAACCACGATAGACATGGACCCGCCACTGACAGCTGACAAGAGCTGACCGCTAATAATGCAGCTGATTGTTCCATATCCAACCATGATAATCATATTGAGGAAACAGGTAATCTTGGCCGGCCAGTATCCCATGAAGTAACGTGCAACAATCTAATTAATGTCATTTAGAGATACCGTCGAAGGTTGGAGAGGGGGAGTTCCTACCATTGTTCGGTTGCCGCTCTGAGCGCCCCAGATACTCATATACGCTGTAGGAATGGAACCGATGAGAGAGCCAAAAGTAGCCATCATAGCAGAATCAAGGAAACCCAATTCGAACACCAAAGGACCCAGCAGGCCTACGGCAAGATTATTTGCTGTCACGTTGGCACTGAACCACAGAATGGCCATCTGAGCATAACCCATCACCGATGAGCCATGTCTTTCTTCCGGCAGAACACGAACGATACCGCGAGCTTCAAGACCAGCCAGCGACTCAATCCTGTGGTTTATCCTCTGGAATCTTGTTGGTACATGAATCAAGACTGGCGTTGGCGACGAAGAAGTGCTGAGAGTGCCTTTCTCGATCGAATTCCTGCTGGAGACACTGGTAGTAGCACCATTGGCCTTCTCCAGGTCGGCAGGTACCTCGCTCGCAGGGTGGTGAAGGGGATTCATGGTGACTGCGAGGTGTGGAATTAAGCGATACCTCCCACTATTATAAGTTGAGTGAGAGAGCCTCGATTAATATTGGCAAAGTGTGGGGAGAAATGACAGGGTAAATACTCTGTGCGGGAGAGCAGAAAAGCTTGGGGAGACAGCTACATGAATGATGGATGTACCCTGCGCCAAGCTGGCTAGAAAAAGAGCTGGGTGGATATTCGGATGATCTGGTTCCTGGCGAGCTTGACGGCTGGCGATGGCCACGCGCTTTGAGGCTTAACAATGGTGTATTTAGTTGATCACCTAGCGTGTACTAAGTCCAACCAGGGAGAGGGTTTGAGGGGATCGATAAGTCGAGACTGCCTCGAGGGCTCGAACCTGCCCCCAAGTGTTCGACTGACAGATAATCCCGGTAAATTCAATTCGCAATCTTGCTGATCTACATATGCGGCGCACATCATTGGCTGTCGCGGAGAACATTTCCCATGCTTTTGGGGCTTTGCTGGACAGGCATGCTAGTATAACGTGCGGTTAGTAGAAAGACATAGCAAGGTAAAGGCGCAACCAGATCTACCGGTAAGGGAAGAAGGTAACTGTTGGGGGAACACGATTACGTTGGCAGCCATGTCGTTCAAGCATTGGGCGTTGATTTGGCAGTAGGCGGTGGTAAGCCTCTGATGGACGAGGCTGGTACTGGCTTGTTTTACTGCGACCTACACCCATGGTACAGCAGATAGAAGGATGAAGCCTAGAGGGAGGGTCAACATGGCGCACCATCGAGGTCGGCCGGGTGGGGACGCTAAGGGACATTGCATGTTCACGCATGTCACTCACGTGGGCCAGACTGTTGTGATTTGCTGTCGTTCGTTATGGGAACGTTATGGTCTCATGCAAGGAAGAGATTTCGCAAGACACACAGGACTACTACTGTAGGCCGGCTTATCCCACAGCTTCGACTTATCCGATACGGTATCCCCAGATTCTAGAGGTGTAATGCGTGTCAAATCCTTCGCTTCCGCCATTCGAATTTATGGTGTATGATTTGCTCCTTGTACCTTAGTGCCTGTCTCTTTTTCCTGCACCTGCCCGTTAAGAAGCTCTACCTACAGCCGGTCGTGGCCGCCGTCACTGGGGGCTATCGCACACGTGGGTGTATCTGTGATAGCGCCGGTAGATAATGGGTCTCTTATCGCTAACGAAGCAGACGAGGGATGGCGATACTCGGCTGCATGGTTAAGGGCCGTTGGCCAAGGAGCGATTGTGAAATATTGTGGAGTCTTTGTGTCAGTGGAATGACTTCCCTGGACTGGTGAGATGAGGTCTAGATAGCCAAGAACAATTATACCCCACGCTAGATAGCGCTATCAATCAGAGGCACCGCTATATCATTACTAAAGTACCACCCGATTCCGACATCGCTGTTAGCATCACGTAGCACCCACACAGCACCCCATGGTACCCCATAGCACCACTTAGAACCCCCATAGCACAGTCCCTACCACTTATTAGCTGCCTCGCTTGCTACCACGGAAATCAAGCTTAACTTGTCTCCCACCTCCGAGCCCCTGAGGCTGAAACCCCCCCGAAGAGCCTCGACATAGTGTATCAAAGTAGCCAGCTCTCGTCGTTTTTCACTTCATAACTCTTCAACCTCCAATGTTGCAGAGTAATCGTGTGTTGTCGTCGTCACCAACACACCAGTGTCTCGGTTGGCCCTACTTGTTGCTAGATCTTTTCCCCCACCGCGAGTTAATCCCAACAGGAAAACAGCTAGCACCCCGACGGCCACTTCCTCGGGTCTCCGGTCCGCCATACTAGTGTACTAGACTCCCGAGATGGCTCAAACGTTGTCAACTTATCCCCGTAAAAGTTAAAGGCAACTGCCAGGGAATGGGGGAGGCCAGTTGGTTGCAAGGCCTCCCACTGGAGTCTCAGCTTGACGCGGGCCAGCCTGCCTGTACTGCAGATATAGTGCGCAACATGGGTGATTGATTGACCAATCAGTGCCTTCTATGCCTGTGATTTCTTCGACGGAGGTTATCTGGTTATCTTGTGGAACGAGGGCCAATCGTCCCCCCTTTTACTATTGGTCGCATTCGTTGAGAGACCATGAGCGACCATCAACAAGACCCCAGATCCAAGTTTCAGTCGATCCAAGCTCCTCTTAAGGTTTGTGGATGGGCTGCCGCACGTCCCTTATGGCCCATGCCTCCCGTGATTGTTATGGTGTATGGTTCGTTCCCCCCATGTGATAAAACTTGAATATAAGATCCCTTATGTAATTTTGCTGGGGTCTTACGACGTTGCGAACTTTTGAGTTTGGCACCGCTGCCGCACCGCGCTCGGAGAAAAAGAACAAATTGTATACTTCGTACACCCAGCGAAGAAAAGTACCACGACGCCACTAGACAGTCTAGACAGTTAACAGGTTTACTTTTCTTGAACCCCCAAAAAAGGAAATCATCAGCAGGGGCCGGGTCAGGCTTGCAGAGTAGTCCGTCTCGGGGAAGGTAAACTGGCTTCCGATGCTTCCATTCGTCCCCCCCTTCGAGCCCCCTCCGTCTTCCTCGGTATCCATGCACCATGCCTGGCCACGGTTCTGCAGCCACCATCACAACCAATGTGATGAGGCTTACAAAGTAGTGCAAGGTACCGATTTAGTCGAGATTGAAGCGATAGCAAAATTCAGATAAGGAGAACCTTCGATTTAGTCTAGGCATTTCTTGGGCAACAACAACGTTGAAAAGGACTTTGGTCCGTCGATTGACGTTTTTACAATTCAAGCCTTATTCTTTTTGGTTTCACAGATCCCATGATTACTGCATCTCTCCACATTCTTTGATTCTCTTTTCAATCATTACAACCTTTTGCAGTAATTCAGTGCTTCAGTCTCAGTGACGGGACAACATGTCCAACGAAGCTCATAATCTAGCTATCGAGTCATGGACTCTTTATGCCATTACGATTATTTCCATCGGCGCGAGAATGTAAGTCCCCCCAAAGACAGATATGCTCTTGGAGGTCAACGATGACTAACATGCGTTTCTAGAGCCTCTCGACGCATTCTGCTGGGCTCCTTGAAGAAGCTGCAGATCGATGATTATATCATGCTTTTTATGACAGTAAGTGGACTTGTTACTCCCAAAGCTTCATTCACCCCGTTCCCAGTGGTCTCGGTCTCTCAGCTTCACGCGATATATCTTTTATTGCCTCAACCTGCTCCTATTGCTAACCGAAGCCTATTAATACAGATTACATACACCGTTGTTATAGTATCTATCAATCAAACGGCGAACAATCTCAGTAGTTACCTACCCCCCGGGGTTGTCGAGACTCTTACGCCAGATGAAATACAAAATGCCATTTACGGGAGCAAGTTCGTTTTTATCACCGAGTGTTTCAAGCTATCAACGATTTGGATGTGTAAAGCTTGCTTGCTCATCTTGTACTCTCATATGACGTGAGTTGTCCCTAGATTCGTCACTTGTGGTGATTGATCGATGCATCCCGGCCGTGTATAGAAGAAGACTCTTTAGCTAATCAATGCGGATGGAACAGATTGGGCTTGCCAAAGCAGCATCGCTTGGTCAAGGTTGTCGCAGGCTATTGTGTGCTAGGATATATTGTTGTTGTAATATGCTTCTTGGCTGTCTGGTGTCGACCGATCCAACAATACTGGGCCGTTCCTCCGCAAAATTGTACGGGCTACTATACCTTTCCCTTCTCCTCTCCGGAGTCCATCTGCCTCAAAGTATCGGAAGCAAACAATGGACTAACATCTTGCCCTCTACTTGAACAGCGCAATGTGCATCTTACTACCATCATCTGATCGCGGATGCCGTCTTCAACATTTCGTCCGATCTGATGATGTTGTTCCTTCCTCTGCCTCTCCTCATCAAAGCGAAGCTCCCACTGAAAAGGTACGTCAAGATCTTCGAACCCGTAAATCATTGATTGGAAAGAGCTCGACTAATAACTTGGTCTTGCAGAAAACTTGTTCTTTCGGGTGTCTTCAGTCTCGGTGTCTTTGTTGTAAGTGTCATCCATTCCAGCCGCTAGTCAGACATCTGACTTACATTTTCTCTACCTAGATTCTGTGTGCCGTCCTGAACCGCTACTACAACTTCACCGCTGGGTATGGTAGTCTGATCTATCTCAACTGGTATGCTGGGGAGACATCTACTGCAATCATCGTCGCCAATATTCCCCACTGCTGGCCACTCCTGAGCCGTGTCTTCCGCCTAGGGTCATTCAAAAGCTCCACCGTTGACCCAAATTCGGCCAGCCGCTTGAAGTTCCAGAGCGTGACCAGCCAAAACCGACGACGACCGAATGGCCTTGATACTGAGGGATACCTTAGGAGCGAAAGCGAAGAAAGAATTGCAGGCAAAGGAGCAGGAGCCTGGACGATGCAGTCTCAGACTCACGACGTGGAACTTGGCAATGTCGATGGAAACCCCTACAGTGCCACTGCCACGGGAGGCGATGACAAGAGCGAAGACATCTGGTCACCAAAACGAGACGAGAAATCTGACGGTATTGTCAGGACTGTACATATTCGCCAATACTCAAACTAGAGGGTTGTGCTGCCAATTATCGCGACTGGGGATGCTTTGGACTAGAGGAAGAAGTAGAACACCATGTACGGGCATGGTTTGGTGCTTTGGGCTAGACGAGACGACTTGTATGAGTAGCAGATGACGGAGGTCTTCTCTGAGTGACGTTCAATGTTCAAGCAGTCGGATGTTCGGGAGTCTTTTGTGACTCCACTTGGAGGTATTCGTGACGGCCGACTCGTGAAAACGTCGAGATCTAGGGTGGCATTTGTTATTGTGTTAATAGGTCTCATATATATTGGTTCTAGGTGAGCTAGCGGCGCTTGGTATGGAATAAATAAAAGTCGTGTGCTTCACAGCCGACAAGCAGTCAAAATAAAGTATTCTACATGATGTTACATGCAGATCTACAGATTCCCTTATCGCTTGGTCAATGCCGCCTTGCGGCATGTATGCACGTGCAAATCCCACTCCCGTGGGTGCAAGCTAGTAATAAATATATAATACACAACGCGGATAACGCGTCCCTCCAAGAATGTGAGTCTACTCTGAGAAAGGTCCATTCAACCTCGCTACCTTTTTCACCTTAAGATATTCTCTACACAATGACTGAGACTGATCCATTGCCCTCATCAAAAGTCACTCACGAGGAACATCAGTACCTGAACCTAATCCGGCACATCCTCGAAACCGGCGAGCATCGGCCAGACAGGTAAGCTTCCCCTTCCCCAAATCTACATAATAATCCATCCTCACCGCCCGCAAAGAACAGGAACAGGCACCCTCTCCCTCTTCGCCCCTCCACCCCTCCGCTTCTCCCTCACCCGCCCTTCCCCAAACCCTCATGACCCCCCCACTCCCATCCTACCCCTCCTCACCACCAAACGCGTCTTCCTCCGCGCCGTCATCGCCGAACTCCTCTGGTTCATCTCCGGCTCCACATCCTCCCTCCCACTCTCCGCCTCCGGCATAAAAATCTGGGACGGAAATGGCTCCCGCGAATACCTCGACAGCGTGGGCCTCTCCCACCGCGAAGAGGGAGATTTGGGACCTGTGTATGGGTTCCAGTGGAGACATTTTGGCGCCGAGTATGTAGATGCGAAGACGGATTATACGGGGCAGGGTGTGGATCAATTGGCGGAAGTTATAGATAAATTGAAAAACAAACCGTATGATAGGAGGATTATTCTGAGTGCGTGGAATCCGGCGGATTTGAGAAAGATGGCGTTGCCGCCTTGTCATATGTTCTGTCAGTTTTACGTTAGTTTTCCGAAGGAGATGGAGGTTGAGGCGCAGACGAATGGGCATGGTGGGGATGCTACGAGTAATCTTAACGGCGACACCGAAGACTCGACAAGGCAAACCAATGGCAATACCACTACGAAGAAACCTCGTGGTGTTCTCTCTTGCCAGCTCTATCAACGCTCCTGCGACATGGGCCTTGGTGTCCCCTTCAACATCGCGTCCTACGCCCTCCTAACGCACATGCTGGCGTCTGTGTGCGATTTAACGCCAGGTACATTTATACATACTATGGGAGATGCACATGTTTATATGGATCACGTGGATGCCTTGAAGGTACAATTGGAGAGGGAACCAAGGGAATTTCCGGAATTGAGGATCCTCAGGGAGCGTGGGAATAGTATTGATGGCTGGAAGGCGGACGATTTTGAGGTGGTGGGGTATAAACCGCACGCGAGCATTGCTATGAAGATGAGTGTATGATATGTATTGACGGTATTTGAAATCAACCCGGAATCTGTTCGGAAATTCATGCTTCCTGCTATTGGATGGATACAATTGTGGCTGCTGCAGCTACTTTGTCATTTAGCCGGGGCCCGATGTGGGCAAGGCTGGCGGATTCTGTGTGTCGAGAGATGCCAGCCTTGACAGCACTGAATCAGATGCTAACTTGAACAATCTCGGAAGATCATATGGACAGCTATTCAGAGTCAGGAAAAAGACGCTACAAAGATCATGGTTTCGTTTGGGATAAGAGATTTGCTGAGCGGCAAGAGAAAGCTTACACCGCTGAGAGGATGACATTAATTCCCAGCAACGATGGATCCATTATATCAGCATGCATCAACAAATTCGCGTCAAGGCTTGATCCCCCTCAGTATAACTACAGCGCCCTGCGTGACTTCCTAGCTCAAGCTTCCGAGACTGATTTGAGGACTACACCAACACCAATTCAGTATGCCCGGAACATCATTGTGCTGGATGATCGGCGGGATAGTTCCGGCTGGCAGGATGTTGGCGGTCACCGGCATCTCGCTCGAGATTGGAATAGCTACGCTAACGGGTATCCTCCACCTGGCGAAAACATACAGTGCTTGATGCTCAACCCCGGCGACTTGTACAGGAAGTTACTTACTAAGGCGGGTCATTCCTCGTACTGTTATCGGCGTCTGACTATCTCCAGCGACTTGACTGCGGAGCTGAAAGACGCATACTGTGAGCAAGGGAGATCATCGAGCAGCGCTTAATACTAAGTCATCAAGGTACATTTGCGATATGTCTTCCATGTGTGGACTTGCACTTATCTCGACCTTACCTCAATATCAAGCTCCTGTCCTACGAGACTTCCTGCAGCGTTACATTTCTTATCGCCCATTCTTCGGAGTATCTATTGTTAGTATAGCAAAGAGAATTGAAAGATCCAGATTAACGGTGAGATTAGTCTTTTGGCTTTAGCCTGGAATTCCACCTTCCTTACTATGCATTACGACAACACCTCCAAGTACGAAAAGACTCTCGTCACTTACGCCGGTGCGGCAGCTTCATCAAGGATCCCAAGCGACCAGCTCTTCTAGAGTATCTTTATGAGGCTCAAATATCTATGGCGGTTGTTGGTATTGATGAGTGGGTTTGGACGGCTTATGTCTGTACAGAGACGCATTTCGGAAGCGAAGAAACCATCCAACATTATCATGAAAATGACCTTGATGCGCCATCAGGGGGACTAAGGCATAGATATTTTCCAATTTGGAATCCTAGGGAGTACTTCCTTTTCATCCTTTCGCTCCGCATTAAGCAGGTAACGCAAGAATGGGGTAACATTATAGACGCTCTAGAAAAGCGGTTGCAACACCACGTTGGGCTCTTGTTTCAAACGTAGGAGGAGCGTGACTGACGTTCCGTAGGAAAAGAGTATCTTCAACGAAGATGACGAGGAGCTTTCTCTTACCGACAATCCCTCCTTCGACCGTACAAGAGAATATACGAGAACCATTGATCTGCTACGCCTGCTTCACAACGCTCTAGCTAGATTCATCGAGTCATGGCAGAACTTTGAGGCTGGCGAAATCCAGTATTTTGAGGGAGCAGAACACGAGGCATTACGAAGATCATGGGACGGCTTCCTTGCTCAGATCAAGAAGAACATGGCAGAGCTTCGTTTCATGAGGATGACACTACGGCAGAGGATCGACTTATTTGACAATAAAAGGAGCGGAGTTGGTTCCCTGCCCTAGTATTGAGATTTCTAGGTCCTCGCTGATCAGTACAGCTTGTCAATGCTTCGCAACTGGTAGAAAGTCGAGCGGCTACGCTTCAAGGCAAGGACATCGGGAGGCTTACGAGAGTGACTGTGGTAAGCATAGTGAACCTCTTCAGGTAGCTCATTGTTTGTACACTGATCAGATCTTATAGGTCTATTTACCACTCA
Organism: Cladonia borealis; assembly: GCA_018257855.2. Lineage (NCBI taxonomy): Eukaryota > Fungi > Ascomycota > Lecanoromycetes > Lecanorales > Cladoniaceae > Cladonia > Cladonia borealis. Next base: position 972,702 of record JAFEKC020000013.1, read on the forward strand.
GCCTAGGCACGGCAAGTCATGCCAATTGAACGTATCGTGCTGGACCACTAACGTTCCAGCAGGCGATATTCAGTATGGGAATCATGCCCAAAGAGGCGTCTTGGCTTATCTATTCTCTCCTCATTTTCTTTCTTACGTCGTTGACTTTGTCGATGGCCTTCAGAGAATACATCGCCAAAGGCGCAAGGTCTGTTTGGGAATCCTGGAGTCATCACCATGATACCACAGACTCCTGGACCTTCGGCTTATGGAAAACATATTGTTGACGACACTTAAGATGAAAGACATCTTCTACTCGTAGACAACCTCACTCATTTATACAATATAGACACCTGTGGTGGTAACATACGTCGCACCTGGGTGTCACTGACGTGTGCATTGGGCCGTGCTGGCACTTACACTACAAAGTCTTAGAGCATAATCACAGCACCTGGCCGTTTCCACTTACGCAGTACCAGTAATTCGGCCTGAGTATCCCGGATGTAGTATCTATGCCTAGCAGTAGGCAGTGTCCCTCATTTTTCAGAATTGTGCAATTACCGCACTTGCGGTGGTCGCATCCAAAACCGCCACACATCGGCGTCTGTTCCTCTATCTTCGACTCGTTGGTGGTGCCACACCATGCTCTATGCTGCTCTCGCCGAAACTTTGTTAGTACAGTTCTAAGCTAGGAGGTCAGGAAGAGGTGATTACACATCGCCATTTGTACGTTTCCCCCGGCTCTGATATCCAGTCCCCACACTCTGGTGAACTATAGGTGAAGCTACTATAGGCTTCCAGGTCAAGGATACTGTTGGAGTCGATGGCCCAGAACATAGCTGATTGAAAATCGCATTGTGCGGCGTATCTACGTATCGGAGCACAGACGGGTTGACGCTTGAGAGGTGAGGGGTGAGGCTAAAAGTGGCGTCCAATGAGTGCGATGGACGGAAAACACAGATGCTCTGCTCAATCGGATACTTATGATCTTGGAATAACTGAAAGTTCGCTAGCTAACAGCTTGTTAAAACTACGAGTCTGTAGGTGCTTGTCCAAGCTCTTACAAAAAGTCCGAGTTTGGGTTCGAAGGTTGGACAGGCGTAGATATATTTGCTTTTATATATTGCTGGGGTATTTACTTGCTCGGATGGTCTCCAGCTTCTCACACTCATCAGATATCATAGTCGGAGTTCTTCCGGTCATTCTTGCAGCCGCCTTCCAGCTTCATAAATACGACGACTTTTACGTCTTCAACGCTTTGCTAACGATGACCGCCAGCACCTCATCAAAACATTCCAATAATAGTGTTTAGCTCTCTATTTCAATTTCATCAGCGGAGTTTCGCTCTATCGAATGACATGTGTGAGATGTGAAGCTACCTATTCATACCTATATCCAGTGCCCAAGTATCCAATACCATGCTGTAATCAAATGGGTATATACAAGCTCCTATCGTCGCCATAACCGGTCATTAACTTCCTTGTCCATACAAACACCCACGAAATTCATGCCGCAGGGCCAACGCCCCTCAACAACACAATCGTATTCCCACTAACACAAACATCCCCCGCCTTCTCCGAAAATTCCAACAATCTGCCCGCCTCCACATGAAAAATCCTTAACCTCTCCTCCTCCCCACCCCCTCTATTATTCAAATTCTCCACCTGTAGATTCTTTGCAGCCGCATCCAACATCCGTCCCACACTCCACTCCTTATTAAACCAATACTCCCCCTTCGGCAATTTACTACTAGTCGTATTCTTCTCCGCCTCCACATACAAATACACCCTCTTCTCCACCGGCACCTTCGCATCTCCCTTCGCATTCTTCTTCAACGCATTAACAGCAAGCACCCGCGTAGCCGCCGTAGAAGGTTTCGGTTTCGGCAGCACAGCAGCTTGCTTCTCTTTCCCCCACATCCGCAGCCTGCCTAGCGCCGCTTTCGCTTTTTCAGCTTGCGTAGGACCGAAGGAGGATTGCCGCGCTCCAATGGGGATGAGTGTGGAACAGGCGTGGTCTTCTTGAAGGCGGTGCTTTAGGCAGTATTGCCGGTTACATGTCTCGCACCCTACACCGACGGAGTTCAAGGTGTTGATATATGTCTTGCAGCTCGGGTGGGAGCATTGGGTTGCGGTTAGTAATGTCGGTTTGCCACCTGAGGATTGATTCGTGGTTGGAGAGAGGGAGGCGGCTTTTCTTCTTGCGGCGGCCCATTCGCCTGCGCGGGGGCATTTGTGGCCGGTTTCGGTGCGGTGGTCGAGGCAGAATGTTCCTTTGCAGGATTCGCAGCGGAAGGGGAGGAAGTCGAGGACGTTGCAGTAGGGGTGTTGGCAGTGGGAGCCTATGGCGTCGAGGTCTTTGTCCATAGTTGTGAAGGTTTGGGGGTCGGAGGAGGGTGGGGTGGAAGAGGTGGCCATGCTGGGCTATTTGTATAAGTTCGTGAGGTATGGACGGTTGCCACCTTTGTAGGCAGCGTGGACTCGTCAGCTCGAGGCCATGGGGTGAGCGGTGGTGGGTTTGGTAAGCGTAGCCTCGAAGGTACGAGAAGGCTGATGGTAGGGCTGCGCTAGTGTTTTGTCACGTTTTGAAGGCACGTGGAATTCAACATTCTTTCCTATACCCTTTCTAATACTAGGATTTCTGTTCAACTTCAAGCGGCAACTCTGAATACTAATGCCTATCTACCACTCAAAGATTCTAATGTCCAATCTGTAATTGAAACGAATTTTAGGCCTGTTATATACGCCTTTCTGTGTGTTTACTTTCGATCGATCTTTGGCTTTGTACTTGTGAACAATGTATGCATAGCTTCGCGTGCTTAATCAGCAGCGAAATGCTCTTCCGGCAGAATTAGAAGGCTTTTTGTATCTCCCAATCTATGATACCCAAACCGTTTCCGTTCCCAATAGAGGTTGGGGTGGACATTTGTCGGACTGCGCGTATTGCATCATTGCTACGGCTGGAGCGTACCCGCAATCGCTGGGCTCAGAGAGTCTTCACCCGCCTAGAGTGGCCAGCATTGGTGAGACGGTTCCAACGCGTCGACCGAGCAGATGGAGAAACCTATAGCCAAGCGCAGAACAGACAGCAGCAACTAAAATATGCGCGTGAAGGATCTGGAGAGGGTATAGGATATCCGGAGCAGGATATATGGATGCTTCCAAAATTGTCTACTTTAACATCGATACTTGAAAATCAAGAAGCGTACTGGTCAGCCATTGGTGACGATAGATCACGACTAGGAATTTTGGCGCGTCATCTTGCTGGAAGGTCAGAAAGTCCTCGCGGTATGATTAATATAATAGCTCTCGTCTAATCCTCGTTCCACAGATGGGCAGCCAAGGAAGCCGTAATCAAAGCACACCGCCACCGTCAATTGTACATGCAAGATATTTCCATCATCCACCAACGATCCACTCAGGCAACTAATACAATAAGCCAGTTGGTGGCACTGATTGACCCGGTATGTGACACGATCGAAATGGACGAACGTGTTGCCTCTGAGAGGAAATTGCGGGGATTCGGGCCCGAAAGCCAGGGGCTTCACAGGGGTGCCTTTATAGGCAACGCTGATAATCGTGAGGACGCTCACGGTGAACATGAAAAATTGACCAGGAAGGTACCACGCTTCCACAGGCGTGCTAAAGTTAGAAGCTCTGATCGCCAGGTCGCCAAAATCAACATCAGCCATGACGGTGACTACGCCGTGGCTGTCTGCATGGCTTTTGATCCACCAGGGGTGAAACCCGAGGAAAAGCGGGTCGTCGATGACGGCAGGGGGCCCCCAAAGCATGAACCACAATGGGGCGATGAAGGATGGTTCGATGTTGAGACCGAAGCAATTTCGCCGGCCGAGGAAAAGAACATTGAAGATATTGAGTTGAAGGAGCTGTTGGAGAAGCAGAAGTCTGTCCACAGCCCGGAAGATTTGAGGAAAATCCTGCAACAGGCTTTGGAGGGCAGCGAAGAAGATAGTATTCGGAGGCTTCCGCCATTACCGTGAGGGCATCATGACCAACTGTACGAATTTTTCCTGGAAAGTATGTGTTTCAACACTTAGTGTACAGGATTAGCTAGTGGCTATGATAGCGGGAATTGAACCATCTTCACTGCCCGATCTTGCTGTATCTTGAGGTCAAGATCTGTAATCATATCGCCGGCCCATCCTCTTCGTTGCCTCTCCTATGCAGGCCCTACTTCAGGGAGATATCACAGATCCAAAACACAACAAAAACCGAGAATTTATGACGAAGTAGGCTTTCTCCTACCATCCTCATGTGCCATAATCCGCTCGCAAGGGACACCCCGAGGAAACGTAGAGTGAATTGTAGAGACAAATCTCCCGCAAAGGACCCGCCCTCATTTTGGAAATCTGGTAAAAGGGAATTTACATTATTTCAGCCTTCCTATAACCTATTCGCGTTCGAAAGGCTGTCTTTTGAAAGCAAAGAGGACTAGAACTATGTGTGGTTCCTATGGAAGATATCGCAGACTCAGAGTCTTCTTTGAAATGGTTTATCCATCAACCTCCGTGGCTGTGAGTCTTGGCGCATTATATTGTATTATAAATTTATCATATATAAATCTCTGGGAGAGGCTTGTTTAGGAAGGGATGCGGTAAGGTAGATGACTGTTTCCGCGTAGTCGGTTATTTTATTCTACACCAATAGTAGGTAATCAGGGGTATTACATAAGCCCCGTGGAGTCGTCCTTCAATTGGTAGAAATCGTTTTATCATTATAACTGTATAGTTACTGTAATAGTGTGCAAAATGTTTGAATTCTGGATCAAATGGTGCAGATCATAGGCTGGGTGGTTGGCGCAATGGTAGCGCGTGTCTCTCCTATCACTTTTAGAATTAAATGATATCAAGACAAGGTTGAGGGTTCGAGTCCCTTGCTACTCGCTTTTTTGCTTTCTCCACTTTATAATGTTATCCGATAAGATGTGGGATGTTGCATGAGGCAATTAGAAACTTTGTGGCGCTACGCGCAGCTTTTGGTGACGCGCATTTGTCCATTATATTTGGGGAATCTGATTCGATCTTCTAATGTATCTATTACACACTTCGAATTTCATATATACTGAAAGGATCTAAAGACAAATATGTGTACACGCTAGGGATCCGAAAAGACCTTTTGGCACGTTCGATTGAGCCGAAGCTGCTCAAGTTACTTAGAACCTCTAGAAACACCTTTTTCTTTGGGAAACAATGCCATTCTCCCATCACTCGCACTCTGGCCAATTCTGTGGGCATGGCGAGAATACCTTGGAAGAGGTTGTCCAGACGGCTATTGACAAGAAAATGCAAGTCTTTGCTTTGACGGAGCATATGCCTCGAGAAGAGCGAGACCTCTATCCTGAAGAAGTGCTACCGTCCTTGCCTCGTCATGGATTCTTACTCAAAGGATTTATAGGTCCAATCATCACATACTACGGCTACACTTTCCCAACAGTTCCATGACTATTATTGTGAAGCTCTACGGCTGCAGAGGAAATACGCTTCAGAGATCAAACTTCTTGTCGGCACGGAGATTGATTGGATAAGGCCATCGTCCAAAGTAGCTGTCAACGGTCTTTTGAGCAAGTACCAATTTGATCTTTTCATTGGTTCAGTACATCACGTACATACAATCCCTATCGATTACGATCGAAAGTTGTATGTCGATGCCCGGGAGAAGGCTGGCGGCATTGATGAAAAACTGTTTGAAGACTACTTTGATCTGCAGTATGAGATGCTGAAGGCTTTGAAACCGCCTATCGTAGGCCATCTCGACTTGATCAAACTCATGAGTGACCATCCGGATGCAGTATTCTCGCAATCGGCAGTTGTCTGGCAGAAGATCCTGAGAAACCTGGAATTCATTGCTGAATATGGAGGTGTCGTTGAGCTGAATTCGGCTGCGTTGAGAAAGGGGATGAAGGAGCCATACCCTACGGCGGAGATCTGCAAGGTACTTTGAGTATTGATCGACGAGTGTTACGAATCGTTGACCAGCTCACAGGAATTCCTTGCCATGGGAGGTAATTTCACGCTGTCTGATGACAGCCATGGTACAAGCCATGTTGGTACAAATTATGGGAAGCTGCGTGATTTCATTGAGAAGATCGACCTCCACGATGTTACCTTTTTTGTGAAAAATGCAACCACTGACGATGATCGTTTCCCTGGGGTTTCCAAAAAGAGGGTCCCGATGGCAAATATCAAAGATCACCCGATTTTTGATTGATCACGATCTAGGCATACCGGCTTCTCAGGGACGTTTCGCCTGTCTGGCCGACTTTTCCAGCAAAAGTAAACATGCATTATGGTAATCACCGATGTAGGAGCATTTTCAAGAAAATCTGAAAGAGGAAAGTCTAGCCTTGGCCGTAGATTGTGCTCTGATCTGCTTTGACGGGTTTAGGTACCCGCCACTACTCCCCAATTTAGTTATCAGGCCTAGAGTTCCGTACTTCACCCCACACATCGTGACTGCTTCTGGGAGGCTCGCTTGACACGTCGCTGGTGGAAAATTTAACCAACAACAGACCAGGGTTCTGATAAGACACGAGAGTTTTAATCAGTCCGCAGTAGCGTGGGGAACAGATATGGAGGATGTCGAAATGCAGATGGTGGCAGCGAATCAAGCGGTGGGATGAGCACGACATCCGACGGTCGTTACTCCACTATGAAGCGACACTTGAATTATTGAATGTTATAATATCCGTACAATAGTACGATACGTAGAAGACCTGCCGTATTCAAGCGGCTCACCCGGATCTAATCAGGGATTCTGATCCTGCGGCAGTGGCAGCGGAACAAAAGACCACATGCATACCAGAGAGCACACTTTGAGAAGGTCTGAAGCTTATATGTATCAACGTCACATTGGCTGCAGTGCAGATGCCCCAACAAAGTATGTAAACACCCCTAACTTTGTCGGTTTGTCGGAAGAGGACATGCCATGCACCGTCCACGCTGTACGGGGCGCCAAGCGAGCGGACATCTCAACTGAATACCTCGTTAACGAATGCTGCTGTTACGTGTTGTGGCCGCCAAAAGCTAAATTGGTGAGTGGAGGAGTTGTGCAAGAGCCCAGACCAAATGATCGGAGACAGGGGCACTCAGGCCTCCTTCGCTCCTTCGTGCCTGTCAGCCTGTCGATCCCTGGCGATCAGTTAGAAAATATCAACGAAGGCGCTGGAAATCAGCGCCCGAACCATTTGAATCCTTCGGACGCTCGTCACGGCTTTTCTTCAGCTTTGACATTTCTTCCACATCTTTGTGTATTAATTTTCTTGCGTAGTGCCCAACACCAGGCCCTACCCAAGATTCACGCTCAAGCTACCATACTAATCGGCAACGGTCCCGTGGGAAAGACTCTGTAGCTGAGTATTTGTAAAAGACTAAAAGTCCAAAGAGCATCTAAACCTTCTTCAGCATGACCTTCTCCTCTAGCTGCACAACGAAGTGGGATGTTGGCCTTGCTCAATCAATTTCCACGGCAGGAACTTATCGTCTATCCAATCGACCTGCCCTCTGAGCCCTTCGACCGTTCGCCTCCCCGCTACACCTTTCTACACCCCGAAAGGAGACCCCGAATCCATTGCCCTGGGCTCACGACAGACCGTGTTGGCTTGCAGTAATGGCTTGTAATGCATGTGAAGATCTCTTGCGGAAGCCATGGTGTGTTTGACGTGGCCATCAAGTGGCCATCAAGCGGGCAAGGCTTGCCCTTGTCATATTTCTTAATGGCTAGCAATGGGAAATGGTGTGAATTACCTACAGAGCAAAGCCGTCACTCTTGCTATCAGCCGTGAATGGAAACTGCTCCTGGCTCGCCTTCCGAGGCTGTAAAATTGTAAAATAATTCCCCACTCTTGTCTCTTATTTGCCTCGAACGAGCCTCTCACAGCCATCACAGGGATCTGTGCATTCCAGACCCTAGCCCCAATTAATTTCTCTCTTCTAAGCCCCAAACCATCACTTCAAAACACATATACCAAATCCGGTCGCTCTGCGGGACAAGAATTGCTCCTGGTACCATCAGCACCTTAATTCTACGAAACACCTGACTGGACCTGCACACTACAACCACACCATTTCTACGATCCGCTCTTAGCAGTCACGCCAGTTGGTCTAGCACAATGGGCGTCACAAAGGAAGTCATCAAGCAGGGCAACGGCCAGGACTATCCCAGCAAAGGAGATAAGGTTACGATTGAGTATACAGGCAATCTATACGACGGCGCAGCTGGAAAAGACAACCACCACAGAGGCAAGCAGTACGTGTGTTGGAGGCTCCCTTCGCCACAATTGCCGTGGCAAGACCCTGCTCATCAATACCTTCCTACGTCTTAGGTTCGACTCATCTAAAGGCCGTGGGGACTTCGAAACAGCCATTGGTGTTGGCAAAGTGATTAAAGGTACAGTGCATCTGTAACCACCCGAAGCTTCGGCCATTGGTTGACATAGTTGAGGCTGGGATGAGGGCGTTCCGTCGATGTCCCTTGGGGAGCAGAGTATCTTGACGATCACTGGGTATGCAAGTACAATCACACTCCTATTCGACTCTTTAGGTTTACCACTTCCGCTTCAACTCCGCTGACGCCTTCCATCAACTAGTGACTATGCTTACGGCGACCGGTGAGCCTGAAGAATCTTCCAAAACCCCCTCTTACAACGCTCCTCGAAGACTATAAATCTCCATGACATACCAGTTGTTCCTACCTGCAGAGGCATCTAGCTGACGAGCATCTGCCTCACACAATAGTGGCTTCCCAGGCCTTATCCCACCGAACGCCACCTTGATCTTGTGAGTTAAGGTCTTATTCTAAATGCAACGATGTAACCTTGAGGCTCTGCGTTGCTTTCCCCTCATTCACGTCATTGCCCCACCGGGTCAAATAAGTGTCTCATACATCTCGAGCAAGTCGCGGCACACGTACTATTATTCTTATATCCTTCAGTCAGAGGCTAATCGAACGCAATCAACTAGTGAAGTCGAGCTCAAAGCGATCAACGGCAAACGGGCCTAGGCCATGCAACTGCCCCGGCGTTCCAAACCATGACACAAGTTCGAACGGTAGTAAAAGACACTTAATGTGGTGCGATACAGAGATGACACGGCATGCTTAACGACTTTCCTTGACGCTCAGAAAGTTTTTGTTTCCTATTTCAAAAGTCGACTAGCCAAACAAAGGCTACGATAGATCACCATTCTTGTGGCTCATCAAAGAGCGTCAGGTTGTTAGGAGCTTAATGGACATTTGAATATTTTTCCACAACGAGTCTCTACACTGCTCCCTGCGATATGGCGCACCCTATCCGGCAGCAATGCACAACGACAGTTTTCGCACATCAAGGACCACACCTATTCATGACAACCTGCGAAAGCCTGTCACCATCTAGCTTATGGCTGCTCAAAAGGCCATCGACACTGCCTCACCAACCCATATCGCGTTTCTCTTCAGCTGGAAAGCTATTCCAACGCTCAGATATGAAATTCCCCCGATCCGATACAACTCTTCTAATATAACTGTTTCCCATGTTTCTATAACTTTTACTAGCGACTGCTCCAATGATCGACACATACCCCATGTTTCAACCAGAGCAATCACCATGCTTTCAACCAAATGGTCCAAAACCCTACACAATCATATGATTCCATTCAAGCGAATCTGCACCATCCCCGCCCTGGCAGTCTATCCATAACATACCTCTAGCCCTCAATATCGGACATATTCAACGGAGATAGCCAACTACCCATCCGATCCTACACACTCAATTCGCAATAACTACAACACCAAAAGATATCCTACTAGCTTCCTATTCGCCTGCACCCATTTTTCCCTGAGTGACTGAATACGGCAGCTATGAATCTCATGTCCACTCTCAGCTCAACATCAGAAATAGAAACTGGTAGACTATATGGGCCGTCTCTACATACAAACTTGCAGAAGCGTAGCCATGCATTGCTTTCATTTCATGAATTTTACAGGACCTTCAAAAAGAAATACAAGCGAAGGCACTCTACTGAGCGAGCTCATCAATATAAAACAGACACTGTATACCGTGCCCAGGTCTCACTATCACAAGTGCCATAGTTGTTGTAAGCGATATAAGAATTGGTATTCGCTATGCATTGGCATGCTCATCATCCTACACGTATGCGGATAATAATCACAAACCAAGAATGCAAGCACTTGCTTTCATAGACAAGAACCGAAAAAATTGGTGTCCAAACATGAAACATATCCACAAAGTTGTCATGATAAATACCCACACCCACACGCCCCCACCCACACGTCCTAATCCCGAGTTTTGACATGTATACAACTAACCATTCCTCTCTCTTCCTCTCCCCTCCACTTCCTTTCATCTATCATCATCAGCTCCTCACCAGCCCGCCCCCTCCTCCTCCTCCGCCCCCACCTCCGCCTCCTCCTCCTCTCTCACTAACCCTCCTCTCCACCTTCTCCCTATGAATCCTATTCTTCAAATGCACCTCGAAATTATTAACCCCCGTCTCCGGGCCCGGCGTGTACAGTTTCCCAGGACAATCCAAACATTTTATCCGGGGATAATACATGTATTTCATATCCGGGGGCGAGGGCTCGTTGGGGCGGAGGGTGATGGGTAAGTCGGTGGCGGTGGAGACGGCGGTGTAGCGCATTGTGCCTTCGAAGAGGTCATTGGGGTAGGCTTGTTGGAGTTTTTGGAGGGCGTGGGAGAGCCAGGCGGGGGGGGAGGGCTGTGAGGAGAGGGGTTGTTTAGTGCGGGTGCTTTTTTGGGGGGGGGGTTGGATAGATGATATGTGTGTTGTGGGGTGTGATGGGAATGGTATGGAGATTTGAGGATTAGACATAATGAAAAGGTGGGGTTACCATGGGGCGCTCTACGCTGGGTGGACCGAGGGCGTCCACCCTACCTATTTGCGCAGCATGTGGATGAAGGGGGTTCGCGCCTTCTTTATGCTCTGCGGGGCTGCCGTGCTGGCGAGGAGGATGCTGAGCTTGCGAACCGGGTGTTGTGGGGGGAGGACCCATAGAGCCAGGTGCTGGCGTGCCGCGTCCTGGGGTTGCGCTTAGGGATCTTTGGTGGGAGCTGTTCTCTAGCGGTGCAGGTTTACTTCTGGTATTCTGGTCCCGAAGAAATTGTCTATAGCGGTCTCGATTCAATTTGAGCTTAACAATGAGTGAGGTTGGTAGGGAGTCGTCAACGCTTTCTTCTCGGTAATCTCTACCGCCAAATCTGCGTCCTGATGTTCGAGTCTCGTGATGGTGTAATGTAGATGCTTCTGGAGTGGCAGACCGTGCAAGATTGCCCCGCATAGCAGCCTGTGCCACCGTTGCTGCACCTCTCATACCTCTTGTTCGCGCAGTACCAGCAAGTAGGTGAGCCGGGATCGCAGGAGAGTCAGGCGCAGACTCTTCACTCTCTGATTCCTCGGAGTCATCAAGCCCATCTTTATGCCCATATCCTGGACGTCTTTTGCCGGACGCCGTGGCCGTCCGCTTGAAGATCCTGCTATCCTCCATTGTCTCTGCGGCACCCGGTAGGATGCGGGATACAAGCAGTGTTCTTATTGTCCGTCGTCGATCCTTCAGGTCTGGTAGAGCCGGTCCGCCTCGGCGATTCACCGAGCGTTTCTGCCTGCGTTCTTCTCTCGATAGGGACAGCTCCGTCTTTTCCAACTCGGTTTCATTGAGCTCGTAAAGATATGGTGTAAATTCTTTTGCGGCTTGGTAAGGTCTTAACGAGGATGGCATTGGCGAAGCTAAGAAACCAGATTTGAGCTCCTGGTCTTCAATGGGTCTACCATCGAATGGATGACCTGTCACATAAAGACTGCGGGTAAATAGCTGACTTTGTTCTCGTATCGAATGTGCTATTGCAGTGGTAAATTCTCCTGCTAAGGAGAGATCTCGTGTCATCGACTTTGCGAATTCTTCGGGAGAGTTCCATGAATTATTGATCTCCCACTCAAATTGATCCACCAGTGTATGTTGACCAATGGTGATGTTAAGTTTTATGTTGATCCGCATTTCATCGTCCTTGTAGGAATTGTACGGCAGATGTGGATCCAACGCTTCTTCGTCGATGAAAACATGGGGGTGAAAATCTTGTATTTGTTCTTTGATGCTTGCACTGACTTGTTGAATCAGCGGACCGCATTGTTCCAGTGGCAGCTTAAAGTCCTCCACAAGCTGCTGAGCAAACAAATCTGGAGAGACAACCCTGTCATGTAAGTTCCATGTGAAGGTGTCCCGAAGTCTGATCTTGTCCCATTCAATGTCAAGTCTTATTGGCACAAGTTCATCAAGCTGTTCTGACTGCGTTCCGATATCTTTCCTAGATACGCGTAGCTCCTTGGTTATCATTCCACTAGGCCGCTTTTTCTGAAAAGGGTATCGAACAGGTGGAGCCTCGTGGCGCGAATCGTAAGGCCTGTCAATGTGCTTACCATTACCAAAGTTTCCATGCTGGCCGTAACCACGACCGAAGATTGCTGCAGGATCGCGTAAAGGTCCACCTTCCGGTGCCATCCACTTGGGTCTGTCCTGCTTTTGATGGTCTGGTACGTCAACTTGGCTGGCCATATAATTCTTCGACGCCTCCCGGTCGGCATCGGGGTCAATCCCTCGTAGAGACATCCAAAGATCCTTTTCGTCCACTTTCGAGCGGTGAAGCCTCTCCATTTCTAAACCCTCCTTCACCATGGCATGAGTATGGACAAGCCCACGTTGGACGTATTGTTCCAGCTCCACTTTCTCCAGACCTTCGCAGTTCTCGTCATTGGGGCCTCTCGGTTTCAGTGTTCTATCGTGGTTAGAGGACCGGATGATACGTGTACCTGAGCGAGAGCGCTTCCTCGTCTGGACAGTGCCGTTGGGTAATTGAACTGGTCTGTTCGATGTCTCGGAAATCTCGGAAGATACACCATCATGCGATACAGGAACACCTGACGCAGCCATTACCGCTTTCGCTTTCTGCTTCCTCTCTTGCAACGGTTCGCCAGCCTGCGCTTCTGAGGTATCTCCATTGTGTGTAGCGCCATTGCGCATGTCATCCTTCGGCGTCTCCTTGATTCCATTCTGGAGAGCGGTGTTTGAGGATGTTTCTTGGGTGGGAGGGGTGGTATTTGTTGACTGGGGCGAGGTAGGGGACGGCATCATGTACGGCGGGAAAGATAGGGGATCGAAGCGGGCGAGGAGGCCTCAGTCATCGGTAGAAGCTTGCGACCATCTCTCTAGAGCCACCAAGTACATTAGCTATATCCCGAAAGGCCAATATAGAGCTCTGTAGTCCGTGAACGCGCGCAACATCCCCGCCTCGTGATGGCAGGAAAGGCTGTGCACCAAGCCAGCCAAAGCAGGGTAAGGCACAGGCTATCGGAAAGCCATTAAGGCGACAACAATGGCATCGCCAAACAAAGTAGAGGAGATATAAAGGAACAAGTACATACCCTTTGAATACAATTTAGACCCGCGATAATCGCGTTCAGATCTTGATTAGGAATTATTGGCCTCGGCGTATGTCGCAAAAGCATGGGCAAATAGAGGTCACTTGGTTTCCGGGCCGGGTCTGTGCCTTGTAAGGCTGACTATTTTGATGTACCTCATTGGTCAGCTCCTTGTTCAAACACCCAATTGCCTCCACTACCAATTAGCTCTTCATCCTCCAATAGTCAAGACCATGCTGTGACATAAGCCGGTGCCCAGTCCCACCCATGGCGTCCTGTTTCATCTATCCAAAGGATTCCATACTCATCCATGTCAATCCTATCTGTGGTCCTTTCCCCTCGACGCAGAAATCATAGCAATCTTTGCAGGCTTTCCAGGATTGTGACTGTACCCCACAATGGGAGGCTCTACGCCTGGTATTCCTGGCCAGAAGATCACTGGGGATGATCTGTGGGACTTGCGAAATCGAGTGGCACAGCTGCTGGATCGGTCAAGCACAAGCTTCCCTGGCGCGCAACCCGTTAGTTTTGCTGCAAGACACAAGCTGGAGCTTCAGAAGCATGACTACTTCGTTTGCGAAAAGTCTGACGGCATACGGTGCTTAATGTTTCTTACCAATGACCCGAACATGCAGGAAGCTACCTTCCTGATAGATCGAAAGAACGACTACTATCTCGTTCCAGACTTACACTTCCCCAAATCCGCCGACAACCCCGAACCTTTCCACACGGATACCATCCTAGACGGCGAACTCGTCAACGATACCATTGTTGACCCGGAGCTAGGGCCCCGAACCCAACTGATGTATCTGGTATTCGACTGCCTTGTGCTCAATGGTGATCGCTTGATGCATCAGACTCTAGACAAGAGAATAGGGCATTTCACAGAGTTTGTTTACAACCCCTATAAAAAGCTTTACGACAGATTTCCGGGCGAGAGGGAACACCTTCCCTTCCTGGTTGATTGGAAAATGATGGAGAGGGGTTATGGCATAGAGAAAATGTTCAAAGAGACCTTGCCGAAGTTGCCCCACGGGAACGACGGCTTGATATTCACCTGCAGAACTACCCCGTATCAATTTGGAACTGACCAGCATATACTCAAGTGGAAACCGGCAGAGGAAAACTCTGTGGATTTCAGAATGACCCTTGATTTCCCAATGGTCGAACCAGATACCGATGACGAGGACCAGACTCCTTACCCTAATTATACCGCCCTTCCACAAGTCAAGCTGAGTGTGCATGGCGGCGATCGGGACGGAGATATTCCGTACGGTGCTATGTACCTGGACAATGTGAGATGGGAAGAATTGAAGGCTTTGAAGGAGCCTCTGAATGACAGAATTGTGGAGTGTCACTTGATTGAATCCAATACATGGAGCTTTCTACGCTTTCGGGATGACAAAAAAGAAGCAAATCATATCAGCACTGTAGAGAGTGTAATGGAGAGCATAATGGATAAGGTTTCGGAAGAAGATCTGATCGAAGCTTCCAAGGGCATCAGGGATGAGTGGAAGAAGAGAGAGAGGGAGACAGAAGCACAAAAGGCGGCAATGGCAAGAGCTGCTACGAATGGTCACGCGGGTCAATCTCGCAATACCAACATTGGGGCTAAGAGGAAGTTCGAGGGGGATGACACGGTTAATGGGGTTGACGGGGTCTGAGGGAAACGTCTTGATACTAATAGTTTTTATCTCTTGAAGGATTCTTGACCTACCCAAGAACGGCCTTCGAGCTCTGTGCTGTCCAACTCGCGAACTTACAATGGACCAGAACTTGACTACTTGTCAATTGCCCCATTGACAAGCCTGCGAGACACACTCGAACATTGTCAAAGATTCTCGGGGAGGGCACATGTGAGCCTAAGCTGATGTCGAACTACGGATGTTCTTCAGCGCTACGAAAGCTCAATTGCGAAGTACGGTGGAACTATTGAATGTCCGCTTTCCTTTCCTCTGAGCTGCACTTTAAGCTCAATCACTAAAACGTATCGCAGTATCGTTGAGACACCTCCACCTCGTTGCGGCATACCAACAGCTCTAAGGGATTAGTGTAGGTAATCATATAGAGCCAATTACCTTGATTTACCCATTTCACATTGTGTCCCCTGCTCACTCTCTTGCCCCTGATCCAAGCCGTTCTTGCAACTAGATAACGTATCACAGCTCCAAGGCAAGTCTGCCTCGCCCACAACGCTACGTTTTCGCTGTCAAGTCGCTTGAGCGATTAATATTGTGAGGTGGCACGTGATACGTGGGTGGCAACCGCATAGAAGACCACACAAACGGCTCGCTTGTGGCGGTCTAGCTTTTGCTCGGCGGTCAGTGGTATCCTGGCTTCCCCTGTGGGGGGGGTTGTAGCCGGGTGTGATGTTAGACATACTTGCTAACGACGAGAGTGAAGAGCTACCTAGCTGCTCACGCCGCTGATTACCCTTACCAGAAACGCCAAGGACACTGATTATGTCTGCGTTGTCATGCACATCGGAGCGGTTATCACAATCGTAGAATGGCTACTGCATTCGTTGTTTCCTAGCCTTGACTCGGCTTCTCTCCTTCGCCTCGGCGACCGCGTTTTTAAACATAGTCGATGATCTTGGACCGAAATTTTTCCCTTTATAGATATAGTGCCCTCTTTTTTTTGGGGGTTTGATCATCGAAAACGTCGTCTTCATTATCGGTATCCAGTTCGTCAACATAGGTTTTGATGCCTTTGAGAAATCCATATTCACGGCTATAATTATAGATTAAAGATTGCAGAGGTCTATTTTCCAGCAGAATTAACATCCACCTCCAGCACATCGACTTTGCGCTTTTTACCAGCAGTAGAAGGAGACGTTGTAGAGAACCTTTGCCTCCTACTGTGCCTTTGCAATTTCTCCCTGGGCTTTTGAAAGATCGTTGAGGAGAACTCACAGAATTACTAGATCTTTCCTTTGCTTTCTATTAGGATTAGCTGAATTTGAATAGCCGTGCCCAGAGTAGCAGACAATGGACAGCGGCTTTTCAGCTAAGGCATCTTCACAACCGACGACGTCAAGTTTCATGACCTGGTCTACTCGCACCTAGTGCATTGTCTCCCGAGACACTCCTTCCTCCGCAAGTGGTATTGGTTGCTGCCGAGTATAGCACGGTACGGTGGAAGGCTGTTGCCGCTGCTTAGGTGCGTTTGGGTCCGATGCTTTCGCATAGTATCCACACTCTTCTTCTGGCTCCTCTTTGACCTTGTCCACCGCTGTGGTTAAGATGTCTTGTAGGTGTTCACCGATGGTTCGTATCTGTGCGAGGTTGTTCACAGCCGTCTGGGCAGTCGTGTGTACTGCCGTCCCATAGCAGCATAGTTCACGTCTAACCAACTCGGCCATGTCATTGGTGCTGGAGACGATGTTCCGGCACGCACTGCTGGTATTATCTGAGCCTCGTGTCGGCCACTTCCAGATATGGTCTTTCCTCTACCAAACGGCGCTCATGCTCGTACGCGAAAATGAGGATTAGTTTGATGGTCTGTTAGGGGAAGCAGTTAATCAGTTGATGACAGCTCAAAGGGTTGATCTTGATGCAATATGACCTAGCTTCCATTGTTGAAAAGAAAGAGTTCTCTTGGGATTGCTGTGAAGGTTTTAATAAGTTTGGACATGTTGCTCTATTGGTGTATGGTGCTAATGGGCAGCTGGAGGTGGTAACGAAATACGCGGGAACACCTTTGGATCATCCAAACGTATCTCTTGAGACATCAGACTGCTAAAATGCTTATATCCCACCTTGGGCAAGAGACAATATTGTGAGTTCGGATCTCTTCTGCCTCTAGAAGATCTCTCCGATTGCTGGACAGAATCCAATGGATCGTTGCGCATTCTTTTCATACTGGTCTTTCAGTACTTCCGTCTAAAGCCTCGCTCGCAAGGCCATTGCCTTGCTTGTCATACTTAAAGAGTTCTAAAGCCGCTCTCAATGAGGTCTTTGAGTAGGTACATTCTTCCATAATCTTAGTCCCAACAACTTTTCGTAGATCAGTTCATACCAAGTCGACTCTTAGATTTCCCTCCCTTCTTGAGTGCTTTCGCTCTGTTTGAACTTTCCCTTGACATCTCGGATTGGGATAAGCTCTTTTTGCCTCCTTTGTACTCCTTTCGTTGTGAAAAATCCCTTGTTTCCTCGTATCTCCCTCCACGTATCCCGTTCCATATCTAAGAATGTCTTTGCCACCTTATCAGGCCACCTAAAATTCGCCGCGTTATCTTTTGCCTCAGCAAGATACCTGTATCGATTGTGTCATCCACATAACATCTGGCGAAGTGGCGGTGGGGACGTAGGAAATCGTCCATTTTGCGTTGCACGTAGGCGACCGATCCCTTGAACCCCATTGCCGCGACGTTGTAATGTTCCGCTCCGCAGTGAGAAATCACTGTGAACTTATGACGGTCTTCCTTCTTCACTAAGAAGAGGTGAAATTGACCACTACAGTCTACCACGCTGCCCCTTTTTATTCCACACGTAAGGGGCTTTGACCCATCTCATCTTGAGGGTGTACTTGCTGTCGAGACCGATGTAATCAGTTCCTCATCACTGAGGCCTCCATCCTCCGGTACTTCCGATGAGGTGTTTGGGTATAAGTACAGCATCAACGTGGAGTGTGATCGAAAGTTCGGGATAGGGTCTGAAATTGATGTAACCTTCGTTCTTTTTGTTGGGATCGCCTGCTGCTTTATCTTAGAGCCCCCTTGAGATTGGTGTATATAGTGCCCGACCTTGCGGTGCATGAGTTCATCGCCTCTGGAACAAGAATTTGAAAAGCATATGGATCAATTTGGTGTTGTTTTCTGCTTCTCCTAGCGTGGTTTCGATGTTCGGTCCCGCTGGAGGCTATGTACTTCTGTCTTTGGTGACTTCATTTTTAGGTCTGTCATATAAGATGATCATGGAGTGGGTTTGAGTCTGCAGCAACGACGGCGATGTGTAGGGCATATGCTGCGGCACAACGTTACACTACTGAGTAAGCTACTGCTGAACCCCATCCTCACAAACTTCCCTTTAATTCATTTGGCCTTAAATCTTCATCTTCAATATCATCCAATTGTCTGTCGAAGGAATCCACGGCATGCTAAGGTACCCTGTGTTACGGGATTGATTTGATCGGCAGCTGTGCATCTGCGATGGACGCCTGCGATTTGATCAATCAATACTGCGTCCAGGGTGGTGTACCGGCATTCATTGATCTCGCGGTTCAGCTGCATCATAAATTCCCAAAAGATTGCACAATGCACGCTCCAGGTGCAGCTTTTAGCAGGCTGCAAATTGCTATAATTGGCGAAGGTACTTGCCCCGTCCGTGATATTGTTATCATTATTACCATCCCCATTATCATCATCAAAAAGATCGTCTTCGTCATCCTCAGGCTCGAAGCCTCCATCATTAACAGTGGTTCTTGAGAAAGTTGAGCTAATGCCTACCACCACTGACTGACTTCTTAACTTTAAGAACTCCGGTGTGGAAGGTGGCGTGGACGACGGTGAACTGGTCGGCTCAGGCGACCCGTAGAGCCCCTATACCACGGTTCAAACGTTGCGACGACTTGGGCGCGACCGAAGTCGACTTTCCAGAACGTTTGGGCTCGACGTCCTCTTCGCATTTTGCTTACTAGCTGATGGCCTCTCGCTGGTGATTGATTGCTGAGGGTGTCGATATCCTGGACTTAGACCTTAACAAGGCTACGTTAAGAGTTTTCGCCGGATCAGCGCACAGATGCCGCAGGCGATAAATCATCGAGGAGAGCAACGCTGAGGAATAACAGGAATACGACGAAGAGCTACTACGGTGAAGGTAGAGGTAAGAGGCACTGTACTGACTTGTCCACATGATTTAGGAGGTACCATCCCTGCAGTCCGGGGGGCTTTCAGGTACAGTCTGACATCTTGAGCGCTAATAAACTGAACAATTCCTTCTGTATAGTACTGTAATTAGTCAAAAACCCTGTTGGAACCTACGCAGTGGTTAAACTGGTCAAACTTTCCTTGTTGATTTGTCCCAGGGAACACGTTCGCTACGTGGTTATTCGTGATTCCGTACAGTCGCTAATTGGGTCTGTTAGCATTTTGAACCGAGAAGACCTAGGGAATGGGAATCTCACCGGCCCATTGTGAGTTTTGGCGATAGAGTACCGGGTAAGCGAAATTCTTGAATGATTAAGGCTTGGGCTGAAGTTGATAATCAGAAAATAAACGTTAGAAGAGATGAATCGTTACAGAATCGACTCTAAATTGTACCAAATTGAGCATTGACATGTGGACCCTTATCTGGATCGTATCCAACGGACTATTCGTCCGCCGGAGCAGGCGCCTACGGCAACGACGACGCTCACAGCACAAATGAGAAAGTAGTCCCAGCGCACTCGCCAGAAGAGGTTTTGTCCAGATTGGAAAGTCTGTTGGTTTTCTCCGGTGCCCACTGTCATTTTTTTAGGGAGCTTATAATGCCCGTTCTTCTTCTTCTCAGCCTCCTTCTCCTTCTTCTGCTTCTTCGTCTTCTTTTCTCTCTGGCGCTGTCTCTTCTCTTTCTTCATCTTCGCCTTCTCCTCCTCCGGAAGGGCCGCCCATTCCGCTAGGGGAAGGCGGCGTGGGCGTCTCTCAGAAGGCGCTAATAAGAGAGTAAGTTATTATCTAATTCTATAACATATATAAAGCCTTGATCATATAAGAAATTGATGGAGAACAATATCTGTATGTAGAAAGAACATAAATACGAAAGAACTGACTGCTTAAAAGAATATATTAGGGCAGGATAATATTACCAGCATCTCCATTAATTCCCTCTTCCTCCTCGCTACTCTCTACATCTCCAGAGAAGGAGAAAGAGGAGAAGAAGAAGAGGGAGAGTGCCGCTGCCGCCCGACCGCCACCGGGGCCCCGCCCAGCGCCACCACAGCCCCCTACCGCCCTCATCCCCGCTGGTGAGGTGGTGACAATAAGAGATTACCATAAAAAAGAATTTCTTCGTGGAAACGACACTGGATACACGCTTTGGTGTAATCCCTAAGTATCTTGAGCTATTTATCATTTCTTCACACAACTCCGGCGGTCCCATCTCGCTCTTGCCCAGCACTTGTTGTAATGTACCGACATACATTGGCTGGAGAATTATTGAACTTATCAGTGGTCGAGACGTTGGAGCTTCGTGAAGACGACCTTCGCTTGGCTTTCGTACCAAATCCATTCTGCCACGGTGTCTGGCGAACTCTATCATGGCGTTCGATCCCGCTAATATAGGAGGGCATCTTGACTAATTTCATTGTTAAATTTGGTGACCAACTGGACGTCGGCAACCTCGAAGGCCTCATCTGTCGCGGTGTTCATCAAGGGGGTTGAAGGTACAAAGAACTCCCCGTTAGTACCGATCTCAGAGGACGGGAGGTCCTCGTCATCATATGTCAGGTCTATAACCTCAATTGCGTCGCTAGACGCCGAGGGCACCGCGGAAGCTGAATTTGGATGGCTATGGGCAGCCCCCCCCCCCGGGTGACAAGAACCAGCGTAGTCCGGACCGTCAAGACGTATCATTCTCTAATTGAGCTAATCGCTCTCTCCTTTTAATTTCACAAAATTCGCTTCGCCCCGCCACAGTGTTCAAGTGTTATGTTGGTTCGATCGCTGTGTATGTGCTTGTGTATATGTGCTTGTTTATGTGTGGGTTTATATTCTACCTTCTTATTAGTACTTTGATCAAAAAGCAAATTGTTGGAGCTCAGAACCGGCATCAGCCCACGTACCTTAATGGGAACTCGTATGTTGTCAAGAGCCACCTCGGTCAATGAAATGCCTCGATACAATATTTGTCTCAGTAAAATGTCTAAATAAAATGCTCCCCCCAGGTAAAACCCACATGCGCCCCCAAAACCAAATGTTTCACCCCCTGCTCAATGCCAAAGTTTATTCGCTGATTCTGTTGTTAATGGCATAGGGCTTTTAGCGGGGTTGAACTCATAGATACTGCACGTCCCATGGTATCATTAACAGCTCATTCCCGGTACTGTCATCCCTTTGCCGTAACTGAAGCTTGCGGCTTGCGCCAGGTCTGGTAACCGGGATTAAGTACGGCCAAGAAAGATCGATCCTGGGAGACCGACGATACAGTCTTTAGTGGACATCTCAAATTGTGGAATTTCCAAGACAGGGTCACAAATAACCTTTCTTTGGGCTACCCTAAGCTTGAAAAAGAGTTTTGGAATTGTAGTTGGGGACAGTCGCACAATGAACAAGCCGTCAATCCGGCCGATAAAGTGAGTATGAAAGCTGAGAAAGTCGCCTAAAGCTCACGTATCTTAAGTTGTATAATTGGAATGGCGGTGGTAAGGTAGAGAAGGGCGAGGAGGACGTGAAAATCAAAGAGAGATTCATAACTAGGGAGATTGTAGTTTGATAGAATTTTTGAGGGTTGAGGATGCCTGAGATATAGCTTGAGCTTTATCTTCTTGTAGTAATTAAAATTCTGATTATATCGGCACTTTTTCTCATATGAACATCGGAGAGAAGCCAATTGGTAAAGATGTAGATGAGTCAAATAGTACTGCACGAGAAAAGTGAGGACGAGATTTTAGAAGCCATTAGCATTTGATCGCCTGCTGAGCAAAGGTAGTATACCTTTCCATAGCCCATCTCGTCGCTTTCCATTCCACCCAAACATCCTTTGGATTCGGTGAGAAGCATCCAGTATGCGGCAATGATTTGATGCTATTTAATTCGGAGAGAAAGGCCTTGCACAAAGACTGTATGGGTTGGTCCTTTACGATGTTTGTCGGCCTTTACGAATTCACAAGCAGATTCCCAATTGATGTCATTGTCGCCCATCTGTGCACAAGCTTCAGTCTCGATCACATGTCCTACCCTGTAAACACTGTCAGTATCTGAGTTTAAACAAAGGCGTTATAGAAAATCTTACGCTTGTGTGTAATCTGCGCTGTCGAAAGCCGCTCCTTTAAAAAGTGCTTTCGCAGCATCGTCCGTATCTACTAAAGAGGGCTCAATACCAGTGGGCTGATCTAAGTGGGAAGGCGAGTCGACGGGAGGGTCTTCATCAATGATAATTGGAACCTTCGCGTTGCCCAGGTCTTTAGCACCGGTGACTGGAATCTCGACATGCCTTCTGGAACCGGTTTGTGAAAAGCGATGGGGAAGTACACTACTATGCTCCGAAGCACTTGAAGGTGCCCCAGAGTGCCCGGAGTGGCGGGACGAAGGCTTTTCGGCACTTCGCCTTTCTCTACTGTGAGGCCGCCAGCTAGCCCCCGAGAGCCGAGGCCACCAGAAACCACTGCTCGAGACCAGCACATTGACCAGCACCGTTAGAGCGTTGGAGCATACGCCCCAAGGCTCGAGCTTGGTGTGTAACTCCTTCTCGCTGAATCCGTTGACGCCTGGTGTATGTAGGCATCTGACTAGAATTACGCAGTCAACGAAAGTAGCTGCTTCAGCAGTGTTAATATAATTATATATAGTTTCCCTGAACCTAAATAAATATATAACCGGCTGCTAACTTAGGCCTCGCCGCTTTGCTCCTGCGCTAGGGCCTGTTTTAATAATGTGCTCCCTCGTTGCTCCCTTATACTCCCTTATTGTTCTCCTATGCTCTCCCTCTGCTCCCTCTGCTCCCTCTATGCTCGCTCGTGCTCGCTCGCTACTGCACCCTATTTCTACTTAACCACTCTCTTCTCTCGTATCCACCATTGATTTCTTGCAAGTTCAAGCGAGACCCTATATATAGCTGTAAAAGGATACTAATCCGATGGCTCCACATCAATTAAGTCGAACCCCCAAAGCCGGTCCCTCACGCTACACACCAAGCCTGCTCTGGCTTCACAACCTGGACTAACACGGCAGCCGAGAGCTGTTGTAGCGGCTGTTGGTGCTGTGTGGGCTCTCCAGCTGTAAATTCTACCAACGTGGTTGAGGAGAAGGCTGCGTGAGCATGCGCAGGATCTCTTTCTGGCTCTGGCGAAGCTATCGGCGAAGATGAAATCCATATTCGGCGTTGCCAGCTGCAATGTATGATTCCATCTCTCTCACACGTGATGATCACCAGAGCAGCATATTGGCCACGGTCGGGTGTTATGAGGGGTAGGTGTGGTAGAATGATGCCGGTCAGCTGATTCGTTGAATTTGATAACGCCGGTCTGGGCTGGTCTGATGGAGACTTTGAAGATGGGTCTTCTTCGACTGTATAGGAGAATCCATTCTTGACATCTAGAAAGCGGAATCGGCCACCCAGATCGCTTTCATTGATTGAGAAGAGGAAGCCTGGGTATTTGACAAGGAGGCCCTCCGGGGTGTGGTGGCCTAATTTCCCGGATGGAAGAGCCCGCCCATCCGTCGTATAATCTAAGTATTTGAGATCGCTTCGAGCGAGGAAAGATTGAACTGCCCAGCGGTAGCCCGTCGCCGTTAATCGAGGACCAGACGCAAACAATATTCGAGAAGGGAGCTTCTGCCAGCATGACAGCAACAAGAGCATTCGAGATTGGCCCTCAGCTTTGTATATTTGCAAACATTGTTCCTGACTCAAGCCAATTACGGTTCCTAAGATGAAAGGCTCGTCCTCCAAAAGGCTCGTTGAACGGTAAGCGATCGCAGTCCATAGGAGATCAAATTTCTCCACCCATGCTACTACATTCAATAGTCGTCGAAAGACCATCAAAGCTTGAAAAGATTTGATATTCAGATGCAAATGAAAGATCTGACTCCAACTGGTCTCAAGAGGTGGCTTCAAGTCGTCGAGGCTCACCGTTCCATCGTGAAGCTGGAAGTGTAGATTTCTCGCCCGACAACCTTCTGCAAGAGTCCAAAGCCGCTGCATCCATCGTGAGCCGATAACTCTTATCCCCAACTCACCCCGGGTCATTTTTACGGAGGCCATTTCCAAGGTTCTGTCAAGCACAAGTACTGCATGGGCGTTTTCGTAGACCTGGTTGATACGGCTCATCGCCATTTCTCGGTAGGGCTGAAGAAGTGGAATGCAGAGAGTATCAATCCATAGCAAGCGAGGTGCTTCCTGGCTGTCGATATCGAGATGTGTTCGATCTAGAGCAGACATTGTGCTCGCATTCAAATCGGACAGCCGAAGGTCAAATCGCCGCAATTGACAGGTGGGCAGCTCATTGTAGTGATGGTTACCAAGTCCGTGGCTCCAAACATGAGAAATTGCTGTATAGGGCAAACCAAGAGAGGACGACACCACTTTTGTCTCGATTTTTGCGCCATGTTCAGATTCGTTCAATGATATCAGGGGATATGCACCACTTTCGAGAATTCTGATCATCTCGCTAATCTTCGGCCCTTCAGAAAAGCACCCTTCGCAGTCTACATGCTTTGTTTTGTACGTGGCTGCGTCAACTCTGTCCTCTACACATCCACTTCGAGAGCATGCAGCATGATTTCGGTCAGCGTTTGGTCTTTCGAAGAAGCTGGTATAGTACATGCCAATGACATCGAAATTGGAATGAAGACGGGCGATCTCGGACGGGCACCAACCAGCTTCGAACATGCGTTTCACCACCAAAAAGCTAGTCCCCCAAGAAGTGATAGGTGAGCTTTCAGCAATAGAGAACCTTTCGGCATTACTTGCGTAAGCAACCCAACGGTGCACATATGTCAATGTTGAACCAAGAACCATGATTGATAGCAAGACCTCCTGTGGTAGCGTGCAAGGCCGTTGGCCGAAGATCTCGATCATATGCTTGGTCTCTCTGAAACACTCTTCCACTTCTTTCACCCATCTTTGGCGACTTCCTTCTGGCCAATCTGCTTGGACGCTCTTCAAACTCTTTACGTATTGAAGCAAATTTGTGGTCGTGATAAGCTTACGACTCCCGTCTAGGCGGGTAAAATCATTGAGCACGAAGCGAGACCCGAAGAAGTTGGACAGCATTCCGAAATAAAGCCAAGTCTGGAGGAATGAGGCCGTCTCAGCCTCGCCATGCTCACTGAAATCTCCACAAAAGAGTCGATCCTTGTCCCAGCCTGACCGCTCGGGATATGTCGAGAAAGGCAGGCCATCGTAGCAAGCATCAATGTCACAAGAAACAGAAATTGGCAACCACCTAGGATTACTCGGAATTGGGAGGTGATCCATCAAAGTCTCCGTACAGGGTTGGACGTACTGGTGTTCAACGGATCATCCACTGCGACAGCCAAAATGCTGGATTGAAGACGAATGTGGCATGCCTTACTTTGACAGCTCCCCTGAATTCTTGGTCAGAGACGATGGGCGTTATTTGTAGACGAATCGACATCTCGGCAGGATGATTGCCTCAGCCCTCAGACGTGTGTCCCAGTGGGTGGTTTTGGTGGTGGGCGGAATACCCGAAGTTCTTCCGTAGGGGGGGTGTTTTGGGGGGCAGAACTTCGGGTATCCCGCCCTCCACCAAAACGTCTGAGGACTGAGGCAACAGGATGAAAGCACTTTGAGCAGATGGTAGATCAGGCAAGCTGAGCTATTCTCTACAATCTGATTGGCTCGTCCGCTGCCGCACCGGTTGTCCCTCCAACAACACTAAGGTAGGGTTACGGATCCAGCCTTTGGCTATCATCAGCTTGTTTAAAAAGTTGATAAGGTCAATCGACCCGCTCGATTCCTTGGATTTTGTCTATTCGAAGCCTTTGTGCCTATCGGAAATTCAACATCTCATTCCACGCATAGTTTCTCTTGTCACTAGCAATTCCCCCCCACCTCTTTCTCCCTAGACAATACCTCTCCTCCTAGCAAAAGTACAATCGTCTACCTTGAGAAACTTATTTCGCCATGATGCGAGCCACGCAAGTTGGCTTCTTTAGAAACCAAGGCTTAAAGAAGATACACGGGAGTCGGTGCCAACGTGATCGCTACTTTTTTTTAAATTGCAGCTGTCCTTGTTTGAGCTAAAAAATTTGAAAAGGCACAAAAATTCAGGTGCCTACCATGACTATTCTCCGTGTCTCCCGCAAGAATCTATCAAGCGCAACTTTGTATTGAGTGCTTCGTAAATGGGTCTGTACTTCTTGGATGAGATATTGAACGCCTTCTTCGTCATCGACCTTGCTGGGATTGGTGCAAGGCAGGAGTCTTGAATGTATGCTACGCCAGAGATCCTTACGACGCTGGTTGTCAGGTATGTATCCGTCCATCCATTGATGATCTATACCTTTCTTTTGATCAACTGGCAGCATTGAAATGAATGCGAGTGCGGCAGTGCGCTTAGAGAAGGTGATTGTTGGAACTTTCATGGTGCATCCAGGTTGGTTTTCAAGAAACAAGTCCCCAGCATTCTTGTTTAGCGAGGATGCCGTAAGAAGCATAAAAAGGTAACAGGAAAGCCATATCGCAGAACTCACGCTCTGGTTCAGTGGGAAGTTACCGCTACTAAGACAGGTAAGTACGGCTGCTTGAACCACAAGTATGGCATCGATAGTACGAACAACCCATTTTATGAGTCGAGGCCTGGAAGGTTGGATTCCAATATTCGTCAAGGCATGTAGTTGGATGGAATACCCGACAAGAACATCCATGTGAGAAGCATTTGTCGTCTGAGCGATCACATGAACATCTATTGGATCTTTTGCACTCATGGGAAGGGCATCTCCATCCATGTTGCGTGGCAGGGAAAAAATAGCGGAAGTTGCATGGCGAAGGACCACTTGTAGAATGTCCAGAATCGCCATACAGGCCATAAGCAGTGAGCCTAGGTAAAGTCCGAAAAAGCCTAAAAGGACTACGAGTCCGAGGTGAAGTGTGAGATTAATCATATTGAAGCAGTGACGAAGCCAAAAATATGTAGAACTCGCGGATGTTGAAGACGAAACGGTAGGAAGTACAAAGGTCAACCCGACAGTGACAGGACGAGCAAACTTTTGCGAGGGATATTTCTGTTGTGGTTCCTCCAAGAGTCCAGCCAGCTTCAAAAAGCCTCGGTTGGCAAGAGAAAACGAGTTGCCATTCCTCACACTTGAAACTAAGGGTTGCCAGCCGGTATGAAATCCGCCAAAGAGTTCCTCAAAGTTCAGGAACCATAGTTGACTCAGATCTTTAATGCAGCCTGTCAACGGAATCGCTGCCGCTGACTTGCTGCATAAACAGGATAGCAGAGCCGGCTGAACCCGTAAATTTTCTGCAAAAACAGCAATGGGGAGGAAAGAGACCGCTCTGAAGATCTGTGACGCTGGAGTGTAATGTTCGAAGGCCGAATCAGACATCGTGCTATTCATCATGATGAAAGAGAAAAGGCCACAGATAGTAATGTAGACTCTTGATTGCGGGTCAGAGTCTGCCGACTCGACAAATACAACAGAGGCATAAGGACAAAGAATATTCTATGGCACAAGTCATGCCTGCAAGCAGCGAGGGTGATATACCGACTGGATTTGTCCACGTTCCGCCCTGGGAGGCAGTGATATCATACCTAAGCCTCCAAGGTTGATCCCTTCCGACTGAGAAAGTGTCGGCGCTGCCAGTCGGCAGTGGCGGTGTAAAGGATCTAGTAGTACTCGTATCGCCCGTTGGTGAGTCGAATTAACCATATACGGTTAGGCAGCAAAATCTGCCTTATCCTCTCTCTAAATTGGTTGGAAGCCTACCTTGACCGATCAACTACTTTGTGTTAGTCCGACTCACCAACGGGAGATACGAGTGCCCTTAGTTCTTGGGTGACCGAATGAACGGACTGCCGTTCACACCAAGGCTCAGTGAGGACGTC
This sequence comes from Cladonia borealis, assembly GCA_018257855.2. NCBI lineage: Eukaryota > Fungi > Ascomycota > Lecanoromycetes > Lecanorales > Cladoniaceae > Cladonia > Cladonia borealis. Next base: position 1,000,840 of record JAFEKC020000013.1, read on the forward strand.
GGGCGCATATAGACGCCCGAGTAGACCTACCGTTGGAGGACGCGTACGCAGTCATCGAGATCATTCGTGGACCCATCTCCATTGGATTGGTCCGATCTGTCCGACCTAATGTTGTTCTCCGTTTGCACTTGAGATACACATCTTTAATCGAAATATCAATGTCATCTAGATTACAGTATGATTTGGAGTGGTCAAGGTGCCATTCTGCGCAAGACCACATAAGGGTGAGGCTCGAGGATGCTGCGAGAAACCTGCGGTAGTCATCAACACAAAGAAGCGAAAGGCCGACAACTCGAGTTGACACCAGAGCACCTGTCTTAGGAAGTAAGGCTGTGAAGTCAATGTACGCCAATCAAGATCGTGCGTTAGATCTTTCTGGGGGGCGACCCTGCCCAATACCACTTCCAGGATAGCTTACTTGCACAAGGCTCCAGCTGAGAAGACATCAAGCCGGCTCCCAATTTCTTGTGCGATCTGCTCATTTGATAAGCCAGCAACATCTCATACGATTCCGGTCTGATTTGAAACGACAGAGCCCGAATTCGATCGCAACCGAGTGCCGGAGCAAGGCAAGGTGAACAGTATTGCTTTGGGACAAGTCTGCATTTGATCGAGATACCTCACGTATGCGTAATGTCTCTTGTCTCTGTTTTTTCGTGCACGCATTCCAAATTTTGCCGGGAGAAAACAAGTGAATAGTGCTTTGTTTCGAATTGTGACCCATGTTTTACAGATCTTACTCTTTTTCAATATTCTATCGTGTCATTAACGGCTTCTTTCCAGAAAAGCGATACCTCCTGCGTATTCTACTCGACGCTTCCTACCCGGGTTAGCAACCAGAAGCTAATATGGACCATGTCCCATCGCCAGCTGGTGTCACTGAGTTACAAGAATACGAAGTCCTACATCTTGTGAAACCTGAACATGAATTCGAGGACCAAGATTTCGAACAGTTTCCTGCTATTAAGGACTTCGTCCTTTCCCGCAACGAGGGTGAAAAAGAAGTCTGTCTCAAACCCATCGAGCCTGATAAATTTGTCTCATTCGAGGATGTGGCTTCATTTTTCCAGTCATGGCTGTACTTCGGCCTGCTGAGAAGCACTGCAAAGGCTTTAATTTTACCAACCTCATGCCAGGAGCTCATACAGGAAAACGCTGATGGCATCAAAGTGGTCTCCAGTCAAGTGTTGCCGGAAATGATTTGGCGATTTGCTTCGTTTGAATTAGACAATCCGGAAGACAAAGCCCTCTTCAACGCTCGGAGAGCTGGTCTATTGACCCTGCAGGCGAATCTCGCAACCGCGCAAGCCATTGTCAGTGCTGCACAGACTAGAGGAAACAAGGTTTTCACCAATATGCATCTCGAATCCGCTCAATGGGAAATCGCAAACAAATTGTTAATGTCAGTTTACTGTCTTTTGGAGCTGCTACATCGTGTGCTAAGGATAAATCACGTTCCGGCCATGGTTCCCTTCCGCACCAATGCATGGCTCGAAATGAAGCTGGCGAAGACTGGATGGTGTCAAAATGCAATAGCACTCAAGAACCATATGTTGCGTTCACCCGCAAGTATGATTTATCTTTCCAAACTTGCGCCACCTTACTTGGATGGTCACGAGGGCTGTACTCAACAAAAATGTCAAAGATCAAACATCAGAGCCTCGTCTTATGTTCGCCAGCATTCGGAAAAATGCGATCAGACTACTTGTGTCGATGTGATATTCGAGGATGAGCCAGAAAATACGGAGCGTGCTCGTCACATTTCTGGCGTTGTTGAGCGTGGGCATATTCCTGTAGTGATTGCGGACTTGAGAAACGCGGATCGGTTTCAGGTGATGTCAAGTAGCGAAGTGCCTTGCTATGTGGCGATATCGCACGTCTGGTCTGAGTGAGTGCACTGAGATCAATTCCATGCGGTTTTCATTTAAGCTAACGCTTGTCAGTGGGTTGGGTAATGCGAGTCGCAACTCAATATATTCGTGTCAGCTTGGTCGGATCCAGCACTACGTCAACAACTTATTCACGAATGATGATGGTCCAATACCGTTCTGGCTTGATACTATATGTGTGCCAAAAGAGCGGGAGAGCCGTCGGCAAGCGATTCTGGATATGAAAGACGTGTATGCAGGGGCGACGAAAGTGCTAGTGCTCGATAAGCTTCTATTCACCACTCCGATCGAGACTTCAGTCCATGAAAAATTGATGCGGATCACTGCATCTGTATGGACAACTCGTCTATGGACTCTTCACGAAGTAAGTGAGAAATGAATACTCATCAGCCTATGCTCACCAGAATTCAGTCGATTTTAGGAAAGGAGATGCCTTACCAATTCTCAGACAAGGCTTTTACCTTCAACGAGCTTTGGGCGCAGGCACAAGATACAGTTGCAGCTCCCAGTGCATCCCCAACAGAACGGACTGTAAAGATGTTGTTAGATCCCATTTTAGCTCACGGTCTCTATGCGGTACGAAGATTAAGCTACTTCCAGGATATTTTCAAACTACCGGAAGACGAGAAACTCGCCCACATTCACCCAGCGTTATCCCAACGTGCCACTTCATGGATTCAAGATGAAGCTATCTGCTTAACGACGCTCATAGGACAAGACATCTCGACGAGAAAGGCCATATTGGAGTCAGAGGATGAAAGACGGATGCTAGTGCTTTTCCAAAATATGAAGGTCGTCCCCGCCGGAATTCTGTTCACCCAAAAGAGTCGTTATGAAGAGGACGGCTGTAGATGGATTCCAAAATCATTATTGTGGGACCCAACCGGAACGGCGGGACCATTTTTCATGAAATATGGCTCGGCTAAGGTATCACCAGATGGGCTCATTGTCAGACTTCCTACCATTCGCTTTCGGCATGGCTTCAAAGAGGACTCCCGGCAACAGGATTTGCTCACATTTGAGCATAATAACATCATCTGGAACGTGGCCTTGCGAACGATCCTGGTTCCGACCCTGTATCGTTTCCTTCTTATGCACAGGCTGACTTCGCCTTGATCACCGGGGACAATCTCACGTCAGACACATTGAGCCACGTAGGCGCCTTGGTGACCGTGAATAAGGACTCTGCTTCCGTGACCACGAATGTCAATAGTCCAATATATGCTCGCTGGGAAGTAAATGTGGTAATCGCCGCAGCGAACATCTGGGTTACTGACTACGCATTCTTACTACAAGAGGGTTTTGAAGTCATTACGGCTGATCAGGGGTGGTGTATTGGATGAGGCAAAAGCAAAGTAGGAACTTAGCTAGTATATCAGATAACCGATTTCCCCCAACAACAAGAAATCGAGTTCACTTCATCCGATGCGCTGCTGCCAGATGTAGCATATTTCGTTTGCTTTCTTATGCAAACATGTGTAGCTTAGCGAATTGAATCCATCATTAACTATAACATATGGTGTGACAGACGTAAACGTTGGTGCCTTCAGTGTTACAAGGTCTTTTCACTTCGCGCCAGATCGAGATGGACATTAGGTTGCTAATGGTCATCGGATGCTGGCATTTTGGACATAACTTACGCTCTCATAAAGCGGAAGAGCTGGCTTTCCGTGTTGACGTTTACTGTAGATCTTCTAGACTTCATAGACATCTAGAGAGACTGCTGCTGCTGCTAAAGAAGTCAACAAATGTCCTGACCATACATATTCAGATTGTATAGTACCTGACCAATGAGAATCGCTCCCCTAGAAATCGGGACGAAGAGGCCATTGCTATTCCAAGATCTACTTTTGCCTCATTTGTTTATGTGTGTAAAGTTGTGATACATAATCAGAGCAGCTATAGCCGAATATGGGAGCTAGTTCAGGCTCCCACCAGCTTCGCCACTGCACTGCCCTACAGCACTCCCTCGGCTCCCCCGTGCTTCCTCGATGCTCCCTCGCTGCGCCCCCTTGCTCCCTCACTGCTCCTCTGTGCCCCCTCGATGCTCTCCCGTGCTCCCCCGGTGCTCCTCTTCGCTCCCTCCATGCTCCCTCTAAAGCGACTTTGCTCCCTTTCCTGGCCTACATCGGCAATTGTCAATCCTAAGTTCGGGGTGTATATAATACATATATATACATACGTAGTGTACGGTGTAACCTCCCACCGTCCGAGGTAAGGAACCTGATTCATAAGTCCGCTGATCATCACAATATAATTCGACAATGAGGTGTGGGCAAAGTATATATATGACGCGAGTGTTGCAAAGATGCCGGAACGTCTCGACAAGGACGTTAGCTCATTATCACCGCATCCACCTTCCGCTTCGTGCTGATTTGAGCTGTCTTCTCATGCATTTTGGCCTTAGACCTGCCGCTTAGTGTCCCATACTCGACGTCGGTTGTGCACAGTGAGCAAAGGGAAGCGCACTCTTGCTAGACGTGCGGTCAGGAATTGGCCCGTTGTGAACATCAATAACAAAGCCTGGACCATTCTCGCCGTTCAGATCATGCTGCACAATCTGACTGGTCGCTTCCCACCATACACTGCAGTAGCCCGAAGTGTACGAATCTCAAATTCCCATGTACGACTCGTTCGCTCCATGATTCATCGGATGACTCCAACTCTCTGAAAATTTTCGAGGAATTGAATCCTGGAGGAAAGAAGGACAGAAGCGGGAAAGGAACACTGCACACCTCGCCGAAATTCCGTCAAATCTTGCCATGGACGACTGCTTTCGCAGAACAATTACACGAGTTCGAAAAGAGTGCCTTCGCAGAAGCGTTTTGACTTGCCCTTCAACGATGGACCGGTCGGTTGACGACGCCCCACAGCGCTGTTGTGTCCTCGGTCTTCAGGTGTGTCGTAACAATTCGAGAAAAAGAGTATCAGAAAATGGTGTGTGCAAGAGTGATGATATCAATTAGGGGTATCCGGACTCTACGTCCAAGTAATGGCGGTGTTTATGCGTGGAGAAGATGGAAGTGGCGGCCAGCAGCCTTCGTGAGGACCTTAGCGACAATGGTCATGATGAGTCAATGGCTTGATTGTGGATGCTTCCTCGTACGCGTGACCTAGCATCTTCTAGTCCCTAGTAGCATGTGATGGCTGGAGTGTTGCCTTCAGGGCTCTCGAAGCCCCCAGCAATAAGGTTGCTCGTCTGCTGCCTGAGCAGCATGCCGTATCACCATTCTTGTTTCTTCGTTGACTACATGATGTTGAATTAATACTTGTAAGAGCCCCGGGTTGATTCGGAATTCCGTGCAAGAGAGGAGATAAGTTTGCCACACTATCTCTGAACAAAAGAATTTATTGTGTTGGGGTTTCTTGTCTCGGTGTTTAAGAGTTTCGGTGTGTACAATTGCCCCATGCCAGGCCGATGTCGTGATTGTCTATGAGAGGGAAACCAAGAGTCCGCCCACATGCTTCTGAGAGGCCATGAGGGATGAGGTCCTTTCTGGAATGATGATTGAACTTGACTGGTTCGCCATTGTTGGAATATTGAGGCCGCACAAAGTGCATATTGGGATCATGTACCAGAGACACAGGGGAATTTCAGCTGGCGTTGCTGTCGCGCTAGTGATAGTCTGAGCTGGAGATTATTTTGAGGGGACATAAGGGTATATCCCACTGAATTGCCGTCTTCATTCATTAGTTGAGCTGAACCCAGGTGAGAGTAACCCCCCTATACTTAGATCAACATTAATAGAACCTTCTAGTTAATATTTGAGATAATTTACTTACATAGCGATATTTACTTGTCTGTCTACCGCGATAAATCGCCCCTCCAATGTGTCCGAATTCTTGTCTCAGTTCTTGCTCCGAAAGTCCATAGGATGACTCCCCATCGGCTGGAAGTTTATTTGCTTTGTCTTCTGGTCCCTCTAGAATTTAAACAAACTGAATCTCCAGATTCTTAGGGTACTTCACATTGACTGATTCCTATTGACATCTTCAGCAGATATTGAGTTATATAAGTCCGAGACAAGAGAAGTGACTGTTCAGATAGAAATATTGGAGCGGCCGTAAAGGTATTGCAAATTTCTTACATGTGAAGCAAATCCGCAGTTTGCCAACACAGCAGTAACACGTGGACTTGATCATATGGATGTAGGTTTGTTGCGAAAGCTTTCCCAAGCTCCCATATAAAATTTAATAGAGCGCCGTGGCGATGAACAGCTGGAATCAATGGTTGATCTGCCTTGAGCCACAGTCTTGACGTGTCCCTTCGCTGCCTAGCTTTGATCAGAACATATTCAATTGAGCCGCCGGCAACGTTTCCGACACGCAAAGCAAGGGCGAGGATAAGTTTGATTGGACAATGATTATTGTGATTTGGATCCGACATAATGCAATGAGACTTGTCTCGGAACGTTGGCCTGCGAAAGGCTGAGTATCCCTCCTTTTCAGCCCCTGTTATGTCATCTGGAACCACCGGGCTAGGTGGATCAGATTTATTCTGATCAGTGGAGCGAAATCCCCTTTAATCGAAACAGAGCAGAGAGGTGAAAGGGTTTGCTCAAAATGTGAACTCGAATAATGACTTTGAAGTCAGCTTTGAGTACGCAGGGCAGAGTAAGCTTCTTTAAGACGAAGAAACATCGTGACAGCTAGCTTCAGTCTGTCGTCAATGTCGGCAAAGTCCCACCTCCCGTTGAGCTGTTCGCTGTTTCTTTCATTCCGGAAAAATCCCTGCCTCACAGTATTCCTATCGAGCTCCCCTTGCCAGACCATAAGGCTGGCCTGTAACTTTGATGAGGTAGTTAAACATGATAAAACTTGTGTACGGATATATACTCCCTATCGAGCTCCCCTTCTCTACAAGGTGTGAATGGGTTAAAGAATTGAAGAAGTAAACCATTTCACTCGCTGAGCTCGAAATCCACCATTGCGGCCAAAGCCGCGCGCGCTACCACCTCACGGTAGAGGCAGCGCCTCCACGTCTGGATGGCGGCCGCCCCCCGCCGGCTAGGACTTCACGAGCGGCGGCAACGACAGCTTCTTCGGCCACCACCAATTCCGCCCTCAAGGCCCTGATGGCCAAGCGGCGGGAGCAGCGCCCACCCACGGCCAGCGGACCCGTGGAAGGCCTACAAATCAACGATTAGCCAATATATGCCCAGGAGAGATCGTTAAGGAACTGGATTCGGGTATGGGACTCAGGGAACCTGTGCTTATGCTTTGCCGTTGAAAGGAAGAGCTTGTTTTAGTGATATACCGGCTTCCTTGGCTGATCATCCTGCGTTGAACAGGGCGGGAAGAGTTGTTAAATTGATGTTATGAGTACAAAGAAAAAGGGATCAGCTCCGAGGATGTGTTAGATGTGAGCGAGCTTGAAGTATATATATGTATAATTGGAATGCAATGAAGAAAAGATTAGACTAGCATGCGAGTGAATACTATGAGAAGACATGAGGGAGAGCTTTGGAACAAGTGAATAGCATACCGTAAGTTCGTCAAGTGAGACGATAAAGCTCCTCAAACAATTGAAGTTTATCGGCCGCATGCCATGTCAACGTGGCTGTAACATGAGCTACGCATTCTCGGTGAGCGCTTGAGCAGGAGATATCTTCTGTGTTGCTTGACATGTCTGTCTCCCTTGATACGAGAATTACATCCAACGCCATAATTCATAGTATATGATGCCTTGTCACATTCCACGGGAAAGGTTTTAAGACTCTAACGGAGAAGATATGAAGCTCTTCCTAATTGTAAGACATCCATTCATCAAAAAGGCGTAATGCATCACACACTATTGTGTCATTTCGTTAATCGTGAATCGTTCGCAGGCTGTGTGACATTTTGAAGTAGAAGAAAAGATGATTTATAGCTGTTCGTGTTTGAGGTTTTGCGGAGCTGGACGTGCAAACCATGTCAACTTCACCACGTAATAAGTGAGATAATGGCTCTCTGCAAGTCCTGGCACAAGGAAGTCATTCTCAAACTTCACACCCTGTTTGATCAGTCTCTCTTTCGCAGCGAAAGGGGTTTTGTCGGAGTTTCTTGGATGGTACGCTATGCAAGAGGTCAGAAAACTCGACGATAGGTTGTGAGAGACATTAATCATATACCTAGTCCGCGACCCAGCCACCCTGTTCTCGTTGTCTTTGACTCATCCAAGACCAAGACCTGGCCGTCGTGTAGAACAAATCGCCAGCCCGGCGCACGTGAAACAATAGCATCCAATTCGCCTTTCTTCTTCTCGACAGTCTCAAGTTCTAACACAAATGTCTCCAGTCCACTAATCTTTCGGAACGCGGCCCCCCATGATCTTCTATGGAATGGGTCAGAAGGTTGGCTGATCGCGTTTGGGCGCGGCATGCCGGAATGTTTCGGCTCAAGAGCCAGCGGAGCCTCATGCTCCCACCACCACCAATCGCTATGACGAAGAGTGATTGTGAGGTGCGTTGGGGTGGCCATTTTCCACAAATCAGTGAAATGCGTGAAACTGCCCTCTAGCCATGTTTGTTGAGTGAATAGATGGACGCATTTCAATGCACTGAGGCGCACCCTGCGGCGCACCGGCGCACCAACGGCATCTTCACTTGCGAGCCTGGTGAGCCCATTCGTCGATGCCCATGGTGGGCCTCGTTCGAACCAGCAAGTATACTCATTTATGCTTGCGGGTATGTCTTTTGTTTCTGCCAACACCCGGCGACACGTGAGAAGGAGGTTGGTATCGACTTTGTGAGCGTAGCGATGACCAGGTCTGTAGTAGTACTCGCCGTTCTTATATGGCTTTGTATGGTCGTCGTAGGCAGTCAATGCAAGCTTAAAGATGTAGTTGCGGATCTCTGCTGGTATGCGATTGAATAGAGGAGAGGTATATTGGGGGTTGATAGGTTCTAATATTGCAGCACTCATGGTGGTTGGGGCACAGTGGGACAGAATATATTGACTGGTAGAGTGTAAGATGGCGTCAGAGTATCGAGTAGGCTTCTTCGGACTGTTGGAGTGACATTCGCTTCAGGTGAAGGATTCGGTTTAGTCAGCACTGCTGCCTTGAGGTTTCGCTGCATACACCCGAGCAATATCACAGTACTCGGCCTCCTTGTATGGGTGACTCCGGTTGTATTGGTCAATTGCTGAGGAGGGTGAAGTTGCCTGAATGCTATTATTGTGCTTGCCGAGAAGGCATGTCCAACCAGACAGTCTTGGCGCACGTGGCAGGAGTCAAACAGTAGAACTAGCGGGACAAAAAGCGCCTTGCCTCTTGCTTAGAGAGTATTTTGACCGTTGAGGCTGGAGGATACTGTAGAGTATGGCACAGATCGGCGGGGAAGCCGACCAACATGAGGCTGCGCGCGAGGTCCATCATGGATCATCTTCTTGATCGCCCTCACTCCTCCCTTAGGCTGCCTAGCCCTCGAATTTGCCTGAGTGAGGAGAGTTCGCCCGTATTGTGCATGCGTCGCTGCAGGTAAAGTCCTACTAGCATCTGCCGGGACTCTCAAGTGCTTTCTTGGACGGCGATTCTAAGTCCTGTCGCTTCCGCTTGTAGGAATGTTGTAGAGGAGCATACCCAATCATTTATGCGAAAGTGCATCTTATATGCAGCCTCTTACCGGATCGCAGCAGAGTTCCAATTATAACTCATCCCTGGGTTCCTTGCACTTCTTCTCTTCTGTTTTGGGGCACACTGGTTTATCGACGCCCAATGTCAGTAAGATAATATAACGTCGTACAGCTTTTATCAGTCACCTGATAGTTGCCATTGCGCGCCATCCTTGTCGCACTTCTTCATCCGCTAAACAAGACCCCTCTTTCGTACCAACCCGAATTCCAGCCACACATCCCTCTGCATCCTGGTCAACCTATCCAGCGTGCCCATTACTCTAACGCAGACGAGAAAAAGAGTTCGCAAGTAATACGACAGTCTAATCCAGCGGAGACTTCAGCGCTACCGGTCGCATGAATTATTTCCCCTTCTTCAGCCATCAGCGGATCTTAGTCCGGAATAGAATCACAAAGAAACTGCCGCGACCACAAAAGCAAGCGCCAAAGACAGTTGACCATGAAAGCAATACGACGCAGCATCAAGGGTGAGAAAGACACAAAACCTCTCCATAATTCGATTACTCCCAAGAGCGCAATAGCAATACAGCCACCGAAAAGGGTATGTCTAGCCTACTCGCCCCTGCGTCACAGCCAGCACGGAGCTTACTTTCTCATCTGGGAAACAGGTTATTAAAGCTCTCTACGATTATACTCCCGATCCAAATAATACTCAAGAACTCGGTTTCGCAAAAGGGGACTTCTTCCACGTGATTAGCAGAGAAAACGATCCGAACTGGTATGAAGCCTGCAATCCTCTCATACCGAACGCTCGCGGCCTTGTCCCTGTGACATACTTTGAGCACATTGGGAAGACGGAGAGGCAAAGTGGAGGCTCGGAAAAATCTGGCGCAAGCAATGTTATTGCATCCCATGATTCAGGCTACTCCGAAAAGACAGGACCCGATCGTCAAGACTCGACTTCCACTACACGCAAACAAGGCCATACTCGAATGTCAAGTATGGGGAAGGGATCGGGGGCTATGGTCTATGGCATCGTACAGTATGACTTCAACGCCGAGAGGCCTGACGAGTTGGAGGCAAAGTCAGGAGAGGCCATTATCGTGATTGCCCAGTCAAATCCAGAATGGTTTGTGGCAAAGCCCATAGGTCGGCTTGGTGGCCCGGGTCTCATACCAGTCTCGTTTATTGAGATCAAAGATATGGCGACTGGCCAGACTGTTCCAGATGCACAGGCCGCTGTGACGCGGGCAGGGGTACCAAAGGTCGAAGAATGGAAGAAGATGGCTGCAGACTACAAGAATAGCAGTATCACATTAGGGAAGATCGAAACACCCAATGCAGGTACGGTGCAGAAGGACTTAGAAAGAATGAGTCTGAATAATGGGAGTCAACCATACTATGGCGGCTCTAATGGCAGCCCATATGTAGGTATCTCATGGCTCCTACAGCCTTATAGTTGCTAACTAAGAACGCAGAGCCAGGGCTCGCATCATCAACGACAACCCTCCAGGCACACTCAAAATGGCTATGGCCCGCGATCACAGCGCCCTCTACTTGCCCCAATATCTGCATCAATACCTCGCTATATATTCGAGAACGACAAATACTGGTACATTATCGAATGTCAGATGGAAGACGGCTCCCACTGGGAACTGTCTCGGATATATCAGAAGTTCTACGATTTTCAAATTGCCCTCCTGCAACAGTTCCCCAAGGAATCGGTAACCCCCCCGGGCGGAAAACGAATGCTACCTTTCATGCCCGGGCCTGTAACCTACGTCACAGATGCTATCTCCAATGGTCGACGAGAGAGCCTCGACCAATACGTCAAGGAACTACTCGCGCTACCGCCATACATTTCCAGATGTGACCTTGTCAAGGAGCTATTTGCGCCACAAGAGGGGGACCACGAGCTAGACCCAGACAGAGTTGCTGAGGATTTCCGTCACTCAACAGGATCTCAACAATCATCATTCACAGGCAGTCTATCCCGTACCGCATCAAGGCAATCATCACGAGGGCAGATCAACGGGGCCAATGGTTATGGTAATATGGGGCCGCCCCAACACAAAGTCGCTCACCAAAGAAGTCAGAACTCGGTACCTGGGTCGAATGGCACACCTCAGTACCGCAACCAGCCAGACTACCAATATCAAAACGCAGTAAAACCTCAACCCTCGACCATTACGCAAAACTCGACACATTCTTCCGCCCCTAATACTTCTACTACTAACGTCAACGCCTCAAGCGCACTCAAAATCAAAGTCAACTTCAAGGATGACTTGATCGCCATACGAGTACCGAGTGAGATAAGCTTCCCGCAGCTGAAGGACAAGCTGCAAGACAGGTTCAAAATTCAAGAAGAGATTTTGATAAAATACAAGGATGAACCCACAGGGGAATATATTGAGATGTTGAGTGACCGAGATCTGAATGTGGCTCTGCAGAGAAATCAGAAGCTTACGCTCTTTGTTGGATATGCGTAGAGCCGGGAATTGATATGTCAACTAATGTGCATGCATGATAACAGAGTGGCAGCCTACTCTATCGACTATTTATTAACATCTAAGGGTATGTGGAAGGGTGGGAGAAGAGGTATGGGGAGGTTGATCTTGAATTTTACGTGCCATGTACATGGCTATAGCAACAATATTTCACCGTATGCTGGCGATCTACTTTCGACGATAACATCTATGCGAGCATGTGGTGGATGATGTGGGGCAGCAATTGGAGGAGCATGGGGATGGGGAAGGCGTATGTGGACGTGGAGCCTCAATACTGGGTTTCTACAAGTTTTAGCACCTTAGCGATGTGAATCACACTGTTCGAGATCTTGTACCATCTATTGTGTTAGTCTATTCCATTGCCATTGGCCTGCCTATCATTTCAGGCCTCCCTGCTCTTTGCGCCACAAATCTCGATTGAGTCGAGCGGCGGCAGTACATATTCTGCCCACAATCCATTGCTTCTTGCAAAACCAAAACCAAACCCTAACCTAGCATCTCTGAAGCATATCTGCTCCTTTGTATTCCCCTTTATTGATCCATTACCACATCTGGCCTCATCTTTCGTATCGGGTCTGAGGAACCAGCCAAGGGTCTAACACGTGAGATGCACATGGCGGCGAACCATGGATCTGTGTCCGAATCTTCACCGGCGGTGGAGAGTAATTGACTTCGTACCGTCGGCCGTTGATGATGAGCTCACGTGGAGTCTTCTCTTACCTTTGGTGGCTTGAAATGGTCGGGAGGAACCGGTCAGATGTATACATTCGCCCCACCACAGTCAGCAGTCAGCTGATGTAAAGACGCATATAACGCCTTCACAGAATGGACCCAGAACAGGCACTGAGGAGGAAGAGAGGGATCAACGAGTTTGGGAGCACCGTCCTAGAAATACACATACTGCGAGGCGCTATAAACGGGGTAAGCAGATCAAACGCCGCCTCTAAAAGCCGAATCATTCGCCCCTCAGTTCCGCCACGGCGTCGAAACCGGACTAAAAGCAAAAGCCAAAGCGTTCTGAAGGAAGTTGGTCTGGAGTCTCTGAGAGTATCAAACTCTCGTGATGTTCAGACTCTCGCTGTTTCGTCTTCGATAATATTCCCTTGTGCCCTTGGGCCGTTTGTTCCTGTCGGTCATGCCTCCACCTGTGCGGTTTCCGGTATTCCGACATTTACTTAATGAGCTGCGAGCGCCCGCTGGCTCAGACTTCACTGGGAGTCTATGCTTCAGCTGCCTGCGAGTTCTTGGACTTAAAGCAAATGCGAGGGGTTACAGCACACGCTGCTCAAGGAAGAGACCGAATCCAAGAGAGATTTGTTCTACAACATGGCCGCGTCTGCGTTCCTCCAGGAGCCTGGCGACTGTCCAGCACTCCAATCCGGATATGTGGGGGCCCTTGGACGAGTACGACGCGCGGGTACGCGCTGGCAAGCTCAAAGACGACGAGCATCAGCGGGGAATCGTACAGAGTCTCCAAGATCTTCATGACATGCTCATAGATTACCAAGCCCCCAAAGTCGTACGCCCCAGCATTGAGTCTCTGAAACCTGCTACCCAATCCCTTCTTGGATCCATCTTTCACCGCCCAGCTCCCAGACGACGGACTCAACTACCCGCAAACCTGCCAAAGGGCCTGTATATGTATGGGGATGTGGGCAGTGGGAAAACGATGTTAATGGACATGTTCTACGATACCCTACCTCATAATATCACTTCGAAAACACGAATACATTTCCATAATTTCATGCAGGATGTACATAAGCGGCTGCACGCGATGAAGATGGAGCACGGGACGGATTTGGACGCTGTACAATATGTTGCTGCTGATATTGCTGAGAATGGGAGCGTGTTATGCTTTGATGAATTTCAATGTACAGATGTTGCTGATGCTATGATCTTGAGAAGGTGCGTGAGATGAAATTTGGCTAAACACATAGGTCTGATCAACGCAGTTTACTCGAAGGCCTAATGTCCCATGGGGTAGTTCTGGTTACCACGTCTAATCGACATCCCAATGATCTGTACAAAAATGGCATACAGCGTGAATCATTTATACCCTGTATCAATCTACTGAAGACCCGTCTCCGGGTGCTCAATCTGGACTCGACTACAGACTACAGAAAGGTCCCCAGACCACCTTCTGGTGTCTACCACCATCCCCTGGACAAGGCGGCCATAACTCACGCTGAAAAGTGGTTCCGATTCCTCGGTGACTTTGAAAAGGATCCACCACACACGGCCACCCAGCATGTGTGGGGACGCAACATTGAAGTTCCCAGAGCTAGTGGAGATGCGGCGATGTTCACTTTTGATGAATTGATCAGGAAAGCAAAGGGCGCTGCGGACTACATAGAATTGTGTCGGACGTATCATGCATTCGTGATTACGGGGGTTCCAGGCATGACGCATAAGGAAAGAGACCTCGCGCGAAGATTTATAACGTTCATTGACGCTGTCTACGAGAGCAAGGTAAATGATTTGAAGCCTACAGCTAGCATCATCCCAGCTAATGGCTACTACAGGCGAAGCTGGTCCTAACCAGTGCGGTACCCCTCTTCGAATTATTCATGTCTCATGATGAGGTCGACAGTGCGCTGGAAGAAGGCAGGAAAAGCGGGTCTGTCAAGCAACTGGAAGAGCATGAGGGCGTGGACGATGTGATGCGCCAGATGATGGATGACTTGGGATTGAGCATGAATATGCTGAAGAACAGCAGCCTGTTCTCTGGAGACGAAGAGAGATTTGCCTTTTCACGAGCACTGAGCAGGCTGAGTGAAATGGGGAGTCAAGAGTGGGTTGAACGGGGTCTTGGAATGGAGCATCGGGGCGGATTGAACGAGCGGGAAGGGTGGCAGAAGGTTCGGAGTCGATGGAGAGAGGACAGCATGTGAGTTTGAATGAGCGGCATTTGGATACCCCGGGATATCATTTCAGAGTGACTGTACCAAGGAATTGGAAAGCGGACAATGTTGGATCATTCATCATTCGTGGTTCCCTCAAAATTGCCATACTTCGGATGTACCGACGCGCAAAATGAATAGCACAGACCTATTGGATGGGGTCTCGTCCTGATCTACCTGGATCTACGAAAAGCGTCGGCGGCGGGATCGCGATCTCTTGCTAGTGGAGCGCAACTGTGCCGCGTGAAGCGGCAATTGCATTGCTTTTGGTGGTGATCATGGCGTGGACTTGAGGAGCTGAATCGCTGGGAGTCTATTACTACCCTACAATGGCAGGTGTACACTATACGTGCCCCCAAGCAGCGTGTTCCCTCGGGTTTGTCCTGCAAATGACGGGTGCTAGAACCGTTAGTGGGCGACAAGTACCCTGGTCTTTCGGCTGTCAACCCGTCCATCTCTCCAGGTACCTGAACATGCCCTTCAGTATATCAGCACAAGCTGTGCGCACTCCGAGAAGATCAACTACAACCTGAATTAAGCACAAGTGAAAACCAAGGTGGAAAAGCCAAGATACCAACATTGCACCAGATGTCTTATTTTGCATCTGGACCGCACATGGTTTGCATCTAAAGAACATCGGTTTGTTTTATTTGGGGAAGATGCAGATCTTCAGCAGCTTGCTAGAGTCGCCATTGCTTTCCCACATACGTCATCCGACGCCGACGCTCAACGGGGATCCGCGAACCACCAAACGTAAGTTCTGTCAACTGTTTGCTCCACGCGCCACACCACCGTTGCTTCGACATTGCCTTGTGTCGGCTTGTTCTCCATTCTTCACTGTTGATTTCTCTCATTGCTGCCTTCTCTATTACTCCAATTGCTCCTGTTCAGCGTGCCAGCCTTGTCACGTTGTGAAACTCCGCTTGCGCCATCTCCCGGCACCAATCTGTCCCCATCTCACATACCCCACCAGTTCCTAGCCGATGATCATGAATTGGCATCGTCAAAAAACAGCAGATGGTAATCCACTTTCTCCAGCACACAAAGTCTCCTTCTCCGACTCGTCCAAATCCTCAGAAAAACGAAACAGCGGCCGGCCCTCCAGTCGGCCCTCCAGCTCCTCCAATTCGCGCGCTGGAGACTCACGCACCGACTCTCCAGCGCCACCACGAAGAAAAGATTCTCAGCAAAGACTGCCCTCACATACCAGAGAGAAACCCTGGGCATCCAACCGCAATACCCAGCTCATCGATCGCCAAAGTGAAGCATTGTGGCAGTAAGTCCATATCTCAAACCCCCAATTCCCGAAAGACCATTCATCTAACACACCCTACCATTACAGAACAACCCTCACCTCTCCGACCTCTCCCCAACCCAAACCCTTCCTAATCTACCACGACTCATTCCTCCGCGTCCTCGGCCCCAACCCAACCCTAACATGCCTAATCGACGACCCCCGCGCCCCCTACTTCCACGAAGCCGGCGTCTTCCACCCCCCCACAAACACCCTCTTCATCACCTCAAACCAAATCCCCGACCCCTCCCCCGACGCCGTCTCCACCGCCCATAAAACCATCATAATCACCAAACTCGAATTCTTCTCCCCCACCGACTTCACCCGCGACAAAGTCCGCTGCCCCGAACGCAACTACATGGCCAACGGCGGCACCAACTACCGCGACGGCCTCATCCTCTGCGCCCAAGGCTCCCTCCGCGAACCCGCCGGCCTCATCTACATGGAAGCCAAACGCCCCCACAAAACTACCAACCTCCTCAACAACTACCACTCCCGCCCCTTCAACTCCCCCAACGACGTCGCCGTCCACTCCGACGGCTCCATTTGGTTCACCGACCCCATCTACGGCTACGAACAAGGCTTCCGCCCTAAACCCCAACTCCCCCAACTCGTCTACCGCTTCGACCCTGCTACAGGCGACGTCCGCGCCGTCGCAGACTCTTTCGGAAGACCAAATGGCATAGCTTTCTCCCCCGACGAAAATACCGTCTACATCACCGACACCGATTCCATCCACGGCTCCCCCTCCCTCTCCTCCCCACCCACCCCCTCCCCCACCCGCGCTGCATCCATCTACGCCTTCACCCTCATCCACGAACCCACCACCCACCTCCCCTACCTAACCAACCGCCGCTTATTCGCCTACATCGACAACGGCGTCCCCGACGGTATTAAATGCGATACGTGGGGCAATGTGTATGCGGGCTGTGGAGATGGGATTCAGGTGTGGAATTGTGGGGGGATGTTGATTGGGAAGGTTATGGTGGAGGGGGGCGTTAGTAATTTTTGTTTTGGGAGGGGGGGCGAGGTGTGGGCTTGTGGGGAGAGGAGGTTGTGGAGGGTGGGGTTGGGGGGGGAGGTTAGGGGGGGGATTTTGGGGATTTGAAATTGGTGGTGGGTGGTGGGGAGGGTGGGGGGGAGTTGGGGGGAGTTGAGGGGGGAAAGGGGAGGGAGGGATATACTACGCGGTCATGTCAAAACACGATTCTAAACACAGATATGCAAATTGGTTTGGTGGTGTACTTTTATGTGATACAACACGATATAACTTTCTCGAGGAACATATATCTAGGAGCGGTCGTTTTAAGCAAAAGAATAGAGAAAAAGAGAAAACGTTATTCTAGAGGAAAACAAGAAAGGAAGATTCTTTTACATAGTTTGTTCGTGTGATTTAGCTAGCTAGCGGTTTGGGACATATGATCACATCATAATTCTTTTACATAGTTGTTATTTAGTGGTTTGGGATACACAGATCTCACATTTCAATGGAGAAAAGCTTTTGGAAAGGATTTATCATTGACATAGTAGCTGTAGGCGGTGATGATTATTATATGTTACCAGGTGACAAGAATCTCCTTTTTCTAGATTATATATGATCTGACGCTCGAGAGAGGGCATAGCTGTCTAAAGTAGTCTAGGTAATGTGCTTGTTGGAGAGAATTATTATTCCATGTCAGCTCTGTATCCGGATGATGCTATAAGAACCCTTTTCTAGAGTATATACGACCCGACCTGACGCTTGAGAGAGTGCATAGCTATCTAGGTAGTCTGGGTAATAATATTAGGTATGCTGCCATAACTGGCGTCTATCACGGAGTTGAACAAGGACCTCAATTGGGAGGAGTGCAGTTGCCATACATAAAGTCTATGTATGTCTAGTCAATCACTGTAGTGTCGTGCTCAATCAAGATTTTCGCCGTCAATCGTCCCGAACCGAATCCGCTGGGTCGGGGAAACGTAGCAGCGATTTATTGCAGAGAGTATCTACTATCGACTTAGTATCAAATAATGGGACGTCCTGAAAACGTATATCTCCGCCGGGATTTGCGGGCCTGCAGACCATTATGTTAATACGTCACCGATAGTATTGATTAATTGGTCTCGTGATTGTGACCCAAAACGTGCTGTGGTTTTTAGATGAGTGCAGCAATCAATCATGCGGAAACGTCGTTCCAAGGTTTTTTAATGCTCATTGTCAAGTGAGATAGATGGCTGGGAAAATTAGGGGATGAAGTGGATTTGGAGAGGTGCAGCGAGTCCGCATTAAGTGATATTCGTAATTGACCGGTTCTGATGATAATCATGCCTCAATGAGAATTTATTGGAATTGCTGGGAAGGAGGCGCAGCGACTCTGCGTGGGAATGTTCACTGGTTCGATTGGGCTCGCGGGAGGTAAGGGACATTTCCAAATGGTAGAGTCGACTCTGCATATAGTTGTCGCCTGCCAAATTCCCCTAACAAGAAAGAAGTCTAGTAAGCAATTGCATAGAATTGGCGGCGTTGCGGCGTCTGTGCTGCGAGGATCGAACTCGTCGATTACAGGTTCTGGGAAGGAGTGTTGGTAATCTCGACTTGAGTTGGGAGATCTGCTTTGAGACTCGTGGTAAAGGATCCCACTGGTCAATGGGTTCCGTCGTCTGGGGTGTCCGGAGTCTTGGTAGGATATTCGAATTGGGTGGGTTGCAGACTCTACGTAGAGGACTGTCTTGGTCTTACATCACGCCGCGTGAAGATTTGTAAGGCATAACGACATGTGTATCTCGCGTGTTCGTTGCACAGCCGATCGGGAAGGAAATGAACCTATGTCAGACGATTGTATTCTCTTCTATGTCAGAGAATCAAAATATTTAGAGCCAATCGTGACCTGGAGTTGGTCAATGCATCACAGCATGACTTAAACGTGCATGAAACAAGTTTGATCCGTTCTCGGCTTGGTAGACCCTGAAGTGATCATTGGCAATAGACGTGCCAATTGGTTGCAAGATCTTCAATTTTTCCACTTCTATGGTTTCCCCTGATGAGATGACATTTTCTCGGCAATATTCGGTCCTACTGGCGGGATCTGTCCTCGATGAAGCCGACCGACGCGAAGAATTCTTGGCGGAGAGTTCTGGAAATGGAGAAGTTTGCGGCTGTTGAATGTCTTGTAAGGCTACCGAACTCTCAGCTCAGGATCTCGGCGGTGTGGGGGTGATCATGGATATGTAAGAACCCGAAATAGATCCGGTTCGCTCTGCCGGGAGAGTGAGAATCAAAACCCAAGATCGGTGTGCAGACCACGAGAATGACAACTACCCATCATACTGGGCTCAAATTGTCACGCTCGCATTGCATATGCATGACGAGAATGACTGCCTCACCGTCTTCAATTATTTCTTCCGTCGAGGTCAGATGACTCATGTTATCCAAAATCTTCCAAAAGCTCCTTCTCCTAGGAATAGTATGCCCGGATGCAAATGCATCTCGAGTGAAGCAGCCTCTGTTCGAAAACAGTCTCTGAAAGTGTAACAGGCGCATAACCCGCCGCCCAACATCGATTCAGCCTACTTCCCAACAGTGAAGTACATGCCGGGTATAATTAGATGCTTAGAAAGAATGTTGTTAATTATTGATAATATGCGTATTGTTCACAGCCTGATGTTCCAGATGAGTGCTAGATAAGGATCACGATCTAGTCCAGGCAGAAATTGGAGTCAACTACAGCCTTACCTTTAGGGCGTTCAAGGGGTCGAGACTCAGCCCTTTAGTAGGACTTGGTACCTGCCAGGGCAGTGATTTGAGGGATCAGGCAAGCATGTCAATGCGGAGAGCATGCCAGGGTCCCCGCGGGAGTCGCATTCCGACTAAACCGTGCAGATCCAATCTCGACCTTATATTATGAGCTCAGCTGTTCCAGCTCAAGGATTCCTGGATGATCGTCTCCCAGGGATCAAGCCAATCAATCGCAAAAATTATCTTCGATCCCTAAAGAAGGACTTCGATAACAGTCAAAGCCCACACGCGCAAAAGGTTTCAATAAAATCCCCGATTCGTAGAAATTGAAGGAATTCCCTACATGGTAGACGGCTTGAGCAATAATAGGACTCGGGCGGCACCTGAAGCGTGGGTGTACCGTCAACGCGCAGCCGCCTAGAATACGAAAATAGGACGGAGTCAGCTGTCCTCTCACAGCGCTTGTGCCTAAAGTCGAACAGAGCAAGGCGGAACGACTTTAGGGTCGGTTAGAGTAGAGCGTCAATAGAGACAAGCTGCGTATGAAAAGAGTATTGGAAGCCACAGCGCGTAGGGACAATATGCCACCCTTCCGCGGTGAATTCCGGTCAAGAAAGTCAGGATCAGGCTATCATCTGACGCGACAGTCCTTCAAATTGCTTGAAGGAGTTTGATCGGTGTTCAAGGGATGGAAGTCTGGGCCGCCTCCACCCGATCTCATTCATCAATATGGAGTGTGGGGGCCCGTGGCTTGACTGTTGCTCGAGAGACACGTTTTGTCGAGCAGCAGCTAAGGTGCGGGGGAGGTCGCGTGTGGAGTGACGAGTTCTGGTTTACTGGAAGACGTGAAAGGGTCTGCAGGCGGTGCTGTCAAGTGGTTCGCCCCGTTCACCAGTGGGAGTCTATCTGTTAGGGCGAAGGTTCGATGTCCTTCTAACCTCGCTCTCGCCTCTCACCAGCCATGCGACGGCACGCTAAAGTTGGAAGGGGAGCATTAGTGGGACGTAGTGGGATGACGCCGTCCAACTGGAATGGAGAGTGCCGTCTGGTGATGGTGGTGTGCATCCGTCGGTGTATGGAGAAAACGATTCCTGAATCCGCCGTATTCCAAAGCCTATGCACTATCAGCGAATGAGGTAATTCATGCTCATCGACCGATCGTGTCGCCATCGTTGCATTGGTTCGCTGAGTGATGAGTGATATCGACCTGAAGGCGCTACCAATATCCGGGCCCCTGTAAGCCCACGCTTAGGGGAAATATTGCGCCTGCCTTTAGTGCCTCATCAGATTCCTCCGGCCGCCACGAATAATAACAAAGGCTGACCCTCCTGAGCCTGAGCCTCTCTCTCATCAGCCCGACGTGCCTTGCTTTTGGGATAGGTATAATCGAGGATCCCTCCCAGCTTCTTTTGTCATTCTCTCCGACGTGTTCGCTACCCGTCTCGTGACATAATACGCAGAGTATTCCGGTACTACATCGTCGATATGGATCTTCGTTGTTAGACCCGTTTTACCCTTACGACCGAATACGTTCGGCGTCCTTTCACTGACTCGCCACTCTACCTACCCAAATAGCTCTCATCACAGTGCACTCCCACTGTACAGTGTTCCTCATTCAATCCGAGTCATCACTCTATAATTTCGGCCACGGGACAACAGCACCGTAGGAAATGCCGTCAATGAACCCACATTCGCCTTGGATACGAAGTAGCAAGAGCAGTTCCAGTTCTGACTACAGCGATGAATCCCATAACTCTGGCAGCACTGCGGCAACCGTAGACAGTGGGCGTTCACCGCTACAGCAATATAAGACCGATGGCAACCCATACCAGACAGGCGATTGGGAAATACCGCAATATGAGTACGTGGACTTTGCAAGACCACAAACCTCTGAGAGCTATGGAACTTCAATATCCTCGTTAGAAGACTACGACGATGACTTGCCGCCCTTTGAGATACCTAACGAAACTGAAGAATACCTCGCTCCAACAGCTTTGGCATCATCACCTGAGGAGTTCGCGCTGTACTTTCCATCTACGTCAAGGATGTCTATAAGACACGATGACGCTACGCTGGACGGCAATATGAACCTTCGGGTCGACACAGCAGCTAATACGTTGGATGGAGGCAAGGTTGATATGACACTCTTCCATTTACGCATGCATGACTTGAAACGCCGAGAATTCTCCCTTCGACGGTATTGCAGAGATTCTGGCCGCGAGGTTTGCCACTCAAGTAGGAAGTACATGAAGCCATCTGTCATTCGCCGGCCTGGGCTGCAGCGTTCGATGAGCAGCGCTTTATCGAGCTTGAGGTCAAAATCAGAAACCAAGACACCTACATTGAAGAGCTTGAAAAGGCACGACTCTGGCTATGACTCTATGCCGGACGCAGACATGGATGAGGATGATGAAGATTCGAATCCTTCACAAAGGACATCGAGTAGCATTCCCATTCCGACGAATACGACTCTCCTGGAGTTCTCAAACTACACACATCTTGAGGTTAAACGGCGAGGAGCCAAGTCATCCAAGAGATACGAGGTTGAATACTGGGGTATCAAGTATGTATGGCGACGGGTCTCTGTAAGATCAGGCACTTTCAAAGAGGCCCAATACCATCTCATCAACGCCAAAACATCTGCCACATTAGCACACATCGTACCGATACCGCTGAGTCGTCATGAGATGCAAGAAGAAGAGGCTAAAGGTGGTTGGATACCGCCTTGCTCCATGTTCTTTGAGGAAGCGGTGCTCAACAGTACACCTGAATTAGCTGAGTGAGTAACGTCTTACAATATTCAGTCCGTGGTCCGAGTCTAATTGTTGTTAGTGTTATCGTGGCTTCCGGTCTGATCGCCCTTGTGGATGATTGCATCAAAAGTCGATGGCATCAAAAACGTCGCGTTCTTCTGTCAATCCCGATGCTCCACAAATCCCCGCTCAAGATGAGCACGGAATACGTTGGAGCGAAGCGTTTGATGGACGAAGTGTTCAATCTACGGGAAAAGACACCCGCCCCACGCTCTCTGCCATTAAGGTAGGCGGCAAGATGACAGGATCCTGAGTTTGTTCTAAGTATGCCTTATCATATATACCATCATCACATCCGGGCAGATGTGGGAAATAATGTCTTGCATTTTCGCTTCATCTATACCATATTATATGATCTATCTTGGACATGTATCTGCATATGGGCGGAAGCGGCATCAGGTGGTCATGTATAGCATACCCGCATAGTGCAAATGAAAATTTGATGATTTTGAATGAGGATCTTCGAATGTACGATTTCGATATGAAATACTTATATCTGTCAGCGAGCTCATGCGCTAAGGTAATACACGATTCTCGTCGGTAATTTGGCAGTCCAATGTCAATCTTGCAGTAGAAAGATGTAGCAATACTTGATCTATGGATAGGGGGAGTGTATCCGGGGATAATGCGGTCCTTGCTTCGTTGGGTTCAGAGCCTGGAATTTTAGACTCGGACTCTTGCTCACGTCCTCGTCATGACCTCACCCCACAGACTGATGCGTGGAGTGTGGACATTGCAGCCCAACCGGGGCCTAAGGGCTGAAGGGCTGGGCCAAACACGAATGAGCCGCATTTACCTCCCCCCCATCTGGGTCACTATGACAGGCTACAAAGTACATAAGATTACATCTCGCATGCTGGCATGGCGCTACAAATGCTGTATGCTGTATGCTGTATGCTGCTCGCAAGCCTTGCACAAAGAGGGCGCTAGCGGGAGGATTCTGCGCGGCCGCCTTACCCTACACTCCCCGTCCGAGACCCTATCAAGCTGACAGCTTCTTCCCGTCCATTCTCTCCCTCCTCCATAGCCATATACGGCCTATCCTCCTTCTGACAAGACACGCCCCATTCTTCACACTGGCGAGCACTGGCGATTGGTAGCACTGCAGATGCCATGAACGCTTGTTCTCTTCTTCACCGCATTTGCCCTTGCAATCCCCATCCCACGAAATCCTTCGCCCCCCTCGATCTTGTGGGACCAGCACATGGCCTTTCCCCATAATAGTCACAGTAGCGTCCCATGGTATCGGTACATCTGTATCGACAGAAAGCTTCAGATCCAAGGTATGGCTTCTTCAGGTCACTAACAGCACTGCGAATACGCCGCATACTATCCACGACAAGTGTGCCCAATTTCTAGCTGAAATTCCTGTCCACTTAGCATTCCACTTGGCACTGGCATGCTGTCTCACTACTACTTCATCTTTCTTCTGCTCACATCTCATTTGTCCCTGCTTGCCTTCTTTTGCACTATTCTCCACCACTTTGCCCCTTTTAGTCAAAACCTGCTGTCTAAATCCCCTCTGTCTACATCGAAGCGAACTTACTCTCGCTCCTGAAAGCGCACCTCCTGCCAACACATCTCGTTCCTATCCCTCCAATCTAGCCTCGGACCGTTGCGTTGGAGCCGTAGACCCAAAGCAAGCATCAAGCCTTTCCGATGTGGGCGAGCTTCAACCAGGTACACCATTTACCACTCACCACACACCAAATTGGTGTCTCGCCCCCTCCGAATCGCGAGTCTCACACTTCATCGTGCATTCTCGTCTAGACCGCTTCAATACCTGCAGCATGCTCCTCTGTGAACCCACGCTGGCCATGACCTTTTATTTGCATCTCGCTGTTTCGTTG
This sequence comes from Cladonia borealis, assembly GCA_018257855.2. Lineage (NCBI taxonomy): Eukaryota > Fungi > Ascomycota > Lecanoromycetes > Lecanorales > Cladoniaceae > Cladonia > Cladonia borealis. The sequence continues at coordinate 1,025,362 of JAFEKC020000013.1, forward strand.
CCTTCCTTGTCCTGATCACTTCCCGTGTACCGGTACCTTTATCCTCGGCCCTTTTCCTTCTTCTATAAAACTTCCTGCTGACTCTTTGATTTTGGCTTGCTTACTATCTTAGCTCTGACATTCTAAGCTTGTTTTTTTTGAAAACGTTAATGTTCAAGGCGACTTGACTTTGTATAATTTTTATTCGCCGTCGCACACCACCTTTATATTTGCGTCACAGTAGCAGATTACATCGGCCCAAATGTACCAATATCGCCAGCCCCCCGCAATAGACACCAACCCGTTCAACTCCTATAACAATTCCTATAACTCCGGTCGCTCTTCCACATTCCTTAGTAGCCCTTCGGCGACTTTCGCCTCCCCCACCCTGTCTAGAATGTCTTCCCCGTCTACGAATTCGGTCGTGGCTCAGCGCTCCTCTACATGGCAGGACAAGCTTGAAGGTCCGCTCCTTTCAATTTATATACTCCGGTATACTTTCTTAGCTACAACGCCGATCCATTTCAGATGTCGTCAAGAAGGGCAATGCCCAGTAGAGGAACCCAATTTCGACTGTTACTCCACCAGACTCTACTTTTACAACTGACAATCATCTTGAAACCAATTCCTAACAAGTCTCCTAGAACACTGCCAGGCTCGTCGCATTCCTCTTCCCTCCTATAGCGTTGTCTCCGACCGCCGCGGCAAGCGCACTGCCTGGTCATGTACCGTGAACGTGGGCGGCCAAAATATTCCTGCTCGCTATTGGTATGACGGACAATATGTCAATACGGCAAAAGAGGATGCGGCAGAAGCTGCACTGAAGAAGCTAGTGGGAAGTAGCAATGGGGTTCAGGGGCCCAGTAACGGAGGCCAAGGACTAAGTCACCCTGGGAGGGTACTCGGTTGGGGACGATGAGACGATATATTTCAAGACAAAGATAACTCGAGAATACCTTTTCAGGCAAAGTAAGGCAAGGCGCGGTGGACCATTTTCCCTCATGACCTGACTCTTGGAAAAAGTGAATGTTTTAGGGATAACTGTTTTCCTTGGTTGAATATGTGATATAGGCATTGGAAGGAGAAAGAGATGTTTATTTTCCAACGGGTATGCTTGGGTCTGCCTGCGGGATATGGGATATCTTTCGCTTTATTTCACTTTTGGGTGGTTGCTACGACACAGCGGATTCTACATGGGCAATACCGTTATCATTTCCTGAAAAGTCTTATACACATTTCAATGATGGGTTGGAGATAATCATTGGGGGAACATACTCTTTCAACAAGTCTAAAGCTCTCCACTTTGCTTCACCAACATACTTACAGCATACAAAACTTCTGGCTCGCCTTCTAAAAGGCTTGACAAGGTCATCTACAAGCTAACCTCCTCCAGTTCCTTAACAAGCTCAACGACCTTCCTCGCGCAACCAACGGCATTCTGATACCTAAACCAGCACAGTCAGTACTCTCATCCTATCACCTTTCTCCTCTTCCAGCGACTCACCCAGCCCCTGCATGCCCATACGAGTGTACCACCTTAAACCTACGCTCAACCGTCTCCTTCGCAACCCTTGCGCCTCGCTGCCTACCCGGCCTCAACCCACTCTGCGCACTCAACATCTCAAACTCCCCCTCCTCATTTAATAACTCTGGCGCCAGCATCTTACATCCCTCCAAAATCCTCTTTGTAACATCCTCATCCACCTTCGTGTCCCTACATATCCCTTATCAGCCCACCCAAGTCCAAAATTCCATCAAAAGAAAGAGTGAGGGGAAGACATACCAGTTTCCCACCTCCCTCGTCCCCAAGAATGGTTGTCCCACTTCCCGGCCGCGGAATAACATATAAATCCGCATCCACCCACGTCCTCGCCCCCTTCGCCTCCCCCTTCACAAGCACCGTCTGTCCCTTGATAGGATACATGCTCTCATCGCCACATACCCATTTCGCACTCAACCCAGTCGCATTAACCCAAACATCCACTTCCACTCCCGCATTCCCCTCTCCTCCCTCTCCATCCCTTAGCAATTCAGTAGCGGCCCTTAACGTCCCACCCAATCCCTGTTCGGTCGGAAGCTGAGATTTCACCAACTTTCCACCCGCATCCTGGAATTGGCGCAAAAGGGAGATGAGGTGGGTAGGAACGTCTATACAGATTGCGGTGAATGTGAGACCAGAGCGAGTGCCGGGCGGTAGGGAGGAGAGTGGGACGGGGCCGAGGGATTGGACGGTTGTATGCCACCACTCCGTGGGAGGGGTCTCTTGGGACCTAGGGAGTAGTAATGTTAGGGTTAGGAGGCAACCATGAGGGGTGAGCATGGGGAAAGGACAGGGAGAGGGAGAGCATACCAGTAGAGTGTTGATGGGACGATCTATGGAGGCCATATGTTAGTCTCATGTTCATCATGATATTTTGGAAGAGTAAAGATGGGTATGGCGTAGAAAGACAGAACAATACATCATATTGCAGAACATGACTGAACGCTCTTCATTCTTCTTTTGAAAAAGGAAAAAGTACAGCAAAGAAACAAAACAGACCCCCCAGCACGCTCCCACCATATCCTCACACAACCACGCACATCCAAGAACCAGCCTCCCATCTTCCCCCAAAGCCCCCTTCCGCTCTCCCACCCCCAAAATACCAAAAAAACAATAAAAAAACCACCAATCAAAACACAATCACAAAACACAGACACAAAAAAGAAAAACATAACACCCACCCCCAAACCCCCCCTCCCCCCCTCCCCCGTCTCCACTACCCCCATCCACTCTCTATAACTCTCCCCATCCCACCCCTGCTCTTCTAGCTCATGCTCCTTGGCATGAGAGCGCCATTGAGCTCCTGCCCTACAAATAATCAGCAATCCAATCAGCAAACTTTTTTTCCAAATATCTCTTCCCTCCAGATCTCTCTTCTTTTATTCAAATAATTCGCTTGTGAAAATAAAGGGGGGGATGTAGGAGATATGTTTATATATGAACATTGGAGAGAGGGGAATAGAAAGAAAACAGAGAGGAAAGGAGAGGGAACTGGGGATGAAGGGGGAGGGGGAAAGGGGGGGGAAGGGATGAATATTACCAAGGCGAAGTATACAACGGGTGTTCGTCACCAGGGACGTGTTCCGCGATGATGGTGACGAGGTAGTTAGATGCTTGGAGGGCGAGAGCGGTTTGCAGGCCTGTTATACCTGCACTGTGGGGGAGGGGGAGATGTTAGATTGTGGGGTTTGAGGGACTTTGGATTGGGATGGGAGGAGGGTGGAAGTACCCTATTACTACGACGTGTTTTTGTGGTGTTGGCGGAGGCATGGTGGATAGAGGAGTAGGTGAGAACGGCGTATACAAGGTAGGCAATGGTATGTTATAATTACATCACAAAGATTCAGTAAGGATAGATCAACTTTTGCATGAATTATTGAGGATATCCCTGAAAAGCGCGCCCACCGTAACCGGGCGTTGGGCTAAAACACCCGGCACTCGTGATATGTACATAGACTTTTTCAGGCTCACTCTCCAACATGCATTCCCAAATCGAATCGTTAACCTCCTATGCCATTGAAAGCCACTCTCATGCATGCCTAATGTAGCGCCACAACCCATTATGCTGAAAAACGCAAGCGCTTACCACCAGAAAAGCGTCTGATAATGTCTTGGTACGAGGGGTATGCCGTGGGACATTGCAAACCGTTACTGATACCCTTGCTGAGCAACGCCAAATGCTGAAAGGCTGAAAAGATGTAAGAGTCCTAAAGATTAGTAAAGTGACACAGAGATCCACACAGTAGTTGACCATAAGACTCTAGTGCCGAAGGCGAAGGAAGGACTCGCAAGTATAGCCAAAGCAATGTCTGTAAGAGCGTAGAGAATAGAAGATGGGGAAGTTCGCGAGTCAGAGCGACGATTCGCTTGATGCTGAGAAAGCGAAGAGACAGGTGGATGGGCTAATGAAGGAGACCAACGGGAATCGTCCGGGAAGACCTGCGGTGTCATATTTGACCTTTGATATCCACCTTTCTGAAGGCAGCTTGTCTAGCAGACTCGAAGAAGTTCCGTGCTTTTTTGGTGAGTATCCTCACTTCACCTTCACGTTCTTCGAGGAAAGCTTGACCACCGTGGTCACATATGAACCTTGCACTCTCGTCATCCGATTCGAAGCCAAGTTCTTCGGTAAAAAAGCGAAGTTTAATGTCAGGTAAGTATCTAGAGAAGCAATCAGCAGGATTCAGTCGTCGTTGAGGTAGTAAACGTACGATAAGCACATATTTGAAAGCGCAGCAAGACGCTCCCGGCCCACGAACATGTCCATGAGATATGCGCCCATGTTAGGAGTGTTCAGGTACAGTTGGGAGAAGCGATGATAGTTGCCCAACGCAAGTGCGGAACGGGTGTCTAGAGCATGCTTGATAGCAGGATTTTTCTTCTCTTCTGGTGTTAGATCTGCTAAGACATCGTTCATATCCGTCCGATTGCAAGTGTGAATAAAGTAAAGTATACGATAGGCTTTGAACTCCTCCGGATGTCCTCCAAGATGCTGCGAATGCAGTGCACGCAACTGCGTCTGGCACTGGTTGTACTCACCCAAATCCGCCTTCTCTAGTGCAATTCTAGCGTGTATTTCGTAAACATTCACTGTGAACTCATTCTTGATGTGCTGAACTGTCAAATCCTGACGAAGCGACTTGAACTGGTCACATATATATGAGTAATTATTCTCTCTCTTCCACTTCTTCTTAAGAAGATCTAGAGTTTTCTCAAGCACTGGTAGTGGCCGGACAGTGTCTGGGTTCGGAGCTGAGGTGAGTCGAAAGTATTTCTTTTCTAGATCCTGGCACCGTCCGACTACTGGTCCGAGGTCCGTATCCTGCGTAGAGGTGTTGGCTTTGCTGGGGGTAAAGGGTTGTTGGGAGGGATATCCAGTCTGGGCGTCCTCGAAGCGTTTCTTGCGGTTCGCCTGGTTGTGATGGGACTTACTTGAACCTTTCGACCCTACATCGTTCCGCTGCCGTTTATCAGGATGAGTGATTCGATCTTCGAACACATTGCGATTGTTAGCAAGACGCCATGGAGGGATCTTCTCTTGGCCCCTTTGGGATGATTCGAGATCTGAAGACTTCCTTTTCTTCGAGGGACTCTCGTTGCTTTTCATGTTAGTATCATGTACACCCAAAGGCGCGATAAGATTTCCCCATGCTGGGCCGGGTTGTATCAGGCCAGAACGCTGACGATCGTTTAAGATCATATGCTGGGGCAAGGGGATGTTTGCCCAATCGATAATGGTTAGAGTGTTACTTTCCGCTGAGTCCGAGATGACCTGCTTCAATTTCATTTCCATCTCTTCACGGCCAACGCCAGGCACGTTGTTCTCTGCTGCGAATGCTCTCTGTACGTAGAGCCGGACGCTCTCAGGCCAGTCTCTTTTCGTCCTTGCTGCAGTCGTCGGTTGACTGGGTGCTGGCTGGGTTATTGGCGTTACTGAAGGTGATGTTGTTACTGATGCTTTATTATGTCCAAAGTTTCTTCGAGCAGCAACTGAAGTGAATGCACCAGTTGCTGATGGGGAGTCACTACTGTGTCTTGTAAGTGATGGGAAGGTGGGAGACCCACGCTGCATTTGATGAGACATAGTCGCGTCTGGTCCCCAATAGGGGGCAGTTGAAGCCATCAAGCCAGGTAATACGACTATTTATACGAAGCTCAGGAATGTCATGCGTGATGCATCGAGCGTTTAATGAGAATTATTGTGATAATAGTGAAAAGGATGAATGAAGCGTGCGTGAGAAAGGCGAGGGTGAGGCCAGGATTGGGTACTAGGCTGCCCTACGCTTAGCGCCGGGATTTTCCAGATATCTCTCCAGCAGACCGGGAAGGTGCATATGAAAGGCAGAACCACGAGAATGGAAGGTTCACTTCTTTTGAAGCCATGATACCGAATGTTCTTTCAGCCTCTGGATCTCACCACTGCTCTCCGGCCCAGTTTGCTACCTGAGGAAACACTGCTCTTTGTACAGGATGCAGTCGGTCTATATGAAGGGTACAAGTGCTCAGCAGTATCGAGGCGAATTTAAGGAAGGTTGTGGAGATGCTGACGGTTACTGAATCTCAGGAAGTTCAAGCTACCAAACCATCAGAATGGCCATGCATACTTGACTAGTCATCGGGTATGCTATGTCGATAATCTGGAGCCTAGGAAGCATTCCATTGCTGTGGATTTGAAGAACGTCGAAAGATATGAATTCTACGTAATGCAATATATACATGGTAACGTTTTGACATCTTGCTGAATAAATACAGGCAGGCTTCCTCAAATCATCAGCCAAAGTCACTCTATATCCCAAAGCTGCCAAACCGTCACTAATTCCAACTCGCAACCCGTCGACTTTCTCCAATTCACACATAGCAGGCTCTCCTTCGCGCAGCGCCAACGCATCTCCAATACATGGTGGCAGAAGTCCTTTTCTGAGTGCTGGATCAGGCCGTAGCACTCCCAGGCCGAGCAACGCAACATGGATCTGCACGATTTGTTCGTTCTCCAATCCAGTTCCGTCCAACTTTGACACAGCCACTGCAACCCCAAATATGTCTATTCCACCCTGTCTCAGTTGTGGGATCAAGCCAACCTTTCCCCAACTCCTGAAGGCAGCCATTGCAAACGCTGCAGGCCGAAAAACTTCCCAGCCTTCCAGCCAGGAGCCTGAGCAATCACTTCTAGAAGACCAAGATCAATTCAATGTCGAGTCCAACGGCGATTATGCCGACAGTCCTACGAATAATCCGTCTGCCCTGCTGCGGAAGTCCCGGTTCCAATGCCCTCGATGCACGTTTCTCAACTATCCGTCGTTGCTCACTTGCGAGCTCTGTGGAGGCCCTCTGTCAGCAGAATCGAAAGCAGCAGAAGTGCTTGGCGAAGATCTAAGACGTCCTGAGTCCCCAGGTCCAACTTTAGATGGTTTCAGCTCTGGGCTTAACAGTGACACGGAATGCGTGAAATTATCCTTTCGTGCGGGAGGGGAGAAGATCTTCCATGAGAGATTGAAAGGCGCAATGGTGCAGCGCAAGTGGCTACTCCAAAGTGCACCTCCTGTCCCGGATTCATATCAATCGTTTGGTTCCGGGCAAGGTCACGTCGTTGACTCAGACGGTAGTGTCAGACCACAAACAGAGCGAGCACGCACAGTAGGCATCGCCGGTCTCGAGCGTCAAGGCCTGGAGCTCCGCAAGAAGAATGAAGTAGTGATTGGCTCTGCGTTCGAGGACCTCGACGCCTTAATGGCTTCCGCTAAAGAGATTATCGCCCTTGCAGAAAGCTTCGCAAAGAAATCAGACGACGGCTCAACAGAGGCCAACCAATTAATCGCCGAGTCTGCCAAAGCTTTGGACATGGTAACAACGAAAGATATGCTAGGGTCGAGCTCTGGGTCGGAGTCTCTGTACCTCTCCGAGATGTCTCGCAACCTCGCCGAATACCTTACCGATGACGCAAAGGGCATCCTGCGCAAAGAAGGCGGTATCATGAGCCTTGTCGATCTCTGGGCCGTTTTCAACCGCGCAAGAGGTGGAGTCGAACTGATAAGTCCCATGGAGTTTGAGAAGGCTGCTCGTTTATGGGAAAAGCTCAAACTACCCATCCGATTACGCCAATTCAAAAACGGCCTCCTCGTCGTACAACAAGCGGACCGCACAGACGACAAAACCATCGCGCAGCTTCTCGCTTGGCTTCAAGAACTACATCACTTTCCTCCTAGTGACGATGTCAATTGGGACTACGAACGTTTTGGCAGAGGCATCACGGCGCAGGAAGCTGCACAGCGCTTTGGGTGGAGCGTGGGCGTTGCGAGTGAGGAGTTGGAGATGGCGGAGGAAAAGGGGGTATTCTGTCGGGAGGAAGGCGTGGAAGGGTTGAGATTCTGGGAGAACTGGATTGTGAGTGATCATGATGGTGAGGAAGAGGGGGATGATGGGATTAGTGTGGAGCCTGTGAGAACGATACCTGATATGGAGCTTGTGCAAAGGAATTTGGAGGAGATGGGTCTTGTCTAGCAGCGCCCTTTATATGTGGATGGTATATATATTCAATTCGTTTCAATAGATGTTCACATATTGTATAGGCAGAGCTAGATCATATAACTTACAAAGTTTAGCTGTGGTCAGAGCTCCCTTGCATCAGAGGTCCGTGCGCATGCATCTTTGACGACCTCAGCTCATGGGTATGAAGATGCTAAATAAGATATGGCGCATGCTCTATATATGACACCAGGACAACGATCTATAGGGTATGAGATGTAAACAAGTCTCGGAGCAAATCTCGAGCTCGGGCAGCCAGCCGCACTCCTGATGGGCAGCTACTCCTCCTTCAATTTTTTCTCCTCCTTCATAAATGCAGCACTACCTATCTCTCATTCTCACGCTCCAATCTTTCCTGCGCCCTCTGCTCAACCGCTCCTACACCCTCCCATTCACCTCTATTCAACTTCTCTACATCCAAACCGCCCTCCTCACCATTGACGCAGAAACGCTCATACCACCATCTCTTTTCCATTTGCTTCTTATCTGGCACCTGGGTTCTATAAGCCTCCTTCAGCTCCTCCCATTCCTCCGGCCCGCCACAATCTTCAGCCGCCTGGTGCCCTGACCCATCAATGCATGTGATGTGCGTGGTGGGTGTAGCGCGAGAGAGGAATGTGAGGAGGTGTTCCCAGCCGTCGGCTGAGGAATCGTATTCGTATATTAGGTTATGGCTGGGGTCTCGCGTGCTCATGTAATCTTGTATTGTGATATTGGAGCTGTGCGTCCAGGTGGGTGGGGTGGGGATGGGGATGCCGATGGGTGGGTGAGGGAGAGGTTCGTAGGTGGATATGAGCTTGTTGGGGCGCGGTGGTAGAAGGTCTGGTGGTTGGCGAGCAAGGGTAGAGAGCGTCTGGAAGGTATATTCGTGGTTCGTGGACCAATTGAAGGCTGTACTGAGGGCGAGGTTGAGGCTATGGAAGGTGGTGTGGGCGGGAATGGAGAGGGTGCGGGTTATTATTGGGTTGGTTATTTCGAGAAGATTTACATGAAAGACGTAGTTGTCGGGTTGGGGAATTTTCGAGGAGGAATTGGAGTTGCTGGTGGCCATGTTGAATAAGTACATATGTAAATACAGGAGTCGCTTCAGTGGTCAGCGCCGCCTCTGTTCGTCAATATCTGGGTATCTAATCGCTTATGTGAGAGAGAAACTGTATACTTATTAATTATTATGAAGGAGTAGAAGCGGAATACTTTTTAATGTGAAACGAGAAGGACCCGAGATGTGGTGGGGATGGCTTTTGAATTGACATGGGCAGCCTCTTCCCAAAATAATCGAGCAGCACCAAGCTTTTCCCACCGTTACATGTGGAGATTGGTGTGGCACCATTTTGTGCGGGTGCATTGCAATGAGGCGGAAAGTTGGGAGATTTTGGGAAATTTGCAGCACTCTAGTCGTCTTGCTAACATGAAGAATGACACAGATGGCGCAGAGAAGAGTTCCCCACAACGACAAGCTCGGTTCTAGTGAAGGCTCCTTTGCCCAATACGATGATATTTCACCCGACGATAGTTTGATAGAGGAGACATTTGGTGGGAAATACCGTATCTGCTAAGGCCCGAGTCGGCGGGTTGGGACATTTGGAGTCTTCGTGCCTCATATCCGGTACACCACTTATGTTGACAAGTTGGCACATGTCAGACGAGCTGGTGCCAGTCTGACGGGAAGCTTCGTCCAAAGCTTCGTCCAAAGCTTCATCCGTGGCTTCGCTTGCTGGTCCCTTGATCAAGACAATCTCTCCGAAATCTGTTCAGAGATGGAGATGCATGCATAAACTTCCGTAAAGATTGCCTCAATGCCAATAGTTGTGTGATAGAGGAGCATCAGGTAGCAGACGACGCAGATAGGATCTTGGTAGGGTATCAATACCCCAAAGATCAACATAGATGACGACTAGATCCGTCTAGTACAGGTCGAGCCTAATTCTGTCGTACCCCTCTGGACGTGGGGAGGTAACTCTGTGACATGAATGGAAGCTTGGGAAGATCCTTAGTATCAGAATTAGATGCAAGAAAGATGCTTAGATGGCTTAGCTCCTTACTGTAAAACATTCCAGACCCCCCGGACCCCGAAACAAGCCCGGGACCAAAGCTGCTTAGTGCTCTCGGCTGACCTGTAGAGGCGTGACTCCACCAACCCCGCCCTTAGACTTGGACCGACACTTCGATAAGCCTACTACCAACACTATCATCCCTCATCGGCCCAACTTACGGTCGCCGCGTGGTATTGATGGACCCTCTGCAACTTCAGAGGTGTTGTACAATCACTAAGGTCAATTCCAGCTAGAGCCTGACAGGCTCGAGTCGGCAGAGGGGCACTGCTGCTGCAACCGGGGGTAAGGCTATCCCTTTGATCCTATTGCTAAGCGAAGGGTGTCCATCATCTAAGCATGTACCTATAGATTGCCAGGATGATCTCGTCGCAGAAGACTGCGAGGCTTCGAGGCTTGCATGGTACTACAGCAAGAGTGCCAGGCCATCGATGTCCAAGCCCCACCCACTGTCTCTCCATCCATCGTAGCTTCTCATGGGGAGCGAAGGGCAAACAAAGCCATCCTCAAGCTGGCAGGAGATGGAAAGGCTTCAGCACCCATGAAAATACCTGCAAAAACCTGCTTCAGAAACAGCTGTATCGTGGTACTTTCTGGAACCAGCAATACCCTCTACGCAAATACCTGCCTCGATACCTCCCAACGCAAGAATGTCGCTTGTCGAGCTTCTGGAGGAATCCAGATAGTAAGCCTGAAATTAGACATACGCTTTGGGGGCTGGGGAGATGGAAGCCGGGATCCGAAGAACAATGGGAGCAATTTATGTCAAGGATAGAAGCTGAGGTGACGGATAGAGAAAAACGATACCTTGATGTGATGAAGAAAGCAGAGGAGGATCCTTTTGGTCTGTTATTTGGAAGGTGTTGGACGAACGAAGCAAAAAGTGCCGGTGTCTCAGGCGCAGATGGTCAGCAACCAAGTGCAAGTGTCAATGGTCAAGGTCCTATGCCAAAAGCTGGGAAGACTGTCTCTGATCCTGGAGCCCAAAAGGATGATGTAAGAGCACACAGGCCAAAGACTAGAGATGAAGAACAATCAAAGACTAAGGCGGTGTTCACGGAAAGTGGGGAGCAAGAGTACGAGATAGATCCCATCACTATGCGAAAGGTTCCAAAGGCAGTTTCCCCTACTGCGCCTACTGCAGAGTCCAAGGTCGATAGTCCACCGAAGAAGAGCCAAGAGAGTTCCGATATTCCCATCAAACGCTTCCGTAAAGCCTCGGAAGATTTAACATTAGGTTATCTTTCCAGCAAAGATCAAGAGCTGTCAAACAAAACGACCAATGCTTCCCCTATTACTCCTACTCAGCCACCCAATGCTAAGAGCTGGCTTGCACGAGAAGGCTTTGGTCGCAAACAAGAAGTTAAATCAGAAACCCAGCCAGCGCCAAAGGTGCCGGAGGACGTCAAGTCCAGAGCTAGCGCTACAAAGATAGAGAGCGCTCTAGATCGACATCTGAAAAGAAGAAGCTCAGGTGGTCAGGAACCTGAGCAACCAGCTCTGCAATACTGGCTCAAGGAGAATACTACAGACGACGTCGACTTGCTGCGGCCTAGCGATGTGCGAGCATCGGCAGGTCTTCGGGGCAGAGCAGCTAAGGAGAGTGACGCAGAGAAGCAAGCTCGTCAGCAAAGGCTTGAAAAGGAATATGATAAGCGCTCTCTCGACTGGGAAGCTCAGTTGGCCCAGGAAGCTGCAGCAGAAACAGCTGAAGAGAGTGGAAATGGGAAGTTGATAGATCCCATGGCAGGTTCCTGGGTAAACCTGTTATCTACCAACGAACCCAGTGGGTCGCAAAATACGACACCTGCAGACAAGCAAGCACTCGAGCCGTCTCAACAAGGACCTGCAACTCCAAGGACATTGACTCCGGTCAACTCTGCCTATCCGAAACAAGCCGACATCATCAGAACTCAACTTGTACCTCTGAAAGTCAGACTCGATGCCGTGAAGGCAAATTATGAGGCGCTAAGGCAACGATGGCTCATAGAGACCCGTAGGGAGAGAGCTAAGAAGAAGGCCAATGAAATACATGAAGATGAAGTAAGGGCTCAGAAGCGGGCTATGGAAGCTATGGAGATGCGCAGTGCTAAACATGGTGATGCCGCTCTGGGTGCAGGTGATAAAGTCGAAAAGAAGCCAGAATTCCGGCAGCTACAAAGCTTCCTTCCTGGCGAGGGAGATATGGCTAGCAATGTTCACGAGTTTGCCGGCAGAGATCGGTGGTACAAAAGAAAAGCGCCCCACGCATTAGAGGATTCCGTTAAGCTTCAAAATCTTGCCAAAGACAGAGAACTAATACGTGAAGTAAGGAGTATATACGAGGATAGGTATGGCACTATTGACACGAAGCATCGACAACCCGCAGAGAAATCTAAAGCACTGGAGATCTCCGAGGACCAAGTCTCGTCAGAAAATGCTAGTCATGTAACATCGTCAACCAGCGCTGCTTCAGCTGATGCGGACAATCTCCCCTCCGCGAAACCCGAAGACTGCGAGGCTCTGGTGACCATTCAGAAGCTATTCAATGAACTCCGTCAAGCACAAACTCTCATTCAGGACCACCGCAGTTCTCTACAACCGGTAGTATCCAACAAGATGGTACAAGATTCCAAGGCTTACGAGCAGACGGTACTGCAGATCGCAAAATCAGCCCTGAAGCTCACAAAGACCAGTCCAGGCCTACCAGGAAGCACGTTGGCCGAGTACTTCAATGATGCAGGGGTACCTGCAGACTCACAATACTCAACTAGATCTACCATATCTTCTTCACCGGCTAAAGCTACAGCCACCATTCCACAAAACTCCCCAACCCCGAGCATCTACCGTATCCTTGCCTACGACCCCGCCACCCAAAAAGTAATCTGCTCCCCCAAGACCACCTCCCTCGCCCCTTTCTCCAAAGAACAGACTCAAAACCTCATGCCCGTCGAAGCGCTCTCCGTGCTCAACAACCCTGGCAAATTCCTCCCCCATGTCATGAACCTCTACAACAAAGGCTATAACGTCATCTCTAGCGCGTCCAACATTCTCGTTTTCAAACGCGAAGCAAAAGGTGATGAACTAGCTGCTGCGAAACATGCCGAAGCGATCAGGTATCCGAATCCGATAGATGGGACAGTGGCGAGTACAGGTAATTTCGCGAGCCCGACGGGCTTCGTTAATCATGATAGTCCGATTCCGTTGGAGGAATTGGAACAGCATCGTGCCGAGGAAACAGCATCTGCTGAGCCTGTGACTGAAACTGCGCAGGATGGAGTCGGGAAGGTGAGGAGGGAGGAAGAAGTGTTCTCTGGGCGGAGCAGAGGTGGATGGCAGGATGGTAATGGGAGGAGACCTAGAGCCTGGAAGGGAGGAAGGAGGAAGGAGAGGAGGTGGGCGAGAGTATTGGTTACGGGGACGGTTACGGCGGCTTGTTGTTATGCGATTGGAGTTGTTAGTGAGATGATGAGGCATTGAGATGGGGTGGGTGGATCTATGGAGTAAAGGTAGCAGAAGGGTTCTAGGAAATGGGGGGTGCTTGATCATGGGAGACGGATGGAGAGAGCTATGGAGCAAATGATGGGGAATGACTGATGATGGGATCATGGCGGGCAAGGCAACGGCGTAAGTAAAGCATTTTGTTTGGCATATGGAGTTGGTTTCTTGGGTGGACTTTTCTGCATGGATGGTTGTCGTTGTTGTGTTCAGCAAAGGTTTTTTTTTTTTTTGGAGAAGAATGTATGGCTGCGGTGGTATCGTCTTCTCTCACCTCACTTAGATAGATCGGAATACATTCATTCTACTCTATTGTATCATACGTAAAGTAGATGCGAGCAAGCTATATCTTGATATTTTATTGCATTTATCTGTTTGTCTGCCGCACCCCTTTCCAGACTTGAGAGGAAGGAATGAGTCATCAGGCCACGGTGGAAATCAATGTATAGATAAGTCTCAAGGTAGACAAAGACAGGGACACTTATCCCATCACTTACTTCTGGGGCTGGAAGCCAAAATTCCATAATCGTTTCATTGACGATTACTAGCACTTATTTCTGGGGCTAGAAGCCCATTTTCTGTAATTGTTCATTATAGCTTACTCGCACTTATTTCTGGGGCCTAGAAGCCCATTTTTTGTAATCATTCATTGAAGATTACTATCGCTTATTTCTGGGGGCCAGAACCCACGTTTGTGTAATCATTCCTTTAAAACTTCATGCTTGGGGGATTTGTAATGGGGCGTGGCTTTTGGGGCCAATCTTTCTTTGTTACTTCAGTCGATCGAAACTGACGAATATAACTAGTTCTCTCAATATTCATAATACTACAAGTTCTTTGCTAAGTTCTGTATAATGATGATGTTGAAGGCTTCCTATAGTATTCCTGAAAACACAAGTACGTTGACTTGCAACATAATGCAGTCGGTGAAGTCCTTATTCGTTTAGTAGTCGCTATATAGAAACAGCCAGCGTCCCCACAGAAGCCCGTAGGCGAGGGAAGAGCTGCCCAAAAATTTCAATCAAAATCGAATCTGAAAGACGTTTGAGCATGCTCGAGCCCTTCTGCGTACCATCTGGAGGTGTCAGCTCGTAAAACGTGTGGAGACCCTCCACATTTTCAGAATTCTTGCGGTAAGACCACAAGACTTGAAAGAGTGTTTGAGACATTCGTGGCGCTTGGTTATATAACCTCCTCAGTCTCGTCCTGGTGTATTCACTAGATAATAGATTTGCGTGTATATGGCATTCCTCACTGAGTGTAATATTCGAAGGTCTCGGAGCCATACCACTTGAGTCTAATATCTGGATGGCTTCGTATCCACTTCCTTATTGCCGATTCTCCTAATATATCCCACCTGGGATCAAGAAAAATCGAGACAGCTGCTTCATCAGACGACCGCCTATTTTCCTTCGTTCTCATCGATCGAACAGCCTCAGGTATGAATGATCTGATTTTTGAAACCTTCAAATCTACAGGCAGACCCATGAAGAATGGGATCGAATAGCGATCTTCTTGAGTAGGGGCTTGCACTCGATGAATGGTTGCCCGAACGGCACCTTCAGTGACCGCTTCGAACGCATTGCCAAAGTTCACAACGAAGGTTCCAGCAAATAGATCAGCGGGTATCCAACTTCCGCTCTTGTCAAGGACCTCAAGACCCCTTGCGGATCCTACTTGGTAAAGGAACGTAAGCCATCCGCTCGAGTACTTATGAGGACCAAGGCCTTGACCATCATTGTCTGAATTGGCGACGTGACACTTGGCGATTTTCACCCGATGCTGCGGGCAGAGAAAGCCATTCTCGCCGGGAGAGTCAAGTCGAGAAGCTGACGAATAATCCGATGGTGACGAAACTCCAAAGAATACATCGAAAGTCCCAACGGGAATGCCAAACGCCTCTTCTAGGAGATGGACGAATCTGTACGAAAGCTCGGCGAGCGCGTCATGGTACCTTGCGTAACGTCAAACCATCGTTTAGTAGGAGAATTGGATACAACCTGAATCTTGCAATGCTTCTTTGAAACCTGGTAATTTTTCCTCACTGGGCCACGGATTGGGCCCTTGTAGCCTCCATCTCGCTTATGCCGCTAAGATCGAAATAGAATCCCAAATCCTGTTGCCTATGCGAGGTACGCCTTACCCTTATCCCCCTTTTGCTTCTTATAAATAAAATACTGCTAATCCCCGGGGTTTCTATGCCCATAATGATTCGCCTTCCTTCCACAATTGTCGTCCCGGGGCGTTGACCATTCTCCCCCAGAGCTCTCGAAACACACCTTCACTAGCTTCTCTTATCCACCCCAGAAATGGCATCGCCCTCACTTCCGCCAACAATGCACGCCTGGCTCCGCCAACGGCGCGGCCCCGCCCGCACCTCGCTGGAGCTAGCAACATCCTACCCCACGCCCTCGCCCCCCAGCGCGTCCTCCAGCGATGTTTTGATCCGCGTATCGCACGTGGCTTTGCAATTCAGCAGCGAGACGCTGTTCAAGACGCTTCCCGTGATACCCTTCACGGCGCCGTCCATCCCCGAGCTCGAGTTCACCGGCACCGTGGTGGCCGCAGGCTCGGCGGCCTCGTCCGACGTGCGGGAGGTTGGGACGCGCGTGGTGGCGTACCACAATGTCCCGGATATGGTGTTGTTTGGCCGAGGCGCGCTGGTGGAGTATGTGCGGATCCCGAGCAGTCAGGCGGCCCGGCTGCCGGAGGGGTTGGATATGGTGGCTATGGCAGGCGTGCTTGGGAGTGGGTCGACGGCGCTCAAGATGGCGCGCACGGGCGGGGTGAAGGAGGGGCATCGCGTGCTTATCAATGGGGCTAGCGGGTCTGTGGGGAAGGTGCTCATGCAGGTTTGCAAGATGAAGGGAGCGAGAGTCGTGGGTGTTGCGAGTGGGGGAAATGAGGAGATGGTGCGCGGGTTGGGCGCTGACGAGGTATATTTCTGCTGCTTGCTGTATAGAGAGTTGACCTTCGTGAGGATCTTGGACCAAGGTGGAGAGCTAACGTTTATGAACAGTTCATCGACTACCGCAAGCACGACCCGCTGCCGGCCTACCTGGCCTCGCAGTACGCGGCGGAGCCTTTCGACTTTGTGCTCGACTGCGTTGGTTTGCAGGCCCTGTATGTCAACTCGCCGGCGTACCTTAGACCGGACGGTATGGTGGTCAACATCGGCTCCATGGAGAGCACGGGCGCCACGCTCAAGAACTGGATCTTCAACACTTGTTGGCCCACCTGGCTGGGCGGCGTGCCGCGCCGCTACGTCATGTTCTCCACGCCGCCTTCCAAGGACGACGCCGTCGTGCTGCTTAAGCTTGTGGAAGAGGGCAAGCTCAAGATTTCTGTCGACTCGGTGTTTAGTATGGAGGACACCATCAGAGCCTACGAGCGCGTAGCCACCAAGAGGGCGCGTGGGAGGGTCCTTGTTAAGGTTGAGAGAGACTGAACATGGATGCACCGGTCAGAGATCATTATACAATAGGTGTAGTATGAAATAGTGGTCCGGGAGCCTGCAGAAGGGTTCAACCCCCAACCATTGCGGGGCTGTGGGTGCGAAAGATCCCTAAAACTGGTCCCCTAGGAGACAGGATATAGGGGTGAGAGACCCTACTCTGGGGACTTGTTTTAGCGCCTAGGCCACTAACTCTAGGCTGCCTCCAGGGGGCCATACGGTTGGGGGGTGAACCCTTCTACTGTAAAGGGTGAGCCGAGCGGGAGTAACGAATGAGCAGAGCGGTTTATTGTGCACGATTATACATAAAAGTAACTTAAGGTTTAGATGCCTATTTTTTAATATCCCAGTTGCAATATAACAGAAAAGAGAAGTAGTATGACGGGGCTTCCACGTGCTTCGCCCGTATCTGCCTTGTTCGGTTGGGTTGGCCTCCTAGGGGCGGGATAATAAATTGAGATCACGGACCCAACTTTGTTGCGCTTACCTTACTAATTGCTTAACAACTCCACAACTTAGCATTACTTACGAAAGAATTGTAAGGCACAAACATCATTCCAAGAGAGCTCCACCAGATTTGCCGCAGATACTTGCATGTTGGGGTGTTCATTGTGAAGTTGTGAGCTCTGTTGGCGCTGAGAGATTCTGATCTTTTCTAGATTACTCCTCAGAGGGTCGGGTTGGCGTGCTTGTTACCAGTCGCCCTTCAATGTCGCATCTAAAGAGTGATTGTGAAATCAACGTGCGAACCGCCAAGCGCATCTTATCGGTACCGTGCGAGAGACGGCAATTGAGCAATGGCGAGATAGAATGGCTTATGGCTTTGAGGCTCGCGTACTAATGTTTGAAGCTATTCGCGGCTCCACGTGCCAACCAACTTCTAAGGGCAACAAGCCAGCCCAACTGGATTTTCTGGTCGATCAATGCGTGTTCTCCAGCGGGTTGTTCCGGCCCGCAAGGGCTGCTAAGGTAGGAAAGGGAATTGGGGATCATCTTCCGAACAGAGAACCGGAATAAAGTGACCCCACGGCGAAGCGCTTCTCTTTGCTTCGATATTGAATATTGATGGAACAACTTGCCGCACTGAACAATACGTACGGTGTAGATTCGGCCAAGGAGCGCACTGAAACAATATTGATTGCGTACATGCCTCGATGGCCATATTCGTTTTAGACTTGACGCCCAGTGGCTGTAGAGTTCTTCTTAGCAAGAAGCGATTGAACCCTTAGCTGTCACCTATAGCCCGTACATCTCCATCCGCCAACCGTGAGAGTTGAAATACGAGGATGGAAGGTGGAAGACATGCAGGATGCATCTACGGGCTCCGCATGCGTTCAATAGTTCAATAGAATAATCACCTCGTCCTTCGGGCAGATCAGCGACACATATGCATCATCTCCGCAATGCACGTAAAATCGATGCGGACCCAGCCTCGTTATGCATTATTCACTGCGATCTCCAGCGCCGAAAATTCTCCCTCACCGTGGTTGCTGTGCCTCTACATGGAGAGGGTAATTAGCTGCGTGGTCGCCCCCTATCTTATTAACTTCCTACCCGGCCTCTTGCCCGGACTGGCAGCAGTGGCCCCCAAGAAGAGAACAATTGTCAATCTCCAGTGCATGCAGTGTTCTGTGTAGGTACATGAGTACATGAGTACATGAGTACATGAGCACAGTAAGGTATTGCGGACGGAGCAGGTAAAATGCGTGTAAGATTCTGCCATGCACGCACCCATCTCAAGCATCTAAAGCCATCCACACCTTTTGCGCAATCGTGTGGATGTCGGCAGTCTTCCGAGAAGCGGCTCCCCATTGACTGGTTCGTACCAACAAGGGCTAAACGGTTTCCAGCCTTAGCCCAACTGCCTTCATCTCGCTGCTTTGTTGCGCATCGGTACCTGGATTCTGGACTAAAGTTAGGGTGTAGGGCCCCGTAGAAAAGGCGTTGTACCAAAAAATCCCTGCATCCTTACAATTTCACCCTGCCAAGCGAACCAGGGCAACGGCTTTGGACAGGACTTGCGGGTGAGCGAATCGTAGACTGACAACACCGACTCCAAGTCCGCCGTAGCAGAACGAGGAGCAAGGATGGATATAGTCAGTGAAGAAATGGCCATGAGACTTGCTCCGCTATTCTTATTCTTATGCGCGTAGTTGACCCGCTGAGTGAACATAGCCTGGGTTGTGACCCTGATGGATTCCCTCTGGTGCATCCCTATGGGCTTGGGGGCAGCAGCTTTTCCACTTTTCCATAGATAGAACCTGCTCTAGCTCTTCAATAGGACTAGCCTCAAGTCTCTGCCGCTCAAAACCCAGCCAAAAGCCATTTAGCGGAAGAACGAGTAGGGTTACAGTGTGCCCGCCGCTTTGATTGCCCTTCCTTAGCTCCAACCTGCTCTCCCCAGGGTGCAATTTCCCTTTCTCTCCAACCAGCTGTCTCCTCAGGTCATGCCGTCAACCTTCACACCGGCGCTCCTCTCGACAATCCTCCCCGTCGCTATCTCCCTCCCCCAGCATTGACCGACCCGACAGCAGAAGTGCTGGTAGCTAGGCACAGGCAAGAAACGGTTCTGGAGGAATAAGGACAAGGTCTATTCATTACCAACAACTGATCTACAGACTACCTACATTCTAAATCCCTCTTTCTTGCGACCTCAACCGTCGCCCACGCTCTTTACCTCGCTGGATATTCAATACGCTCATTCTACGACTTCCATCTTCACGCGATAATTGGGTACATAAACATCGATAATTATTACGGTGTGGTGGAAGGTTGAATTTGCGGTGGAAACATTCGTTCTACAGCCTTTCGATTCGACAATTCCTTGCATCAATCGTTACGTTCAACACCTTACTCTTCACTTCATACCTTAATCTTCCAAGGACAACCACGCGGGCCGGCTTTCTTCTAGTTCGTGTCACATTGGGAATTGATTGCAGCCACGAGGTGGAATTCCTTTGTCCGACGACCACGCGAGCAACGAGCTTCAAAGGCTCTCATCGGCCATGCAATTATAGCAACAAGGGTTAGATTGGGTAGTGAACAAAGAGAAGGGGTCACAGTCAAGCCGCATCACTATCGACCGGCCTGGGCTGCGAATCGCTTCATCAATAGGACGACTCCGGCGAGTCTAAAGACATCCATTCAAGGAGAGAACAACCTTGCAGAACCCCCCTGCTGAGGGACACACACATCGTTTCCGCGGCTGCTTAGTCGCCTTTTTCTTTTCTTGTTGCTTGGGCCTTCGGTGCCCTTTACACTCTTTTTCAAAGCGTTGCCTAATCAGCAGTCTTCTGCGACTGTGAGTTTCACCAATCCTCCCATATCGCCTATACCACCAAGGAAGGTCCTTTAGCTGACAGGTTCGACTGCAGCCACGATCTTTTCAAGTTTGACGTGTCAAGTCACTCGTTTTTACCAAATCCTGACAGTAAGTCAAGCTCTGGCCCCCAAAGGTCGTTCACTAAGTATTGCCCCAGGTGTCACACATATTCTCTTACCAGCCAAATATCGTAATAAGATCCCCTTGCGAATAATAAGACCACATCCACAATGATTCGAAGATCTACCGTAATATTTGCGGCTTCGCTTGCCCTGCTGTCTACATTCGAACCGGCAATATGCTTCGGGGCTGCTGTACCAGCCCAGAATCGTGACGAATTGGAAAGGCCTAGGTTTCTGAAGAGGGAAATAAAACGTTTCCATCCCCGTGGTGCCAATGGAACAATCACTACTACTATGCCACCACCAGTACCTGACAATGACGGACCTTTTGGAGAGTCATCGACATCCGACTTTGACTCGTTCTCAGAAACCTTGACAACGCCCCAACAAGCCCCAGATACCACGACTACGAGCACGCCTGACACGTCCTCTGACACAAGTTCCTCGTCATCATCTCCGTTGGAAGTTATTGGTGGAGACACATCAACACAGCAAACCTCGCCACCGTCCGAAACTTCTGCACCTAGCAGTACCCCAACTACAAGCACTACCTCGGAGAATGGAGGGATCAAGAATATTCTAAATCCAGATACGCAGACAAGCTCCACTATATCAGGGACGACTACAGACACAGCTCCGGATTCGCAATCCAGTTCGGCTGCCAGTCAATCACCGTCTGACAGTAATGCTCCGTTGCTGCCGACAACTACTCTGCCAACTGATACAAGTGGGAGTGGGATTACAGATTCTTCCGTTGGTCAGCAATCGCCGTCAAGCACAGCGCAGGGAGATACGCAGCTGTCAGTCTCGGTTTCCTCAGTACCGGTGCCTTCTATTACTCCACCTCTTGAAAATGCACCTCTTATAAATGGTCCGACCGACACACAGAGCCCCGCAAATGGACAGACATCTGTTACATCAGAACCGTCATCGTCCGACACAGGGTTGGTGACTGATGCAAATGGGGGAATTGTACCAACAACTACTGCCGCAGTTCCAACCCTGGGTGATAGCAACCAATCACCAGTCGTAGGGGCTACCAGCATGGCCGCCTCCTCGTCAGAGAACGGCAATCCCGCTATGACTATCTCCAATACAGGTGAAGCCAACCCAACCACAGCGAATACCTATACTGCACCTCCAGCTGTCATCCCAACTGTCGGCGCTACATTGAGTCTCCCCAGTGTTCTACCTTTGCCAGGTATATCGCAACCTGGCGCACCTGCTGCTACGGCGACGGATACTGGTGCTCCAAAGGGCAATTCCGCTACCGACACGGGCATTCCAGTAACCTCGAAAGCTGGCGCAGTATTCGGAGATGTTTCAGCAAATCCTGATACACCGGCGCCGACGGGCGCTGACTTGTACACTGCCTTGACAAATGCCTTGGGTCCAAATGTGGCTCCTAGCTCAACCATGCTGCCTAATGGCGTAGTCGTACCTCTTGTCAACTCTCTTGCGAGCAATGTGGGAGGTGACCTCAGTACTGCTGTCAGTAATGTGGCAGGCGGCGTCAACTCCGTCGTGAGCGATATTGGAGGTGCCGCCACTACCGCTGTCAGTAATGTGGCAGGCGGCGTCAACTCCGTCGTGAGCAATGTGGGAGGTGCAGCCACTACCGCTGTCAGTAATGTGGCAGGCGGCGTCAACTCCGTCGTGAGCGATATTGGAGGTGCAGCCACTACCGCTGTGAGCAACGCAGTAGCCGGCGTCAACTCAGTCGTGAGCAATGTTGGAGGTGCAGCCACTACCGCTGTGAGCAACGCAGTAGCTGGCGTTGATAGCGTCGTGAGCAATGCAGGAGCTGGCATCAATACAGTTCTGAGCGATATACCGGCCTCCATTACGAACTCCAATGGGGTTCTCATTTCCAATCCATCCCTGACAATAACTGCCTCTGCCATCCCCGTGGAGACAGATTCGAATGGAAATGTAATTTCGAACACGGCCGCAGCGTCCAACACAGTGATCGCGCCACTTATCAACCCAGGCGTGACAGACGCGCTCGGAAGTGTTGTCTCAGACTTGACAGCAGCAGCCGGATCGGTCATACCAGCCTCTATTACGAATGCTCTTGGACAGCTTGTGCCGAACCCATCAGCAGCACTTACGAATATCCCAACCGCTCTTAGTATCCCAGTCGTAGGGGACACGCTCCTGCCAGCAGCCTCGAGCTTCTCAATCCCACCAGCGCCCACCATTCCATCTGTATCAGAGCAAATCATTGGAGATACCCTCTTGCCTTCAGCACCTACGGTTCTAGGAGATACCCTCTTGCCTTCAGCACCTACGATTATAGGAGGTACCCTCTTGCCTTCGATCATTGGAGATACCCTCTTGCCTTCAGCACTTTCGGTTCTAGGAGATACCCTCTTGCCTTCAGCACCTACGATTATAGGAGACACGCTCCTGCCTCTACCAGCCACGATCACAGGCTCCACCCTCCCGCCTCCAACAGCCGCGATCACAGGGGACACTCTCATGCCGCCAGTGCCAACGGATACCAGTATCACCCTGGTGGCGAATCCATTAGCATCTACGAACTCAGCTTTGGCGCCACTTGTACCGGCTACAACGGATTCGCTTGGAAATGTCATCCCTAACCCATCCGCTGCCACAAACACGGCGCTCGCTAGTATCGTACCAGCCAACACTGGCCTCGTGACGAACACTAATGGGGAAGTTGTTCCAGCAACTCAGGTCTCAGCCACAGGGTCAGTCACGGCTGCTCCGGTGTTGGGTTCACAGACTTTGTCAAATGGTGCTGTTGTTCCAATCACAGCTGCTCCTGCTTCTACAACCTTGCCCAACGGCTCGGTCGTGCCAATCTCAAATGCTGCAAGCCCAGCTTCGACCACTTTGCCAAATGGTTCCGTTGTGCCAGTCTCCAATGCAAATGCTGCTTCAACTACTCTGCCTAATGGCTCAGTCGTCCCAGTTGCTTCAGTCCCAGCGTCACAGACTGGAGCACCCGAGACCCAGGCACCTGGTGCAACCAATGCCCTCAGTACACCGCCGCCGCAAAGCGTGGTCCCAGCCGTGCAAACCTTCCCAACCAATGCGCAGGGACCTTTCACCCAGCAGCCTACTGGATCTGATAGCGCAACCGCCCAGTCCGTTCCCTCGCAGATCATCGTGCAACCATCGGTTTCTTCGGATTCTGGCGGTGCATCTTCAAGCAATGCACCCACTGGTCTCCCTACCGGCGTGCCTCTTGTATTATACCCACCGTCTGGTCCTGTGAAGCAGCCCGATAACACCGACGAGATCCAGATTGGCTTCTTGTACCCTTTGAACTATGACTTTGTCTATGGACACTCTGAATCCCAACAGCAGATCTTCAAATATCTTCCTCTGGGTATTTCATACGGTCTGAACATCGAAGTCAACAATGTTACCATGGCGACTTTACGCGCTTGGGACACGACTCAAGATCTCCACTACATCACTACACTTGCCATCGCCTGGATACCAAGTGGCCTCGTTGAGACCTTAGGCCTTCTCGTCCAAACACAGACTTCGAGATTCTACAACAATCCCGACAGTAGCACCAACACTCTCCTTTCCATGATCAATAACGCTCTTCCAATCGCCGCTGACAACTCTACCGATGGCATGGACACTCCCTACGGCGCTATGCCCACTTCAACTTCGTCTGTAAAGACTAATGGAGCGCCAATTGGAGGTAGTATCGGCGCCTCTGCCCCCGTCAAACCATCCGCAATCGGCATTGGGGTCGGCATTACTTGCGGTGCTGCTGTTTATGGAGCTGCTATGTTCTTTGTAGCGAGGAGGTACAAGAAGAGGAGACAATCACATCTGCGATCACCGAGCATGTACAGCAGCCCCGTGATGTCACACATCGGACCCGACGCTGGTGCTGGTACAGCATTGATGAGTGGAGGCATAGACAGGAGCATAAGTCCCTACCACGACGATGACGGCAGAGCAGGGAGCAGAGGTAGCGGAAGGAGCGGTTCAACTGGCCGGCAGCAAATCAGCGCACCGGTCATGGCAGAGAACAGTCTAGGATGGAACTGAGAGCCTGGTACGGACTTGTATTATACTACCAAAACATAATACGGGGGATCTAGTCGGCGGAACCACCATATCACCGTCAACTATACATACTTCCCTCGCCAAATCATGTCATTCTTCTAGAACATCGGAGTCGGACGAGATCTTTGACGATAGAAGAGGATCTTGTGCGTATATTCTTCGAAAAAATTTTGTTACCTTATTCCCCCATATGTTTGCTTGGAGAAGAGAGATGGATTGGATTGGAGTGATAGGACTTGAATAGAGCATGCGAGTGGAATGGCATGCGTCCGGCTTGTATATGTACGTTTTGAACGTCGAGACTCAGCGTCAAACGTTTTCTTTTGTGTCAGAAGGGTCAGAAGGGGTGGAAAGGGAGTGAGTTCTGAGTCCTGTCGATAGCTAGGGTAGCGATGGATAATCTAATCCGACATAAAATGTCCATTAAAACTATTCATTATGTAGTTCGTGTGAAAAGTAGCATGATAATATTTGTCTCAGGTATTGAGTGCTTCGGGGCCCTTTTTTCAGCCAAGACTTCTAGGGCAAGCTTAGAAGGGCTTTATGGCGACCTATGATGCTTACTTGGTGGTTGGCTCTAGGGGTGCCTCTAGGCGGGTATACCAATAATCTAGGCTTACATTCGGAGTTGGACTCGGGCCGACCTCTCTGTAAATTAACCACCATGTTATTTACTTGGCAAGCTCCGTCATTGAAACCAATATATCTCTCCCTCCTACCATCCACAACAACAGTAATGACAGATCTCACCCCCCTCCTCGACTCCCTCCTCCGCAAACACAGTTCCAAACTAAAACCCTCCCCCCGCAAACGCTCCGACACCCGCGACGAATTCCTTAAAGAAGCTTACAGAATAGTACCTCCCCCATCCACACACCCCCCCCGTCTCCCTTACCCTCACTAACCCTGACCCTATCAGAACGACCACATCACCTCCCTCCACACCTACCTCCTCTCCATCCGCCACGCCTACCTCTCCATCCGCCACGCCTACCTCTCCATCCGCCACGCCTACCTCTCCACCTCCCCCCCTCCCCGGCGCCAATCCCATATCCAAACACCCAACACCCCCTCCCCCACCCACCCACCCACCTACCTCTCCCCCTCCTCCCGCGACGCCATCGACGCCTCCACCACCACCCTCCTCCGCGATCTCTCCTCCTCCATCCAACAGCTCTCAGACGCTGAAAACCTCCGCCGGCTGACGCTTCAGAAACGTATTGAGAGGAAATATTCGAAGGGGTTGTTGGGGAGGTGGGCTGCTGGTGGGGGTTTAGGGGTGGGGGATAGGAGTCCGGAGGAGGGTGAGGAAAGGGAGAGAGCGAGGGAGGAGGAGTTGTGGAGGGATAGTGTGGTGTGGTTTTTGGGGAGGAGGTTGGAGGTGGCGGGGGAGTGTAGAAGGGAGATGGTGGGGAGGAGGTTGGAGAGGGGGAAGGGGGTGTTGGGGAGGGTGAGGGGGGAGATGGTTGGAGGGGAGGGGTTGGAAGGAGGAGGAGGAGGAGGAGGAGGGGAGTATATGGGTGGTGGTGGTGCCGGGGGGAGAGGGCAGGCGGGGAAAGTGGCGGCGATGGAAGAGGAGGATAGACGGCAGATTGAGCAGCAATTGACGCCGGAGCAGTTGCAGTTGTTTGCGAAGGAGAATCAGGATATGTTGAAGCATTATGAGGATACATTGGATCAAGTACGGTATGCCAATACTTTTTCCGACACCAATTTCCGGCATCGTTTTGTTATGGAAGTACTAATGCTTGCCACGATATCAACAGAATAGCCGAGCGCTCCATGCTCGAAATCTCCGAACTACAAACCCAACTCGTGCAGAATCTGGATATCCAAAGCGCTGATATCTCGCAATTGGTTGCGGATTCGCTTTCTACGACGGAGAATGTGGGGAGTGGGAATCGGGAGTTGAAGAGGGCGACGGAGAGGAAGAGTACGGCGCGGATGGTGTTTTGGTCGAGTTGTGCGCTGTGTGCGGGGTTGATTGGGTGGGATTTGATTTTTTAAGGGGATGGTGATGAGGCTGCTGCTGGGAGGGAGCGTGAAGGGGAGATGGTATTTTGTTTTGCCCATCTATCTATCTGTGGATGATGCATCGATACCCCCGGGACATGGGCCCATCTATATTGGTTTCTTTTTATTTTTCAAAATCCGGCTAAAGTATAGCTTTCCATGCATGAAATATCCAACTTTCCCCTCCCTGAGACATCTATTCCGTTTCCTTAACCACCTTATCCATCCCCTTAGCCACATACTCCACATTTCCCGTGTTCAGCCCCGCCATACTAATCCGCCCATTCTTCGTCATATACACGTGAAACTCCTCCCTAATCTTAAGCACCTGTTTCTCCGTCAGTCCAGTAAAACTAAACATCCCAATCTGATCCGTAATATGCTTCCAGCTGCCCTCCTTCCCATTCAGCTCTTCCAGCTTCGCTCTCAATGCTTTCCGCATATCAATGATACGCCCAGCCATTGTTCTTAGATTTTCTTCCCACTCCGCGAATAATATTGGATCATTAAGTACGGTACTAGCGATCCGAGCGCCGTAAGCGGGCGGATTACTGATCTCGCTGCGCTGGAGAATGGCGAGTTGAGAGGATATACGGGCGATTGTGTTTTGGGCATCTGGACCGGATCCGGTAACGAAGTGGAAAGCACCGGCTCGTTCACCGTAGAGACCAAAATTTTTAGCGAAAGATTGCGCGATGCAGAGTTCGAAGCCTTGCGAGACGAAGTAGCGGATAGCCCAGGCGTCGTTTTCGAGATCGCCGGATGCGAAACCTTGGTATGCGCAGTCGAAGAAGGGGAAATGGTTTCGCGCGCGGATGACTTTGGCGATTTGTTTCCATTGATCGCGGGTGGGGTCGACGCCTGTGGGGTTGTGGGCGCAGGCGTGGAGGAGGATTATGCTTCCTTCGGGGGCGCTTTCGATGGTGGAGAGCATGCCGGTGAAGTCGAGGCCTTTGGTGGAGGGGGAGAAGTAGGGGTAGGTTTTTATGGGGAGGTGGACGTTGCTGAAGACTTGGTTGTGGTTGGCCCATGTTGGGGAGGAGAAGTAGACGGGTTGGGAGGTGGGACGGGGGTAGAAGCGTGAGAGGAAGAGGGCGCCCAGGTGGACGGCGCCGGTGCCGGAGATGGTTTGGATGGATACTGCCTGTTGAGGGGGATGTTAGAGGATTTTGAGGGTGGGGTTGTGGGGAGACTGTACACGCTGCTCTTGCCTGGCGGGGCTGTCAGCTCCTAATATGAGCTTCTGAGCGGCGTTGGTGAAGTCCGGGAGACCAGCAATTGGAAGATATTCGTGGTTCAAATTGGGATCTCTTCGTAAAATTTCATCGGCCTGGAATGAAGGAGCATTAGTATATAGTATTCATGACTGAGGGGGCCGAAGACGCACCTTCTTGACTACGGGGAGGACCCAGGGTTTGGCATTGTTGTCTCTGTAAGCTCCAATGCCTAAGTCGACCTTTTTCTCGAAGTCGTCCTTTCTGTACGCGGCCATGAGCCCAAAGAGCGGGTCTTCGGGCGCTTGGGGGACAATGTCCGCATGGAAAACGGTGGGATTGTTGCCCTCCATGTGACCTTTGATGTTGGAGAGTCTCGATAGAGATTTTGTAGCTTCTTGTGTAGGCGAAGAATTGCGCATGTTGGAGCAGGCGGCGGTCAGACGTAGCGCGTCTCGGCAAGGCTGCCGTTGGAGACCTTGGGGTATTTATGGGGTCCCGGCAATCTAGTGCTTTTCATAGAACCGAGGCTACTCGACAACTTGCCCGGTGGTGACGAAAGATACGACATACGCTTCGATATGGATGACTATATAATACTATGGTCCTTCCTTAACCGACTTGCTTGCCCCGTGAACATCGCTGGTCTGATCATGTGCATTACAACCGCTGACTTCAGTCCGACCAACCATGCGAGCATCGAGCTCGGCACTGTCCAGAGATTTATTATCGAGATCGTATCCATGTAGGCGCAGGTAATTTAGAGGAGGAAACTTGGTCCCAGGGGAAAAGTCGAAGTACTATGGGTTGTCGCCAATGTCACTTCCGCCTTGCGAAACCTTGAGATCGAGGGTATAGATCTCGGGTGCAAGATACCAGGATCTCATTTGGAAACTCCTTTGCAGCATTATAAGAGCCGTAGCTGATGTGCCTTCTATTTTTCTCGAGACAGAAGAAAGCATACATCAAGGATACCAGCCTGAGCAGGACGGAATAGAGACAGTAAACTAGGATTGTGGATCAGGATTATAAGTTCAAAGCACAACGTAAAGGTGAAAGTCCAATCTGCGACTGCAGAAAGAGAGTACACGTCTAAGTGAAGTTGTTGCCTAACGAGAGAGGAAGATCCGAGTCAACAAGACCACAGAGGATGCAATCCCCAAACCGGTTGGATATCTGGTAAACATTGTGAACACAGTAAACGTATCCCCTACGAATACGAGGGTCTGACAGTAGTAGTCAGTAACAAAATCCCTGAAAACATTATCAGACAAACCACAAGGACTGTATATTTACACCATACTCATTAGAAGGGTTGACCTATCAAGTGAAAAGCTCCCTAGAGATACCCTAAATCATGTTTCCTAGGGGACCAGCTTTGGGGGCCTCTAGGCATCAGCCCTATAGGGCTTTTCAATTGATAGGTGAACCCTTCTAAGGCTTGGCGCTACAGCCCTACAGCCTGTCACTTTACGCGACTTTCGTGACGCGATCCACCTATCCAGGATACTACTTCCACTGCCTCCCAACATTCGTCGGTCTGGCTGCATTCAGTTCTTCCAAGCTTCCTCTTCCTAGAATTCTGTCACGGTCCTTCCTTTTCTCACGGTCTTTCTGTTCTATACGTTCCCTAAGCAATCACTCTTACCTGACTACCCAGAAAGGTAATCAGATCGTATGTTCTACTCATGAATTGACGAGAAATTTTCACACACAAGTCGACATCATGCCACCAAAGCAAGCTACACTGGGGTATGTGAAGTCGAAGCAGCAGACGTTGGGGTGCATGCTTCCTGCCTTACGCCTTTAATCCTACGACCTTGCTGATGTGCATCTATAAAACAGGAAATTCTTCGGACAATCTAATGGAATTAGAGCTAAGCCACAGCAGTCTACCTTAGCATACCAGAAACCCAAAGTAGCCGTGAAGGACGAGAAGGAGGAGGTCAACGGTACCCAGGAATCAGAGGGGACTGAAGAATCGGACGATGTGAAGAGCGATGTCGTGGACGGGGATGCTGAGATGGATATACGGGTGGAATCTAACGTTGCGACTGTAGACGAAGAGATGTCAGTCGATACAAGGGACAAGTCAACCAATGGCGAAGCTCGAAGAGGCTCCGTTGAAGACTCATCTCCGCCATCCGGTTCATCAAAGTCACTACCGAAACGTAGCAAGGAGGAAGTCGAGGAGGACGAGGACGAGGAGGACGACGAGCCCGTCAGGAAGCGATCGAGAAGAAATGCACCAAAAGAAAAGCCCAAACGCTCAACAAAAACCCGATCGGCAGAATCCAGCAGAGGCTTCGCAGAGACGAACTCTGATACCGTAAATGCTACAAAGATAAAGGTTGGGCAAAAGCCAACTTCCGGAGGGACCAAAACGTCCTCTGAGAAACTAAGGAAGAAAAGCTTGTCGAAAGAAGACAACGTTCAACCTGCAGTGCTAGTGAAAGAGGCTGATGATCATCTCCCTGACAAAGCTACCTCCGAAGCAGAAGATGAGGACGCCGAATCTGACGAGGAAGACAAACCAGAAGTCGCCGCTAAGGCCCGAGAGAAGGTCCAATTGACGCTGAAGAGCAGTGGGAAGGACCCTTATCCTGATTGGAAGCCAGGAGAACCAGTTCCATACGCTGCATTATGTACTACCTTCTCTCTCATCGAGATGACGACGAAACGCCTTGTAATTTCATCTCACTGCTCGCTTTTCCTTCGTCAGGTACTGCGACTCACGCCTCAAGATCTACTACCTACGGTACAACTCATGATCAATAAGCTTGCTGCTGATTACGCTGGAATTGAGCTTGGTATCGGCGAATCATTAATCATGAAAGCTATTGGTGAATCAACAGGTAGGAGTCTTCAGATCATAAAAGCCGATCAGAATGAGATAGGAGACCTTGGGCTTGTGGCTGCTAAGAGTCGCTCGAACCAGCCGACAATGTTTAAGCCGAAACCCCTGACCGTGAGAGGGGTTCTCGATGGTCTCATGGGTATAGCTACTGTCTCTGGGGACGGCTCACAGGGAAGAAAGATTGCTGGCATCAAGAAGTTGCTATCTGCGGCTGATGCAGTGCATGCTGGAAAGGGTAGCAAAGGGATTGATATCACGAAAGACAAAGGTGGAGCAAGCGAAGCCAAGTTCATCATCCGATTTCTAGAGGGTAAATTGAGACTCGGCCTAGCAGAGAAGACAGTCCTCGTCGCTCTCGCTCATGCGATGGTTATTCATGAGACAGAGAAAAAGGGTAACAAGCTACCAAGCAGTGAAAAGCTGGCAGAAGGAGAAGCGGTCCTCAAGACAGTCTATAGGTAAGAACTCGACCGTACATTATATTCATTTGCTGACTGCGGATAGCGAGCTACCAAGTTACGAAGTTATTATCCCTGCAATGGTCCAGCATGGGATTTTCAACTTACGAGAGAATTGCAAGCTGCAACCTGGTGTACCATTGAAACCTATGTTGGCAAAGCCGACGAAGTCTATCACAGAAGTTCTCGACCGCTTTGAAGGTAAAAATTTCACTTGCGAATACAAATATGATGGCGAGCGAGCACAGATACATTACGTTGCCGAAGACTCGCCACAGCAATATCCGAGTAGTTTGCCTACAGGAAAAGGAGCGAAAGGACTGTCTGCCATCTTCTCCAGGAACTCGGAAGACCTGTCAAAGAAATACCCTGATATCTTGGCCAAGCTCCCTACATGGATCAAACCAGAAACGAAGAGCTTCGTGCTCGACTGCGAGACCGTGGCATGGGATCTGGTAGAGAAGAAAGTATTACCATTCCAGCAACTCATGACCCGCAAGCGTAAAGACGTCAAAGCCGACGATATAACAGTCAAAGTCTGCGTCTTTGCCTTCGACATGCTCTTCTATAATGGCGAATCAATCGTTCAAAAATCTCTCCGTGAGCGGCGAGACCTTCTCCATGAAGCGTTCTCGGAAATTGAAGGCGAATTTACCTTCGCTCAGCATGGTGACACCTCTGACCTAGAAGAAATCCAAACCCTCCTCGACGAGAGCGTCAAAGCCTCCTGCGAAGGCTTAATGGTGAAAATGCTCGACACCAACGAAAGTGGCTACGAACCCAGCAAAAGAAGTCGTAATTGGCTCAAAGTCAAGAAAGACTACCTTTCCGGCATCGGCGACTCCCTCGACCTCGTCGTGCTAGGTGCCTATTACGGCAGGGGCAAGAGAACAAGCGTCTACGGCGCCTTCCTCCTCGCCTGCTACAACTCCGCAAACGAAACCTACGAAACAGTCTGCAACATCGGCACCGGCTTCTCAGAAGCCATCCTCGAAGAACTCCACTCCAAACTCAAAGATCACACGATTGAAAAGCCAAAACCTTTCTACTCCCACAGCAACGTCCCCAAAGACCAACCAGATGTATGGTTTGAACCGCGGTTCGTCTGGGAAGTCAAGACGGCGGATTTGACGCTGAGTCCGAGGTATAAGGCTGGTGCTGCGGCGCTGGGGGATAGTAGTGGGAAGGGGATTAGTTTGAGGTTTCCGAGGTTTATTAAGGAGAGGGATGATAAGAAGGCGGATGAGGCGACGGGGAGTCGGCAGGTGGTTGAGATGTATCAGAAGCAGGAGGGGGTGAGTAAGAGTAAGGGACCTAGTGTTGATGATGATTTCGAGTATTGATGTGATGCCGGGCGTGTATGTTCATTGTAGATAATATTGACTATGTGATATATGATGACGCTATGGCTCGCATTCCAAGCATCTGTAAATGGGTTCAATATGAAGCTTCTTTATGCAAGACGTTCACTATCGTTCCCTCTTATCCAGTACACCTGTCCCAAGGCTCCCGGTACACCAATCCCATCCCCTTAAATACCTTCCTCTCCGCCTCCTTCCAATCTGTACACCTCGTCTTTTTATCCGTCCAACCCTCCAGATCCACCCACCTACCCGTCCCCCTTTCCCTAACCCCACTGCTATCAAACTTCCAACCCAATTTATTTTTAGCATACCGCCGCAGATCCCTCTGAAACGTAGTCCCAGATGTCCATCCGGCAATCGCGCATCCCACTGTACGCCACGGACTAATTATAATGTCAACTCTGCGGTGCGGATTCGGATTCTTGGCTTTCGGGTTGGCGGCAAGGTCGGCCTCCTTGGTAGGCCAATTGGGATCCTGCCATACAACGAGTGCTTTGTCAAGGGTGTCGAAGCCGTGGCCGCCAATAGTAGCTGTGTTGACCGGAAGTGGTTGTTGATCACGTTTTGAGTTTGTCAGATTGAGAGTCAGAGTGTGTGTTATGCAGCCTTCCTTTTCTAGGGACTTAACAACCCGGTCGACGAGATTGTAAGTCATGGCTTCGTCGCGATGGGAGAGGATTACGTCCACGTCTCCGCTTTCGAATTTGCCACGGCGGTATCCGCCCACGATTATGGTCTCGACGTTAGAATCTGTGACGAGCTTTGCGTGGCGGGTTATAGTTGCGGTAATGGATTCGACTTCTGAGCGAGGAATCTTAAGAAGGAACTCATCATAGTACTTAAGGCCGATTTGCTGAACACGGGATAGAGATTTCCACCCATATTCGACGATGTCATCAAGGTCTCGCCATCCTTTATCGTAGTAAAACTCCCGCGCTGTTTTGGCACCCACGCCCCAGATCTCGTAGAACTCGCGGAGGACTTTGAGAGCCGGATCTGCCTCTAGATCTTCTACAGCCTGTAGACGGCCGGTGCTATTATATTCGTGGAATAAAGAAGCGATCTTTTGGTCACATCCGGGTAAAGCTAATATTTCGCGAGTGCTCTGAATCCGATAAGGATATGCTGCTAAGGAGGCAATGCTGGTGCTGTAGGCTCGAACGCCAATCTCGTCTAGTGTGAGCAAGCGGGCTAGCTTGATCTTTTTGAGCTCATTTATGAAGTCATTGTTCGGCGAGTTCAAGGGCGTAGCACGCTCACACGCATAAACCTTGTTCTCCTTTACCCAGTCCGGCAATGGCGGCAGGACACTGCTGACTGCTTCATCGTGCTCCGAGGTTGTCTGATGCAGTAGCTGCGTAGGGCGCGTGACAGGCCGGGATAGTCGAGAGGTCGCCTGAGTAGTAGAGGAGAAGCGCTTGCCCACGATATCTGGTTTTGCAGCTTCTTTAATGCGGTCCTGCCTTTTGTATCGATTATAAGACGGCTTCGGATCTGCATAAGCTCGTTCCATAATGCCCTGAAGAACACCCTCCTTGATGTAGGGGCTCTTGTTGATCACAGAGGTTGGCTCTCTTGCGACCGCCTTTATGGCTGGCAGAATTTTCGTCGCACGTTCCTGAGAGGGTCGGAGTCTTGCCTCATAAACCGTGTAAGGCTCCAGATCCTGTATCCGACCCAGCTTTAGCGAGACATGAAGCCACTCAAGCTTGACCACTTTCACTTTATTTGCAAAGTCCTTAGTATGGAATTGTTGGGCGAGTTCTTCGGATTCTTCGCCGTTAGTCGAGGCCTCCGAAGGGGATGCTGGGTCATGAGACAATGAAAGCTGAGACATCGGTTCAGCCTCCAATATATCTTCATCTTCCGTATCCGAGGCCGCACTTGACTCATCCACTGTCACAAGTCCTGGTCTCTGCGTTCGGTGGCTTCCTTGCTCGGCCAGTCTCCTTCGCTTGTTTGCTGGTGTTCTGTTGTTCGAGGTTGACGATGATGTTCTAGTGGGCCGACGGCTCTCCTCCTCGCCAATATCTTCCAAATGAACACCTTTCCATTGCAACTCAGATCTTGCTCGTCTCGGTCTCGTTATATTGCCAAGCACCAGGTTCGCTTCCTTGATATCGTACGTTAGTGGGGCTTTCCCATTACTCAGAGCATCTTCAGCTTCATGTTGTTCGCTGATCGACAGATGTGTGGCGAGCACAAAGATAGGTGGTAGCTGACTCAAGTCGAGTGTCGTCGCTGGAGAGGATCTAGAATGATCAGAATGAGTCGCGTTGGGTTCACTGTCTTCCATCTTGCTTCAGCGTAGCTTTTGCATAGCTACACTCGAGATCTATATCGACAAGGCCCATAGCGCCAGAACTACGAGCTCTGAGCATATTGATGTTCCCTGGGCCGAAGTCTGATTGGTAAGAACAGAGTGAGGGAGCGCGTGGACTTGGGAAGAAGCAAACAATGAAAAAATAGGCCGGATCATTCGACAAAATATTCTGAAGCAAAGGATTCAATTATGTACAAGAATTGAAACAGCGCAAAAGCAAGAACGGTAGTGTGTTCTGTAGTATCTTACGTCAAGTTACGAGCCGTAAGCCTCTCAAGCAGAGGGAAATCTTTGGCCTTACCCCATTAGGCAAGTGGCATCTACGTCGATCTGGTTCTCGTCTTCTCCCTCTATCTTGCGAACCACAAGCTTAATGTTCCTGTAGGACGTGGTACCTTCTATTGAAGACTTTTGGCCAGGCTCTTGTTGTTGGGTAGACACCCGATTGACCTTTTTGAAAATGGGGCTAGTTCTGAACAATGTGCCTGTATTCCAGGCTTCTACGAGAGGGAACGGGCAGTCACCCTGTTACAAAGGACAATTTTTGGCTATGTGCGCGCTGTAACTCCGGGAAGGAGTGCTGTATAGACTCGACTTTAGTACTTCTTTTGTTGGTTGGTTTCTTCCTTTTGACAGGCGTCTGATTCTTCGGGGGCAGCATCGTTCTGCTATTGTCGTAGTTATCTTTAATCGTATTGACAGAACCTTCTTGCTAGTCATTTGCACGATAGCTGTATTTTCAATGGCAACATCGCCAGAATTATGTCCTGTCATTATCAGTTTGCGCGTCGACAGGCTCCAACCCCCAGTCTTTTTTGCGGCCTCATGGACACAATGGAAGCTTGAGACTCTTGGATACTCTTTTCAAAGATCACCTACTGGTGATAGAGTGTTCATTTTCTGGAAGCACACGTTCGTCGAACCGGGGGAGCATCTGTTCATATTCAGTAAGCGGCAAAAATGGTTTGTTGATGCAGATGGATTCCTGGGTAGGGGTCATGTATGAGATTGTATCTCGTCACCTAGCTGATGCCTTTTCAAGCAAAGGACGAATTCGGCAGGACTTGTAACCTTGTCCGGGTTCGCAAGCCTAACAAAAACACACTCAGTGAAGCCGGCGTTCCTGATGGCGATGAAATTGTCGATGACACCAATGATACATGCGGCTGGGTCGACACCGCTGTACCGCTGTGTGTAAGAAGCTTGAGGTCAGGAGCCTAGATACGCCATTTTTCAATTCGAGTTCTTTAAGTTGCTGATGCTAATCCATGGACTCAGTGGACAAACGACTGCAGCTGGTGATGGGGATACGACTGCGAAACCCCGTGGGGAGGAATCTATGAACCCAAGGCGTGGAAGGATTTCAGCTCATTGGGGACCGGATCGCAATGTAACGTCCCCCAGACACCTGTGGTGGACATTCTCCATCCAAAACGACTGCCGAGAACAGTGTCTGAGCAATTTCCGCCGGCGTGGATCGCTCCGCTAATACTCAAGCTTATCCTAGAGTTGCGAATTTTGACCAAGGAGAGACCTAGCATTATCTAACTGGAAAGTGAACTCAGAACAACAGAATGCTTACGGTAGTAGAGACCCAAAGCCTAATGCACGGGGTTTCAGCATTAAAGGACGGTTTTCGGAATGGATGTATACATAATTTGACGGTTTGTGGGGATCTATAGCGTCCTATGTATCGTTAGTACTAATTTTGAGGGTTTGTTAGAGCATTGGAGCTTGAAGGCGTCAAGCTTTTGTCATGGGCGATCACGGTGTTACCTCTACGATGCTGTGATTAAGTTCACTTGGGCGGTCGTTTGTGTTATACCCCGACACGTCTCCGTCAACACCTGAGCCGGAAAGTAAACAATCAACATTATGAATTTAGCGTTCTTTTAAGATTTGATGGGCATCTCAGTCTCAACCCTACCCTCTTGCCCTGATACCCACACATCGTCTGTATGCTTTTCCCAGCACATGAATAGGATCTGTCAGTCACCTTTGAACATCATATTGGCATTACCCAGTCCCTTTTTCCGACTGATCTATTTTTCGTTTCATGGACTTGAGGATCAGTGATGCTAGAGGGTCAACCGCAGAGAATAGAAAAGTCTCGTTGCTTGTTGGTTCCAAGAACTTTTTGATATAGCCATTAGGATGGTCGACGAGCATACGCTAAAGGTGAAGCTCCCAGAGTCCATCCTCCGAAAGCCGGTGGTGCCGGGTCCCAATTCCTGGGCTCTCTCACAGCAAAAACACCGGCAGCAGGAGCATACCAACGGTCATTCGAACGGCTCCAAAGTCATCACGAGGGACAAATACGAAAACAAGCCAATGCCACCACCTCCACCGCCAGATTCTCCCTCTCCAGACGCTCGTTTACAGCCCAAAGTGTACATACAGCCCGCTGTGCCCTTGGTGGGCCCACTACCCGCGACAAAAACACCCCAAAAACGAGCAGTGACCGAACCTGTCGTCCCAAAACCACTGTTTGGCAGCAGAAAAATTAGCGTTACGGAGCTTCGAAGAAAGTATTCAAACTCAAAGGCGAAAGCAATTGCTCCGGAAGCCCCAGAGGACGCAACTCGTCAGTCAACACCCAAACCTCCGGCCTGTGCCGAAGGTGTGGGACCGGCAGTGCAGGGATTAGGCACGCAATCAGTGGAAGGTGTCGTGCGAGTCACGACGCCCGTACCTGTACCAGCTAAGAGCACAAATAATCCCTTTCTCACTACTTATGACACTCCTTTGCAAGAAACATCAGAACACGCTCGTCCGCTCCAATCGACACCCTTACCGACGCGCCGCTATCTAAGAGAAAATGGTATACCCACCCCTAAGCTTGCCGAGACTTTCGATCTGGCAAAGCACCAGGCACGGGAGCATGTCCAAAACGAAGGAGGACGGCCAGTAGAATCAAAGGAGCATATACGACCAGTTGCGACGCTGTATCCTTCAAGAATTGGGACTCATGGTAATACAGGAGAGGTCGCTTGGGTAGAAGCGAATGGATTGCACCGGGTTGAAAGCTGCGTTGGCCTTATTGAGAACGCTGGGTTCAGCGACAATTACGGGAATACTACTTGTACGAACTCAAGTGAGGGCCTATCTCAACCTAGCACAGCACAAGATTCGAGTAACGAAGGTCCTCTGCCTTCGATTATGTACACACCGAGCGACTACGGTGGTGTTTGGGAGAATGATCCTGCCGTCGTAAGCATACCCTGTGGTCGGCTTAGGATGTCATTATTGACGAGATACAGGGCTACTCTTTACCTCCTTTCAGCCCCATGCCAAAAGGTCACCCAGCTGCTTCAAATTCTGGGATTGTTCCTCAAGGATCGGTCCCCGAAGTGTTTAGAGGCTCAAATCCAAACTTCGATCGTTTCTCGCAGTATCCGAATTCGTTCCCCTCCGCAAATTCCTGGGCTTCAGAATCCCAAAGTAATTCTCTTGGATCCAATAATCCTCCTCTATCGGCGCTCCTTCCCCCACGCTGGCCGCATCATCATTCCATGAATGCTGTGCCGTCGCCGCCAGCTAACCAACATGACTTCCAAAGAGCAGGCTCTGTCTCAGTTGCTTTGACCCAAATAGAGCTCACGGTGCATCATCATATTGATACTGCATTTAGCTCGCTTTCACGTCTCATAACCGATAAGCATGATAGGATGATGGACCAAACCCTTCATCGATTGGAAAGTCTAGAGGACGTGGTGAGCAAGGGACTTCGAGTTGTCAAAAGCGAAATCAAAGACGTCAGAAAGGATTTCAACAAGCTACAGGGGCGCCTGGTTGATGGATCGAAGAATAGCGATCAGATCATCGGTCTTGTTAGGAGACTAGAAGGGAAATTGGATGCATTTCAAGCGGTGGTGGAGGAACATGCTTCTGAGGTTAAGCATACTATCGTCGAACAGAGCACCATCAATTTGGAACTCGATCGCCAGCAGCGATTCACATCACATCGACGTACTGAGAGTGCACATGGTGCTCTAGGACAGGGCGAGCAGCGTCAGCAGTACCAAAGTGGGGCTAGTGGTTCTTCGAACAGTGCTAGACAGAGCGAAACCAGCAGTAAACGCAATCGATCGAACACCACTGGCAGCCAGTCTGCTGGCCGAACGAGTGACGAGAGGAGTACAGGGAGAGAGAGATATTCGGAGTTAGGTGGACCAAGGGGAGCCCCACCTGATCTGAGGGATCATCCTGCATTTGCAGGAACACACAAAGGCCAGAATCAGGCTCTCCAACATAGCCAGACAGGCTTGCCAAACAGCCTGCATAGCCTGCCTTTCGATACTCCTTCGCTTAGTGATGGGCGATGGTATCAACAGGCTTATGGCCAGGGCCGTTGATTATGAGGGCTTGTCTACGTTTTCTTTTCCATGGGCGTCTTCTATCATGCAGAGTTTGGGTTCGTAGGGTCTGAAGTCAAGGCGGGTAGCAGAAAGTAATATTGAGACACGAGCAAAGAGATACCGTAAAACAAATTAGTATAAAACGCAAGATGTGGTTTTTGGTTGTTCAAATGTGGCGTATTTACCGTTTACCGTACTAGAAGGGTTCACCTATCAACCGTATACACCCCTCAACCGTATAGCCCTATGAGGCTGATGCCTAAAGCCCCCTAAAGCTGGTCCCCTAGGAAACAAGATTTGGGCTAGAAAAACCTTGCTTTTGGGGCTAATCCTGTCCCCTAGACGACCCAGCTTTAGGGCAGCTCTAGGGGGCCATACGGTTGAGGGGTGTATACGGTTGATAGGTGAACCCTTCTACTTCGTAGTGCAACACAGCAGGGCAATCCCGCGAACGGAAGTGAAATTTAAATCGGCGCTAGTATGACTATAACTTACAACGATGTACACCAAGATGTACCCACAGAAAGCCCAATGTCCAAATTCCCCCGCCAACCTTTTCCCCACCAAAGTTCTGGACCTAGGCACATGAAATGGCTTTTCCTCCGGAACGCATCACTGTCAAAAGGCACCGTGAAGAGGACCCAGTAGACGCTCTTTGTAAGTCACGTTTTATTCTAAAGAATAGCACATTGTATTGTTCGCTGATACAAGCAGACATAGAACCAAAAAGGAACAGACCTAGTGCGCTTTGGAAGCGAGCCGATGAAGGAGATCGCGAGCCTCGTTTTGCACAGTCTTTGCCTCTTGCAGGCCCGCTAAGTAACGAGCAATTACTTACTTCTACGGTGCCTGGGGCTACAACATCTACAGCGGCAACACCAGCACTGATTGATCCCACCGGGCGGACAGAAGTCACGCCTCGGCTTCGCCAGAATGTCCAGCCCAACCATCAAGAGCAGGCCCATATGGGACTCAAGTCATCAGCATCTCCTATCACTCGCCCATTGCGACGTAGCGAGGGGAACAAAGACTCGGATGAATCTAGCCCAAAACCGCGAAATTTCCATTTGAGCAAGAATGTTTCACCCAGAACTCCTCCATATGCAGTCTCAAAGCATATAGCGCACACGCAGAGAGATGTTCGGAAGGATGACCTGGCAATGTTCATGGAAAAGAGGGAAGGAGCAACACAGTCACAGCATGCCAACAAGAACATGGCAGCGAAGTTCGTTGAACCCGGCCGGCAAGACATCGACAGCGGCCACAGTGCTACAGAGCCAGTGTCAACACGGAAACGGCCAGGCGTTACTGAGGAGGAACGTAAGTGGAGGGCTAGTAACTGGGGCAGGTCAGTCGAGCCGGAAATACAGGCTGAAACAAGCACGGAGTCGGCGCGGACAATCGAGCCATTCAAGAACTGGGATATTGAGTCTCCAAAACTCGCTGAGCAGCTCCAACAGATCGCTGTCGACGAGATGATTTCCGAGAAAGCTCGAGCAGCGCCAGGAAATGATCATAACCGATTAAAGTCACAGCCGAAGCCCCCGAAGCCCCGTCAAGCGAAGACGCAGGGCGCCGTGGGCGCTGGAGAAATCGATGTTGACATGACAGATAGTAATGATCTTGAAGACGACAGCATGTATGTGGTCGACACGTACGTACGGTCAATTGTGCAACCCACTAGTACCGAGGATTCCGACTTTTACGTCGATTCGTTGCGAGGTCTCAACCAAGGTAACATTGGCATCCTCGTGATCGATGAAGATGAAGAGGAATTGTGGGAGACGTATGGCGATATTCAGGAGAGCGATCCTGAATGGAATAGCGAAGAAGACGAAAATGGTTTGTAGTCCATTGCGCTCACTTCGGAATACTGATTGTATCGACAGCGGAAGACTATTACGGCAATGACTACCCAGAAGATGAAGTAAACTCCGATGATGAGTTTGGTAGAGGCGCATACAATTACTGGCACGGCGCTTCTGACCATGAGGAATATGGCGAAGAAGTGACCAGTTGGTCCGACGTAGAGGATGATCGTACTCCTTGGTCAACTCATTGAGATATAAAGGTATGGATAGCTGACTGTAGCGATTTGCAACATCCAATAATCCTACAATGAGGATAGATTAACTTTCTCACATACCAAATGCAGCAAAGTACCATGACGCCAACCACATGGGAATATCATAGTCTTGCCTTGACGGTTCATTACCACGATAAAAGAAAACAATAACCTCCCATAGCGGAGCTCTTCCAAGACGCTCAGACAGAAATAAGATACAATCTTGTGAATACACCAGGGTTAATGACTAACGAAAACTGAAAAGTCCATCGAGTGTCCTTCTTCCACACACCAATCCTTTCAGCGAACGTTGGTACTTGTCACCCGTGGCGGCGGGCGATCTGGGAGGCATTAGCGGCGCATCTCAGCAGAGGAAGTGATGTCTTACTATCAAGCATCTCGCCATAGGCGTGGTTCTGATATTGGCCGCCCAGCCACGAATACGTAGGATGGCATCCATTCCGTGCAAGGGTGGCCATCATCCCATACCTTTGCACCATATCGGCGGTCCTTAACATCCTCACTTGGGGGATGCTATTTTGACCGAGAAGTCGATAATATCTGCATTGTAAGCCACCGAGCACACGTTTCACGCGCCCATTGTGACAAAAGTGAGCATTGAAAGCATCCAAAAGATCAGGCCAGAGGTATCCACGGTCAATACGCAAGTACCAGATGAAGTGTACCTCTTCGGTGGTGTACGGGTGT
Source organism: Cladonia borealis (assembly GCA_018257855.2). Classification (NCBI taxonomy): domain Eukaryota; kingdom Fungi; phylum Ascomycota; class Lecanoromycetes; order Lecanorales; family Cladoniaceae; genus Cladonia; species Cladonia borealis. The sequence goes on from JAFEKC020000013.1 coordinate 1,067,248, forward strand.
CGGAAAGCACGTGGTTCTTTCGATGAAAGGTCGGGTGAGCTTGATGGTGATCGACTAGGTCGGTGAGAAGGTCTGCGAGGACCACTTTTGGGTGCGTGGGAGGTGCTACCTCGACGACTGTGGATTGTTGATCGGGAGGACTTGAAGCCCTTGCTGGAAACTGGACTTCGTGACCGATACCTTGACGGCTGTTGATCCTCTTCGCTACTGGATTGAGTCCATTGGGACTTGGGCGAATGTTTAATTTCTTCGTCGGATGGGTTCAGCATGTCTTGAATGGTCATGCTTCGACGTCGATATGTTCCGTCTTCGTGTGCAAATGTCGGTGCCATACTCTGTTCACTGCCACAGGCATCTGGACCAAAGTCTGAGCCATAACCAATATGTTGTGAACTCATAATGTCAGAGGTGGAAAAGGGGGCGCGAATGGTCAACGGTCTATGATTGTATGGCTCAGTAGAAATGGAATTTGGCATAATGCAATATTCGATGAGCCAGGCTGGTATAAGTAAGCGGAGCGGCTTGTGCCTGGCGATAAATCACAGCGCCTGCGATAAAAATCAATGGCTGCGTTACGAGAGATTGCGCCTTGGCCAGCAGGACTTCGGTATATCAAATGTTGCTGTCGGGGCTATGAGGGCTGTTGAAACCGGACGATGCCAAGGAATACGTTTCGTGAAAAAAACGATGTTTCACAGGTGGAGTTGTTGTTCTATCAGGTACCAGGGACGATCCCGGCCACTGATGCACCCTCAGAGCCTTTGCCGCCCTTCTACTCGGGGGAGGCGGGTTTCACCACGCCGAGGTGTGTCCGCCAAAAAGGGAGAGGTGCTAACGTCGGCTGAGCGTTTTATGTCAGTCAAGACTAAGGTACCGGAGCTGTACCGTAGCTTCACCAGATCGTGGAAGTTACTCGCTGCGCCATGGGACACAAAAGCTTAGTCTATCCGAGAGCAAGTCGGCTCCCTCGAAAAGGTTCGGAAGAATTGTCAAGGATGTGTGATCAGATGGTTCGGGAGGTGCTTCGCGATATCTATAGGATCTCCGCTTCCCTGGATGAAAAGCTCCCCACCTCCAGCTGACGATTAGCGTGGCACCAGCTATGCAGGAAAGCACACAATTGAGGTGTGTAATTGGTTTGTGTACTCTTCGAACAAGCCAATTCGAGGGGATGGGAGGAGTGAACAGCTCACGTTCGACAGCATTTATTGCCATATACCATTTTGACCTGCAGGGCATCTGGGTGGCCGAAAGAGGTTTAGCGATTTGCAGACCACCATTTCGTACCCGTCGACAGGGGTTGTTAATCAGACTAAGGTGATTTAGACGCATTTAGCGGCATTTTGGTGCATTAGTGTGGTCAATCCTGTGGATTTGAGCCACTTATAGGACTAGTGCCATGCAAGATTCTGCAGCTACAGCTAGCTACAGCTCCAAGCGTCATGCTTTAGGATCCTTCGGTAAGGAGTGGTGCTCTCCACAAATGCACCGCGCCAGTCACATTCCGTCCTCTCATTGGCTGGCCATTGCGTCAAAGCAGTTGGAACACCCGTGTTGGAGGGTACTAAAACAGCCTACCGCGCGACACTGTCACTCTGCGGTAAGGTATCGTCTCGTCACTTTGGTGATACTGTTGTTACGTTTGACGTGCATGAAGATTTAATCAGCTGACAGCTCTGCGCCGCTTCGACTCTGCCTCGAAGATCTCTGCAATTCAGGGAGTCGTAACAGTATGAGTATATCTCATGCTTATAGACCTTCTGCCTGGTTTATACATCGAGCAGGAGGTTTCAAGTGGAAGCTGCGGAATCTTGTGCCATCTTCATCCTACCAAGCCATCGTTTACACCAAAACATACGTTGGTCTATTTTCAAGCTTTTTTGTGGCCGAGTCCCCCACAGCCTTGTATACAACGCTGTGCAGATTATAGGGCTTCTAGCGCGGCCGGCGGCCTCTCATGTCTTCCCGTTACGCGCCCATCAATAAGCTGATCCTTCAGTCCTAGCCGGAAAGGGCGATAGTATAGGCACTGGAGTGTTCTCAACGTGTAACGGTTGGTTGCATCCCTCTGCTTTTGTTCCAGGTATTTTTGCAAGAATCCTTCAGACCTAGGGTATGGTGGCAAGGTCTACGAAAGCAGCCTAATTCTGCAGCCAGCGACCGGAAAGATCCTTTTCCTTTAACCTGAATTATAAACATCACTTCACTTGCACACAACGAGATGCCATTCGCTTCCAGCAACACGGTACAGCCGTGTCACAGCAGATTGTGTCAAATTTGCGAGGTCACAAGCTATGGGAGATCCTCCATTTGGCTTTTATGGTTACTGATCTATCTTCAGCTCGACAGCCCTAATATGAGCCATTTGGAAGAAGAACCCTTGGCATGGCTTCGTGTGGTTTCAAGCTGAATCCTTCTCGCACCCAAAACCAATCAAAAAAGTCATCATAATCCAGCTAAGGTCTGAATAGTGTCCAGGCGTGGCGGTCAGGACAATGTTTGATGATCAATCCATCCAGCGCCGCTTTGAGACTTCACAAGCTTTATGTTAATTGCCGATATGCCATATCAGCGTATCACTGTTAGATAGTAGCGACCCGACCTTTGACGCCCCGCATTCAACCATAAATGGAAGCTACTATCTCCAGAGTCGATACTACCTTACCTCGCAGCTCGCCGAAGTAGCTGAAATCCCACTCGTTTTCTCGAAGTCAGTCTACGGAGCCTTCGATTTTCTTTTTCCACGGAAAGGAAGAATGTATAACAAGGACGCACATGTTATGGCCACCCTAGATGTCTCAAGCCACTCGAGCAGAGCGAATTGTATCCTCAAGCCCAACCCAAGCGCCAACGGATGCGGTTCTGCGGCCCATCGCAATAACGCTATGTAAGTGAGTTGTCGCTTACGCAACGGAGAAAGCCGTTCCTAACGCCAAACATCACCGAAAGGGAATGGCATGAGCGGTCCCTAGAGGCCGAGATTGTTTCATTGCAAGGTTAGCTTTGTTCATGAGCAAAAGGATGCACAAACTGTAGAGGATCGACATTACATGTGCCGTATTCTACTTCACATTGTGACTTGCATGCAGGATTCAAGATCTAATGCTTCATGCTATGAAACGAATCCTTTCACTATTGCGGCTCCTGTCGGCGGAGGCGGTGGCAAATACTGCGCTTTACTCTGCTGGATAGTAAGATTGTCACACCAACACATCAGGGCATTGAGGCGGTGAGTCCTTATTATATCAGCCTCTATGGATTCTCAAGTGAAACAATCAATGCCTTCGGTCATCAACATTCTGTTCAGCCACCGAGAAATGAGCCATTACTCTAGGAGTTGAATCCATCACGAGAGAGCTAATTCCCATGGCGCACAGTCAATTGATAATGCCTAGGTAATCATTGACGACTAGTCAGAGCTGAAAATCATCGACGCGTCATCCTTGGCCGATGGTAAAGCAGCGTAGGCAGCAAGTACCGTAGGAGTCATCTCGATCCAGAACCAGTTCCAGTAGGATGCTTGCATAGGGAGACAGAGATTCTGCTCTCTGGAGGCATTTCAGTCTCTATGTTGCTTTCACAGGCCACGGCTTGTAAACATATGCACATACTCGCTTCTCGTAGCCTCGTGCGTGGAAAACTCATCTTTCGTGGCTTTGTCATTGTGACGTTGAGCAGTTTCCTATCCGAATATCCGAATTTCGAAATTTGCCTTCATCCTTCGTGAGAACTGAATGCCCTACCCCAGAAATTCCTGTCTTGAGTACTCCCAAGACCCTATACGAAACCTTTCAGAGACTCCTATACTGAGAACTTTATCATCGTCTCTACAGAATCCTCTCCAGAATCCGCTCCAAACCCCTCTGCAGAACCCCACGACGAAACTCTCTCCTGAACCTCCGACAAATCCCCTACAAGCCTAAGGCCTATGATATACCCAGTTGCCGATGGATGGACGCATTAAGCCTGCGAAACGCCATAAAAAATATCACGCAGAACCCATCTCCACCGGGACTCAACATATTACTTTAAACCACGGCCAACATCCCCAAGAAAGAGAGAAATAGCATACACGACACACCGCAACGGACACAGTAATGTGAACGCTGATCTCTTCACGCCGCCTATACATACACAACCTCGGACCATCCTCGAATCAAGCCAATGTCTTTAGAGAAGAAAAATCGCACCATATTCCATGATAAGAAGATTGAACACGTGTATGAGCGTGCTCGAATTTCTCAAACGAGCACATACACAGCACGTATCTCTGAAGTCTTGACAGTGTATTAGGCCCAAGCAAACTGCATTCCCTTAGCTTATACCTAACCATGCAAAAAACCCTCATCATTGCTCCAGCACATTCCCTTCCCGTCAAAACTCCCCAACCCGAATCCGCGCTGCTCGGATGGAAGCGAGCCCCCTGCCCTTCTCTCTCTCCTCGAAGACCGTTTCCAACCCCCTGCTGATGATCTAATCAAGCGTCGTGGCCTGGGGATTATCAGAAGAAAGTTAAGCCACTGAGGCTGTTACGCTCACATATTTTCTTCTTTTGAAAGAGGGAGGGAGGGGATTATGGGATAAGCTGCGTCTTACATGCAGTCATGAGAGAGAGAGAGAGAGTGTGTGTGTGTGCTGGCAGATCATGCCTGCCTACCTACCTACCTACCTACCTATTTGAATACCTTACAGGAGCAAATACCCTATTCTGTTGCAGCCTTGCTTGTCTCGTTTTGTGGGAAAAAGTTAATGCTGAGGCTGAAGCTACCTCAGGCGCGATTTAGGCAGGGAGGTATGGTTCGTTTTACATATACATACATACGTATTTGCTTGCCTTAAGGTAGCAGAGATGGAGGTTTATGCGCTGATTTCGGCGGAAGGGTTAGGATTACCTTTCAGATGCTGTGGGGGGATTTGGAGCGTAAGGGAAGCATGATGTATGGGCTGTCGTTCACGGCATTCGAGGGGATTTCACTGGGTATGTATGTGCACGGGGGAGTATCATAGGTTTTCTGGATGGATATTTATTGTGTCGTTTGGGGTGTATGTATGGTGTAATACTACCTGAGGTGGCTTAATGCCTGAGGTATCTTACGTGAATGCAAGCTTAAGCTGGAAGAATCTGTCCACAGCGCAAGATTCATCGGGGGGGCTGGCATGCAAGCTTGATTAGGTTCATGTGTTGGCGTAGCTAGCTAGGTAGTTACTGCATCATCGTAAGTTCGAATTAAGCCAGCAAGTTATTATCCACGCCTTTTTCCTCTTCGTCTCTTTTGAACATGATTACAAGTGTATTAGGATCGGGTACTCGTATGTCGTTAAAACAATCTCCACCCCTCCTCCTCGTGTCTTTGAACAAAATAAGAATTGGAATACCATCGATTCTCGTAGACCGTACAGTAGCCGGAGTAGATCTCGCAGAGGTCTTCGAGCGTACTATGTGATCTCGGATTCGAATTTGGTGTAGCGCAACAGCAATTTTCAATCGTCCAAGTGGACTCCAGTAGCAGTAGCACATCTATACACATCTCATTAGTTCACCAGTAAACAGGCAGAAAGAGTCCAAGGTATAGGTAAGACTTAACGGGTCAGTAGTATGAATTATATTGCAATGTTCCCATTCCTCATCGCGATGAAGCGCAGCTTTGAACTGCACGGCTTCATCAATCTTGCAGAAGCGCCAGATGACGGAACGAGTCTGTTGTTTTATATAGATAGTCAGCTATACGATGCCTACTAGTAAGCCTAAGTAGGGGAGAGGGAAACTTACACCACCAGGCGTCACTCCATCTTCCACACTCTCCACCCTCCTACCCTTCCTCTCCGCCATCTTCCTCAACGCCTCGATTCCGAAATCTTCATCAACACCCACAGCTCTCACACACCTCGTCACCCCCGTATCAATCCACCCACGCAGCAAACCCCCAATAACATCAACATCTTTACCTAGCTCAACGAAGCACACTAGCTCGCGACCTTGGACGTCTTTGCCATAGACAACGCCATTGGAGGTATCGTCGTAGTAGTTCTGGCAGTCTTTCGGGTCCATGAATCGGACTGTTGCTGAGCTCTCGCTACGCATGAAGATCCATTCGATGGCGCCGCCGTAGACGAGGGAGGCGACGAAGGACGGAGTGGCGTTGCGAGGGAGGTCTTTGATGATTACGGTGCGGATTTGAGCGGCTGGAGTAGATGTTAGTAGGATAGTCTTGGGCGTACTCGGACTTGCGGAAGACAAAGTCTTGGGACAAAAGCTCCTTGAAATTCACATTCTGTAGCCCCGTTCAGAAGACAAGATTGCTCAGTTTATGTTCGTCAAGTTATAGATGGATAATTTGGGGCATAGCATCCCTAAGAATGCTAACATTTCATGCTTCTTGCCGTGTTTATTGGGCATCAGATGAGGAAGTGTCCGTATGATTTTCACCCTCGCAAGCAAGTATGATGAGTGGGAAATTATCACGTACCTGGTCTACCACGCTGCTCCAGCTGAGGCCACGCGTTGAAGAAGGTCTTGTGCTCGCGATCTTCGGTATCCTCGTCAGCTTTGGCTGCGACATTAGTGGTTTTTGCTGCCAACGGCGGTCGTTGAGAAGCTTCGATGGACTGGGAGAGAGTTCTGGTTGGTTTCGAGACAGCAGCCGGATTAGCTGCAGGCTTCACAGTGGCGTTAGAAGGAGTTCCAGTAGCCCTGGTAGGAAGACTAGCGTTCTCTTTTGTGTTCTTTGGCTTTGATGCCCATTTATCGAGAAATTGGTTAGGAAGATCCATATCACCCGTCTTGCTAGCAGGTTTAGATGCCTCACTTGGCTCAACCCCCACTGTACGACAGAGGACGCGGCTTGCAAGATCAGCAAGCAACGCGGACTCTTCTGGCTTGAGGCTTCCGATTGAGTCCAATTTTTGTAGCACAGTCACCAGATGGTCGTCAAAACCTGGGTCTGTGGATTTCGTTGAGTGGATGTCGGTTTCCGTGCTAGTTGTAGGCATCTGCTGGCTGGAGGTGATTGTTGCCCGATGGGTATGGACCGAAGTCGGCTGATTCTTTTGTGAACCTTCTGAAGTAGGCTGAGGTGCCGAGACTGTTGTTGGAGGTTTGGTTCCTAGCCCCTCTGACTCAGTATTGAATCCGGATGTAGCTTGAGGTGAATGTGAGGTGGCTCGCACACGAGGTGGGAGTGAATAATTGCGGGCGCTCCCACCTCGTGAATGAGAGTGGCCGCTTGGGTATGCCGCGGACTTCTTCTGAGTCGAGTCGGAAAAAGTTACAGGCTCGAACGTCGCCGGTGAAGGAGGAGAAACTTGGAACCTGACTTTGTTTTCATCGGCCTTGAGCACGGGAGATCCATCATCCGCTGAATTTGGAGCTTTGACAACGCCACGGTCAGCCATGGGGACGTTCTCGTCTTCTAGCTTCTGGCTTCCCGATGAAATGCCTTTGTTCTGCGTGCTTGCACTCTTGGAAGGAGATGGTTTGTATAGATGCTCACCAATCAAGGACCTACCGATCTCATGATCAGAGTCAGCGGCCTTAAATGACATTCTAGTAAAACTATCATTGATGGCTGGATTAGCCTCAACGACGCTCACCGGCGTCAGATCTCTCGACGGGGTACTAAAAGCACCGAGTGAAGAGCGGTGGTATTCACTAGATTTTGGAGCCCACATGGACTGCCACAGGGGCTTGGTATCCATGGTGCCCACAATCGTAGAAATGACGTGAGAGACTTCGGCAAGTTCATCATCATAAGTTCTAGCTGGGATCACACGGGGGCTTGCTGGAGTGGTCTTGGGTGTGTTTTGAGGAGGTCTAACCCCGCTGACAGGTGGACTTGTCATTGGATGATGGCTTGGTGATGCTGGGCTATTGCGGTTGGGCGTGGTGCTGTGGCTCGATCTTGTTTTAGGGATGTCAATAGGGGCCGTTCGATCACCAGCTGCTCCGTTGGAGACATCCTCATCCGTAAGACTCGTCCCATTACGCTGTTTAGGCACTGCTTCAGGCGATTTCTGAGTAGGGGCGGCAGCGGCCCCCATGGAAGTGTTGTTGCTCTTACGCATCTGCGCAATGAAGCGATTGATTGTTTCAGCAGAATCTACTCCAACTTTTGGCTTCGTCATTATAGTCGTTTTAGCTCGACGCAGCCGTGTCTTGTATCAAAGGATTCAGCAGAAGAATTCGGATCGGCAAAAGGGACAAATTGGGTCTACTCACTTGAGTCGAGTCAACAGTGGGTGAATTGTAACGGTACACAGGGGTACGCTCTTACACGGAGGAATTTCTGTTCGATTATGGAAAAGCAAAGTTTTGTACAAGTGAGCGAACGTCTAGGAAAATGCAGGAGTGTGGTTGTTGATACTTATCTGTTGTGAGGGAGGTTGTTGGGTGAGGATTTCCGGGCAATGCAAACAAAACTTACCGCATCTCGCACCCTTCGCAACGCGTTTCCACTGCAATCTTAACACGGTTTTGGCCACAGTATTGCACAAATAAGCTAGACCGGAAATGGCGGTCTGACAAAAAGATGGTCATAGCATTTTATACATTCAGGGCATGCGTTCCCTTTTATCAATGGGTATCTGAACGCCAAGTCGATGCAAGTTTCGTAAGGAGCTATTTACTACTCAACCTGAAGGTATCCGCATATTTTCCCAGTTCTTTTCCCCATTCCTGGGTGTTTCCTTGATGACTTGCAACATCCTCTTGCCACAGTATCCATCTCCCTTGGCTTCCCTGGTTTGTTTTTGGAATGAGCCACCAGCCTTGAGGCTCTTATCAGGCATCCAGACCTCATCCTCTACTTGTGAGCCTGCTAACTCAGTGCGACGAGGATTGATCCACGGCAATCCAACCAAATGATTGATGATGTTTTGGGGTATACTGAATATCCGTTCGAAACGCTGGATGGTTGGAAGCCACGACAATGTCACATTGTCGTACGCCACCCTCACATAGGGGTTCATGAAGATGCCTACATACTCACCATCTTCTTCGAATGTACCCTGATTCAAGAGATCGGCGTGTATCAAGCAGCACTCGGACGCATCCCAGTAAAGATCCTCCGTTGCTCGAAAACTTAAAGGTGGATCTGCCTGAAATGGTTTGGCATCGAAAGCAACCATCCCACCCCAGCAACTCTTGACCCTTACTGCATCCTTGCCTGCGAGGACATCTGCCCTGCTGTAGCCATTCCCCGCGGTGCTGAACCAAGGGTACAAGGGGAGGCCCATGCTGAAGCCTTCCAGGTCGCGGGTAGCATATGTGTCGTAGAATTTGAAAGGGTTGATGAAGTCTACCGCACAAGCAGCACGGTAAGCAGTATGTCCATGTTCGTTGAGATTGGTCGCAAAAAGAAGTTGGACCGCCTGGACAGGGTCGAAGACTGCATCGTTCAGATAAAGCAGCTTGTCATATTTCACGTCTGGACTCTCCCACAAAGGTTCGAGAGCTCTGTTGCGTGCCTCTGCTAAATAGGCAACCCGCTTAGTCCGTTTAGATCCATCAGGCAATGTGATTTGAGGAAACTCATCCAATGGTGGAGGATCTTCGTAGATTACCGTATGCTTACACTGAAGCTTTCGCTCGAATTGGAACTCTGCGGTCTGTGCATTTTCCCCAGCTGTATTTTCATAGATGCTCATATATACATTTCGGTTCCCAAGCATATTTAAGAGTTCCAAAACTGCTTCACCCCACGCACCATCCAGTAAATGTCCGTCTTCATCATATATGCTTGCAGCAATGAATATTTTCTGATTCTCGGGATTTGCTCTTCCGTAGACGTCAGAAGCTTCGATTCGCTCTCTTAGGGTGTGATAGTAAGCTGGGGGGTTCGTGTAGGAAGGACGAAAGAACGCTGTAAACAGCACTAATATGAGGAAGCCGAAAAGAATGCACAGTAGAGTAACACAAAGCCGGCGGGAAGGCCGGTGGATGCCAAATCTAGGACGAGGATGTTGGGTTGGTTTAGGGGTCCTCTGATTATTCCTGTTTCGCGCGCTGAAGATTCCTCGCAATCGTGAAGGAGTGATCCGGGAGAAGACTCTTGAGATCCGAGAGCGCCGCCGGTTGAGATAAGATGTACTTGTTAACCCCTGAGACTGAAAGTCCGCCTCGTCTAAATCAAAGGTGTCGCTGGATTCATTGGAGTCGCGACCAACAAGCTCGTACTCATCAGGATGAAGCAAGCGCGGTGGCATGCCGGGTTCCGAATGGAGAATGTACGAAGATGTAGAGGTAGTTGTCGCAAACACACGGCCATGAGGCCGGCAAGTGGCCTGCAAAGTAATCCAAGTCGTCGTCACTCCCACGAGCTAAACTTCATCCCGCCAAGACCTTCAATCTCGGGCTTCGGTTCGCTAGCTCATGAGTACCTTAGCTTTCATGACTCAGTCGCGTGCGATAAATATACGGATAACACTTTCTCTTTCTACCCATTGACAAACCTACAAGATGGCTACCCCCTCTAAGAAAGTCTACGTCGACGAAGACGTTGGTAAAGACGACCCTGCTGCGGATGGTTCCGAAGCCTCACCCTACAAGACACTTTTATTCGCCTACATACAACATCCACCTACGCAGCCCACTGATCCTCAATACTTCACACGCAAGTCAGAAACTGGCCCGGTTAGCGAGGATGGCGATCCAGAAGCTCGAAAGGAGTGGAAGCCAGCTACAAAATCAGCTACGAAAAAGGTTACTAGCCTCTATGAGCAACACAAGAAAAAGTTAGCCAAGACAGATACTCTAGCTTTGCGAGAAAAGGCGGAGCAGGAGAAGAGGCAGTTGGCTCTGCAAGAGGCCTTAAAGGTCAAAATATCGGAAGACCCAAAGCTGCCAAAAGCTACCAAGATTCGTCTCAACGAGAAAGACCCGGCGATAGTCAAATTGAGAAAAGGCACCAGTGAGAAAGATGTGGGTTACAGTGAAGGGAGAGGCTCAAGAGTCAGGATTACTGGCAGAGTACATAGGTTTCGCACGCAGAAAGATGTCATTTTTCTCGTACTCCAAGACGGCTACGGCTTCCTCCAATGCATCCTCACTGGTGACTTGACCAAGACACATGACGCTTTAACCCTCACGCAAGAAACATCTATGGAAGTCTGGGGCGAGATGTGGGAAGTACCCCCGGGACAACACGCACCAGATGACCGTGAGCTTCATGTCGATTATTACGAGATAATTGGCAAAGCTGCTGGTGACAAAGACGCCATAACAACCCGGGTGCAAGCTGACGGCGACCCTCAAAGCCTTCTCGATAACCGCCATCTAGTCCTACGAGGCGAGATATCCTCCTCCGTCATGAAAGTCCGGGCCGCGCTCCTGAGAGCCTTCCGTCAAACCTACGAATCCGAAATCACACCCCCCTGCCTTGAAGTAACGCCGCCTTGCATGGTCCAAACCCAAGTCGAAGGCGGCGCCACGCTCTTCGAATTTAACTACTACGGCCAAAAAGCCTACCTCACCCAGTCCTCCCAGCTCTATCTCGAAACCTGCCTTCCCTCCCTCGGCAACGTCTTCTGCGTCGCTCCCTCCTTCCGCGCCGAGAAATCACTGACCCGCCGCCATCTTTCTGAATACACGCATATAGAAGCCGAACTCGATTTCATCACCTTCGACGACCTCTTAGTCCACCTTGAACTTGTAATGAGCAAAGTAATTGAACTCGCCCTCGCAGACCCGAAGATCAAAAAACTCGTCTACGACCTCAACCCAGACTTTCAAGTCCCCGAACGGCCCTTCATGCGCATGCGCTATTCAGACGCCATAACCTGGCTTCGCGAGCACGATATCCCCAATGAAGAAGGCAAACCCCATGAATTCGGCGACGACATTGCAGAAGCAGCGGAAAGGAAGATGACGGATATCATCAACCGGCCTATCTTCTTGACGCACTTCCCTGTAGCAATCAAAGCATTCTATATGAAGAAAGACCCGCAAGACCTGAGAGTTACAGAGAGTGTGGACTGTTTGATGCCAGGGGTTGGGGAGATTGTGGGAGGAAGTATGAGGATGGATGATTATGAGGAATTGATGGCTGCGTATGGGAGGGAGGGAATTGATCCGAAGCCTTATTATTGGTATACGGATCAGAGGAAGTAAGTCTCTCGTTCTACTCATGTCTCTTTTGCTCCTACTGACTTCGTGGATAGGTACGGCACATCACCACACGGCGGGTACGGTCTCGGACTCGAGCGTTTCCTCGCTTGGATGTGTGGGCGATGGACGGTGCGTGAGTGCTGTCTATACCCTCGCTTTACCAATCGCTGTACTCCTTGAGTATCGCGGTATCGTTAACATAGATGGATTTGTGATTTACAATGTCCGAGTGTGTAGAGCTTGTTTCCTGTTTTGGAAGTTTCGTCAAGCATCATGTTTTATAGATGAGATACCATGGTTGAACGAGCATGCGACTTTGTTTTTGGTGCTGTGGGTGATAGAGAGATAGACAATGACTAGCCCGAATGCGTTAGAATTCTCGCCTTGACCATTCCACGAGTCTTTTGTTCAAATTCCAATCAGTAGCATGCATGTATCAGAAGTCTTCAATTCATTGCCATTTTTTCCTATATCCACTCCTGTAATCGTACAACGAATTTGCATTTCCGTCGAGGTAGAATAGTGTAAGGTCGTAGCAGTCCATCAATCAATAAGCCTCCAAAGCATGGGTATCTTCCCTAACGCCACTGTATCCTTCCCTCCCAATGCATCATACAAGACCTACAACGCCAGAGCGACGCTTGGTCGCGCTGCCCTCTATTGTCCACCCTGACTTGCCCCACTCGTCTTCCTCACCGGCCCCTGGCCCGCACTCGCCTTCGCCCTCACCGGATTCCAAGCCGCATTCTTCGCATTCTCCTTATCCACCATCCTATTGAATTGGCCCATGGGATCCGCTGGGTTGACGTCCAAGTTCAATTCTGGAAGCATCATTCCCTCTTGCCCACCCAAGCTTGCCTCCTTTGGACCGGTTGGAACACCAAAAAGGCTCTTTCCACCATTGTTGGCTATAGCCTCAGCAAGCATTTCTTTGCGGCGAATGGTCTGGTATTTGGTTTTGATTGGGACGCGCTCGGGCTCGACTAGCGGTCTGGGGTGCCAGTGGCGAAGGGAGAGCATCATCTTTTCTGTTTCCTCGTCGGAGTCAATAGGACCGGTAGGGGGCTCGTCATCGGGCAACGGCGCGGCGGCGCTGAGGGCAGCTTTTTGCATCTTTGCTTGGTTACGTTTCTGGTACATAGCTAGTAATTGGTCGTAGGGAAGGCTGCGGCCTGGGACCGAACGCTTGGCGCCCATGGAGTGGGATTTGCAGGTAAGAGAACGAGCGCAGAAACCGCCGTTAGGGAGGAGGACGCCACACTGCTGCTCTACGTTTACCGGACCTTTAGGCTTGGGTAATTTGGGCTTGGGGGGCTCATCTTTCTTGAGCTTCTTCTTCTTGGGCTCCTTGTCGGCTTCGGTGTCTGCTTTGCGCTTCTTGGACTCAGGACCTTTGTCTTTGGAGTTTTTCGAGGCGCTCTTCTTAGGTTGTATCTTTGTGGATCCCCCGGTGTGGTCCTCAGTGGTACCCTCGGCTGCTGGACCTGTTGTCTGGGTGTTGTCACCCATGACGGAGTCGCCGTCTTTATCTTTTTCTTCGGCCAACTCTCGCGCTTTCGCCTCTCGCGCTTTAGCTTCCTTGGCCTCTTTCTTCTTACGAGCCTTTTCCTTCTTCTTTTCTAAGCAAGCTGGAAGGTGAGAATCATGGTCTTGGGTTGTGAACTGTTTTTTGCAGTGTCTACATTGGATCGTTCCTGTGTTATCTCCGGATTTAGAAGTGGTCCCAACAGCGTTTACAGCCGGCGAATCAGGTGACGGGCTTCGAGTTGTACCCGCCGTTTTAGTACCTGTGGCAGAATGAATGAGTGTCACAGCTCGAAGTGGTAAGAAGACCCTGAGTGGCCACGGCTAACCATTACTCTCTGAGTCCTTCGGCTTCGTCTTCTTTGCGATCTTCTTCTTGAGATCTACCCCACCAGTTGCTTTGGATTGCTTAGGTGGCGGCTTTTTTCCAGCGCTGGGTTCCTGGAGGCTCATTTCTGAGCTTGACGCAACTGACGCTGGGCCTCAGAGTCAGCAGGTGGCTCGGCCTGGTGCGGATAGTACAGACCTCTCCGACTCATATCCGTCGAAGCCATTTTGTAGACCACCACCCTAGAGGGTGGTTAAGGTCGTACTGAACTTTTCGTAATGTGGCCTCTCAAAAGTGTTATTCAGACATGGGACGGTCCTGGAAGACCTTCTGAGGTATCTTAGGCAAGATGAGATGAAGTTGCTCACACGGCTGACGGATCAATAGACGGCCCGTGCGGGCTGCCTCGGCACTTGCAAAGCACTCAAGCCGCCTTGGATTGAAGATGATGCTAGCTAGCTATCAAAGGCCAGGTAAAGCTTTTGTGATTGGAGCTATGTAATTATACAAAGTCTGTCTGATGAGCAACCTGCTCCCTGCCACAAAAGCCCAGTGTCCCACGCATGCAACGCTCGCAAATTCGGAACATGCTTTACACTACGACTATGCAACCATGATAGCTTTCAGTAACTAACTCGTATAAGACTACGGTCCGCCCGAGCAAATGCAAGAAAGGGCCCTTGAACTCGTTCTAATGCACAATAACTCTCAGTAAGATGCTTCGTCAAGAGTCTTACTTTCACAGCTACCAGCTTGGCCTTTCTGATGCCGAAGTCGCATGTACAGGGGTGTCCTCAATATCGAATAGAGTATCGTGAGGGCTAGAAATTGTATCTGGAGCCTTGACGGGTGGGAACCCTGCCTTGACGGTTGGTGCCACGTGTTTGCCGGGGCTCATCTTCGATCAACGGTCTCTTCACTTGTGCGACGCCCTTCTGCTTCTTGTACGTTGGCGGCTTTGGCTCGCAATGAAGGTGCCCGATGTTCTTGATTGCACTATTGTTCTTCCATTGCAGACATCGGTGGCCTGTTGGGTCAACATATGTCTTGGTCCGTGTGGACACTCTCGTCATAGGTTCACTGGCTTCGGACTTCTTATCATCCGCACTCAAATACTCCTGACGCTTCTTCATATGGGTGCTGATTTTCTCCCTTTGATTCTGAAGCTCCTTTCGAAGCTTGATTTCGCGAACTCCACGGACGTCCAACCATCCAATAAGCATATCCAGGGTGTCAGGGTCGTCGTAGTATCCCCATTGTCTCGCGGTGAAAACATGAGTTTCTCCCTCCTCAAACATCTTGCGATCTGGCACTGTCATCTGGAAAGCTCGACGGTATTGTTCATTCTCAGCAACGGAAAGCTCAATAAAACCTTCTCGTTCGAGATCATCAGGTCCTTGCACCCAAATGCACCCATTGGCGTATCCAGCATTAGCAGTAGAGCTATCAGGCATGCCAGCGTACGGCATAGCGTTGCGTTCAAACCAATAGTAACGGTTCCAGAAGCGATCTTTCCCAAGGACTCTCGTCCTAGGACAATCGGCCTCGCGTAGGTCGTTCTCGAGGGTGTGAACCTCTTCTTCATATTCCATGATTCTCTCCTTGACGTCTTCGATCTTCTTTAGTACTTTGTCGTATTGCTTCTCTTGCTTTGACGGCTTCTTCGCTTTCTCGGCCTGCGCCTTTTCCTTTCTCTCTTTCTCCTCCTCCTGCTTCTTCTTACGCGCAAGTGCTCGGTCATTAGCTCGACGCAAAGAGCGTCCTTGATGGGGCTCCTCATCTTCAGTATCCATGACTTCCTCGTCATCTACAGCCTCTTCCTCATCGACTTCCATTTTGAGGGCTGCGAGCTCCTCCAATTCAGCAGGGGGCGATGCTGAGGTGTTTTCCGGCTGTAAAGCCTTACGCTCTTCGTGCAACAACCGTAGCTCTTCCACACTAGACGGTGTTAGTATATAGCAACTACACAGTGCTTTCACATAACCTACGCTGCTTTGCGGCTCCTCTGGACTTCGTTCTTCTCTTTACGCGTTTCCGTCATTTGCGCGCTACATTCTTCCATATATGATCGAATCGCCTTGGTCTCTAGAGACTTCATGCAAAGAATTTGCAAGATCCTTATCCGGAGGTTGACGTCTAGACTTTGATACTGTGAGGCAGCTGTTTCTGGTGTGGGTTCCCGATCCAGAGGCGCTAGATGCTTCAGAATTTCATTGCAAGTGTCCGCAAGACGAGGGTTGCGAGAAAGCTGATTGAGGAAACCGACAATGACCACCACCCAGCGACCATCAGCAAAGTCGCGTTTTCGGGCTCTCATTTTCCAATCATAGCCTTTCGTTGAACGATCCATCTCTACAGCTTGATGGATTTTTGAGTTCGCAGGTGACGATTGCTTGCCATTGGCGGCCTCTTTTAACTCCGCCGCCTCTGACTTGACCAGACTACTCCTGGTGGATCGCGCAGGCGGTTTAACTTCTGGTTCTGGTGTAGGTGTTGGCTGAGCACTACTATCCTGGGAGGAGTCTTCCCCGTCACTCTCATTCTGGTACGGCAGCGATATCTGAACTTGGCCGTTCTTATCGTTGATATCGTTCACAAGCTTCTTGAGCACAGCACAGTGAATCTCAACCAGAAGTTCGCACTGAACATCTTCCGACGAAAACCGCAAAGCCTCGACGTAGTCGTCGAACGTAAATGAATCAAGCAGGAAAATCTCGCAGTAGACATTCAAAGTATCCCATGTCTCCAATAAGAGTCCAATTGACGTCATATCAATGCCACTTCCGGCACCTTCTGACACACGATTGATACTAGGGGTCTTTTCTGACAGGAATTTTAAAGGAGGGCGATATGTGCCGTCGCGTAAGGGTGGTATCTCAAGGTCTTCGATAGGGTACTTTGGTGCTGGTGGCGGGGCGGGTTTTGGTTGG
Organism: Cladonia borealis; assembly: GCA_018257855.2. Taxonomy (NCBI): domain Eukaryota; kingdom Fungi; phylum Ascomycota; class Lecanoromycetes; order Lecanorales; family Cladoniaceae; genus Cladonia; species Cladonia borealis. The sequence goes on from JAFEKC020000013.1 coordinate 1,084,130, forward strand.
CTCTTGGCGGCAATGGGCTTGAAACCGTTTACCATTTGATACCCAGGGGGTGGAGGCCCATGATAAAACGGATGAAGTTGTGCTGGCTGGCCTTGAGATCCAACTTTACCAAAGTCCGGATTACTCGCCAAAGCGTTTTGGTATGCGGCAAAATTTTCCTGCCTTAGACGCATGTCCTCTTGCGGATTTTTGCCTTTGCTGCCTTTGGGCTTTAGCAAAGGGAGGCCATGTTGCGGGCCGTAGAAGTTGAGAATAGGTCCTTCATAGTCGCCTCTTTTGCTGAATAGGTTGCTGTTTTTTCTCTGTCTCGCTTGGAAGTCATGCGTGAGCCATTCCGGAATGTCTTGGTTGATGTGATAGTACTCAGCAAGTCTAGGTTTGACTAACCAGGGCGCCCCAGCCCATGCTTCACGAGTGACACTGTTCTTTAAAAAGGACCTTAACCTCTGCTTGGTGAACGTCTTGCGTTCACGAGTAAGTTGGTCTTGGTGGACGACTATGCCGTCGCCGCTACGGTCATCGAGGTCGCAGAAGTATCTGGCGAAAGCCGGGCGCTCCACGACCCCATCAGGCCTGATCAACTCGGGGAACTTCGTCTTTTCGCGAATGCAACCAGTGAGTCGATCTTCGTCACTTACGATACTTACCCTCTCCCCTGGATAGAAGTCACGCTTAAAGTCCTGCGGCGTTCATTAGCGACTAAAAGGATGGCAAATACTATGACTAGAGCATGCCTCATAGATTTGGTCAACTAGAAGCACGATTAGCAGGACAGCTACCGGAGAAAAAGCCTGTATACTAACCTAGGTTGTCAATGCGTGATATCTGAGAAAACTGCACTTTTCTCAGGATGGGCTCTCGTAATGCTTCCGGAAATTCATTGTCAACTTCGTCGGATGCGTCAAGCTTCTCAACGTCAGATACAAGCTAGAGCTAATATTACCTGTAGTAGAAATAGTAGAAGAAGACCTGCCTCATTTCTCAAAGCCTCTTTGAAAGTTAAAGATGACTGGCCAGTAACCTCACAGACGAATCGTCTCTAGAACGTCGTTCAGCAATTTCCTTACAGTGAGAAACACAAATAGCAACAAACCTGCTTGTAGTAATCAAGGCTGGGTAATCGAATTGTTAGTAAAGGGATGGTAGGGAGACCTACGCCCGAGCTTACCGGCGTAGATAGTCTTCATAATTCGTAAATATTTCATCCGTCTCTTCGATAGTCCAGATCTGAGAATGATGTCAGTATGATTCTGTTGACCTTAGAGACACTATACTGGCCTCCGAGTCGTCTGAGATGAAAGCTGGCCGAGAAATGTATTGAACGGGCTTTCGCTTATAGAGAACCTGAAATCGTTTAATGACATAGCTTGCGAGAACATACTTCGTCCGGGTTCCTACCATGATGCCGTAGAAGACGGAGCAGAAATGCCCAGTGCCAAGGTGCCCCCGGGGGTGCAAGTCCCCTTTATAGCACTCTGACGCAGGCCCCAGGAGCGTGATACATGGATTAGGGGCTGCGCAAATACTTTTTTGATGATTTTGAGAAAGTCAGATGCTTGAACAGAGACTAAAGTTGGATGGAGACAGCCCGATGCAAGTGTTGGAAAATTGACAGACAGGTATGGAACAGACGTGTAGGAGGATGGTAGAGAACATATAAAAATGATATGTACGCGTCTCAGGGGCTATTAGACGTGTTTCTGGGTCAGTATTGATGGAACTCGATGTGGTGTTGGTGGTGGTGGACGACTGGAGAATTGAAGGTGAGGAGAGGTTGTCGGAAGCATCAGACATGGTGAACGAACAAATTCAACGCTACTTGTGGCCAAACAAGGGAAAGGTAGAGAATCCTAGGCGATGGCGCTAATAGGATTAAGGTACCGGCACTAATGCACTCAGTCTGCCGGATTATTCCCCACCACCTATTTGGACTTTCTTCACCCACCAGCAGTCGCACCCCAACTCGAAACTATTGCTATTTAGGCTCGTTAGGATCGCAAAACGGGGCATGATCAAGCGATCGAGCTTGCGCAATCATCATAGATGAACTATAGACAAGATAACGCAATATAAAAGGTCACATGCTTTGCCTTGTTGCCGCACCTGCAAGCACCACCTGTACGATATGACCAAACACAGACACCGATTCCCATCAGATCAGACCCGGCACCTTCTCCCTGTGGGATAACCAAAGCGGTCACTAGAGTCCTCAAAATAATCTTATTGATCCAGAGCAGGCTTCCAAACCTCTTTCTCTTCCATGCGCTTCCACATCAAGGGCTCGGACAGCTGGGATACCTGCGCGCTTAGTATAGTGCTCGAAACCACGTTTCCACCAAAAGACCACGAAAATATTCAGGGTGTTTTGGGCTAATGCGGAGCTTGTATCATGCCTTCTACTGAAGGACAGATGCCACAACAGACTTACCTTGATTGTGTAGCGCATCTTATGTTCTATCAAATTGCCATAAAGCCAATTCGAAGTCTTTTGCCAGGAAGTACTCTAATATTTTTCGAAAGCTAGAGGTACAAGAGTTGTCAATCTATTGGGGTATCACGAATGCTATGAAGTAAAGTATACAATAGAAAACCCAATCCAGCTACCCACCACACCGACTGCTGAGTACGAGCTTATGAACATCAGGGGAACGAATTCGTACTTTTTTCCGAAGACAAGTTCATGGATGGGAGAGCAGTATAGGATTAGAGGAATGGAGATGGCGATGTAGAGCAAGGAGAACCTGTCGAGTAGGAAAACCCGGGGTCGAGATGATACAGGAGCCAGGCGATCGAAGACTTGGAGGAACAGTATGAGCCAGAAAATGGTATACACCGTTTTGACGGGGTATTCGGCAGCTGTGAAGATTAATGGGAACAGAGACACGTGCCCTGCCACTGCTAGTGGGCGAAATGCGCCAAGAAACCGTCGGTCTTTCAGCGCCAGGAGACTGAAGGGAATTATCACCAGAAGGATGGCCTTTTCATGGACATGCCATCCAAATAAAAAGGAAGCATAGCCACAGAGAGTAACAGCGCCGATGAAGGTTTCCCACGTGGGCTCGAAGAAAAGCTTGAGCAGACAGAGCTAGGATGGTTAGTTAAACATACCAGGAAATCCAGGAGATGCACCTACTGTTTGGAAGGACAGTGTAAGGGCAAAGGTCAACCTGGGATCCACATTTGGAAGAACTGCGAACGAGGTGTCACCAATAAGTCCTCTAGTAACGCTGTTTAGAGCGCTCTGGTCAATGGGCAGTCCGATTCTGGGAGCGACTAAGCTCGTCAGTGGAAAAACAGATATGATGGTGTTGATTAATGACTGACCGAGGAGCAAGACTCTGTCGGTGAAGGAATACAGTGCCCATACGTTTGGAGCCCAATAAGCATGACAGAGTCCCCGCGAGAATGGAAAGAGCCGCCTCAATACTTGTTCTATTTGGCCCCAATACCAGAATGGGCCGAAAGCAGCTCCGAAGACTGCCAAGATGATAGATCCTAACTTCACACTATTACCAAAACGAATACGAAACATAGACCTCTGACTCAGGCAGTGGGCTCGGAGCAGATACACGAAGTAGGCTGGCGCAAGGTAGAGGTAGATGTGCTTCATACATAAGAGCACCGCAAATAGAAGGCCTCCGAGAAGCATTGTTGACTGTTTTCGGGCATAATTGAGAGAGAGAATCAATATGCCATAGAGGAAGCCATTGTATTGAAAGTGGATATGGTCGATTATCAGGAGGGCTGGAGACAGCAGTATCGATATGGCCACTGCATGAGAGCTTTTTTGTGAGCTGGGTGGTGAGCTTTGGATGTATCTATACTTGCAATTAGCCGTCGGAATCTCTCATTACAAAAGTCTAGACTTGCCTGTAAAGCGCGTAGGCCAACACCAAGTCAGCTGCGATGACCGTAGATCGCTGGTAAAAGACGGTTTGCCAACTTTCATACCCCAGATTATGTATCTTCAACATCCCTGGGTCTACGTAACGGGCAGCTTGAGAGAGTAGCCATTCGAAGTACGCGAAGAACGGCGGGTAGTCGAGGGTCCATGCTGATGTTTCCTGGCAGCTGGGTGTCAGACAACTTCTATTGTCTCCACTGTGAAGCGAACCTCATAATACCAACTCTTGACAGGCAGGGAATGAGTTATTGCAAGCCAATTCCGGTGGACCTCGAAATCGGTAGACTTGCTAGATCAACGTCAGCTTGAAGCAGCATTTGTACAAGGATAGCTACTCACTACGCCGGAAACAGGAGTATTTTTAGAGCTGTCACTACGACGGCGGTTTGCGCTATCGAAGGGTATAGTTCGGCCATGTAGACATGATCAAAAGATCTTGGCCTACCCGCGCAGAATCTCACAAAAGCATCGAAGTTGAGCACTAATTTTAAAAAGATTTAAGCATAAACCGCTTAAACTTCGGGAGAGCCAATCGACGAATCGTGGCTTGTTTCATATTTTTGGTGAGTGACAGCTGGTCCCTGGAGCATTGAAGATGGATCTTTCTGATGTCGCCGTAAGGCACGCCGTTGCCTTTAATACATGGAACGTCAAGCATTCTGTTGATATCTCCTCCTCCGCCGTATCAATTGCTCGAGAGATACGAATTAGCATCATTGCCATCGTTCTTGGCTTTACAGCGGCCAGCATCGTCAAGAGTGTCCTGACCTCACGGAGATCGGCACACGATCAGGATTAGCGAGGCAATCTTCGCCTTCCAAACCATAAAGCAGACCTCCTAGACAGGTGTATCATTCTACGCGTCAACTGCTTCGACTGCTGGAGAAATCTGCTGTCGCCACTGCATATGACCGGTCTTTGAACTGCCTTAGATCATTAGGAGTATGCATTTCTTTTATCTTTTGTCTCTATTAGCAGCATCAGCCTCGGCGCAATATCTGGTAGAGAGTTCTAGCTTTGGACATAATGAGAGGTAGGCAGGCTACCTTATCCACATTCGGTACAAGCTAACGAGCCTAGAATATCTCCGAATAATGATGGGAATATACCTGGCTGGCTTCTTTCTGGAGATGGTGGCAATGTACCCCAGATTGTATGTGACCATACCCTGGTATCCGTACTCTTCCTGACATGGACAGATGTCAGATAGGGTCATATTGACGCCTTCTTATCCCGGTAACCAAAGAGGAGCCCTGTGGGCTGATGCAAGGTACGTGATCCTCTATGAAACAAAATGCCTTGTCTGACTTTAGAATCAGAGTTTCGCAAGCAGAATGGATAGCCCAATTCGATTTTCGAGCCTCAGGCCCCGAACGAGGAGGTGGGAACCTACAATTATGGTACGCTAAGGATGGGCCCAAGGCTGTTGGAACATCGAGCATATACACCGCTGGGCAGTTTGACGGATTTGTGCTGGTCATTGATTCTTATGGCGGGCGGGTAAGTCCTGCTCATTCTCTGCAGGCGCAGAAAATACTAAAGGTCCAAGGGAGGAAGCATTCGAGGCTTCATGAACGATGGCTCTTTGGACTATAAGAATTACCATTCTGTAGACTCGCTGGCATTTGGCCATTGTGACTACTCTTATAGGAACCTGGGACGACCTTCGAAACTCCAGATCAGACAGGAAGGCACTACATTTGAGGTTATAATAGACGACAAGCTCTGCATGTCCACCGACAAAGTACATCCCCTGAATCGCAAGCTATCTAAATTTGCCGCTTACAGTGTCAATTAGATCCGAATGCCTCAGTACTACAACTTTGGTATCACTGCTGCGTCTGCGGAGAACCCCGATTCTTTCGAACTCTACAAGTTCTTGCTCTTTACCTCTGGTTCGGTCACCCGCGAAGAACCTCGCCGAGCACAGACCCCCTATGGAGAACAATCCAATATCAACGCTAATACCCCACCCGATACCCCAGCCCCGTCAGTCGACCAGACAGCCCAGTTCCAAGACCTCCATAATCGATTGCAAACCCTCACTCACTCAATCGACAGCTTATACAACGAGATTAGGGTGCTTGCAGACAAATCGGAAGGTAGACATCAAGAGCTCTCACGGAACGTCATATCACCAGATAGGCTCGATGCTATTGACACACGATTACACGGTATTGAGACGATTGTGCGCGGCTATCAAGGACAATTCTCAGGTCTGGAAAATAGTCTGAAGGACACGCATAGTAGCCTCGCAGAAAATCTACCCAAACATATGGGCGATCGTACGTGTTTCACTAAATCCTCACACAGTCTCCCATCCAATCTCTTAATCAATCCGAAATTTTAATATACTTCGTACTAACGATTCTCAGTTATAACAACGTCAGCACCCCGGATGGGGCTCCTCATTTTCGTTTTTATCGGTGTCCAGCTACTATTGGCTGGGTCCTATGTCATATATAAGCGGCGGAGAGCCAACGGGCCGAAGAAGTATTTGTAAAATAGAGAAGTAATTACCTGCGTGTGTTTCGAACAAATCCATTACCTCCCCCTCCAGCTTGCTACAATCCGTCGTTGAGATGCTGCAAGTTTCGGAGATGCTCGCATCGTCCAGTGCTTGCCCTGGTGATTCTGCATCGCCTGTTATTGTTGTTATGATCCTTTGCTCCTGTGGAATATGGTGATGTCGCTTACCGTGGTCGTCATACAGAACCGGAGAGTAGTAACCTGAGTCCTCGCTCGCAGTGTCCTCATCTTCATCCCGCGCAATCATCTCATCGGTTCTGGGCTCGTACGCCGCCGTATCCCAGTACCATTCGCCCCATTCGTTCAGCGTATGCTCAACTTCCTCTATTAGTGAGGTTGTTCCTTCCTCCTTGCCTTCCCAGTTCTCGTCTTCAGTATTGATCTCTTCACTACCATTTTTGCCGTTTGGATCTGACGCCTTGATCGTATCTCCGAGAGTTTCCCATGGTGCATCGTCCAGACCCATGCTCTGAATACGACTTGAAATTGACTCAAAACTCTCGCCCAGGTCCAGAGTCTGGATACGCGTAGGACTTTCGCTATTATTGTTCTTGGCTACCTTAGCATCTAACCCATCGCTCTCGTCCATGACCTCAACCATCGTCTTCAATGCCTTCACAACCTCAGGGGGCTGGTAGTCTTCATCGATATCCTCAGGTTTCCACTCTGGTGTGATCAGTTCAATACCTTTCATTGCCCTTCTCAACTCCGGATGCCATCTCACGAGCCACTTCAACTCGAGGCTTTGCTTATGCTTGCCGAAGAACGTTGATGAGATTACCAGGTTCTTGGCGAACTTCATGCGAGTGATATTGGTCCAGCCTATGGCGTTCAAGAACATAATCATTTCTGGCGGCTTGCGAAAAGCGAATATGTTCTCGCGATACCTACTTCAAGTCAACGTTTGATTAAATGCCTATGGGCCAGTTTCTGCCGAGGTAAGACTTACAGCACGTTCCTAGCAGCATCCAATGTCTTTCTGACTTCCTTGTGATGGACAGCGCTCAATGCCACCAACACCTCCATCTGAGGCTTATTGCGAAGGCCCCGACGAGTCCCATCAGGATTCTTAACCACCTTATCCGCCACATAATGATACGGCACAAGCTCTTCCCCAGGGATCCTGAGCACAGTACACATGAAAGCCGTCATCGCATGTTGCGGCATCTCTAAGAACCTAGGGAAGTCTTTAGCGGTAGGCTTTCCTTCATACCAACCCAGAGGAATTTTCGGAATTGCCTCTTTGACGTTCTTAAAGTACTTCTTCTTATACATCTCCCTCTTCTGGAGGACCGCCGCTAGTTCCTTCTCACGCTTTTCATATTCCCTTTTCACACGCTCTGCACGTTGCTTTGCGTGCTTCTCTCGTACCGTCTTTACACGCTCCAGTGCCAAAGCCTTTTCACGCGCCATGTATTCCTGGTCCCCACATCGAGTCTGCCGGTTGTCGCTCGCCAAATTGTGCTCTCTGTAGATTGCTTCCTGGGAACAAGGTATCTTCAGAGTCCTCAAAATATCCTCAAGGTCAGCCATAGCTGCCTCCCTGAACATAGGAGAGACACCGGCTTCCTTGTTATTCTCAGTCAATATGTCGTGAATCCTTCTTCTCGGGTTCGGATTCATCAGCCTATTCATTTCCTCCTCGTAGGTAAAGGGAGTGCCATCAGGATGCGTGTAAGCGTTCTCCCTGGGATTGCGTTTCCGAACTATTGGGAACGTTAGCCGAGGCGTACCCCAATTACTCCCTATAACCTTACTAATTGGATTGGCTATCTGTTGCAGCCAAGGTTGGTGTTGAAGCAATGGATCATCTTTTGTTTCCCTCCACAGTTCATCCACATCCAAATACTCGTCTCTAATTATGATATGTTTGGGTGGAGTATCTATATAGGCCTTGATAGACTCTCCATTGCCTATTCGGCGAGCATATTTGCGTGTTGGAGACGGGTCGTCGTTCTTGACAGACTCGGCAGGACTGTCAGTGGAGGCGCTACCAGAGCCTCTGGTGCAAGTCACACTCGCTCCACTGGGCGCTGGAGGCGGACCATCGTCCGGAAGCTCGATGTTGTGCCTAATAATTGTATTAAGAAACTCTGACACGGTGTAATACTTTGGGGGCGGTGCTTTCGGATTGAGCTGGTCTTCAGATGGCACCACGGACAATAATACAGGCGGAGTGTTCGGACGACCCACAATAGGTAGACGCTCTTGGATTGAACTTTTTGCGGTGGGATCAAAGAAGAGTCCACCAAGGGTGTTTTGCAGATTCTGTGTCTTAACGGTAGGGGATGATTTAGATGATGGATACGAGGGACTTGCCAATGATGGGCTTTTTGAGAGCTTTGAAGCAGACGGCGTTGACGGCGTCTTTAACGACGTTGAGGAAGAGCTCTTTGTGAGGCGTTTGGGCTTGCCGCTATTGCTGGGTGGTTTTGAGGAAGAACCACCATTGAGGGCTCTAAGATTTAATGACGAGAGCTTCTTAGAAGGCTTCTTATTCGATCCAGCTGAAGCCGATGCTGACACAGATGGCATGGTTGCTGAGTTCTTCATGCCAATTCTAGGCGCGTCTCCATCATTGGAAATATTATAAGATGACAACGCGGTCGCTGGTCTGAACGGCGTCGCATTAGGTGTCCACTCCCCCGATGATGGTAAGGGACTTCCTTTCCATCCGGCAACGTCATTTTCAGACATCCTTTTTCGAGCACGTGATGTGGTCGATAAAGTGCTTGACCAGCGCCTGGGCCTCTTTGGCGTTTCCGACGTTTCGAAACGAATTTTCTTTGTCTGTGGGCCTGGTGTTTCGACGCGCTCCTGCTTGTCAGTAGTCTGCGATGTTGTCAGTGACTTGAACGGTGAAAATACATTCCCCCAGAAGGATTTGGATGGGGACATTATGTATGCGTCATAGGCAATGATGGTCATGTAAATGGGGGTGTGAAGGTAAGTGAAGTGAATAGTGCTGACATCGAGCCTTCACATCGACGGAAAAAAACATTTATTGTGGGCGCTTCCTGAAACGACTTGGCGAAGCGTCGCCATTCAAGTATGATCTTAACGGTCGTGACGGGCGGGTTCAACAATGATTGTAATCTATCGCCGGTCCTCATTCTGTACAACACAGTTTCACCTCACTCCACAGCCTCCCGGGCTTTGAGCACCATCTGACGACGTCGAGTTGTGTTTAGTACGAGGGAATCAGGTGACTTACTTGATATATATGCGGATATTGGAGATTAGAAGGTGAGATTCATCGGTGTTGTTTTTTAAAGTCACTGAGAAGGCAATCAGCAGCGACAATGGCGCGTCACGCGAAGATATGCTACTCAGATTCTGGTTGGCTGCTTGATATAACACTCTTCTATCCCTTAAGTGGCTGAATTACGTCCACCCCTCCCGGGGGAATAATATTAGCACCCCTAAGGTACAGCTTAAAGCCAATTTTCATAAGCCTATAACTTCTTCTTTATAACAAAAGTATACTTATAAACAACTTAAACTTGTTAAGAATTGTTACATTTTAAAGGGTTTAAGTTAAAATCATTAATTAGATTTACTTATTATGGGTCTCTTCTGTGCCAAAAGGACTGGCGTTTCACAAAGGGTGCCACTTACTTTGTCCCCCAGGAGGCACCTAACCAGAGTAATTCCGCGTATTTCTCCTGAAAGGTGGCCGCCAGCCACTTAAGGAATACCCTAAAAACCGAATCAGGAGGTGCTATCATGCGATTTGTTGTGGCATCATCGCTGAGATGATTCCTCACAACACCACGGAAAAGTCTTAGCAGAGGAGCTGTAACTTTTGATGCAGCCGTCTCCGATATCCCATTCACTTGTTCGATCCTTCATTGCAGCAGTAATGTTGAGTATGGATGATTTAATGTTCGAACAAAGAATACAAATTCTTCATCCAGGAGGAAAAGGCATTTGAGGCTACTCTCACCACATGCTTGACTTCGGCTCTTCCAGGAACATGACAATCTGCGTTGCTCGAAATCGAGTATCTAACAACACTCCATTTACTCCTCTGTATATTTCAACGTATCGTATTCGGCAACAATCGCCTTGCGCGTCGATCCCGATCATTAGAATAAAGGATGGCGTCTGAACACTACGATCTCTATACTCTCCTTGTCTTGGTAGTAAAGGAAGTAAGGAAGACCTCGATTTCCATATCCCTTGCATCAAGCACAATACGCCCTAGGAAAACCTACCTAGGTTCTTTGAGATTGTTGCCTCTGCTGCTATAGCGCAGCTAGTAGATTGCAGAACACGAGACTATGCGTGTAGCGTTGAGCAAACCTGTCACCAGCCACTCGCATGGAAAACTCTAGGACACTTGACTCAGAATTATGGAGCCTTGCAGCGTGCAAGGTTACATCCAGTCGCCTGGCTCGTTCGGCAATGCCAGAATCAGTCAGGTACAAGCGTTATCGCGCCTACGACCACTGAAACGCTTCGTTTGGGCGCATTGGCTCCAAATGCGCCTCTCCCGACGGATACTTGTTTCCGACGAGCTGTTGCTTTAAAAGTGCCCAAATTGGCATTTGATGTCAAACAAGTGCTACCACGCGACGCGGACTTCGAATTGCAGGCACATGGCTACCCCAGTCCTACGAGCGAATCAACCGCCCCCACGATCATGTACAGGTACAGTGAGATCATTCGGATGCAGGGATTGATCAATAGACTGTTTTGTATATCATCCCATGGTCCGAGCCGCGTGGAAAGCTTTTCGCATCAATTCTGCAACCATTTCACTCGTCTTACGGACTAGCCTTAATCCTGGCTCATTGCAGCCAATATCCTATAAAGCCTTGTTGTCCTGGCGATCCGTGAAGGAGAATGGACATACCCAACATCCCTTTAAGAATTCCTCACTGGCACCATTGCCTCGATGATTTTTTTAATCAATGTCACACCGTTTGCCCGGGTCATTCTCGCACTCGCATCATTACAGCTGCTATACGTGGCTCTTGGCGCAGCAATCCCAGCCGATCATGAGTTGGTCAAGCGAGCTGACGTCAACTGCGTACCCAGGCATCCAGACACTGTGCTGATCTTCGAGGATTGTTTATCTGCCATTCTCAATATGGCTTTGGGCATATCCGCTGCCCAAAGAAATGCATATCAATACTTCGGATCGTCAATGACCGCAGACGTAAAATTCCAAACTCTTTCATGGGATTTTGGTATGTTAGATTGGCACACCAAGAGCGTCTCAGCAAGAAAAGTAGCTCACTCGAAGTGAAGGTACCTGCACCGTCCAGATGGTGCCAGAGAGTACTATCGATCAAGTCGCGAGTTGGACTAAAATAATCACAACCGCTTTAAGGGTAGCACAGACGTGCGTCCATCAATTGTCTCCTAGTCAGCTGGGAAATTCTTATGTGGGTCAGTCTCAAGCTCAGACTCCACAGAAACACAAAAATTGCAAAGAATTGACGTTCAAACCAATAGACCGTCCGCCATCTGATCCTGCTGGGGCCTTCTTTGGACCATCTCTGCATATTTGGATCTTCCCTAGCGCCCCACCTAAAGATCAAGGCCCCGAGGCGAGTGTCGGAAGCAACGACTTGGAGACCTGTGCTGTAAAGCATCGTCAAGGTATCACTGACCCGCCAGGCTGTGCTTGGGATACCCTGAGTACTGCCAATTCTGTCGTGGGAGGGGGACTTTAGATACGGGAATGTGCGTGCACATCTTTCGTGGTACATGTAAACTATCGTCCCTGGAGGCAGCTATCTTCACGGGTGAAAGCGGGGACCGCGACAAAAGTCTCTCTAGTTTTTTTTAGCATAACACTCTACCAGACCAATACAAGAATACGGGGAAACTCGAGAATGTACAGCATGTGGGAGTTGGCCAGATCTGAACAGAGAGTGATCCATTAGGCGGTCCATTGCTGAATTAAATCAATTGCGTTGTAGATTTTCCAAGTCTTTGCGGGAATCATGATCTGATTATGATACTTAGACCAGACCCTTCCTAGCCTCCACACTGAATCTTTCCCATTGTTCTGATCTTGGAACGAAAAGGAAATAATAGAAATGATAACAAAGAGCCAAAAAAAAAAGGGGCTCAGCCGGGATTTGAACTGAGGCAAATTTAGCAATAAATCTTCCATCGGGAGGATCGGAAAAATATACCCCGGGACCTGTCACAAATCAGAGTACCTGAAGTACCCAGGCAATAAAACCCGAAGCGACAATCATACGACTAGACCACTGAGCCATTAAATTATTTTGCCCACTATTTATGTAAATACTTACTGTGAGTACATGATAGAATTCCATGTTCAAAGTCCCAGTCAATGATTTGACGTTCCGCCTTGTGCAGCTGCAGGAGTAACGTCAGGTACACAAAGGCTGTGACACGGCATCATTTATTCCTATGCTACATCGACTGGGACGAGATCGGCAATATGCGACCTCAGACTTACGGTCTTGTCGACCTTGGTGCCTCACAAGTGCGTCTCGCTGTACACAAAGCTATGTTGTAATTCACGATACAACCCTGTAAACCCACGCAATCACGAAAAGTTCCACCCATAAAGTCTCACATAAAGTGCACATGAGCGATCGACCAGCACACACGGGAGAGATCACGCTACCTGATCAGGATGATAAGGATAACCATCTCACGGGACTTAACAGGTCCTTATCCGTCCTGGCAATCATCTTTCCACATGTTCTTCCCGATGTCTTCCGCGAGTTGCTAAGCACATACGAAGGAGAAAGCTGTTTGCATATTGCCGTTGATCAGCTTTTGAAGCATCAAGATGCTTGGGTCAAAGGACGGTGGCGGACGGCGGCATCGGATCCCAAAGACGAGATAAACAGCAGTCAAGGCAACCAGCTTCTGGTAGCCGCGGAGGATGAATTCAGACGGGATAGCTACAAATGGGCTACGAGAGCTATGTTACGAGAAGAGTTCAAGAGTCTCAGCAAAAGCAAAATCGAGGGAGTGCTGGCGGAGGAGAATTATTGCTACACTCGTGCCCGGCCTACACTACAGAGGATAGTGAGCAAGAGTTGGAGGAACAGCATCAACAGCTTTTTCTTAAGGTGGCGGAAGCCTGCAGAGCCTCCGTCCCAAGATCACTGGATGATGGTCTGGCCTAAAGATGGTGTAAAGGCAAAGACCACGCCGATCCTTAGGGAGACTGGAGATGCTGAGCTAGACATGGAATTACATCGGACCGTCCTTGCACCATTCTTGGAGAAGATCAAGCAAGAACGGGAGACAAAAGACTGGGAAACATCATTGGTCATGAACGAAGCGGAAGCCCAAGTTGCTGGCGCCATATATGAATGCGAATGCTGCTTCTCGGATACAACTTTCGAGCAAATGGCTACCTGCACCACAGGCGATCATGTCATATGCTTTCGCTGTATTTGGCATGCTGCCAGTGAAGCTTTGTTCGGCCAAAGTTGGGGACGAAACATTGACCATGCTCGTGGCCAGATCAAATGCCTTGCGGCAACGTCCGCAGATAGCTGCGACGGCTGTATCCCACAAAGCATTGCAAGACGCGCTATCCGCCAATGCAAAGGTGGCAAAGAGGCTCTGGCGAAACTGGAATCACGTCTCGCGGCCGAAGCTCTTCTCGAAGCCCGCCAACGCCTCATCAACTGTCCATTCTGCTCTTACGCCGAGATCGACGAGCTCTACATCCCCCCCTCCACCATCCGCTACAGACTCAAAACCACCGACCCCATAACAACCCTCTTTCTCCTCACCCTCCTACTCACCCTCCTCCCTCTCCTCCTCCTCTACACCCTCATAACCCGCTCTCCCCTCTTCTCTCACCTCCCCAAACCCACCGCCCTCCTCTTCACCTCCCTAACCCGCCTCTCCCACGCCCACCACTTCCCCCGCCGCTTCCAATGCCGCTCCCCGACCTGCTACCTCCCCTCCTGCCTAGCCTGCCACAAACGCTGGCTCGACCCCCACATCTGCCACGAATCCGCCTCCCTCTCCCTCCGCACCACCATCGAAGCTGCCCGCACCGCCGCCCTAAAACGAACCTGTCCCCGCTGCGGCCTCGCTTTCATAAAAGCTTCCGGATGCAATAAAATGACTTGTACCTGCGGATATATCATGTGCTATGTATGCCGCGAGGGCTTGGGAGATGAAAAGAAGAGCGGAGAGGGATACAGGCATTTTTGTCAGCATTTTCGATTGAATGGGGGAGAGTGTAGGGAGTGTGAGAGGTGTGATTTGTATAAGGGGGAGGATGATGAGGTGGTGGCGAAAAGGGCGGCGGCTAGGGCGGAGAAGGAGTGGAGGGAGAAGGAGGGAATGGTGGGGGTGGAAGGGCTGGGCGGGCCGATGGAGGAGAAGGCGAAGAGGATGTGGTATACGGGTGATTGGACATTGCAGGGCTTTGTGGATTGGTGGATTGATGGGGTTTTGGTTTGTTGAGTTTTGCGAGGCCATTGGCTATGGGAAGGTCTTTGCATTTGGGGGCGTCAAAGGACGCATGTTGGAAATGATACCAGGGATGGATTTGGAAATGGTTGGGCAATCGAGTCATTCTCATGATTATACGGTTGCTGTTATTGCACTCAAAACGAAAAAGCTCAGCGATATTCTTCTCTGCTCTATCATTCCATCTACAAGCAAGCTAAACAGTATTGGGTATCTGATTTATCACAGCACACGCTCGCTAGAAATGCCATGTCCTATCCTCCCACGTTGGCATCATAAAATTCCAGCCATCAGCGCTAAATGCAAAGCAAATCTTCCAGCCACATCTTACGACATGCCCAACTTCCCCCTCACAACCTCCTCCCCGCCCCTCCTCAATCTCCCTAAATCCTTCTCCACGGCACCCATCTTCCCCCTGACCCTCTCCTCCCTCTTCGCGACCTCGGCCTCGAATTCCCTCGCCACTTTCCGCCTCTGCTGTCTCGCATCCTTGAATTTAGAGACAACATCGGCGAACTTCTGCACGATAAGGTCGCCGCAGTCTTCATACTGCTCGATGGGTAAGGAGGAGAAGAATGCGGCTCGGTGATGCTCTTTGGTACTGTTATCCTCTTTGAGGGCCTTGATGTAGTCGAGCTTTTGAGGTAAAGGGGCATCTGCGATCTCCGGCGGTAGTGGTAGGTCTGTTGCTTTGGGGTCGTTGTGGAAAGGTTCGTCCTGAAGCTGGGAGAATGGCATGGATGATAGTTCTTCGAGACTGTAGTCTATATCTCTGCTCCGCTTGAGGCCCTTCGGGTCTTCAATGGACGCGATGGACTGGTGGTCGTTAAGCTCGTCGATGTCCTCGTTTTTCTGAGATGAGAGAGAGATGTCATGGTCATTGTTCGGGGTTGACGCTGTTGTCCAGGGGTCATCATTAGAAGGCGGGATTTGGCCAACATTTTCTGGCCGGCCGTTGACTGCTACCCTTTCCTTATGTGCAGCTGGTGGAGACATCTTCCGACCGCTACTGTTGGTATTTACCATAGCCCTACCGTTGGTAATTGCGAGATCATCACCTAGGCGACCTTGTAGCGTTTGCACCTGTGGCATAGGTAGAGGCTGCGCGCCGCCGGTTAGAGATACTGACTGGTCTTGTTGATGTGGACCTGAGATCATCTCCTTCGAGGCTTTCAAGAACACAGGAGCCTCGCCTTTTTTGACAGCGCTAAAGTGAGTTGGGCAGTTTTGATCAACATCGGAGCTCGTTACGTTACCACCTGCGCTGTGATTAAGGGAAGTGAAAGGCTTGACTGTCCTATGTGAAGACTTCGGCGCTGTCCTAAAGGACATATTGCGCATCGAAGGAGATGCAGCAAGCTCCTGATACATTGCCTGCTTAGAAGCGGCAGTCTCTGTTTGACGATCCTGGGAAAACCCTAGACTAACTTGTTGCATAATTGCTTCATCAACATTGAAACGCTGTTCTTCAACGTATTCCTCCTCGTACTCTTCTTCGCTTCCCTCACCGTTTTCGTCGTCTTCTTCGTCTCCGCTCTCATCGTCGCTCTCAGTACCATTCTCCATTCTCGCATCTTCGGCTTCAAGCGCGTTCATTCTTTGACCGATCGGCCGTCGCTTATACTCATTTCCACGTAGGTCATGTACTGGGTTGAATCGATGGTCTTGAATTTCGGTCAAGCCGTTGGGACCAAGGCTACTATCTTGCATACTAGATGGGTGACTTCTGCTGTCATCGCCAATACTCGTAATTGTTGTATCATCAAGACCTTCGACGTCCGTGTCGAAAGCATCATTATGACCATGTTCTAGATCTGAAGAACCGGGTGGCTGGAAACCTTGTCTCTGAGGGGCCGCAACAACGGCTGTGTCAGGAATTGTTTTCGAGGTTGGTGGCTTCGAGTTGTTACGGGCTAGCCTTGTTGGAGCTACTGCTACTCGGAGCTGGTCCCCTAGAACTTGACGCGGGGATGCTGGCTGCTCTTGATACCGTTGATTGATGAATCTTTGGACTCGCGACATGACGAGTTATCTTGGTCGGCCAAGTGAAACTGATATTTCACACCATTTTCAGAATCAGGAAGAGCCAAAGAAAATGCACAGGTTCGATATGTAAAAGGCCGCGAAGTTTGTTAAAGACACAAAGCAGGGCGATTATCAACAAAGTAGGAGATACTCAAACATTAAGATGTGTTTGAAATAAGGAAAGCTGTGCTTGCGGAAAACGCGTTTGCCGACAAAGTCGCGTCGCCGAACGAGAATTAATATTGAAGGAGAACCAATGGGTAAAGACAGATGTTTGAGGAAATACGTTTCATAAATGCCTGATTCTCACCAACCTGGTTAGGCCAAAAGGATATGAAACAACACTCGTCAAGGAGATGTGTGTTTACGCAGGTGCAGACTTGATGTGAGAACGGAAATAATTACGCCAGCCTCGTAAGGCTGGCCAGACTCCTATTCCGACGCTAGTTACAGATTCCAGCTGTTCACTTGTCGGTGCATGAGGAAGTGATATTCATAGCACCAAGTCCTAATCCCGGTCCCGTTCTTCAGCACTGGATCTCCTCCATCCAAGGATCTCTATGGTCGCGGCTTTGCCATAAATTGTGTGCATGGCGATGATGGCAAGTGCCTCAGCGGGCAACCCATACCAACAATATGACAATACACAGATCGAGCAAGACCTAATAGATCCAGACGATGGTACAGCATATCCATACCTGGCAATTTTATATGCTGATCATTACATTCTTAGCGAACATCAATGACCTCGACGACCCCATCCAGTCCAATTCTGACCGGGCCCCATTAACAGGCAACATCCAATCTTCATCCTCTCGCAATCCACTTCCCCAAGGATACCTCAACAGCTCCATACCCGGTGAAGATCGAAGGGCGCCTTCAAATACGATTGATGAGTCAGTATGGGAAACCTTGTCTCGGGATCTACTGGCCGTCTGGGAAAAGATGAGGCAAGTACTCTGGCCCAAGTATCTACTAGGCGGCATGCTACAAAGAGGTGGAGGCATTGGAGGCGCAGAAAGGGGCGAGGGTGACGGATTGGGCGGCGGCCTCAGAGGAATTGCTGGAAGATGGCCGGATGCAGATGTTGTGCTGCAAGGCGGGATGAGCGAAGGCTTGAGAGATTGGGACCTTTGGTATCCTTCCTCTGTGTTTGCAATCAACATGCGAATCATTCTAATCGGCAGTCTAGGGGTCCGTTAATATTCTGCCTTCTTCTGAGTTTACTGCTGTCAATGACTGCATCGGGCAAGCAGAAGACGATTGTCTTCTCCGGGGTATTTGCTTTGGTATGGATTGGGGAAGCTGTTGTGACAATGCAGATCAAACTGTTGGGAGGGAACATGTGAGTAGCCATTTGCGTTGTGTTTTGCTAGCTCTGCTAACGCGACCTGCCAGCTCCTTCTTCCAGTCGATATGTATCATTGGGTACACTCTCTTCCCATTAGTCATTGCCGCGCTTCTCAGCGCCCTTCATCTTCCAACTATTGCCCGTGTTCCGGTCTATATTGTTCTAATTGCATGGTCTCTGGCCGCCGGCGTTAGTATCCTTGGTGGCTCGGGAGTGGTGAAGAATCGTGTTGGCATTGCGGTATACCCTTTATTTGTATTCTATGTCGGACTAGGGTGCCTGTGCTTCATTAGCTGAAGCCGGTTTGGAATCGGTTATCAATGTCGGCGGAGGCAGTAAATTTAGATCAATCTTGATGGCCAATTAACTGGTCTTCTATAGCATAATCATGTGATGTGATAGCGCTACAGATAGTGCTTTCTGCCATGTGTGCGTGTTGACGTTGCAATAATTCATGCGTTGTCGTCGAGTAGCAGTTTTAGCAGTAGCTATTTTGCCATTGGCTAGAGCGGACTGGCGGGGCGAAATCGTCAATCGATGCCAATCTCGCTCATAAAGCCCTCCTACATAACTGTCTCCCACTACCCTCCACCACCACATTACAATAGGCTACTAAAACCACTTCAGGTCAACTTCGCGGCTTCTTGCATGTTCCACATACCCGTTACCGTAATTACGGCTTCTGCTCGGCGGCCATGCCCTGAAGTATCCTGCCCTTAACGTACACCAGCTTGGAATACCTTGGACCTAACCACCCAATCTCGGCTTTTACTCAGACTTGATAATAGGCCCTCATACTTCTATCGTTGTACCACATCATAATTGCCACTCAGACTGGCTTTGTGCCCTAATTACTCGAGATAACACCCGGAAGAGTATGACGACGGCTGGGTGCATAGCCACCTCATAATCCCATCCTAGGTCCCTCGACAGGCCAAATAGAAGGGTCTCGAACATACAACGCTAATCTGTCTTCTTGGAAAGACGTCCAGTGCCCTTTCAAGTGTTTCAACATGATACAAACACCGCCCATGCCCGAAGATGCACAACTCCGACCTACAGCACAGAGGAATGCCTCAAACGGGCCCACCAAAACTTTCGACCCATCTACAGATTCAGCTAGCGACAATGATACGAGCGAGAGAGCAGCTCGCGAGAAATTAAAAAAGACGTCTATTGCATCTATATCTCAGCATGCTATGGTGGGTCACGATAGTGCTGCGGTGACACAGGACCCAAGACCCAAAGCGAATGATGATGTCGTGAACATGCCAGGCTCAAGCTTCAAGGATCACGCTCCGGCGAATGAGCAACCGAAGCCGGATGTAGATGCTAGCAGAGGCAGGCCTGTAAGAAAGCGATCCTTTGACGATCTGGAAGCTGCAGACGCAGACGCAAACAAAAGAGAGGCGCTTGAAAGAAAAGAGGAGAAATCAAACGGCCATGCAAGAAAAAGATCCAGAGACGTCCGTATTGGCGAACCGCTCAAAGAAGACGGCCGCTCGCGTGGAATAACGGTCGCTGTGGAAGAGGAAGCTGAAGACGTCACGGCTGAGAAAGACTCACACGAGCTAATGGACAATGATATGCACGAGCTGCAAGAAGCCGGGGATGTTACTGAGCATAACGAGATACATGATCCCATGGACAAAGACAGTCAGGAACAGGAACAAGCTGAAGACGTGGTCGCCGATAAAGAATCAAACCAAACCCTGGACAATCATGTGCAGAAACTAGAAGGAAGTACCTCCCGGGGGATCAACCCTCATAAAGAAGCCGAGATGGAGGAAAACGAGAATATAAAGGAAACCGGTGACTCTGCCCAACGGACATCTGAA
This sequence comes from Cladonia borealis, assembly GCA_018257855.2. NCBI lineage: Eukaryota > Fungi > Ascomycota > Lecanoromycetes > Lecanorales > Cladoniaceae > Cladonia > Cladonia borealis. The sequence continues at coordinate 1,104,213 of JAFEKC020000013.1, forward strand.
GCAGCAACGAACAGCGTTTCAGAAGAAGTTGAGAAAGAAACCTCAGATCACGAGATGAGAGATTCTACCGTCAGTCCGCGTAAGAAACGCAGCAGGGATCAGTTTGACCCGGACGTGGATAGGGAGCAGAAGATTGCAGCAACCGAGGGAACGAGAGCCCATAGGAGATCAGATGAGATGTCCAGGAGTGGAACGTCAGTCGCTGGTGCCCATGATGCGCTCCAGTCTCAAGTCCATGATAGTGAGACCCAAAAGATCTCGGATGAGGCAGGATTTGGTTTCAGAGCTTCAACTGTCGAAGCAGAAACAAAGAAGGTTCCAAGCATCTTTGGAAGCGCATCAATTCTCGCTCCGCCCGCAGCACATATCAAGAACGAGTCTCCTGCAAGACCCTCAACCTTAACGGAATCAGACCAACAATCACAGACATCTGCATCCGCTTTCGCCTCCTCAGGGTTTGCTGCACTATCTCAATCGACCACTTCGCCGTTCGGCGCTATTGGAGCTGCATCGGCGGCAGGTAGCACCCCCAGCCCCTTTGCAACAACTTCAGCATTTAGCCCAAAGAAGAATGATCCTGATACATCCAAAAAGATAGAACCTGTACCCAACGGCGGGTTCAGTGCATTCGCCAAATCTCAAACCCCAGGCTTTGGTACTAGCGAACCGTCACCTTTTGGTACAACCGGGGCTGCGAAGACTAGTGTCTTCGGTGGATCGATATTTGGCGCTGGCTTCGGCGGCGCTTTTGGCGGCGGCAGCAAGTTGGCCAACTTTGCTGCTCCCACTGGCGATACTAAACTTGGTAATGGTGCTATCAAGCCTATCGGATCACCAGGGCGCGAAGGAGATGACGAAGAGAACAGCGAGAGTGATGCTGAAGGCTTCGGAGAGAACGGTAGAGGAGACCTAAATGACGAAGGCGACGAGAGGTTTCAACACCAAGATGGTAAGCTTAATTCTCAGTACTAGTCAGCGTAAGCTGTAACTAATCCGCCACAGTCGAGACTGGAGAAGACGGTGAAGAGACAATCTTCTCTGGCCGCGCCAGCCTATACTCATTCAAGGATAAAGTTTGGAAAGAAAGCGGCAAGGGCAATTTCAAGCTCAACGTTATTGCAACTCCACCCGACGACGACGGAGACCAGGTTCATAGAACTGGGCGTTTCATCATGCGCGCTCATCAAACCTACAGAGTCCTGCTCAACGCACCAGTCTTCAAGGGGATGGTCATTGGCGAGGGCAAAGGCAATGAACCTACGGGAAAATCGTTCGCTTTCGGTGTCATAGAAGACGGAAAACTTATTCCTCACATGGTCAAAGTACGCATTACTACCTTATTCTTCACACTACTAAATTCACAGCTGACATCTTATATCTAGCTGGGCGATGTAACAGAGAGCAAAACGCTCTTCCACGAAGTACGAAAACTCCAAGAAGGTCTCACGGAACCATGACCTGATGCACGAAACGCCACCCAAAATCCAACTCTCTGTGTCTCACCTCAACTCGACCGGCATGCATGCATCACATCCTGCATATTTCAACCACAAACACATTCACACCACCTACATTCACATTTCCCCATCCTTCGCATTCCCACGGCGCCGTCACATCACATTCTAAACTCAGCGAAAAGAGTATACATACAACTGGCAGCCTCATGGGTCACGCGAAGAAATTTATTTCGGTTTTTTACGATGCATTCAAACGGATTGGGAGCCTTGCATTGAGGATATTTGGTAGAAAGGCCGGGGGTGTGGGAGCGGCACATGTTCGTTCTAGGTAGCTATGTGTTGTGATTGATGTCTCTAGGAACTTGGGGTGGTGGTTATGTAACTACGAACGACGTTTAAGTAGGGATCATATCAAATACAAGTTCAGTTTACACATATGTGCCTTGCTGGAAATGAGTAATCGCTTTCATGTAAACGGTTTGAAACGTAGTATCTTTTGATATGTCTGGGAAGTTGGATGTAAGAACGACGTTTAAGGAGGAATCATCATATCAATCAACTTCGGGCTCATACGTATATGCCTTGGGGGAAACGAGGAATTGTCTGCGCACTGGGTACTAACATTCAAGGTCTCATTCTTCTATATACAGACAGACTACATCCTCTCCACAGACCCCTCTCCCTCAATCCACCGGCTCCTCCTTAATCTCCACCACCTCCCCCTCCTCCCCCTCCCCCATCCTCCCAACAACCACCCTCCTCACCCCACCCCCCTCCCTCTTCACAACTACCTCCTCAATAACTCGCCCCCTAGCTCCCCGGACCGTCTCAGCCGGCACCACAGTCTCAATCCCCGCCGGCACCCTCTCATCCACCGGCCCCCACGGCAAATTTTCAACATCAATCTCTGTCTCCCTCCCCATCAAACATTTCAAAATAACCTCGCTCCCCGCTTTACTCATCACCATATTCTGCTCCTTGCACGCCTCACTACAACAGCATTCTAGACATCCTTCTAAGCAGTGACAAGCGGCGACGCGCTCACACGCCCGTATTAGGAGTAAGTCTATGAATTCGAAGGCTTTGGTTGAGATACCGGAGCCGGAAGAGCCGCCTTTGGCGTCGTAGAAAGTCAGGCGGGCGGGGCGTTTGCGGGAGGTTTCCTTGGTGGCGAATTCCTTGAGGGCGTTTTTGCATTCGGTGCGGACGTCGCCGGGCATGGAGATGACGAATTGGGGCATTAAGGACAAGATAGCGTGTTCGGCAGCGTGGATAGCGCCAGCGATGTTTAAGCGGCGAGAATTAAGGATGTCGAGAGCGGATTTGGGAACGTCGAGCCACATGCCCTTGGAGTAGATGTCGATGGGGGGGTTATCGACTTGGACGGCGTCGAGGATGCGGCGTTTTTTATCGATTTTGAAGAAGCCGAAGACGACGGCGCGGATTTTGATGGCGCCGTAGAAGGCGCGGGAGAGGGAGTGGGGGATGCGGCGGATGGCTTCTGTTTCGATGGGGTCGACGTCGGTGTAGTCGCGTTGTTGGGTTGTCCAGTCGACTTTGACGAGTTTGACTTTGGCGTATTTTTGCTCGGGGGAGAATTCTTTGACGAGGTAGGTGTAGCCTTGGTGGAGGAAGATGCCGCCTTCGTAGATGGTGAAGAAGGCGCGGGAAGGTTCGACTTCTTCGAGGACGAGGTTGCGGCCGTTGGTTATGTCGATGACGGCGAAGTGGCCGTCTTCTGTGTCTCGAATGGCAACGCATTTGGAAGGTTGGGGACGGAAGCGTTCGTTGCAATGGTAGAAGCCCAGAGGGTCTTTGATCATTCGCTCTTCAGCTATCTCGGGCAACTGCTTGCCAAAGTATAATTTGTCTTCGTCCGGACGTATGGGCATCTCGAAAGCTGCACACTGAATGTGACCTTCTAGAACGAGCATGTTCTGTAGGTCTACCTGGAGCTCACAATTGGGCTTTGTAAATATCTCATCTGGGTTTTCCATGTAATATTGATCAGTAGGGAAACAATCGCCTATCAAAACGGATAACGAGTCCTTGTTTCTTCGACCAGCTCGTCCGCTCTGCTGTCTGAGATTGGCAATGGTGTAAGGGAATCCCACTGTGATGACAGCATCGAGTGAGCCTATGTCTACGCCAAGCTCCAGAGCATTAGTGGCAACAATACCCATCAGTTTACCGTCAAACATCTCTTTCTCTATCTTACGCCGATCTTGTGGTGCGTAACCCCCACGATAGCCCATTATACGAGCGGCAAGATCAGGTCTTTCAACATTCGCAGCCTCCATTCGAACGGCAGTAATAAGAAGTTCGCATTGCTTCCTGATCCGGCAGAAAGCAATGACCCTCACTCCGCGCAAAATTAGCTGACAAAACAGCCTAGCCGTTTCAGCAAAGGTATCTCCTCTTCCAGAAGTAGGGTCTTCAGGATCTTTGAAGGGCGTATTCCAACAAAGAAACTCCTTCCTTCCAGAGGGTGACCCATCGAAGTCAGTGAGCTTAATATTCTCGACACCAAAGATCGTCCTCATGTGCTCTTCAGGATTGGCAACAGTAGCAGAACAAGATATGAATTTCACATGGCGATTTCCCACCGCTGCACATATTCGTCGCAGCCTTCTCATTATAAATGCAACGTGAGAACCAAAGAGACCATTGTAGACATGAAGTTCGTCGACAACAACATACTTGAGATTTTGTAAGAAAGTTCGCCATTTGTCTTCCTGAGGCAGAATGGTGATATGAAGCATGTCTGGATTGGTAAAGATAATACGGCCTTCATCTCTAATGAGATGTCGATCTGACATGGCTGTGTCCCCATCGAAAGTCTCGACGACGATGTTCTCTAAACCTGGCATGAACCGGAGCAATTCTTTCATGCTCCTCCTCTGGTCCTGAGCTAGAGCCTTTGTAGGGAATATGTACATGCCACGGGAATTCGAGTCTTGCTCTAGCGCATGCAGCATTGGAATCTGATAGATCAAGGATTTCCCAGAGCTGGTAGAAGTGGAAACTATTACGTTGTGTCCATCATGCAAGTTGTTAATTGCCTCGGCTTGATGAGAGTACAGCTGTGTAATGCCTCGTGTATTATAGAGAGCATTAACGAGGTTCTGAGACAATTGGAAATTGAGGTTGCCGAAAATGGGCTGTTGAGGATCAAAGACACGATGCCCATCCGGTACTATTTGGCCGGTATACCATTCCATCGTCTTGATATCTGCAATAATCTTTGAGATACTATCACGCTCAGCGGGTATGGTAGGTGGCGGTTTTGCTAGCGTAGGAGCAGGCGTGTTTTCTCTACTGTCCGAAGGCATAGGTATATATTCCTTTGCTCTTTCTTGCAGAGTCTGGATTGGATCGAGATTATCGGCGGCACATTGATTCAGAAAAGCGTTGACGGCAGACGTGAATTTGACGTTCCTTTTTTCTATCAACTTCATCATTTGCTTCTGGCTAAACACAGGCATCTTCAATTCCTCCTCCTTAAGTTTCCTAAAAGGCTTTGTAGGCTCACCAGTCTTCGCATTGGTGACCTGCCGCTTCAAATCGCCATCGATAAACTCGAAGAGCAATATCTCCCTACTTTTCCCCATGTCCACATGAGCTTCTGCTTCATCTTCCCTGGAGAGGTCAAGAGATTTGAATTCTTTGGCTCTGCCACCCTTGATCCCGTCCTCTTCTCCAAGTACGACTTGCAGAGCCGCCTCGTCCACGTATGCGAAATTGATGGCCTGAGGCACAATAGTCCTGATCCTTGCGACATCTTCCACGAATAATTCTCGCTTGATGTGCCCCTCTACCGCCTTCTTTATCGTTTCGAATGATGTTGTCACGTGCTTGCGAGTGCAACAGAACGTATAGACTAGATTGAGGGCGCGATGCGTCTGGGCTAGCTTGGTAAGTTGGTCAGGCCATGGGATTGTAGTCTCGACAACTGTCGACGAGTCTCGGCGTAGTAGAGGTGGTTTGGCTCTGCCACCGTTTGCGTCTTTGGCGGTACGCTTCGGCTTTTTGCCTCCATCGTGGGTTTTGGTGGGCAGTGTTGTAGTCGAGGAGATCTGGACACCACTGTCGGCGTCTACAGCTGCAGCAACATCTGAAGATCCTTGCGGTGCTGTCCGTTTTCGTTTTCGTACAATTTGGTTGGAGACAGTGGCAGCTTGAAGCTTTGCCATTACAATTACTGAAGCTATTTGCTCATTGGTGAAGTAACACCACGCTTATTGGTGAAGCAAGTGTACGGCGGCGCGTCATCACGTGACCAATGACGATACTTGTACCGGAAGCCGGCACAGAGATGGGGAGAAGAGCAAGTCGCCGGTAAGGCTGGATATGTCTTACATTGTTGACTACATCTAGATAGTGATACGTCTAAGTGGAAGCTGTGTGAAGTTGTCACCTCTAAAATCCCAAATTCAGTGCAATGCCCAATGCAAAGCCAGGCCTTTCCAAGCATGCCCACTGAAGCGCCCCGCGCAAGAAGACCGACCGGCACGCCTTAACGCCACACAGATATGCCAATTCGTAGCTCATCCCGGCGTAAATCTTATTAGTATAGGCTCTTATATCACTTTATCAGTCATTGAACATATTGCGCGCGTAGCCTCTCTTGCAACTCAACATCTTCCACTGCCATATTGTAGAAGCTCTCCCGACTTTGATCAAGCATAGAGTCGTCGGAGTCCATGTTGAAATCGATTTCTGGCCCTGCCAGACTTTGCGCGAAACCTCTCTCCTCGGTCAGGGTGGACACGGTTTCGGGCGACGAATCTTCTTCAATGCGAAGTTTGGAAAACAATCCCTTCATTTTCTGCTGGTCCTCGCCTCTTGACCGTCCTTCTGGTTGTGGAAGGCGATTCTCCATAAAAGAATGAATGCTGCGGATGATTTGCGGGCACGCTTCCTCTTCCGGTAGCCAGGACCGGTTGACTTCGGGCAAACCCCACGCCTGGGCCATTTGCTGGCGAAATGTGGGAGGGTAGATATGTCTATGTTTGGGTCAGTTTAAAGCCATGTATATGCACGCAAGGAGTATATTCATTTCTGGTTGAAATGCTAGTTCTGGAGACCAGTTGTGGAAATGTCTTACCCTAGACTCTCTACTTTGGCGAACTTCCGTCGACACCACATTATATGCTTCTGGTCTCTAGGCAAGAAAGTGGCGGCCAGGGCCAGACTACCCTGAGTATTAAGAAAAGCTCCAGCAGGGCTGTCTGGCCAGTATTCGATCGCTTCAGTTATCCGGCATATCTCCAAGGCTATTGCCCCAACCTCGGGTGGCGGTCTTCGATTAAGCAACGTAGCTGCTTTGTACTGATGTAACAGACTGATAGCGTGCCAATCAATAAGCATGAGATTGAACGTGAAAAGAGGTCCTTTGTACAGGCCGCCTGGCAGGTAAGGATTAACAATGTCGTCTGGATTCGGTTTTCGCTCCCCAAAATAGGTGACCTGATACGCTTCATCCCCAAAGACCGCGTCAAGATTGTCTCTCCACGAGCTGATCTGCTCTGAAATTCCCTCGCTTTCTCTGGCAAATTCATCGGCTGAGATCTCCCCTCGTGGTAGTTGTGCAAGTAGCAAAGTCAAATCAGTTGCCAGGACTCGGTATTTGGCTATCGTTGCTTCGATCTTGTAGTCGATGCTCATAGGATAGATTGAAGATTGCTGCGAATAGTACCTTTCCTTTGCCAGGAACCAGTCACGGCTCAAAACAGTCTCATAGCCAGAGAGCAAACCACCCATCACGTCAAATCGTATGTACCAAACGAGCATTTTTCTGCGCACTTCGGTCTCCATAATGGTCTGCGGCGAATATAACTCCGTAAGCATTCCGTAAGCAGCCTTTTGGTGACCCAGTAAGCTAACAAAGTCACCAAGGTAGTCCTGCACAGTTGTCAGCCAGGTCCCGAGGCCTGGAAGATCAACAAACCTCGAAAGTTGCAAGTTGTAAAATTGTCAACATGGTAGCGTCTGTATGTCTTTCGTTATTGTACAGTGATTTCCTCAAGAGTGATACAGACTTGTTGTAATAGCCTAGGAAATCTTGGATCTTGCCGCGAGGGCGTGTCACAGTCGATTGAAAAGCGGCAAACCCCACGACAGCATAGAGAAGAGGATCATAATGCAGCGCAAGGTCAACTAAGATCGTGTGAAGGAAATGGTTGGCATCGTGTTTGAAGAACCAATGATGAGAAGTCAAGTGAGTCTTGTGGTAGTCTAAGTAATACTGTAGATCCGGGGGTAATTGCGACCAAGGTTTAGTATCTTGCGGAGGTTCGGTAGAAACAGATGAGAACTTGGCTGTCTTATCCAAGCCGGTTGAGGCAGAAGTGCTTGAAGCCTCTGTTGAAGGCGACAAGCCGCTTTCTTGTTTCACTTGCTCAACGGAAGGACGTGGCTGTTCAGCAGGACTTGTGGCAGTGCCTCTCCTCGAAACTGTCGACGAGTGAGAACCTTTCGAACTCTTTGAGCTTTCCGAGGCGGGCTTGTCGGATTTTATTTTTTGCCCACGACGCCCTTCTGAGAGCGGGATTTCTGCGGAATTATCCTCATCCGGCGATGGCTCGCTATCCTCGGCCGTTGTCCCAGACTGCTCCCTTTTTGATGTGCCGGAATTGCTTGGTGTTGTGCGGGATTCGGGGTAGGTGCAATCTCTGGATCCCTTTTGGCAGCCTAAGATCCACAAAGCAGTCAGCTGAAGTTCTGCTGGCCGCGTACGGAGGGTGACACGAACGCTCGCATTTTGGTCGTATCTCGTCACACTAAAGCGGTGATCTTTCGTCAGTGGATATGGTCTCATGTATACCGAGCTAGAGTGATTACCTTCACTCGCCTGCTCCGACACGTATAGCAACCATTTCTCGTTCTCCGATGCTTGATGTGACCGGTCCCAGATGGTCGCCTTCTCCTTGGAGTAGGCGTAGCCTCTTCGATGGGAGTTTGACCAGTGGAATTGATCCAATTACTAGTATTTGCCCCAAGAGATTCGATGGGACCAGGACCAGCCTGGGGGTTTTGAGAAGAGAGATCAGTGTTTAATTTCACGGCACCGCCCGCGATCTGTGGAAAGCCCAAAGGGTAAAAGTTGCTCATGACAATAGCAAACTGGGTAGTCCAAAGCTTCAGAACCAAAAAGTTGATGAAACAGCCAGCCCAACCTGTACCGTAGATAAAAGGCTGGGCAATTTTCAAGAGGTAATGAAAGTCCTTATGTTCTCGAATAGGATCCTTTCCATCCTAACACCAGCAACAGAAGACTGATCGCTAACAAATATAACCACGCAGGAACGCCGAATGGATGATGTATTGGAATGGAATAAGGTGCTAAGGTAGAAGGCAGGTTGGCAGTGAATGAGCTACGGAGTACAGTCTGAGTCTGTCCAGTGAGGCAGAAGTAACCAGATTGGTATTGGCAAGACGCAATCAGCGTTGTATATCAATCGCGGCTAGTCAAACGTCTCATGCACCTACTTTGAGCATAACAGGGATAAATTTGTCAAGGATAATGATAGTGTGCGTAGTGTGAAGCCTGTGAAGTCGACGAGCAAGTTCAACCCCTCACTACTAAGTGGTTTAGAATAAGTCTTTGGTGGTATCAGATCCTGCACACCATGGCTGAGACCCGGGGATCGGAGGTGCTCGTTATTTGGCGCCTGACGTGCACCAAGGGCACAGTTCCTCATCTTTCATCCTACCATCCTGCCAAACTACTCCCTAAGGGAACGCGGGAAGCATCATATCTAAAAAAATAATCGGCCCGGAGTGTGATTCGACCGTGCAGCTAACAAGGTCGAGGCATAGTTCTACTACGGACCGCCATCAAGAGTAGTTTTTCCAGGACCAGGTAACGCCTTCAAGCCATGCCTGTCAGCTCATGGCCGAATCACTGCGCCGCACGGAAGACATCCTTGGACAAAATTTCCTTTTCCTTCATACCACGCGGCCCTTGTTGGTTGTTTAGGGCACTGATGAGCTTTTTTCGATCATTAGAGTCTGACTGTAATCGCACCGGCATGCAAGCCACCTAGCTGTGATTTGCCGGTTCGTTGTGGAAGGAATCCCGTGAAACGATCAACTGTCAAAGTCGCGTGGCTTGATAGGCGATAGGCAAGGTTTACTGTACTATCGTATGGGCGTAAAGGCTTGATGCTGGGAGAGTTAGGTTGGTGCCTTGGACATGATTGATCTTCAATTCATATCCCAGTGAGTTGCTTTAGTGCTGCCTATCTGCCTATTCCACCAGACTTGGCGCATGTGCCATGCAACAACCTTTAATGCTGATCAGCCTCTGCCCTAACTGCCCTAACTGCCCTAACTTTCCCAGCTCGCTTGTTTAGCCTAAATTACTAGTAGTCCACACCCAAGCTCCTGTCTATTGGGACTCTTACTAGTATTAGGCTTTAGAGTATTCGCTAATTACGGATGCCGGGATGCTTTTCATGACGTTGAAAACTTACTTCCACTCGATACAAATTCTATTGAAATACCTCATACCTCATACCTCATCTCTCATTATTAGAGTTCTGCGGGCCCAGACTTTGGACCAAGCCTTCAAAACGTCGATCGTGCAGATTCTGCGAGGCAGGCATGGGCGGTAAATCTGGTGCAAGGTTCAAAGACCTGCAGCAGCATCTAACCGTCACACTAGCTTGACCTTGCCTGTCCGGAGTTCTGACCGGCCACAGAAGCAGGCTCACGTGGGGCAGTTTAATATAAACAAGGTATGCAGCCGCCCAGGCGGGGGAACCGTGGCAGGGCTGCATGCATAATCATGATTTGCAAGTGGTAAAAGCTGCTGCCTGTCTGCGAACCCTATGATCATTCCCTGCACGCATCCAACATGGTGGGGACCTAGTAACGCTGGAGGGAGCTGAATGGCAGAATTAGAATAGGGTGACTGACCCTCGGGGTGATGGTACCGCCTCCGTACAGTCACACGCATTTCATAAACGTTTCTGGTGGTTAGAAGCTGTTTCGCCGATAGTAGTCACATACGGGGGGCGCGCGGCGGAATAGTTAAGCATATGTGACATCCCCAGGAATCCCAAATTTGAAACACTGGGGTGGGAAACGGCTGCATGGGAGGCGTCAATTTAGTGTGCCGCGTCTCGATTAGTGGTCCTCTATGGCTGAACCCGTTGATCGAAACAAAACTTCTGCTCCAATATGGAGGCTTGAACACTCTTCCCCTTGTTCTGGAATCTTATCTGGAGATTTCGCGGATTGTTGTTTTGGAGCTTTGAAATGGGCTCACAAGTTTCAAATGTTTCGGGCGCCTTGGCAGCACCTGCAAGAGCATTTTGACACGTCTGCATGGGCGCCTCTGCTTCTATGCATTGGAGAGATACGGTCCGTGTATCATTAGCCCGGATCTTCAGCCGTAGGACTGTTCCCCTCGTTGAAGTCTGAGCGACTCTCTGACGGCCCTGTTGGCGACGATTCCTCGGCGGAAAGGTCCTTGATCCACATCTCAATCATCTCTCGAAGGTTTTTGAATATATCGCTGTTAGTATAAGGTGGAGAAATTAACAACTCGGCGAGAAGTGAAGTGATCTCCTGGGCACGTTGTAAAGTGCTCTTCCGAACTCGTTCACGCTCTTGATAGTAGCGCAATTCCATTTCAATATCCGATGCTGACGCTCCGTCCGATTCGCTCTCGCATTCGGTTTCTTTGTCAACTCTTCTCTCATGGTGCTGGCTACGGTTGGCATGTTTCCTAATGCTTCTTAGCTCCGCGGAATGCTGTTCGTTAACAGCATAGATCCAAAGACCAAACATGGCGCGGTAGAAGTCCAGTGGTCCTATGGCATTGGGGGCCGCTTTGCGATAAGGATACTGAAGCACAAGTCTCTCATAATAATTCTTTGCCTTCTCGAATCCGTCCACACTGAACCAACAGCTACGTGCTTGGTCCAATATTGCGATTTCGTGGAGATTCGACATTTGCCCGTCTTTCCTTTTCCGTGCAAGTTCCACATCACGCCGCAGTAGGATCTCGGCTCCTATTCCCCACCTGTTATTGGATCTGAGGTCCATAGTGTGCCCACTATGTTCACTCCGAAGAAGTAAGCCCCAAGCCCTGCCAGCACGCATATAGTCACCCTCCAGCAAACACCTTTGCAATGTAGTTGTCATCGCTGCAAGATGGCGCTGACGTAGTCCTGGGTCACCGGCTAGATTGGTCTGTATGTCATAATTTGGCCCTCTAGCAAAAGACAGAGCAGGCTTCAGTGTTGTTAATTCATGAGCAATCTCCTCTTTGACCTTCGAACGTGAAGATGTCTGAGATCGATGAGGAAAATTTTGGGTGAAGTTGCTCCCTGGCAAACCTTCCGCTAGAGCCTGTCTGAAAGTCTCATGCTGACTTTCAATACCATGAATCAATGTCATGTGAGTGCTTGTCGCCGTAGATGGAGCGACACCATCATTTATTGTCGGTATATCAGGATCGACCTCCGAAGAAATTTCGTCCCTCTTTCGCTTCTTAAACCCATCTGTAGGAGGAGATCGAAGACTATCAACGGATCGTCTTGAGTGGAAGGTGGGTGCGAAATATGAGATGGAAGACATCTGGACGGAACGACCAACCAGCGGCCGTCAAGACAGAGTGGATCAATAAATGCAGAGGCTTTGGACTATTCACTAGTAATAGCTATGCTATTATCACTCAACATATTCGAAGCGTAACCCTACTTTGCGTAGCCAACGCCTTCATGGTGGTGGATCTTCTCAATCGAGAATCACCCTTATGCCACAAGAGCCTTGACAATTTTCTTGATCTTTTACCAGGTTGGTACGATGTACAAAAGAGTGAACGAGTAGAGGAATTTATTTATTTATACTCAGTACATTCGTGTACCTGGAGTGGGGCCGAGGCGCGCCCGAAACGCGGCTTGGCAATCTCGTCCCGAGCATTGGGAACGAAACACTGCCCAGTCTCACTCCGTACAGCATCAGCGCGGTATCACTGTAATCTCTCACTGCTTCTGCTGCCACGACGCTCGCCACCCATCTCAGCTTATGTCGGCGACTCGCATACGCTCATAAGCAGAGTACAGGTCAAAAGCACCCGCCACTGTGTCACGCCCACGTTCCCTGAAAGACCGTGCCAACCCAAACCGGACCCCATTGTCCATCTTTAGCCTTATACGAAACTCCTAATTAGGACACGCACTCCATCACCACTGACATCTCCTTTCTTCAGCCTCTCTTAGGGCTTAATTTCCTCTATACTCCTCATCACGCATAACCGGAAATCTCCGAGCACTGGAGCCAGTGCGGTGCACCACTCCCTGGATAACCTGGCCCGACTCCCTACGGGAACCTCCCCCCTACATCCTTGATGGCATAGAATAAGACTTTGCACCTTCCATTCGCATCATTCTTCTTTAAAGCTTACTTGTTCGTCATGGGCCAAAGTGCATCCACCCAGCGCGAGGAATTCAACAATCGTGATTCTCGGCGACTTTCCCAGCTTTTAGATCGAGATGTGAGAGAAAGGTCAACGTCAGGAAGGCCAACAACAAGGGCGTGGGCTACTGCTCGGCAAATGACTGATCACTCAAACGCGGCGTCGTCTTTGAGTCCGACTCCTGCACAAGATTCCCATTCGTCTCAGCCCATTGCAACGTTCAGCCGCCAGATCTCTACACAGTCAATACCCATCTTGAGAGGTGGAGCGGGAGGAAATAGTACGGATATCTCAACGCGAGACGATGTGTTTTATGAGCGGCACGAGGAGAGGGCATCCACTCAGATGGAAGATTTGGATAATCGAGATGGTCAAATCACCCATATAACGGCTTCTCCAATGCCACGTCGGTCAAGTAGGATCTCAAGGCTTAGCTCGATGGTCATGCCTCGTTACACCACGAATGAAGCATCAGGTGATGGCGAACAAGATCCTGGGGTAGGCCGTTCCTGGCGAAGACGTTTATCAAACACCGACCCTACACGCACTTCCCCCCATACGCAAGGCCAAAGTAGTCATCGTTTGTCACTCTTTGGTTCATTCACACCAAGATCCTCCACATCTCCAAGATCAAGGCGACCCAGAGAGCGTGCTACAATCTCTCGACCATTTCCACTCAGTCCCGATGCGTCTCTTCCTCCCTCAGGGTTTGCAACCGCTCCACTCCGAGAAGCTCCTCCAACAACGGTAACTCGAACCGCCCCTCATGACCCTCCATCCAGATTGTGGTCCATACGTGACGGCTCTCGCCTTGCACGGGTCCGGAGATCTATCTCTTCGCCCTTCGAAAGTCTACTGCCGACGCCGCAGCGCTCACAAGCTCCAGTTTCTACTACGCAGGCTCCACCTCAACGTCCTCAGAGGCTTACGCCAACTCATGATCCAGATTTTCGGCTCCCCTCTTTAGACGGCGCGGATGCAGGCGGCGAAACGGCTAGTCTAGAGCCTGATCCAATGCTTTCTGTGAACAGGGAGCGCAGGTTTTCCGCTATACCAACTGTATCAGAGTCTCCAGAACGTACAGTATCACGGGTCGACGTTCCTACTTGGACAGAGAGATGGGCGGAGCGTGGTTCTGTAGGAAGGCGGGAAGGCCGTAGGATGCCCACCATGCTCCGAGGAAGATCAAGTCGGCTTATTAGACGTGACAATGAGGGTCCCCTGCCTCGCATATTGCATTTGGCTGCCACCGCGATTGCAGCCCAGCTTTCGGGAACTCCCGAACAGCCACCTGATATGCAGGCTATCGGACATGACGATCTTGACGGCAGTCTGCAGAATCTATTTCGCACTCTACAAAATGCGTCCAACATAACAGGTGAAACACGTCCGCATGATGACAACGACACTGCCCGTCCTCCAGGGACATTACCACCTCTGAATTTCCTGCGGGTCTTCCGGTTCGTAAGCCAAAGTTCTAACACCGCTGCACAGCCCTCTGATGGGGCTGGAGGACGAGCGAGGGCCGAGCATTCATCCGGGACCAACGATGACACGCCTGATGACCAGGATAGCAGGACTGTGACGTTGGTTGTTGTCGGCGTTCGATCAGTACCGTCAGACCGCATCGGTCAAGAAGATACAGCTGCTGCAGAACCCAGTCTGGATGCGTTGCTAAATCTTCCGGCTCTTGCTCCCTCTGCAAATGTACTGAGGAATGGAGCTGGGAGCCTGCTCAGACATGCGAATGGAAGATCCCGCTTTCCGAACCGTCGACGAGCATCTATACCAGGCATCGCTACGTTCCCAGCTAATTATGATAGCCAAAGACATCAACGGACGCTAAGTGCCTCCAGCCATCAAGGTTCTGGTGAGGCAACTCCCGCTACCGGCTCTGCTACACCTCTTGTGATTTCCGAGTCTCCTCCTGGACCACACCCCCCGCCATCTACTCCCGCCGAGCCAGGGTTGTCTGCCTACTCCTCTGCAGCGACTACGCCGAGTCGTCGGCCTTCTTCCGCCTCTGCAATACAGCAGCCACCGATCCCACCCCGAGACATTGCAACTCAGAATCTCAGGGAGGCAGGCATCTTGCCGTCTGACGACCAGCCCAGTCGTGTGCAGCAGCGGCGAAGAAGTGATTCCGAGTTTGCACGTCACCGAGATCTGGGGCTTGGTGCTGCCAGACGTAACGGTGTTGTAGAGCCTGACGAGGTCGACACAGGGGATCCACCAGCCTCTGGAAGCAGGAGCTGGTTAATATACGTGGTCGGGACCAATCTTTCGGAAGATCATCCGGCATTGACAACCCCAAGTCTCTTCACGGATGTAAGTGAAACATCTTATTTCCCGAGCATTTCCTGGTACTTATACTGATGCAAACCTCGTCTAGAATCCCACTTATGAAGATATGCTGTTACTCTCATCCCTTCTAGGACCCGCCAAACCACCGGTTGCCAGTCGCGAAGACGTTGCCTCAGCTTTGGGAACATATCGCATAGAGAGGTCTGGGGACGGACTTATTGCAGTAGCAACGGAAGACATAGATCAAATCCGCATAGGTCCTAGCGAGCGCTGCCTGGTTTGCCTTGAAGATTATCAGGCTGAAGAGGAGTTGCGGCAACTGACAAAATGCACGCATATGTTCCATCGCGAGTGTATTGATCAGGTACGTCACTGAGAGCTTCCTACGCGCGTCTAGGTCTGGTACTAATAAGTTGTTGATATAGTGGCTTACTATTGGGCGCAACTCTTGTCCCCTGTGTCGAGGCCAAGGCATCGACGAGAAAAAGGAAAGCCAGCCGGCACAGCCAGAAGGTCCACAGTCTTCAGGGCCCAACCCCCCTGAAGTTATGGCATGAATCACTCCACAATGGGGTTTCTTCATAATCAAATGCAGCATTAGCCGGTCGACATAGCGTATATTTGATTATTGGGTGGAGCATGATTAAATCTGCTATGCCTAGTCTCGTATGTGTTAAGCCAGATGAAGAGCAGGAGACGCTTATACGTGTAATTGAACAATGACTTAATTCCCAATGTTTCATGAGAGCAGAAAGGCATATTATTTTAGCAAGGAGTGGTTGGCATAGTCGAGTACAAAGAGCAGAGAGAATCTGCGCACTGGCATGAAAGCTTGTACACTTAATTAGCTTATGAGATATGATAGCAGCACTCTACAGAGCGGAATCTAAATTGATATTGACTATACCGACCTAGAGCAGAGAAGATATTGACGTGCTCTGCCGTCCAACGATAAGCTCAAATAGCTTCAACAGTGGCACCGAACACAGCAGAACTCTTTGCCCATGATTTGACGTCCTCAATCAAATATGACCAAGCTCGCTAGCCTAGGCATATCATATCCATTCCCTCCTCCGCTCTATTGACTCTCCACCCTTTCCCACAATACGCAGTAGTACCTCACCAGCCCATCCGCCTCAACAAAAAAAAAGGGCCTTGTACCCCCCAAACGCCATGCATATGCTTTCAACGATATCCCCACTCTTTTCACGTCCCATGCTCCGGTCTCAAACTCCCACTCTCAGGCGCAATCAGCGGATGCCACTGCGCCATGAACGTAATCGCTTCATCCGCACATCTGTTAGCACACTTTCTTCCTCTCTCCTATACTACCCCCCCCCCCCCCCCCAACTCTTTCTCTTTCTCTTTCTCCTTTCCTTTTTGGGGAAGGAAGCCGGGGTAAAATAGGCTGCAGCTTAAACGTACCCCACATTATATAGCAACTCGCAAAGGACAGGATCAGGGAACTGCGCCAGACCCTGCACGGGATACATATTAATTAGTTTTAGATATTCTTTGAGATGTGATGAAGGGGAGGGAAGGAAGGGGGGGCAGGAGGGATGGGTTACGTTTGGTTTTCGCCTTTGGGGGAGAAGAAGTAGGCGAGGAGGCAGGCGACGACGACGAAGATTAGACCGATTATAATGCTGGCGCTGTGGGTGGGTGGAGGTTAGTATGGGAGACGGTGTAGATGGAGTGGAGGGGATAGGACGGACCCGTTCGCCATTCTAGTGAGGGAGAGGATTGGATGGGCTGTGGTAGTGGGACTTGAGCTTGGTGGTTTGGATGCAGTGATGGTTGATGTGAGATTATGCATGAGAAGCATAAGTTAGCGCGACTTTATGCACATGATACGGCTGGGCTGGTCTGAACAAGGCTTTCGTTCGAATATTTTCGGATGGAGATTTATGATTTGCTTCAATGCTTTACTCTTTCTATGTAGTACAAGCCTGTGGTATCCTAACCCAAAGGAGGTTCTCCTAACATTTCCCTTATACCATCAATCATACGCAATGCACCAACATACAGTAAAGTATTTCATAGTTTCGCCGGTTTTGAGTTACCCATCAGCTCAGCACCAGCGCCTGCAATACATGGCTTGCCAGTCTCCACGACAATTGTCTGGAAGATGACTTTGTTTCCCTCTTTCCACATCTCTGTCCTGAGCTTCTGGCCCGGAAGAACGGTGCCGGCGAACCTGACCTTGATATTTTTAAAAGGCCCATAGGTTTGATAAACGTGCTTCCCGCTGATGCCGAAGAAGCATAAGCCATGAAGAATGGGTATCTTGAATCCACCCATCTTTGAAAATTCGGGGTCTACGTGGAGAGGATTCCTGTCACCGTTCAATCTGTACAAAGCAGCTTGCTCTTCAGTGGTGGCTTCTTCAATGACAGCGTCCGGTTGCCTCTTGGGTGGCTGATGCACTGCAGTCGCAGCGCCTCTGTCAGTCCCCTTACTTGGTCCACCGAAACCTCCACTGCCCCGAATAAACGCAGATGACTCGTTATAGAAGACATCTTCTCCTGTAGCAGCGTTTTTCGTTGTAGTCCCCGATACCATTATGGCCGATTTGCCCTTATCAACAACTTCCACAAGTTTGGGATAGCTGACCAAGGTCGCCGCGGTTGGTATTGGGAATTTTCGAATTTCGAGGTATTGTTCCCCGTGTAGCAGCATCATTGGATTGAAGTTAGGAAGGATGTCGTCCACGTTCCATGGAGTCTCAGCGCCGAAATATGGAACCACTCCGAAGGTTGGCAGCGCTTGGAACGAGTCAGAGTTCTCGTAGACCAGAGGGAGCTGTGTCCGTTTGGCACCAATCCCGAGGTTATAGAGGATGATATCCTTATCATCATACTTGAACTTCGACCCCTCGGAATTCAACTTTTTGGCTTTCTCAATGTTTTCCAAAATCTCTTGGCTTGATCCACCTGCCGCCTTGCTACCTCCGCTCCTGTTCTGCATGTTGTTCATGATACTCTTCAGTCCATCCTGGCCATCTTCGGGATGATCGGCCCTACCGTCGTCAAAGTTGACTATAGTAGACCACGCCTTCACCACGTCTTCCGGGGTCAGCTTGACATCAACAGGGAAACCATGGCCTCCGCTCCTCTGCCATCTTGTCCGTGCATGCCAGCCGCTGCCCACTTCGAAAAGAAGGCCTGTTGGCGGCTTTGGGACTTTGTCAGAGGAGAGTGCTACCACCATTGGCGCTACTTGTTCGGGCTTGAAAGCCTGGACCATCTCCTCTGGCATTATGCTCCGCGTCATGTTGGTGCCGGCATTAGGTGCAATAGTATTCACGTAGATATTATATTTCGCCCCTTCGCGGGCGAGTGCACGCGAGAAACCTAATATACCAAGTTTCTATTCAATATTAGCACCCGCAGTCAGCTCCACTTTGGAGAGGTGACATACCGCAGCAGCATAATTGGCTTGCCCGAAATTACCGTAAATGCCACTTGTACTTGTGGTATTGACTATTCGACCATACTTCTGCTTCAACATATAGGGCCATGCAGCCTTGGTAACTTTATACGTCCCACGAAGGTGAACCGCGATGACTTGATCCCAAAGCTTGTCGTCCATATTGGTGAATGCCTTATCTCTGAGTATCCCAGCGTTGTTGATAATGATATCGATACGGCCATAAGCGTCTATTGCAGCCTTCACGACGGCATCGCCGTCTTCAGCAGAAGCTTTGTTACCCACGGCCTTGCCGCCGTTCTGTTTAATCTCTCGCACAACATCGTCAGGATTAACCAGGTCGTTAACCACTACGGAAGCGCCGTATTTCGCAAAAAGGAGAGCGTATGAGCGGCCAAGCCTACCATCATCAGCCTAGAATTAATAGTCAGGTCTGAAAGGAGATATACCCTCCTCCAGCGCCAGTAATCAGGGCAACCCTCCCTGTGAAGTCGAGTGGCTCGCCAGGATCATTATCCCCAAGTTTCTGAGCTTCTTCAAGCAAAGTCAAAAAGTCTGCAACACCAGTAGGGTAGCTTGGCTCTGAGAAGTCATTGACATCTTTCCATCTCTTGAGGACGGCTCCTGGAGTAAGGCTTGGACCGGTCTTGAGTAAAGCACCCTTTGCACGCTCCCATCTTAATTTGGCAATATGTCCCCCACCTACTTCGAAGATAGAGCCTGTCTCGTTCTTATTGGAAGGGTGCACGAGCACCGCAACCAATGGCACTACCCAGTCAGGTTTGAGGTTTTCAAGGATATCTGGTGGCATCACAGTCTGTGTCATCCGGCTAGCGGCGATAGGGGCAATGACATTGCATATGATGTTATATTTATAGCCCTCCTTTGCAAGTGTCTCTGTGAACCCGACTTGGGAAAGTTTGGCAGCGGAATAATTGCATTGACCAAAGCTACCAAAGAGACCCGCAGAAGACGCAGTATTGATTACTCGGCCGTATTTCTGTTTTCTAAAATGTGGCCACGCAGCTCTTGCGCACTGAACAAAGCAATTATCAGCATCCGTTTGTACCGAACAGAGAAGGTAGATATACCTTATAAGACCCTTTGACGTGAACCTTGATAATAAGGTCCCAGTCGGCGTCCGTCATGTTCTTGAAGCTGACATCTCGCAGGATGCCTGCATTGTTCAAGAGTATGTCTATCCTCCCAAACTCCTTAATAGCCGTTTCAATTATGTTCTCGCCATTCTCGACGCTGTCATAGTTGGCTACCGCTTTGCCGCCTGTTGCTCGGATTTCGTCGACGACCACATCAGCTGCCTATAAGATATGTATCAGCTAGTTTATTACGTCTCCGGATTAGGAATGCGTGAATACCTTCGAGGAGTTCCCCTCTCCTTTGAAGGAGCCTCCGAGATCATTGACAACAACATTCGCACCTCTTGAAGCGAAGAATAATGCATATGCCTTTCCGAGACCTCCGCCGGCACCAGTAACGACGACTGTTTGACCGTCAAATCTTAATTCTGCCATGACTGTGGAAGATGAAGAAGAACAAAAACAATGGCCGGCGTTCTACAATGTAATATGAATCGCGGGATTGCCTCGGCTCGGCAAACCTTCCCCTTAGTCAGGTCAGCCCCACGTTGAACGGCAGGTGACAACGTCGTTATGCGCCGTGTAAAAGGTACCTACTCCACGAATGTCCAGGCCGAGGCTGATGAGTGGAGCAGGCTATAACCGCTAAATCAAATTGAGCACAAGCATCTTCGACCTCTGCCGTTCATCGCTGCTGTTTCTAGATAGAAGGATTTACCCCACAACCGCCAGTCTTGTTGACAGCTGGGTATTATAGGAAAGGTTCGAGCTACTGTAAGGTATTTTCGTGGCGATTCCACTGTCTGGTCCAAGAAATGTAGTATTATGCATTTCTTAGACATACTGCAAAACCAAGATGCCTGAGATAGTAGACGATAAATCGGAACCTTGCATATCTTTCATCATCGAACGGTTGCAAAATAAGTGTTCAAGAAGTGAGGAGGTGCCTTTCTTTGTGGGCATCAACGGCGCTCAAGGCTCCGGCAAGACTACACTGGTACGTATGGTCAGCCACTGAGTTTAGGTCCTAGCGTGACGAAAACGCACTCTCGTTCTTGAAACGTTCCGCAGAACACCATAGTCTTAACAAAACCTTCCTAACCACCAACTCTCTTCTCCTAGGTGTCGACTCTCGCCGCGAGGCTCAGTCAGCCACCGTATTCACTGCCGACAACAGTTCTCTCCATTGATGACCTCTACTTACCTCATCGAGCTCTATCTGAGGTTGCTGCTAGTCATTCAGACAATCCCTTAGTACAACATCGTGGGCAGCCGGGAACTCATGACATTGCGCTCGGCCTTTCTGTATTCTCCAAACTTTGGGGGGGCAGAGAGACTCGGATACCCAACTATGACAAAAGCGCACACAGTGGGCAAGGAGACAGAGTTTCGGCAGAGAAATGGGATACGGTAAATGGGAATGGAAGTGCCAAGACGAAAGTGGTAATCTTTGAAGGCTGGTGTGTAGGCTTCCGAGCATTGCCACGAGA
The DNA here is from genome assembly GCA_018257855.2 of Cladonia borealis. Taxonomy (NCBI): domain Eukaryota; kingdom Fungi; phylum Ascomycota; class Lecanoromycetes; order Lecanorales; family Cladoniaceae; genus Cladonia; species Cladonia borealis. The sequence goes on from JAFEKC020000013.1 coordinate 1,125,421, forward strand.
GGAATTGCAAAGGAAGTGGCAGGATGCCTGTAAGAAGCGAGATTCAGGTACTTATCAAGGGAGGCTGGGATGGATCAAGTTAGAGGACGTGGAGTTCGTCAATGAAAACCTGAGAGGATATGACGAGTTAACGAATCAGCTTGATGCCGTCATTCATCTCGATGCAGAAAACCCAATGTTCGTGTATCAGTGGAGAATTGAGCAGGAGGTTCACCTCCGCAAGTTAAAAGGGTCGGGGATGACGGACGAACAGGTTGTTGATTTCGTCAATGGCTATTACCCTGCATACGAGCTGTTCACAGATGGGCTCAGAGCAGGCGTATTTGGAGATGAAGGCAAGCAGCTCAGACTGATTATAGGAAAAGATCGGAAGGTCAAAGAGATCCTAAGGGTATAAGGGCACCCGGAATAGACCTGTAAATACCTTTTGCATCATCATAGTAACAACTCAAAAGGTAAGGCTGAGCAACGTGATTGGAAGCCATCGACTTGGATACATATAAGTAGTCGTTGGCCTTCAGCTGCGAACGGGGGATTAAGTTTGAAGGTTGTTGAGTCTGGACACCAGTCAGATGCACTGGTCTCAATTGACTTCCATCTCTCTTCCAAGTTTTTGAGCTTCCGCAGCCATCTCCTCATCACTTCTTGGCTTCCTCGTATCATCGTCTACTGCAGGAAATTTTGGCCTGTCTCCCTTACTTTCTCGAAGGTGTTTACCAACATTGCCTTCCTCACCTTCCAGCATGCCATAGATAGCATCAGAACCGCCCCTATCTTCCAAATCCTCGGCTTTCCGAGGTATTATATGTGTATGCACGTGTGGAACACTTTGGCCCGCATCGATACCATCTTGCATAGCTATATTGAGGCCAGTTGCACCATAGACCCGCTCTATCATACGTCCCACTCTTTGAACGGTGAGGTACAGGTCCGTCACTTCGGTCTGAGTAAGGTCCGAAAACCTAGGAGTGACGCGCCGTGGGGAAACAAGAACGTGCCCGGGAAGTAGGGGTTTCAAATTGACCAAGGCAAAGGAGTGTGGTGTGATATGGAAGACCTTGGCGCGAGGTCAGACCATACTTGATCATGTTGGGCCCGAGTGCGGTCAAACCTGAGGCGTCACTAGGAAAGGGCCAAAGTAGATCTTACTCGAAGTTTGTAATACGCTCGAGGCCATCTGCTGCAGAGCTATTCAGGATCCAAGAAGATGTGAGGGGGATCGTTGAACTGGAGGATTTAAGAGGTCCATCAAGAACCTAAGCCGAGGCAATCATACACATCCGAGCTAGATTAGCTTGGTCGTTTCCAAACGGGTGAATGAAACACGTTGGGACTATCTACATGCAGGGCAAACTCCGGTAGCCTGTCCACGTTGTACTGTTCTTCCAAGAGTCGGCGCCATTCTTCTGCAATTACTTTAACAATATGAGAAGGTTCTGCTCCCAAAAGCCAGGTAGCCTGCGCTTTCAACGTTCTGCTACGCCTCACTCACTCAGCCTTAGCCATCAGCGAGCAATTCGTGCTCCTGAAACATCCTTGCCTCACGGGCTATCTACAACGTCGTGACCACGAAACGTAAACACAGTCGCTTTAACTCTTAGTCATAATCGCTGACGATTCCTTGCAGGGGAAAATAATATCCTTCTTGGATCATGATTGGGACTTCGACCGCAGAATATCTGTTTATCCAAGCTTGTATATATTTTCTTCACTATATTGCTCCTCTAAGCGCATTATATTGTGTTATCGTCTTCGCTCTTCGCCCTTGGGCGTATCGAATCCCCATATGGCTCGAAGTCTGGGCGGTAGCTGAAACCGGCTTCTTGCTTCTACTCTATATTCCACGAAAAGTTTGGTTGCAACGTGCTGCTTTTCACCCCGAACCGCTGCCTCGAGAGAAGCGAAAAGAACTTTTCACACTGTGTATCAACACAGTGGAAGATTCGAAAAGCTATCTGAAGTACTGGTTTCGTGGAGCTTCCCTTTCTGAAATCAAGAGAGAAAACGTCAAAGGTAGCCTTCTCAGCTAAATTGTAGTCACATTGCTCACAGATGTAGAACTATTCTGCTGGGCTTTTCTAAATAAAGCAAAATGGGCTCCCGAAGATGAGGAAGAATTAGAGGAATATGCCGACGAGACAGAGGCGCGTTTGGGAACCAAATTGGAGCCCGGACGAGGGAAGGCTGTTTCGTTAAGGGTAACCATAGACGAGGTAAAGACTATGTATAGATCATGTAAGTGTCCAGTGTAGTGTATCTTCAATGCCATGCTGACCTTCCGGCCTAGTGTTCTGGTACTTGGTATGAAGCCTCGCATTAGTGGAGACTTTTTTTCGCCGTTCAACTAAGCTGACATTTGCCTCAAGTGCGTATTCGTGGTTGATACGATTACCTGTGTTTCGATGCGCTGGCATGGCTTTCAATTCCACCGTCTTCCTTACAGGCTTTTCTTTATAGTCTTCCCCCTGCGCCCACTCACATTGCTGAGTAGACAGCCAACTCCAGCAAAGAAGACAACATACTGGTACCGACCACACACTTCAAAGACCAGGTTGCCTGTACTATTCATACACGGTATAGGCATCGGCCTCTACCCTTATGTCAATTTCCTCGCTCAAATTAATCAAAAGGATGGGAGTAGTGCTGAAGACGGCGACATTGGGATCATTGCAATTGAGATAATGCCCGTATCTTTCCGTCTGACCAGTCCAGCTTTAAAGAAGGATGAAATGTGTGACGAGATCCACAAGATTCTCGAGAAGCACGGTTGGGACAAAGTGGTATTGGTCTCACATAGCTATGGTATAGTCGATCCATACCACGATGTACTCATAGTCAAGACTGATGAAATCCTAGGCAGTGTCATATCGACCCACCTACTGCATCATAGCACAACCTCCAAGCTTTGTGGGCCAGTGTTCCTTATTGACCCCGTCTCGATATTGTTACACCTGCCGGATGTAGCCTACAATTTCACTTGTCGGAAGCCCCGGCGAGCTAATGAACACCAGCTATATTGTAAGTCGTATGAGACAGGCTTAGCTTAGTCGCGCCTTGCTAACACGCTCAGACTTCGCAAGCATGGATCAAGGTGTAGCTCATACCCTGGGCAGGTTAGTATCCGTTGCGGACCCGTGATATTTAGACTAAATCAAATGATAGGACGTTCTTCTGGAGCGAGAATTGCTTATGGAAAAAGGACGTCGAGGGTCATAGAGTGACGGTTTCTCTTGCCGGTAAAGACCTTATCGTTGATGCAGAGGCTGTTGGCAGCTACCTGGCACAAAATAGGGACAGTAGGCTTGCCTCGGCGGCGTGGAAGCAGCAGAAATGGAAAGGCTTAGGATTGGACATGCTGTGGTTTGAAGACTTGGACCACGCCCAAGTCTTCGATTCCAAGGCCAACTGCGAAATCCTTGCGGGTGTGATTAAAGCATACAGTATCGGAGAAGGCTGAACAACACCAGACGGTTCTATTGAGGATGGAAGTTCACTGGCAGAGTAAACGAAGATAGCATTATGTAAATGTACTTATCATAGAGATAGAGAATGACTGGCAGCGGTCGACCGTCGTAATTGAAGAGAGGCAAATTAGAGCGAAGGCCATTACATAGATTTGTCAGCACACTGATCTGTGGCCATCAATTCCAATTGTTAGAAGCTCGACTAGCAGCCACACAGATCGATCTTTCAGGGGTTGAGATGCTCCCTGTCGTTTGAGTTCCCCGCCCAAAGCGGGAATGCGACCTACTTAAAAGTATCGCCTCCGATGACTGTCCAGTGTGTTACGGATGTTAGGATCTCACATTGAAGCAAGCGTCCAATTGTATCAATACAGTAATTTCATTGCGCCAGAGGCTGCTGTCATCTCTGAACGTGCCGCAGATCTTGCAGTGTTGATTCTATGCGGGTTTTTAACACGACCGTCGCTGATCCCAACACCCGACTCCTCGAAAGCCTCTCTCTCACACACGACAGGTGGGCAATGTAACATATTGCTGCAGCATTGGAAACGAAAGCCGAAAGAAGACCGTATGCTGCAAGGCTTTATACACCGAGGGTTAATGACTGCCAGTTAGCAACCTTATCGCAGTTACCTCGTACCTCGGTCTATTTTTCTGGAATCACTAATCTCCTGTCACTGTCACCGTGAACATGAGCGCTCCAGCCCAACAAGCCGGCGGAGCCTCCAATCCGCCAAATCCTGCACCAAATGAGCAGAATCCTTCCCATCCCAGTTTTCGCCGGCAGCGTGCCTCACGCGCCTGCGAGACCTGCCATGCTCGGAAAGTCAGATGCGATGCGGCTTCCCTCGGTGTTCCCTGTCAGCGATGCTCTCTACGATGAAGGATTGGGAATGCTGACATACAAACAGGCACCAATTGCACCGCATTTCAAATTGAATGCAAGATTCCAGCACCGAAGAGGAAGAAGACTGCAGGTCGAGGCCGGGACTCGGACAGGTGCGTGAAGACTCGCCCAACGTAAACACACTACACACAGCACTGACAATGTGCGTCTTCCAATAGTGACCAGGCCGAGTCTGTTCAAGCGCAGTCTCCCACTGTAGAGAACCTTGCCGGTTATGACTTCAACAACAGAGAAAGCGCGCAAGATGGCATGCCAGCAACCTCGTTGTCCGACGCTCAGGTCGTTCAACAGGGTGCGCAGAACATGCATTACACACACTTTATGAGGCCAAAGTTTGCAAGGGCGCCAATCAAGGAAGCTGGAAGAGTTGCATACCTTGGAGAGTCATCCAATTTGTCCTTGCTGGTGCATGATAGACATGGTACCACTGATGTGGTTCACTACCCGCTACCAGACACAGTCAAAGGATCACGAGCCCGCTTGACGGACTTGGACAATGTTGAGATTGATATATTACATCAGCGGGGAGCATTCTTGCTTCCCCCACGGGTGCTCTGTGACGAGCTTGTCGAATCCTTTTTTAAATGGGTCGCTCCGGTGGTCCCGGTTATCAATCGTAGCCGTTTCATGGCACGGTATCGGGACAACAAGAATCCGCCATCTATACTACTGCTACAGGCTATACTCCTCGCCGGTTCAAGAGTCTGTACAAACCCTCAATTGATGGATTCAAATGGGTCCACCACCCCTGCGGCCATGACCTTCTACAAGCGGGCGAAAGCATTGTACGATGCCAATTACGAGGATGATCGGGTCACAATTGTCCAGGCCCTTGTCTTGATGGGATGGTATTGGGAGGGTCCAGAAGGTATTACGTCTAGATTGATAAGAAATCTGTCCGTACTAATCTTTGTTTGGCGTAGACGTGACGAAGAATGTCTTTTACTGGACCAGAGTAGCTACCGTTGTTGCACAGGGCTCGGGCATGCATCGAAGGTATACACGCGACCAGATTCCTTTGTTAACTCACTGACGAATCCCTAGTGTCGAAGGGTCTCAGCTCAGCAGACCCGACAAGCGGTTATGGAAGCGAATCTGGTGGACGCTGTTCACCCGAGATAGATCAGTAGCTGTTGCTCTGGGACGACCTGTGCACATTAACACCGATGATTCTGATGTCGAGATGGTTACTGAGGACGACTTCATCGAGGATGAAGTGGATCAACCCGCAAAATATCCCCCCAACCCTGTACACGTTCAATTCTTTCTTCAGTATGTGCGACTTTGCGAAATTATGGGACTAGTTCTGTCTCAACAGTATTCTGTGGCATCCAAAGCACGGCGTCAGAACGCCATCGATCTCACTCATAGCGATATGGCCCTTGCGGATTGGCTTCAAAATTGTCCAAAAGAGGTCTACTGGGAGAAACCAAGACATAATTTCTGGTCGGCACTACTTCACGCTAATTATTAGTAAGCAAAGCAATGCGCATTTCTCAGTGGCCTGCAATACTGATATTGCGAAGCACTACTCTCTGCCTTTTGCATAGGGCGCATATGCCACCAGCAACGTCAGAGGGCAACGGACAGATGAATGGCTATCCCACCGATGCAGCCTATCCATCCAGAAATATCGCCTTCCAGGCCGCTGGAATGATTACCTCTATCATTCAGCATCTCCAAGAGTCTGATGAGCTACGCTTTACGCCGGCTTTTGTGTAAGATTATTCCCAGCTATTTCAGAATTTCGTGATCTTGCTGACGTTCATTGTATTGAAGCGTCTACAGCTTGTTCTCCGCCTTGATCATGCATGTGTATCAAATGCGCTCATCGGTAGCCCAAGTTGTCACCGCAACGCAAGAAAGACTAACGATTTGCATGAATGCTCTAAAAGAAGTGTCCAAAGTGTGGCTTGTTGCTAAAATGGTACACACTTTATTTGAGTCAATCCTGGGCAATAAAATGCTCGAGGATAAATTACAGAAGGCAGCCGGCAAGAGGCACAAGAAGCCGAGGATCGAAAATCGGCCGCCTGAGAAAGACGAACAACAGCAACAGAATCAACAATCGCAAAAGCGAAAGTATGAGGACATAGAGCTTGGCTTCTCCAATGGACCTCCGGCACCTCAAGTGTCTTACGAGCGATCTCGGCCTCAAACTCCTGCTGTGACACCTTCTAGAGATCTGGGGCAACAACCACCGGTACAAATGAATCCAATGGCTGCACCACCGCCAACTTCAGAAAACCCGAGGCAAGCGAACGATGCTTTCATGGGAAGCTCGCGCAACAATACACGTCCGCCAACCCCTTTTAATCCCGCCTACCCCAATATTGCTACGCCACCAGATCTTTATCTCATAACCCGCGAGTCTCCGTCTATTCCACAAAACCTGTGGGAGAACTTCCAGCCGGACCAGCTCTTCCCAGAGAGCACTAATATTGCGATGCCCCACTATTCGAACCAACAGAATCTTGACCCCCAACTACAAATGCCCCCAATGCAGTCGCCAGGCATGCTACAACCGCCGATGCAAGGGCAGCAGCAAATGCCTTCCCGTAGCATGCAAGACATGTCGGGGGTGTCACAGATGCCAGGGATGCAACCGCAAACTCCTGGCTGGCAGGCTCCTTTCCCAGGCGACAGTCCAGAGGACAATTGGAGTAATAGCAGTCGAGGTCCCAATCCACCTACAGCATTGAACGTGGAGGATTGGTAAGTAATCCCATCATGATCCGTACCAAAAACAAAGGTGCCTGACGTTTATTCGTACAGGTTTCAATGGTTTGGAATGAACGGCGGCGATCTGAGCGGATTATCCAATGATGGCATGTAGGCTTAGAATTTTGTATCTTGAGCTTTTGGTAGTACTTTGGGCTTCACAGGTCTTGCATAATTGCGTTGAGTAGGATTTTCCATGGGTGCATTGGGCTCACTAAGGGGGCAAAAAGCTTGGGCTTGAGTGTAGTTATCTGTGTACAGTAGTCAGCATTATTGACTTCAAGGCTTCCTGAAGATGGACATGTCAAAATGATACCTCATTTCATATCATACTATAAGAAATTCGCTACCAAACAATATGAGATTGAGAATGTCGAAGTATTCTCGGATGACCCCACTAGCCGCGTTCTCGGCGCAGTTGTCATGAGGCTCCCTTAAGGACATCAACTTCCATAATTGTGTACCCATGAAGCTCGACAACGTATCCACATTATTTCTTCAGTGAGCTTGGTTCTAGCCGCCTAAACCACATGTCATCTCCTTTACGAAGCCAAGATTGGCTGTCACGGCCATGAATGTTGACCGACCTCCGTCTTCAACAGCCTCAGTCAGCAGTTCAACCACTCTACGCCCCCGCAACCGGCGTCGAACTAACGAGGAGGAGGAGGATGATACATTTTCAACTTCTACGAAGTCTCCCAATTGGCTAGACGGTCCCGCCGTATCATCCTCATCCACGAGAAACCCCTCGCCAATACCAAACAAGCACCCCTCACGGCCAACTCGATCAGAGAGGGAGCCTGAGCGGTCGCGGAGTACCAGTCGTTTTCTAGGAGTTCCAAGTCTACTAGGGTCCCAAGTCACGCCATCGAACTTCGCTGCAGGCTTATGGGGAAGTACATGGTCTTCCTTACAAGGCATTGCCTCCGACCTAATAGGTAGTGATAACTCGCGAGCTTCAAGTCCTGGCATCTCTCCATCACGAAGAAGACAGCCTTCCGGAAATTCATATGGGCGCAATACGAGTGCTCCGCCTTCTCAGTGGGGTCCTTCAGGGGGTGGGGCCAAGCAACTCGGAGTGGGGACCAAAGAGGACAGGAGAGCAAAGGTCGAGGCCCAGAAACGCAAGACGCTGTTAACAGCGAACGGCCACGTCACGCCAGACACTTCGGGACATTATAAACGTAGGGATTCAGACGAAAGAGATCCTGCTTCAGCACCCCCGGGTGAAAACGATGACAGGGACGCGTTGGTTTATATACACACAGTGAAGCCGCAAGATACACTCGCAGGTGTCATGATAAAGTACAATTGTGACCCGAATGTCTTCCGTAAAGCGAATCGATTCTGGCCCAATGACAGTATACAAGTGCGGAAAACAGTCGTGCTACCTGTGGACGCCTGCGGAGTGAAGGGACGCAAGATCCTAGAGCCAGAGGATTCTACAGCAATTTCCGGGGACGGCCAAAACGACATAATGCCCACACCGACAGCCATCTACCCTCTTTGGGGCGAAACACATCATACGTCTACTGACAAGGAAACGCCCTTCTCCAGCATTCCAACTTCACCCTCCATCTCAGTCTCCTTTTCAAGTCCCGAAGAACCACCCTGGAAGCACGATTCCTGGGTGATGATCGAAGGCTTCCCCGACGCCGTCGAAATAGCCCGCCTATCTCGAAGAACACTAGGCTACTTCCCACGTAGCAGACGGAAATCCCTCTCATTCTCGGATCTCGAAACTCCTTCCGCATCGTTCGATCTAGCACCGGGAAGCTACCAAGGCACTTCACCACCTCGAAAAACCAAATCTCGATCATCCTCCGGCTCATACTTCGCTCACCAACTGCAAGGTCCCGGCGGCGTAGGCACCATGGGCAAGAACGTCAAGAGTCCCGGCCCAGCACAAGACGGCTTAAACAAGCTCTTTGCAGCCCACCTCCCAAACGTCGCGCCCCGCGCCTCTTTCGAATCCGAACACTCAACTTCCTCCCACAGCAACGGCAACGGTATCGAAAATATAGGCGGCGCCGTCGAAGGCTGGGTCAGGAAACTAGCCACCAAAGCTGCGAAAACCGTACAGCCGCCCCACCCTGGTGGTAAATCTGGTATCGGCGATCTGATCGAATTAAGCGAGGATGCTTTCGAGGTGGGTAATAATGATGATGAGGACGATGATGGGAGAAGGAATACCCTTACGAGTTCGAGTGCGGCGGCGATGGGGGTGGGTGCTTGGAGTCAGGATCAGGAAAGGATGTTGCAGGAGCGGTTTCCGCCTAGGGGGAGGGTTGTGGGACAGGGTCATAGGAGGGGGAAGAGTAATTGAGATGAAAGGGGTTTATGGGGGGGTTTTGCTTTGGTCAAGTTGTGGGTATGATTGATGGGTGGTGACCTTTACGGGGCGTCTATTTGTAATTGAATATCTTTATAGACCAGCGAAGAGATTGTTGGATTCTTTTGATATCCAATGCTTGTTCAATACTTGCTTTCACGAAGAAATAGATTGAGTATCTGCCCTTTGCTGAGGCGGAAGGGCTCGGTTATCTCCACATTGGAATACCACAGTACATCAATATTGCGTGCAAGATATCTTTATCCCAAATTCTATATATATACAAGCTAACGGCGCCATAAATACACCCCCGCCCCTTTCTCCTCCCCCCCCCACCCACCAACAAGCCATACAACACAACATTAGCTTCTACTTCTACACCCTCCCCCTCCCCCTTCCCCTCCGCGGACGACCCCTCGTCTTCCTCTTCTCCCTACCACGCTTCTCACCCACCCTCTCCTCACTCTCCTCACTCCCTTCCTCTTCCTCACTGCTCCCATGATCGAAATAATGGCTCTTAACAGCATTTTCGCTATTGCGTGCTGCCTTTCTTCTTGGCGCCGTTCTTTTTGATTGTTTGGAACTAGGAGGTTGGTCTGGTGGGGAGGTTGTGGGGTTGGGATCTAAATCGTTTGTGGAATTGAGGTCTGAGGAGATGGAAGATGATATGCTGGCTTTGCGTTTTTTGCCGGTTTTAAGTGGGAGGGATTTTGTTGGTGGTGACTTGGGCTTTTTGGGTTGTGAGTTGTTGGGTGTTGGGTTGGGGTTTGAGTGTGGTTTGGATGGTTGTGAGGGGAGATTGCTGGGCCTTGAGTGGTGGATATCGTTGTTTGGGTTCTTAGGTGAGGGATCCCTCGAAAGTGGTGGGTCATGGTCTTCGATCGTGAGTTCGGTTTGTTTGTGAGGTATTTCCTCTTCATCATGACCTTCTGGGAGAAAACCACCGCCTTCCTCTGCGAGAAATCCACCTCCCATGTCCTCGTCAGCGTAGGAGTCTATCTCCTCCGTTTGCTTCAACTGGCTATCAGCGTCGGCGCGAGAGCCCTTCTTCTTCTTATTTTGGTTTGTGAAAGGGTTCATCTCCTCTTTCATGTGAGCGTCAGCATCCTGTCCATATTCTTCCCGTACCCTTTGGATGATTCGCAAGCCCATCAGCCATTTCCTCCACGTAGCTAATGCTACCTTCTCCCGCTTACCCTCTTCCTTGATTCTACGCTCCTCTTCTTCCTTTTCCCATTGGTCGATCACTGCGTGCTCGTGTGCTTCGGCGACCACGACGCCTGTGATTACCGGCACTGCCCTCTTGTTACCAAACTCGAACCCAGTGACTGCTTCGGCATAGTCAATACCAAGTCGTTTGCAGATATTCATTGTCCTTCTAAGAGGGATATGCACAGCACCTTCCGGCACCATTGTGGGAACGAAGCAATCTATATTTCCATAAGCGTTCTTAGGAATAACACCATTTTCGATTGGCGGTGGTATGATCCAGTCTGTTTGATCCCATGAGTAGAGTCCCTGCTTAAGCTTTTCTCCGGTATCACGCTCCGCTTCCTCTACCTCACGTTTCCGGGTCAGAGTCACTGCTCGGATTGGAACCATCTTCATCGGAACCTCGTCAGCTTTGATTGCACGACCTTCTTTGTGCCAACTCTCGCCCGTGCGGCATACTTCGACATCTTCGCGTCTGAATACAGGTTCTTCTTTGGCGTTGTCTCCCTTGCCAGTGGTGAATGTTTTTACAGGTTTCGCCTCTGGTCTGAGGGCTTCTTCCCTCCGCAAGTGTCGTTCGAGCACGAATTCAGCAGAGTTCTTATAGCCCTGCAGAGTGTCCTCACTCGGCTTCGGGTCCTTCTTTTCCGGTTTTACAGGCTTGAGCTCCTTAGCTTCTTCTAAGTCATCAACCACGGTCCTCATCTTATCGGTCCTTTTGTAACCGCTCATGACACTCTTGAACCAGTCGTAGTCTTCATAGTACTTGATTTTGCCTCTTCTGTTGTGGACTGGGACTTTCTCTGTGGGTAGTCTTACGCCCTTAGTCCTTCCAGGCCATACGTGCCTCTTAAGATACCTTGTAGTGACGTCCTTAGCAGTGCCGTCCGAGGAATACGCTATCACGTAGGCGAAGACTTGCTTCGCTTTGTCTGCTTTGGCGCCTCTGGATTCGAATTGACACAGTTGCTCCGGACTAGTGATGACTGCTGGCGTAAGTACAAGCGGATCAACAGGGTGTACTAGATTTGTTATGGGTGATATGACCTCGGTCCAGTAGATTGGGAACGGCATATCTTTATCATAATTCATATTTGGCCGCCGTCTAGGTGTAGATGGTGTTACATCGATTACAGATGCTTCGTCTTCACCACTATCGAGAATGACGCTGTCTGAACCACTCGAGAGGTCTATCGGAGCATCTTTAGCGCCTCTAGAGCTTCGCTTCTTGCTGCCAACGCTGCGTGGCGTCCTAGACTTTGATTTCTGTTTCGCAACTAAATCTTCCTTCGCCGAGCCAACCTCAGCCTCGGAGTCTTTGTTAGTATCAGACTCTTGGCCGTCATTCAATGCTTGGTTGTCTGTGGCCTTTTTCTTCTTTGTTAATGCTTCCTCGTTCTTACTCCATCCAAAGCCCGCAGGCTGTATTGAGGCAACAAGCCGCGCCTCAAGTCCCAGACCACGAACCAACGCAGTGAAAAGCTGAGCCCCAACGTCTCGGCTGCCTTCACAAGTCTTGGCAAGACTTCTGAACTCTTGGACATCCCTCACACATTCGCCATGCTTTTCTGGATTATGCTTTTCATTCCTCCACGAAGTAATTTCTTCTTCTACCGCCTTAGGAGATTTGTACCCTTGCTTGCGTAGACCTGGCGCCGTAATCGTAAACCGCTTTTTCCAATAAGCAGCTAGAACCTTCAGCAGCCGTATGAGCGGATCCCCACGACTCATGTTTGGGGCGCCTCTTTCTTGTCTTTCTGCAGGTCTGCCCCAGTCCCTCTGGTTTCTCTCGCTTTGCGCTGCTTTATTGCCCTTCCTTCCTTTGCGTGGTGGAGCCTTTGATGCTTCTGCCACGATATCCGAACTGAGCCCTGAAGCGGCTCTCCATTTATCGATTTCCTTCTTTACGCCGGCGGGCAATTGTCTGACCAAAATGCTCTGTGCCTCCTTGTCGCATGCCCACCCACCTCTGACCAAGTTGTGAAACAGTAAAAACTGTACGTGCATGCAGTGGGTGCCAACTCTAATTTTTCGCTCGAGTTTGCTGGGGCCTTTCTTCTGTTTGAGAAGGTCTGTGAGGGACACCATATGAGTGTTTTTGTCAAGCGTGAGTTCAAGGTCTTCGATTTGTGCAGCAGGTGTACTTTCCGGTGGCGTAACACCGGCCTGTACGGCGTCCTCCCATTCGACTTCGTCATCCTCCTCTTCTTCGTGGACGACTTTACGTCTTTTGGGGCTTGGGGTTGGTAAAGCGTCTTCGAACTGATCACTGCTGACGTCGCTAAGGGCGCTTTCGCTTTCAGACCCATTCAAGTTGTCTAGGAAACTCTTGTTGTCTTGCAGACTCGTTGATGGGCTGGGTTTATCTAGTGTATCGAACAGACTCGGCTTTTTGCCGGACTTCGATGTAGGAGCATCAGACGGTGGCGTGGATAATCGACGTTTGCGGGGGATGAAAGGAGGCATGTTCGCATTGTAGACTGCTGTGATACCCTCCTTTTCGTTTCGTGCTCCGCTACAGCCCCTTCAGACGGTCATTATCGCGCCTTGTCAGCGAAAGGGAGATTGATCCTGACATCACGTACCAAATTTCTAGATCTTGAGATAGAGTTTCGCTAATCTTAGACCCTGCATTAGTCCCATCTTCCAACGGCCCGCCCCGCAGTGAAAGCTGTTAAAGCGGTGTCGTATTCACTCATCCTGTATCCTACCGCTCAAGAGCAAAGGTAACCATGGAAGCAGCAGCCAAAACATTTTTCACCTCCAAGTACTACGCCGTTGCAGGTAAAACAACCTGTCTCTTAATAAAATCAGCATGTTGACTCCCCACATCTAGGCGCAAGTCAATCCCCCCATAAGTTCGGCTACAAAGGCAACTGGCCCTCATGGACGCTCCTCATCAGATACCTCTGACCATCTACCACAGTCTTACACTGGTACCATGAACACTCTCTCCTCGCTATCCCTATCACACCATCCCAGCCAAGCATCTCCATAGCTTCAACTACCTATCCTACCATCCCCTCACCGTCCGCACTTTCCCATCCCACGGAAACTTCTCTCAGTATCATAACTCAACCATCTATTACCAAGACCATCCTCAAAGAAGCTAAAGAGGCGGGTGTGCCGGCTGTATGGCTGCAGCCTGGTAGCTTTGATGATGGTACGTCATTTCAAATTTGCTTACTAACGCGATTGGGGTTGTTGCAGCACGCCTTTCAGAAGCGTAGGGAGTGGTATAGGTTGTCTGGAGCCAAAATGTTTTCTAGGGTAGCTTCGGTCAATAAATAATGTGCTGACATGAGAGACTGAATAGAAGGATTGGAATATGCAATAAGAGAATTCAAGGCGGGGGTTGGTGGAGATGGAGGAAGGGGTGGGGAGGGTTGGTGTGTGCTTGTTGATGGAGAGTCCTGCATGCAAGCTGCGAAGGAAGAGACCAGGGAGAAGCTGTAATAGTGAGTGCTAAGTGCTTTGGGGCTAGGTATTGGAGCATAATTGGATAGATCATGAATTGGACGAACAATGTCATAGAAAAGTGCTCAATTAGAGATGGACCCAACGCCGCTGCGCGCATTCCTTTCCTTGGCGATCCAACCACGTAGAGTTTCGGAAGTATTACCACTCTATCTCCTCCTCCGCCGCCGTAATTCAAAATTGGCGGTATCGTCCTGTTCCTCGCCATCCTCTTCCACTTCCTCGTCCACCATCACCCACTCTTCTTCGACCTTTTCCTCAACTTGCTCAGGCTTCGAAATCTCAGCTGCCTCATTTACTCCAGGCTCAGACTTCTCAATCCCTTTGTCCCCCAATAAGTATTCACCAAAATACTGCACAAGTCGGAATGCTTCTCTGCCTGTGGGCACAATATTCTTACTCGGTAATAAGAAACCGTAGCTTCCAGTGTCGCGTAGCTTGATTTGGTAAGCGTAGGATACCTTGAGCTCGTGGTAGAACCAATCGAGGGCACTGCCACCACCTGTCTCCATTCGGGGCCAAAGGCTTTTCTCGTCTTTTGTCTTTTCACTTTTAGATCGGCAATCTCTGGCATGGGAGACGGCTACACTTCCTTCACAGGCTGATGTGACTCCGTAGATTTCGCCATTGGTGACACGAATGGCTTTCGCAAGACCGATTGCTAGCTCTTCCAGATTCTCCAGAGATGGAGGAGACGATGTGCAAGAAAAAGAATATGGGTAGAGTACCTGTTGAGAATAGCTGTGGAAATCAAGGAAGCCCACGATCTTGGCGTTATTGTTCTCAGTCTCATTTCGAGCCCAATTAGCGAACCGCCTCGCCTCGACACCTTCAAAAGGGTCATCACCAGCAAAACTTTCAGAGCACGGATTGCTTTTGGTAGAGTCACTATCCCACTCGAAGCTGTAGGAACGGTCAAGGTCCACACCCTTGCAGAAACGCAGGGAAGTCTGCTGCCGGTTCTTGCGCCACAAACGGTCATTTTCCCAGGTGTAGATGTATCCATCAGGGTTGAGTGTAGGAATAAAAATCCAGTCGAACTTCTCGATGAGCTTGGTTATGGCTCTATCCTTGCCATAGGCAGTAATGAAGGAGTAAGCCACATAATTGACGCTGCTTGTACTGATCCATTCTCTAGCATGGGAGCCGCCGGCGACAACAATTGTCTTGCGAGGCTCAGAAGGCTTATCGTCGTTAGTAGGATGTACGCCTATCCGGAATGCGGGGATATCACGGCCTTCATAAGACATGCCAATGTTGACTATGCGGACGTGAGTCGGGAAGAGAGACTGGAGAAGCCGCATCCACGGAGCAATAACAGATAAGGGCTGATACTCTCGAAAGAAAATATTCGTCTCATCTCTTGACGGCCGTAAGTCGGGACTGAACGGACGAGACGCCTCTTGTGCTGGGGGAGTGGGATCGACGAAGGTTAAAGAAGGATATGATTCGAAGATTGCTTGTGCAAGATCGTGCATCAAAGGGGTATGTGCATTCTGGAGTGAAGAGGGCAAGAGGCCGAGAAGCGAAGGTACCTTCGAAGGACGTGTCAGCAGTTTATTGAATAGAAATGTGTGCAATGACCGTTACTCACCACGTCCTTGCTCAAGCGGATATCAACCCATTCTGTCGTAAATTCCCACACATCAAGGAAAAGTACGTTAATAGCCTCCGCAAGTGCCTTCGCCTCCTCGATTGAATTGATGTCGAAACGTAGCACTAGGTCTCCACCATATCGTGCCACAAGCGTTGAAGGTGGTCTAGTCTTCTTTGAGCCCTTGCAATTGATATTGCTTGTAGCATGGTCCGAAGGAATTCGCCAGATAGTCTGAATAATTACATCTCGGGCGCGGGATAACCAAGTGCTAGCATCGTCGTCTCGGGGGAGTTGATGAGATACCTGGAAAGGGAGCTGAGGAGCTGGTTGAAGAGGGGTAATTGAGGAGGCATTGACCAGAGTGGTTAGGGTCCATAGGAGCAGCGAGGGGCTAAGAGCAAATAGATTAGAGAAGAGACGCATACTCGGAATGTTATTATAGCGTAAACAAGATGAAAGCAATGAATAGAGAAAGAATGTAAGTTCAATAGCTGGCGACGATAGTGAATTAGACGATGCCTGCCTGGGCCGTTGGGCGTAGGTTCCCAAAAGCTACATCTAGTAGAGCCAATAGTCAACTAGTAATGTAGGGCTATCTGTCGCGTGGAGAATCGTAAAGTTAGTGTCAGTAGTCCGGGCACGAAGATTACCTGCCTTACCTCATATAACCTATTCTGGGTCGCACGCTAATGCGACCCTGGAAAATACAGATAAGCTGCAAGGCTCAAGGGGATGAGAAGAGCACCAGCAACGGCAGCTTCTGGAAGTTGCCACTTACCACTCGTCGACACGTATCAACACTGCTGTCAATTTCCCTCCCACCATTAGCAATACCGCTACTGTCACTCGTTTTTGATTGCCTCTTTGAGCCGAGTTGTTGTCCCCTTTCGGACTGTGCATAACATCACCTCCTGGCACCTCCGAATACGATATGCCTTTACGTACTCAATGATCGTGAGAATTGTTCCAATGCTATATCCAACGCTTTTGCAAAATGCCTTGGAATCCTTTGCGTACAACAAAAGGCGGAGACCCTGGAGGCCTTCGTCGGTATAGCACCATTGATCCCACACAGCCCACTGAGCCAGCCGTCGAACACGCCTCAAATGACATCAATCACCTCGGCCATGACAACCTTGACTTCGTAACCTCTCCCTCGCCACTCAGAAACTCTTTCGAGCCTTCAGCCGCAGAAGATGCCACGGGAAAATCGCAAGCACCATTCTATGAGGAACTACAACCACCAAAGCGGAACCGATTTAGCATGCTTTCTTATCGCCATAGATCAGATCCACAGATTTCCAAAACGGCGAGGGAACATGCAGCCGCAGCTACGCCTCCTATGCCAGCAGGTAAGACTATGCGTGGGAGGTATCTTGACCGAAGACCATCTGGACGCTAATGATTGGCTTGTATAGCACCATCCATCATCACGACTGCACCCACCGAGAGCTTAGAAGCAGTTTCAAAGAAGAAACCAGCCCTTACATTACCACGCCATCGTAAAGCACCAGAGTTACCGAGGTCACTTTCGCACAAACCATCAAATCAATCGCTGTCGGAGGCAACTTCTGGCCAGGATACTGGAGGCCTGACGTTTGCCAATCAAAGTGGAAGACAATCTCGCGTCACGTTTGACCAGCCGGAAAGGCTGCATGGTTTGATTTCACCTCCCGCGTATGGTGACAATTCAAATTCCTCATTGGCTTTACCTGTTTCGAGACTCTCTGAGTCCTCGAGGTCTGAAGGAAGCCTTGGAGATCATGGTGTATATGCTACGACTACAACGACGCACACTGTATCGACCACTACGACCTTCTTCCGCTTACCACGCCGCAAGAAAAACAAAGGACCCTTGTTTCCCCTGCCTGTCAAGATACCTCCAGCAGACCCAACCCACAACGCCACCTTGACCCCGCGAGCTTCGACTGGGGCTCAGTCTCACGATTCTCATCGTAATCAGTCTCCTTCCCGGTTTCCACCGCTCACTGCAGTCCACCGCCCTTTCCACATCGGCCATGATGGCAATGCATCCTCCTCGGCTCTGGCGTCCCCAAGCCACCCACCGGGACATTCGTCGCAGAAAGATTCTGGTAACTCCTCGCCCATCCTGGTTGGCCCGTCTCCGCCTGATCGACGTCCGCGATCCTCGACCAAAGATTCGTTGAGACAATCCGCCGATGAGCCTTTACCGACACCTCCTTTGCCCCAGTCCGGGAGAACATCTTCTTCTACAGGGAGGGCGAGCCTTGGTGGACTATTCAATTTATCTCGACTAAGACAAAACTCAGAGCCCCAACAGATACGTCATGCCTTCGGTCACCCGCCTATGCCCGGTACTCCATTATCTAATGGATCAAAAGCGCACTCTTTCAACTTCAGCCGAGAGCCTACCGTAGTTCCAGAGCGCCAGGAGGGGGATACTCCTGCGAAATATCTAATTCGTCTCGAAGAAGCTGTGAGCCGTGGGGTAGTTGCAACAATCTTATCACAGTCGAATGATGAATTCTTCAAGAACGTGTTACGCAGCTATATGCGAGGGTTTAAGTTCTTCGGCGATCCTCTAGACATGTCGACCAGGAAGTTGTTGATGGAAGTCGAACTACCCAAAGAAACCCAGCAGATCGATCGAGTTCTCCAAGCTTTCGCGAATAGGTACCATGAATGCAACCCCGGGGTCTACGCTTCGCCAGGTACGTATAGAATTAATTTTTTTTGGAATGAATTGCTGACTCGGTTTCTCCTTGCAGATGAGGCGTATTTCATTGCCTTTTCGATATTGATTCTCCACACAGATGTGTTCAATAAGAACAATAAGCACAAAATGCAGAAGCAGGATTACACTAAGAATGCGAGAGGTCAGGGCGTTGCTGATGAGATCCTGGAATGTTTCTACGACAACATTTCGTATACGCCGTTCATTCATGTAGATGACGACATTGATATCAACGGAGAGCGGATTGTCGCGCGGAAGCCAAAGAAGAATCTATTCACCAAGCAGAGTACAGATCCTCTAGGGAAGCCTTCTAGAGAGCCTGTTGATCCATATACTCTCATCTTAGACAACAGACTCGATTCGCTCCGCCCATCCCTGAAAGACGTCATGAATCTTGAAGATCATTACAGCTACTTGGGGACAGCACCATCACTAAATCTTTCGAACCTCCAGAAAACATTTTTCAAGTCGGGTATCCTACAGATTGTCTCATCCAGATCTCGGCCAGAGGCCTTTACTTCACCTGAGACTATGGCCAATCCTGCTGAGGCTCATCCTGGAGTGGTTGATATTAAGATCACTAAGGTGGGAATACTCTGGCGGAAGGACATGAAAAAGAAAAAGGCTCGATCACCCTGGCAAGAGTGGGGTGCAATTCTTACCGGAGCGCAACTATACTTCTTCCGGAATACGACATGGATAAAGAACCTAATCCATCAACACGATTCTCATCATAAGCACGGTTATGCAGGCTCACCTGTAATTTTCAAGCCCCCGCTTGAGCATTTCAAGCCGGATGTATTGATGTCTACAGAAGATGCTGTAGCATTGTTAGATACGAACTACAAGAAGCATAAGCATGCGTTGGTTTTCGTACGGCACGGCGGTTTCGAGGAGACCTTCCTCGCTGACAATGAAGCTGATATGAACGACTGGCTTGCGAAGCTTAATTACGCTGCGGCATTTAGGACTGCTGGGGTACGCATGAGAGGTCTTATCGGAGGCGTCAATGATGGAGAAAGGACCCGTGCCACGCGCCGAATGGACTCGAGTACTTCTGCACAGTCCACACAAAGTGCAATCTCTGATCTAGTGGCTTCGGACGGGAAATTCGATGTGCAAGCTCATCAAATACAGGCGGCTCGACGACAGATCATTGCACAGAAGATAGCGGAAGCTGACACTAAACTGAGCGAGGCTGGGAAGCAGTTAGAGCTCCAGTTACGGAATGCAAGACACTTGCAGATTCTGGCCCCTATCCAAAATAAGACACGGGAACTCGTTGTGCTCGCTGCTGGCGGGATGAACGCAAAAATAAAATGGTCACGGATGGAAATTTGGCGCACACGTTGTCACAGGGACATCCTTGCCATGGATTTAGAAGAAGACATCAAATCTGGGGGCGGTCTCCACATCAAGATAGACACTGGAAGCAGCTCTACGCAGCCACCGTCATCCCCTGGAGGCCAAAGCATCAGAAAGACGGAGGCCCGTCAAAGCTACTTGGGCACTCCTACATCTAATCCGCGAGCTGATGTTACCGCCCGGCCCGCAACCCAGCCGTCGCCTACAAAGACTTTCAATATGGATGATGTTTTTGCTACACTCCAACGCGCGCCTCTCGAAAGCAATCATGCGCCTAAAGGATCATGGGAGCTACCGCCATTGTCTTTCCAGCCAACAAGGACGTCGCTGAAGTCTGCATCCAGTACTGGAGTCAACCAGCAGAATCGGCATACTCTAGTCCCTCAGCCATCATCACGGAGCGTGAGCGACAGTGCCAAAGTATCAGATGCTGACAACATAGCCGCAAAGCTCGCTGGCCCATCACCAGAGATCGATAGCAACGAGCAGGAGGTCTTACAAGATGCTGGTCTCGTAGAACCAGATAGCCCTTCTGCCGGAATGGGAAAGCGTCCAGAGACACCCACTGAGCGTAAAGAGAGGACTCAAGACAGAGGAAAGACTCTCGAATCTGAGATCAACGAGGCGAAAGCAAAAGTCCGGCGTAGCTTACATCGCACCCTTAGGGATTCTCATCCTCCAGGTCATCATCGCAGCAGGAAAGGTAAAGATTCCGCCAGCAGCGGAGGTCTTGGAGAAGATGGTCCCCCTGTAGGCGACAGTGAAGGCTTAGCCCGAGGAACAGGAAGTTTCACTGTCCACGGCAAAAAAGCTTCCGTAATCAACTTCGGGTCAGAGTGGCAGAGCATGTCACCAGAAGAGCGCCTGAAGCTGCGGAAGCAAGCTCCTATTGATGAATCTAAACTCTCCGTTCCTTCGGAAATCGAAATTGAGACTTCTTCCATCAGATCTTCCACATTCGGTTCCGCAGCGAGACCCATCTCCACCCTCAGTGCCAGCACAGCTACAGTGGATAGTGCGCCATTCGAGGACGCAACTACTGGAGAAGCGGGGCCTATTATCGACCCTGTCACTGAGATTCCCAAGGCTACGCAGCTGGTATAGCGAGCGATTCAAGACGCTTTTTATGTTTCATTTCCGGTTTAACGCCTTGTTTGATTGATCGATTCCATATCTTTTACCAGGCGCGCCATAAAAGTCTTGTGGATTATTGATATTGATGTATAGACCGGGGTTTTGGCCTCGCTGGCTTGGCGCTACTTGGTCAACATTACGGATTTATTCGCTGGTCGAATGGTGCTAGGTTTGGTGGGGGTTCGATTGCATTGGAGGGTGCGTTGGGTAGGATGAATGGGTTGGGGAATTACTATTCTGGGCGTTTCTCGAATCGACTCGAGATCCATAGATAGACTTGTTGTTGTTGTCTTATTGATTGATACGAGGAGATGAACAGCATTATTCCTCGAGTTTAGGTTTTATTTAACCAACGTTATGGCTAGCTAAGTTACCATCATTCATGCCTCTTAAAGCACAAAGTCGCATTCGTCCCTCCAAACCCAAAACTATTCGACAAAACCACATCAACCTTCCTCTCCTGCGCCGTTAGCGGAACATAATTACAATCGAATTCCGGCCCGTCTAAATCCGTTAGGTTCAACGTCGGCGGTATCACTCCATCCCTAATCGCCAGTATCGAAAACACAGCCTCAACTGCGCCTGCTGCTCCAAGTAAATGCCCCATAGCTCCTTTCGTGCTACTAACATTAACCTCCCCTGCCCTCTCCTTCCCATTCTCATCCCCCAACATCAACCGCTTAATAGCGCGGTTCTCCGCCAAATCGCCCAGCGGGGTGGATGTAGCGTGGGCGTTTATATAATCCACCTCCTTTGGTGCAATCTTCGCGTTCTTCAACGCAAGCCGCATAGCGCGAAAAGCGCCATTCCCATCCGGCGGCGGTGCTGTCATATGATATGCATCAGCCGAAGTGCCATATCCGACTATTTCAGCATAGATGTTTGCATTTCGCGCTAAGGCGTGAGGGAGGGATTCGAGAACGAGCATTGCGGCGCCCTCGCCGATAACGAAACCTGAGCGTGCGGCATCGAAGGGCCGGGAGGCGGCTGGGGGGTTGGAGTTGAAGGAGGTGGTGAGGGAGCGGGAGCGCTCGAAGCCGATGAAGGCGAGGGGGTGGATGCAGGATTCGGAGCCGCCGGCTAGCATTATGGAGGCGTCGCCGTGGGAGATGAAGCGCGAGGCGTCGCCGATGGAGTGGGCGCCTGTTGTGCAGGCTGTTGTTACGGCGTGGTTGGGGCCCTGGGAGGGAAGTTAGGGTGGGGTGTTTGGGAGGATGGTTAGGGGAAGGGAACCTTGAGGCCGTATTTCATTGATATGTGCCCTGCGGCTAGGTTGATGAGGAGTTTAGGGACGAAGAGGGGGGAGACTTTTTTGGGGCCCTGACGGTTGTTAGGGTTGGTCGATGGTGCGTTACGGGTAGGGGAGACGAACACCTTTGTCAAGGGCAATGGACGTGTCGTATTGCTCTTCTAAGCTGCCAATGCCTGAACCCATACAGATCCCCTGTGTAGACCGTGAGTTGGATGCTGGGAGCACTGTTTGAACGCCGCACAGCGTACTGTCATCTCCTGCTCTTCCTCCGTCTTGGGCTTCCACCCGGCATCATCGAGAGCCTCCTGTGAGGCAGCCATAGCATATCCCATGAACTTCGACATTCGGCGTTGTTCCTGAAGACATTAACAGCATTCTACCGCTTCCTCATCATATCCAGCGTACATCACCACTCAGCCATTCGCTGACAGTCCAACCTCCATCTTCTTTCTTTCCCTCCGGGACCAGACCGGCAACCTGACATTGCTGCTGCTCAAAGGTTTTTCCTTTGTCTTTAAGGGAAACAACACCACAGTGACCGTCAACTAGTCGCTTCCATGTACGCTGTACGCCTAGATGTAGATGTGAGCTTATAGTTTCCAATGGGTTGCATTAGCGACGTACCTATTCCCAAAGGTGTCACTGCTCCCAAGCCAGTAACCACAACCCTTTGCATTGCATCTTTTCAACCGTGAAAGCAATGGTCTTATGTATGATAATGCAAAGACAGCTCGCTCGGGGGCTGCCGCTTTAGAAGAGTTCACCCCCCTACTGTACAGCCCTGTAGGGCTGGACCTAAAGCTGGCTAAAAGGCCCGGAAGAACCCCCTAAAATCGGTCGCCTAAGCAACAGAATCCAGCCCGGGAGTTGATCACTTTAGGGAGTCTTTCAGAGCCCTTTTCGCCGGCTTTAGGTCCAGCCCTACAGGGCTGTACAGTAGGGGGGTGAACTCTTCTAAGCGAGGCCAACACTTTATATACTCACACTTCCATCCTACTTACATAGAGACAGTCACTAAGGTAGGATATAATAGAAGTCGTATATTATTCATGCTAATACTTTGATTTTCATTCTTCAAGGCTGTAAAGCGTTATTAATCTCTGTCAATATCACCAGTGTTATTCTGTGTTCAATTCTTCCTGCTGATGTGGTGTAACTGCAAGCAGTGCGGGGCAGTGCCTGAGAGTTATCGTATGACCATATTCCTTCCGAATTTTTAAGATACATCCTCCAGATAATTCCGTCGTTTAATCTGTTCTCGACGTTCTTCATCCATAATGATTCGAAGGTAACCATGATTGAGTTTGCGACCACCTCTGCCTATCTGAGGATACTAATTATGAAACATTGCCCATAGACGATGGCCTTGGAAGATCAGCATGCTCTCGTCAGGCTGCCTGAAGCCCCATCAACCATTTGGAGATACGACTACACGGAAAACGACCGAAACACATATGAATGGATAGAGTCTCGCCAATCTAGCGATCTCACCAATATATTACTAGTTCCACCATCCATTCAAGCACGGATACTGCTGTTGGAAGGCTTGTCAGAAGAAGCGATAGCTGCCTGTTGCTCACAGCTTGGGGTTCCGGACGAGTTCTTTACATACCACAAGAGTGAAAGTGTTCGTATGCGACCTGTCGATACTCCTAGTAGCAAGCATTGCCTCTCTGCGAAGTGGTCTCGTCTGGTTAATCAATCTGCCAGACATTGGAGAATTGAGTCCATAATATCAAAAGGAATTCCGTATAACGTTCATACATTCAAGGATCCCAAGGACTTGCGCCTTGACCATGAGCGATACCAGCGAGTCCCGGGCGTGTTTCGACCATATTGCCCAATATCTCAAATTCCAGAAGAGATTATGCAACATGCGGCACGGGAGAGTATCTCAATCTCCTGGCTCCATGAAAATCCTAGTTCGTTTAATCCTAGTTCGTTTGGTAAGATCGAATACGATTCTGGTACATGATTTCATCTATTAATCTTGTCCGTAGTACTAGTCGTGGTCGACCCGAAACGTGAACACTTCATTGTCGAGAAGAAATACACACTTTGGGGTACTGAGCTCAAGGAGTCTTCCATTACAGAACCCTGCTTTCTGAACGAGGTCGTCGGCTATACCAGAGCGCGTTTTGTCAAAGAGATGAAGAAATGTGAGGAACAGATGCCGACGGATGAATTTGTCCACCGAACACAAAAAATCATCGCCCGCATTATGGTCACGAATGTGACTGAAGTTCTGACCAGTCTTCACGATGCTCTGGATACTATCGATCTATCACTATCACAAGACGATATTATGCGCAGTTCTTTACACGTATGGCGCGAACGCTTTGGACTTTGGCGACAAGACTTACTGCATTCTCGCGTCTCTGCAAGGGATATGATGCAAACATTCGAGCAACAGAAATTGTGTCCTACTTGCGCTCCGCAGCCATCTTCAAGTACCATTCGAAAATACGAGGTGGAACTGGCCGGGCTTAACGCTGACATTGATGAGACCCTTGCGAGACTTACCTCTACATTTCAAGCGGTCATGTCTACTATGAGCATTGTCGAAAGCCAAAAGGCTATAGCCTTAGCTGAAACCGTCTCGAAGCTGACATCTTTAGCATTCTTCTTCATCCCTCTAAGTTTTATCGCTTCTCTCTTTGGTATGAATCTAGTGGTAAGCTTTCCTCTATTTATTTACTGAGCATGTTTGCCGTAAGTTAACCCTAGGTGCTTAGGAGTTTGACCAGAAGCTTAAATTATGGATGTGGATTACAGTGTCTGCAAGTGTTACGATTTTGACGTATGGCTTCCTGTTTCAGAGTACAATAAGAACAACTATAAGAAAGAGCCCCCAATTCTTTCTGAATTTGAATTTGCGCAGAACGATTGCTGGAGCGATGCGTTGGAGTCGTATCCTAGCTTTTGAAGTCTTGGAGGTCATGGTCTTGTTGGTGGGGATTCCTGGGATTCTCGGAGCAGTTGCTTATTTCATATGGCGGCTTTGCACAGTGTCTATGCCTATGTCAAAAGGAGCGAAGGCTGGGTTTTCTATTTTGATTCTTGTTGTGGTCCTTGTTCCGATGCTGTTAATAGTATGGTTCAAAGCCAGAGAACGCCGAACATCTATACAGGCGAGCTAGAGTTGGAGTGAGAAGTCGTGGCACTTAGTTAAAATCCAATGGGATGCTATTAGAGCATTGACAGAATGATAGGGGAAACGCAGTAGGCTGTTGTCACGATATGGGGTAGCATACCTGCCAGGGGGGCCCCCGAGCATGCCCCCTGGTATGGTTCCTTCTAATGGAAGGAACGGGTGCCAGAAGGCACCCCCTATTTCTTCCAGACAGAACAGCTAGCAATCAATTAATACATTACCATCAAGACGAACCCATGCATTACCATTGCAGCTGTTAGTCATGTGAGGGTTCAATGAAACGGTTCAATAAACCAGGCAAAAGTCGTTACGTGAGGGTTTGATAGAGTCAGTCGTTGAACTAAGTAAGTATATCAATTGAATTTATATTACGAAGAAAGAAGGAACCTTGAAAGAATAATTAATATAATCTTTATAAAAACATAAGAGAATGCGGCATAAGGCATGCATATAGGGACAAGAAATACTGAGGGTATGTTGCTATGTACGCCGTAAAACTTGTTTGTTTACTACCGTAGGACTTAGAATTTTTCAAAATTCTCGCCCGCCAAATTTTCCCTCTATGCATGACTTATGCCGCATTCTCTTACTTTCAACAAAAATAATATAATTATCATGAATACTTTTATACGCCTACGGTAGGGCTGAACCCTTGAGACTACCTTACCTAGGTAGAGCATGTGCGAGCGACGTGGATTACAGATCGAGGTTTCTGCTTTTACCACTTTTCCTTGGAGCTCTGCACCTCGATCTCAACCATTCTCAACCCGACCACCACAGTCGTAGGAATCAGGATCACCCAGGATTAAGCGGCGCTTACACTAGATATATAACTTATATTAAGACTCTTAAAGATGACCACTAAGGTAGGATGTAAATAGAAGTGTGTGTGTCTAGTCGATTTATTGTCCGTCCCAACACATCGATGTAGATAGACGTAGTATGTTATGTATTCTAGTACTTTGGTTCTTAGTCTTGTTGGTAGGTTCCTTACTATGTGATATTAAGCGGCTCTTTGTTAATATCCAACAAAGTATTCTCGACTACTGAAAGCTGTAGATGGTATTACTTGTTCGTTGTATTAAGGATTATATCGTATACTCATAAATTCGTCAGTATCGGGAATCTTTACAGTCTCTTATCTTCAAATCAAGAATTCACTCTCTGTTCTTTCTAGATTTCAAAGCACTCCTAGACATCGCCGCTATGGCCTTGTCAATGATTCTGTGGGCCTTCCCGCCAGTCTTCACCTCATCATGCACAGCAACACTTTCGCTGTTGAGCTCCTCCTGGTTGGCATTTATCGCTAAGTCCAAAGTTATTGCATCATTTCTGCGCTCAGTGTCCAGATCTACATCGAACTTGGTGTTATCCGTCACGATGATCGGTATGCTAGAGGATTGACCGGGATCATCGAATGAATATCGTCTCTGTGGCTCGGCAAGGCTGGAAGATTGACCAGGATCGTGAAGTGGATTTCGTCTCTGTTGCTCGGCAAGGCTGGAAGGTTGACCCGGATCCTGGAGTGAATACCGTCTCTGTTGCTCAGCAAGGATGGAAGATTGACCGGGATCGTGAAGTGAATTTCGTCTCTGTTGCTCGGGAGGACCGGAGTCAAAGATAGTCAACGATCCAAGACTGGCTGCTAACGCTCCATGGCCAGAGCGAATGGCAACATCGAATACGGAACACATACTGCTGTCCCTCTTCTGCGGATCAGCACCAAGGCGAAGTAGAAGAGATACCATGCGCTTGTTACCAGCAGCGGCCGCAAGGTGCAAAGGCGGTCTCCCATATATCAAAGGAGCGTTGACATCAGCTCCAGCTGTGACGAGCATCTCAACAAACTCGTAGTGACCCATTAATACAGCGATTTGTAATGCATTTGCCCCTAACTTAGTCTTAGCGTTTACGTCAGCCCCATGCTGCAGAAGCTCAGAGAGACATGACTTGTCGCCTAATCTTGCAATGAGATGTATCGGTGCTTCAAAATCGTCAGGGACGCTTAGGCATTGTCCGAAATCTAGACGGATACCAAGTGACAATTTAGCCTCAGCCGTTCTACGGTCAATGTTGTCATCCTGGGGTGCTTCAGTGGATTTCTTCGACGCATCCACTTTGTGAAGGTAACTTATGCAATTTGGATTAGCATGATATGCTAGTAGAAGTCTTATCATAGCTGTGTTCCGGTACTGCGCAGCTATGTAGAGCGGTGTTTCCCCTTTGGCCGTACAATGCGACGTTTTGCAATCATTTTGGAGCAAGGTTTCCGCAACGCCGAAAAAATTGCTTATGATCGCGATGTGAAGCCCACTGAGGCCGTTATATAGTGGGCCAGTGCCATAGCGATATAACTGACTCTGGAATGATTCAGCGTAAGATTTTGCTTGCATTTGAAGAACTTCTGGAAGGCCATATATGCACGCAGTGAGGAAGGGGTTCACTGCTGCAGATAATTTGTAACTGTGATCATGTTCACCTCCAAAAGCTCTTGCCGGAACGTACCTCCGATAAGGTATGACGCGGGATGTAAACCGGGCGAGTTTGCTGTTTATGTCATGTCTCCAATTTTGAAAGGTACCAGAAGCGTTGGCACCATGGAACAGAAAATAGCGGAGTTTTGCGTGAAGTACAATACTGCGGGCATGACGTCCCAGACTCGCGTAGTGGGTGGGCCAAAAGAACGCTGAATAACTATCAAGTGGATCGTTTGGATACCCTAAGATATAATGATCAAGGCAACGCTCTACCAAGAGTCGATGTGTCTCGTCATTACTAAACTCAGGGCGGGTATCAAGATACTCTCGTACTGAAAGATGTGCGAATCGGAAACATCCTAGAGCTTTGTCTTCGACTACTAAGTTGCATGTCATATTGAGAACGTCTCGGGGTGTCAGGGTCATGCTGATGCCATCCTCGACTGGGGAGACCGCTGCAAGTATCTCGGAAATTCCAAGCATGCGTTGGGCGACCAGGAGCCATTTCAGAAGTCTTATGCCCAAGGATCTACTAAAATTCGCGGACTGCAAGACCTCTTCATATGTCCTGTCATAGAGCTCTTTCAATGTCTGTGGTAAACGCCCGAGCTCTTCCAACAGGTCCTCTTCGACCTTTATCCTTCGGGGATCACAGAGGTTCTGCAATTGTAGGCTGACCCAGCGGAACCTACGCAGTGTTAGAGTGCAACACGACAGCTTTGGACGCGGCGGCTTGACCTACATCCCATGCGCCCCGCTCTCTAAGGTCTTAATGATCAAACTTTGCAGAGCTTCAGAAACTCTACCACATAGCAACCTCTTCCTCTCTATTGCTAGAGCAATTTCAACCCGAATGAATCGTTTGATATCAGGAGAATTGTACTTTGCATTGATGTAAAGATTAGGAGACGTTTCTAGTCGGCAAAGGATGTCACCATCATCACGACTTGAAACTAGTATCTTAACCACATTTGCTGACTTTTGGATGATTCCGTCAAAGCTGTCAAGCAGCTCGTGTCTGCGACTAGGGTCACATTCGTCCAATGCATCCACGATGATTGTAGCTGGGGTATCTCCAAGAAGATCTAAAATAAGAGCTACTGTTTGATCCAAAGATAGGCTCTTGACGTTAAAACCATCCTTTCTGTAATTATCGTACATTTGGCGCGCGGCTTCGCGAATTGGTTTCGCAGTGTCTGTTCCTGACAACTGTCTCGCAATACTAAGGAGGATCTTCTCCGGATCCGCTCGCTCGGGCTCTGCTGCCTCCCTCGCGCAGTAAAAATAAGCCAAGGGAGCTATTGTAGGATTCAGGTCATTACGCCCTTGTATGTCATCGATGACGACAGACCTGCGGGTATCAGCAAATCCACTACCCCAGTGACTAGGTGAATTCACATTAACTTGGTTTTGCCCGTTCCCGGAGGCCCATGAACCCATAGAATCGAGGAATAGCTAGTAAGCAACCACTTCCTGAAGTCTTCATGCTCACATAGCCATACGCCAGAGTCCTGTAGACGACCCTTTCGTACGTTTTGATGGTGTTGAGCGTAAGGTATCGTGGACAGCCACCGGAGGATAGATGCCCTCTCATCTTGTGCTAGGGTATCATGCGCATTGACTAACTGGTCTGCCATTCTATTGTATGGTTCCTGTATATTTCTCATAATTTCTAAGAGGCTAGTATCCCGTTGCTGACCTGCGATGTCCGGGGGTGCCGAAGCTTGTACCAATAGCGACATACTATTGGCCGAATACCAACCAGGCAGTGATGATGAGAGATGTTGAATCCCTTGGAGTACGATGTTCTGCCGTTCCGCGACGATCAACTGAGCATCTCGATCAACATCACGTTCTAATGAATCAATTGTGCCCATCATTGCGTCCAAATTAGTGTCAGTCAGCGTTACAATGCTTTGCGCCAGGCGCTTGACCGTGCTTTTGCCAAAGTAATGAATTGTCCGGGTGAGAAATGTCAAAACAGCTGCATAAAGCATTGTGAGACGGTCAGCAAGTCTCTCAACAGCTGAAGTCGAATCCCTAAGATAGATGTCCTCCAAAATTGCATAACGAGAGATTAAGCCCGCTACGACTTCAACCCCTTCGAACATCGCCCCGAATATCTGACTGTCTTTAATAGTGACCTACTGCAGTATCAACAGACCTCAAACGCAATTGACCCCATACCGATAGGAAAAGGATGAAGGGCCAACGAACTTCAAGCAATAGACGCACTCCAGCCCATGGCAAAGACGCATGAACTGGATCATACTGGACAGCCACATCGCCAATTTCCTTGAATTTTTGTATCCATCCAACAATCTTCCCAAAAACATCACGAAGAATGAGGGTTTTCCCATGACCTCTCCGGATTCTCCAATGCTGGTTCACGCACTGCCTTTTCTTGTCCTCGGCAAGCGCAATGGCGCTTTCCAAGACGGCAATGCGGTCAGCGTTGTTGAAGTCAATCAGAGCTTGATCCTCAGTCGTCAACGTCCCAATTGCGCGTGCCCATAGATCCCGGGACTTGCTGCTTTGGCTTTAAGCTGTGGCCGAGCAACAAGGGCATGAACCCTACCTCGGCACGACTGAATGCTTATCTTGCGACGCGGACATTACGTATCTTTTGCAGCAATAAAACGATTATCATCTACCTTGCTAGAAGAGCTAAGTACAGTATCCGACAAGTGTATGAATGGCTAAAGTCTATGAAAAAGGAAAGAAAAGTAGCGAGCGTTTTGGTGAGGCTGAAAGAGCCTCGACCTCAGATAAAGGGGAAACGTTTGCCCGGGCCCGCTCTTGGCAGCGGAGCTTGAAGAATTAGCGCGATAGTTTCTCGAAAATCAAAGTCGACGCATTTCAATCACCTTTCCAAGGCTCAATCGCAACACCGAGCACGACTGTCATTGTAATGACTCGTGGGCACGATGCACTCCGGCTCCTAGCCAGAAGATCAAGTACTGACCCACCCATCCCTCATCCTCTCATCCCGTCATCTCTAACGAATCCCTAGAATCATCAACATCCACAACCCCCCCCCTCTGCCTCACCTGCCTCTCCACCCTCCACGCCCGCCTCACCCACACCCAAGCCTCCCCCCTCGAAACCGCCCCTATCGAACCCAGTCCCTCAGGCCGCGCCCCCCCCGCCCTAACATCCACCACCTCCCCCTCCACGCGCTACCTCCTCAAAGCCTCCATCCTCCTCTCCCGCCCCCCCCTCCTAACCCGCCCCCTCACCCCCTTCGAAAAATCCCACTTCCTCTACCAAAAACGCCTCAACGAGCGCCTCGTCCTCCCTTTCACGCGCTACTTCTACTACCAGCGCGGCACGCCCGAGGAAGCGGAATGGAAGCGGAAAATGAAAGAGAGGAAAACGCCGGCGAGGGATATTGGGGTGTATAATGCGTATGGGGAGGAAGGGTGGAATGATGAGGTGTTGGTGGGGGAGAGGATTGGTGAGCCGGAGGAGCAGGTGGAGGCGCTTTTGAGGGATGCGGAGAAGGAGGGGAGGGAGGGGGCGGATCCCGAGGGGGCGGTCGTGAAGAGGGAGGTGGTGGAGAGGCCGATGCCGAGGGTTACGGAGGCGGATAGGGTAGGGGATTTGAGGAGTTTGAATAGGAAGTTGGAGAGGACGTTGTATCTTGTTGTTAAGGGAGGGGAAGGGCTGATGGGGGAGGAGGCGGGGTGGAGGTTTCCGACGGCGTTGCTAGAAAAGAGTAGACAAGAGAGTTTGCATACGGTGAGTGATGGTTCTTTCGACACTTGGCATTAAAGTTTGCTAACGACGTGGGAGGTTAGGCTGCAGAACGTATTATTGTTCAGACCGGAGGGGTAAATATGAACACTTGGGTTGTGGGAAATATGCCCATTGTTCATAACGTGTACAACTATAAGCATCCGGTTGTGAACAAGCAGCATGGCTTTGAGCTACGAGGAGAGAAGGTGTTTTTCATGAAAGCGAGGATACTGGCTGGACAGGCGAACCTCACGAATAATAAGTTCGGTTACGAAGACTTTCAGTGGCTTTCGAAAGAGGAGCTCCAGAACACGTTCAGCGCCCGGGACTGGAACGCTGTGAAGACTATACTGCCGGAAAGATGAGGCTCTGTATTGTAAATATAGCAAATATGTAGCATAGCATGGCGTCGACTCTGTTTAATAGATGCCTTATACATTAATGATCGTGAACTTCGTTAAGGCATAAAGCCATGTTCCAGATTACCCTCTACTTAAGTACGCCTGGGTCCGTTCAGAGCACAATGTCCTCGGCAATGTTCCTGTGGGGCTCAGCTCCGTGGGTAGGCGATATCCTTGATGGTTGGTCTTCGATGGTAGTCTCCTCTTCGTGCTGGTGAACATCTTTTCCACTTGTTGCTGCTTCATTCACAACGACTGTCCCGGTTTTCTCAACATCTTGCAGCTGTTGGGGCTGGTGCCGTATCTGTCTGGCTTGATCAATCCGTCTTCTCCAAGGTTTGTACAGTATCACACTCAGGCCCCCAAGAACAATGAAAGAGCTGCAGATTCCGCCACCTTCAGTGCCTTGTCAGTTCCTTCTTGCTCACATGAAACCAGAGTGGACCATACCGATAATGTCGTAGTGGTTGTTTGCATTTATTACCCCGTCCTAAAGACGTTTCCATGAGCAAAGAAGGCAAGGTGATGACAGATTGCGTACCCAAAACACGCCAGTCAGATTGGCAGCATTTTGTACCAGGGTTAGCAACTGAATAAACCCAATTACCATTGCCACCACCACTGTGATTACCGTTAAGACGATAGAATAATATAAAATAGCAATCTGATCTTTAGCGAGCGTGGTCGACGTATAGAGAGCCATCATGAGAGCCCCATCGACCGTGTCAAGGAGACACATTCCAACTGAGAAGGTGCCTTTGCTTAGCAGAAACACGAAAACATTGGTGAACAGATGAACCTACTTGTAAAGAGAACGGGAAATATCAGTATGAGCCAGATGCTTGTTCCTTTTGCCCCTTGAATGGATGAAATTCCCTACATCTACTCTTAACATCCTGACAAGAACAATTAGCATCGAGGATGCTATACCAATAGTGCGACTTCTGAAGATGTATCGAAGCCTATTACCCTTAGATTTTGTCGCAGCCACGACTAGCAGATGCATACCTAAGCCAAACATTACCCCTTTGGGAATAATTAACGATCATCCAATATAATCTTAGAGAGGTGAGGATACCTAAAGGATACATCTTCCATGGTCTTTGATAAGCTAGTCAGTAGAGTTTTTGAGCCACACGATGGCACCACATACCTATCAATAATTTTAAACAACTTTTTGAATAAATAAAATAAGCACCCAGCTCCCTTGATCTCAAACTTATTCTCTTCTCCAGGCGCCATAGCAATCAATCTCTTCATCTGCTGTACAAGCTTATATAGAATGTAAATGTTCATAAGACCAAGTATGATCAAAAAGCTGGCGGATACAGATGTGCCGATAATGCCACCAATTCTGCTAAACGAACCGAACTTGTGGCTAATAGCAGAGGCTGTGGCAGCCACGACGACCGATGTGATTACGACAATGCTGACCACACGGTATAGATTAGAGAAAAGTCAAGTGGGGCTAACGTGGCGGAAAATTCTTCAAGCGAATGAACAGGGACAGCCAACATACGTTGAGTGACCCAGAGAGAAGAGCGTTCCAACAGTGACCGGCCGTTGACCTGATGCTATGAGCCGACGAGTCATTAAATCAATGGCCTAATGCATATATCAGTCGTGTCCCACATTAGCAACAGCGAGGCAGGGAATTCACAGAAATGTGGTCAGCATCAAGAGCATGACGTAGACCCAAAGTGTAGGCAAGCACTGCAGTAGAGACAAGAGCACTGTTCCGCCTCTGTTCTCAGTATCCTCACTGCTTGTCAGAAGATCTCTACTGGTCATACTCACGGATGATAATGCTATCAAATAGTTAGCTACGTGGGTTTGATAGCCAGCAAATGTCTTATCTATATACAAGGACGACCCCCACAGCTACCCAAACAAGACCATTCGCAAATGCTAATCCAACGATAATGCCTACGGCAGGTAATGGTAGCTTCCGAAGACCAGGCGTCCGTGCATGGCAGGCAATCGCTCTTTTATTAATGCCGTTCTTTAGGTGGTGGAGAGGCATTGTACCGTTCAATGCTATTGTAGGCCAGACGCCTGTGAAGATATTTTCACATGTGAATGCAAAGAGGCTTCAGTCAAACTAAGTTCTTAGCGAACCATGTCTGCTATTACATATGGTTGGCAACGTACTGTAGATGAGCAGGGAAGTGTGGGATTTGCTTTTGCGGCCTCGGCAGATCATGTCATCATCTCCAGAATACTATACATAAGTAGTCGGATTGAGTATGATTTCGATACAAAATAATGCTTGGTTCTTTTGCTCGCCCAGAACGCTAGGTCCACCATATATGACAAGAACGCGCTTCCCGAGCGCCAATATAATACATGAATTTGTGCACAGTTGCACCTTCCCAATAGAACATCTCGGTCCAAAGGAACGCCATGCTAGTCTTTCCGACATTAAGACTTCATTTCCTCCGTGACTTTCCTCTCTCCATGCCCGGTCTTGAACTTGCCATCTCGCCATACCTACCTCTCTCCCTTGTTGTGTCGTAAGCCTGCAAAACTCTGTTCTGACTTTCATCCGCCTGACTGAAAGCATAACCCCTTTGTTTACGCATTCTCTGTACCTGTCTGACCTTTCTAATTGCTTTTTGGAACTGTTCCATTCTAGGTCTATAATCCTGGATATTGTATTTCTGGATCTCTTGCACGTGATGGTAGGTTTGAGGCCTGTACATCCGCTTCGCGTATTTCCAAGTAAAATCCCGCATGAGGCATATCATGGGCAGGATTACTGCCATCAGATAAAAGACTGGTGATTCGAAAAGTCTTGGAACAACTCCGTCGTACTCGGTGGAGAAGCCTAGCTTAGGAGCGACTGTAGCGTAGACGGCGATGAATGCCAACCAAATGACCATACTACCCGGAATAGCAATGAAAGTGTATTTGGTCCATATGTTCGTGATTAAGGCGGCTTTGCCTAGCACGACCCCAAGTACGGCAGTATATAGAGCTGTTCCCCACACCCAATGCCCAGCAATCTTGCCGTCACTTTGGGGGAGGTCCCAAAACCAGATCAGCTCGGATATGAAATATGCGAGGAGAGAGTGGTAGAAACCATTGAGTATCCAGGACCAAAATGAGTGCATCTTGAAGAAGACACCTTTCTGGCCAAGCTGGTAAAGCTGAGGGTAGCGGTCGAGAAGGCGGGCTGAGATGAACTGGTCGAAAATGCCTATCACAAAGGGTGGAAGAACTGTAAAGAACACATTGTAGAAGGAGAGCGTCCAAGACTCGAATATGACTTCGCCAGAGAAAGCGTTCTGAAAAGAGTACTGAATTCGCACAGTTAGCTTTGGAATAGTTCGGTACTGAGCCGAGAGTTCGACATACCCAAAATTGTGTCATGTATAATGCAATGTTCTTGTAGAACGAGTAGAGGATAAGCTTAGAGATACGCTGATAACTCCAGGCGCCGTGAACGAGCAGTAATTTCCGGAGATAACGAAACTGCCCGATCGCTACATCGGCACTTCGAGCTGCCTGGAGACCTTCAACTCCGCTTATGCCAACTCCAACATGTGCAGCTTGTATCATAGAAACATCATTGGCACCATCTCCAATCGCTAGAAGGATAGCTTTGAGGTTCCTTTTCACAAGCTTCACCACGAGAGCTTTCTGTAAAGGCGAGACACGACTATAGTTTACGTTAGCGTTGGTGCTCGCTCTTGCCCTGTTCTTTGGGTACATACCAGCATATCACAGCTTTACACATTACCGCAAGATCCAGAAACATCTTCTCCATATCTTTCTCTAAGGCATAAAGTAATGACTTTCCATCGATTACAAGTGCCAAAGTTTCCAGCTCATGTCCTCCAGCTGCCTGGTTACGTATAGCGCTGAGCTTGTTCTCTAGGTTCGATCTGGTAGCTGGGGACGATTCTTCGTTGACAATTAATAATGTCATATCTTCGCTAATAAGTTTACAACTCATGCCAATATTGATGGCAGTCTCTTGTCGATCGCCAGTGAGTACCCAGATCTTGATGCCTGCCTCTTGAAGCGTATGAATAGTGTCCGGTACGCCATCTTGAAGTTTATCTTCGATAGCTGTCGCACCAAGCAAGAAGAAGTCGTGCTCGATAATTTCTGCAGCTTTATCAAGCTCCTCAGCTCTATTGCCGCTTACGGTAGTGTTTGCCTTGTCGAAAATTTGAAGCCACTGCTCGAGCTCTTGCTCTGGTATCTCACGCATAGCAAGACACAAAGTTCGAAGACCTTCTGTGGCGTATTCTTCCAGATGCTGTAGCGTAGCTTCTGTGATGGGGTTATCCTTCCCAAGACGCTCAAGGATGACAGTATCAGCACCTTTGCAGTAGCACCGCACCTTACCATCCGGACATCTGAATATAGTGGACATTCGTTTACGAGTCGAATTGAATTCTAACACTGCCAGAAGCTCGTATTCGTAATCCTCTCCTTCGATAGAAATTGTGACTGAGCGAGGCCTGCGAGCTGTGAAACGATAGCCTAGCATCACTGCACCCTCAACCAAGGCCCCTTCATCGGGGGAAGCTGCCTGATATTTGATTTCACCCGGCTTTTCATCCCTCCTTTCGGGGATGACGGTGTGGCAAGTCGCCAAAAGGGCTAAGAAATGGTGTATTGCTGTTCGGCTTGGATGGCTTTTCAGATTCTCACGAAGCTTCTTGAAGTCGTGGATACCGATGGGATTCTGTTCGGTGGCTCGTCTATCTTCAGGAACCTCGTCCGCATATTGTATACCCCCTATCGTGCATTGCTTGAATTCCATCTGGTTGCATGTTAGGGTACCGGTCTTATCCGAAAATATGTATTCTATCTGTCCAAGCTCTTCCACCAGCGACGATGTTCGACATATGGCTGCTGTGTCTGTTTTGTCGTAGTAAATATCGAGGTCCGAGTTGATGAGTGAAGCTTGGTAATACTTGACAACTTCGATTGTGACGAAAAGCGATATAGGTACCAGATTGGAGTAAAGAACCCAATAAGTAAAGATATCGGAGATGAATTGCTTTGCCACCCCCGTATCTTCAATGAAAAGGTATGAAAGCTTCTGGTGGGCCGTGGCTCGAATAACGAGGTCGCCAACAGAACTTATTATGCTCAAAATGATTAGTATGGCAACCAACATCAGGATCTGAACGTTGACCAGTCGTTCCACGTGTGTGCGCTTGATTGGCGTAGCTGTTGCATTGCGCATCAGCTTCGTCTCATGGCCTGTGAAAACAACGATGCCGTGGATCCAGGGCGTATTTCGAAGAGTTGCTCCTCGTAAGAGCAATTGATCTGGGGCCAGTGGCAGCTCCTTCTCACCACCACCAGCCGACATTGTCAAGGTTCCTTCATAGGTGTACAGACTGCTGTTTGGCTGTTCCGAACGGACTCTGCCCGAAAGTCGGCTGAGTTCGCTGGAGCTGACAAGGTTCGCGGTCTCAGGAATGGCTTGCTTGATTTTCAGATTTGTTTCGCCATCAAGATTAGCAGTCTCGATATAGCACAATCCTTCCGGCTCAGAAGTGGCCAAAAGCACTAGATCTGCTGGAAAGGGTTCCTCCGATTCCACCCTCACAATATCTCCGACTTTCACACTGACCCATCTTACATCTTCAAAACTCGAGCCTTTCAAAACCCTCGCTTTCGAGTGGTTCAGTGACTTATCCGAGTTTTTTCGCTTGAAATCCTCTATCAGCTCCTTCCCGGCCGAGACGAGTAGCACGATAATGAGTGGCCCAATAGTAGTATACTTGTTGGTTGGGGATATATTTGGAATCTGTTGCAATGCTGCTGTGAACAAGAAGAACAAGTTGGCGTATTTGGAGAATTGCTCGAAGAGGAATTTGGGCATAAATGTAGCAATATTGTACTTCGCTGTGGAGACATGATTATCGACATATCGATTCTGTGCATTAGCTGGAGGATTGTTGAGGTATATTATTCTCGGTCCCAAGGTGGAGGGATCTGGCTTTCCCCTGCGAAGGCCAAACTTAAAGTTTCCAGTGTCAAATTTTTTGTGTTCTCCTTGTTTGACGTGATCTTCCGTTGTATCACTGTCGATTCGACTTTGGCCAGGAGCAGTCTCACGTAGCGGCATATCCATTTCCGAATATTCCGGCCCCATGCCTAACATGTTCTTTGCCTTGCCCATGATGCCACCGCCCATACTGAGTACACTGTTTCGACTGCGATGGCGTTTCCCACTGAGCATAG
Source organism: Cladonia borealis (assembly GCA_018257855.2). Taxonomy (NCBI): domain Eukaryota; kingdom Fungi; phylum Ascomycota; class Lecanoromycetes; order Lecanorales; family Cladoniaceae; genus Cladonia; species Cladonia borealis. The sequence continues at coordinate 1,163,581 of JAFEKC020000013.1, forward strand.
GGGTGGGTCCCCCTTCGACTGCCCCAGAAGTATGGTAATATGATCCTTGCATGGAAGGATCGTCGTCGGGAAGGTCGTCCATGTCTGAATAGCGTTGGTAATTGTTCAATTCGGAGGTCTGCGAATAAGTGCGAGCATTAGAATTGCTGAGATATGGGTTCTGCGCCTGGCCAGCGCGCGGCGCCCCAGGTCCTCCAGGTAGGCCATGTGTTGCTTGCTGGGCGCCGATAAACTCGTCGTAGGATGTGGATGGACGAGGTTGGGGGGTCTCCACCTGATCGGCATTGTACCGGCGGAGGAGCTCCTCATCATTGACAGGAGGTGGTCTGCCATCGTTGTATATGGGATTTGAATCATCAAGATCTAAGAGCGGAGCCCCCGAAGTTGGTGCTGCATGCCTGCCTCCTCCTGATGGCCCACTTGCCATGTTGTACTCAAGCGTAAGCAGCTGGCAATATGCTGGGATGTAGGACTCCGATGATGCTCAAACATCAAGCCATTCTTGCTTTGATACATGTGTGGCGTTCATTAATGGGGGTCGCAGAGCATTGATTGTGGATTGGATGGTAGAGCCAGGCGACGAGAATGGCTTACTCAAGAGCCGCGCAACTACCTAGGACTACTAACTCGCTGGGCAGTGCTCCAAGCTTCGTGTTCGCTGTAACTACGAGTTTCTATCTACAAATACATTTATGTATGTAGCACGCCTGCTATTTCTACTTGCTATATTGTGATTACATGGTCAATCGCACCGTTGAACTTCCTGTCACGTATCTCAAAACAGTAGGGGCTAGTGACGGATCTGCAACGCTAATTAAGTCAAGAGCTAACAACAACGACCGTTGCGTACCATCCATCACCGCCAGGCTTTGAAAAGTAACAGCTCATCTCAGAGCAGAATCAAGATGGTTTGCTCACGATGTCAAAAGCTAAAAAAAAAGACTGAACTTGCTACACCTAGCGTGAAGCGCAAGAATGACATATACTATGGCTCATCAACAACTGGTGATAAGACCAAATCATCAGCCACTGCGGGTCCCACCGGCATAGGCAAGGTACGCAAGCTTCTGTCTTTATAAGCTCGGGCTGCAGTTGACCTCTTTCCTCAGAGCAAGTTACTTAGTAAAAGTGCGAAGAATCCCTACGCAGCGTATTCCAGCTCCTGTACCACGTGCAAGACGAAGATAGACCAAGGCTATAAATTTTGTCATAAGTGTGCTTATAAGGCTGGTAACGGTATGTACAACAGAAGCATTATGTAAATCGAGATGGCAGTGCTTATTGTGGGAATAGCTTGTGCTATGTGTGGCAAAACCCAGAACAAAGAAGCATCCACGAACGGAGGCCCTACTGTCCAAGGCCAGAGATTTTCAGCTAAGTGAGGAAACAAAAAGGTGGATTTGAGGTCACTAGCATCCACAAAACCCAATCAGACTCCAGGTCGAGTTCTTGTCCACAACGGCTTCTATGACAGACCTGCTATACTCCCATACGTCATTCGTCACAAAGTGCAAGCGTAATTGACTTTGGATCGCGATTCGGTAACTCCAACTACCTCGAAGCTCCGAAGATATTATCTGTAGCTCTCCATTTGAACTTGGAAATTGGAAAGTATAACGCACTATGGGAGGTACTGCGCGGTCAAAAGATCCTCGTACCGCGGCCGTACCCAACTTCTAAGGCCTCAAAAGGAGTTCTTTCGCTCCAATACACAATATCTATTAGACATACTACGGTAACGCATACTATAAAGAGAGCTCTGCGCTCGACTGTGGCAACGGAAGCACAGCATCCTGCTATGGATTTATGCTCCAACGCATCATAATGAGGACAAGGAAGTTGGACCTTGCGCGGATATGGATATAGCTGCAGGAATGCTAGTTATTGCCGGCTATCACGATTAGAAATCATTCTCAAACCTGGTTCATAGAACTTAGTATACTTTGTTTTTATAATTAGGACGCCACCGTGCCTCCGAGATGATGTCGAAGATTGATAGCATCCACCGCAAGCTGAAAGGGGCACCACGTACCTCGATACCGACTTTAGCCTTAGCCATAGCTTCCATCGATAGATCTCCTATGGGGCCACCAGCACGGTATGTACACTTATGCTGCAGTGCGCCACCAAGGTACTACTTCGTAGGACGCTGAAACTTGATACTCGTTTGAGGCGCAGTCAGTCGGTGTGGCTCAAAAGCTGCTATAAAAAGTCACACAACTTTAAAAGGAAATTAAGCATCAACGCGCGTGTACCTAGATCCAGGTACAAGTCCCCCGGGTTAATCCATATACGGGATGACTATTGATCTGTATCCCTGCAGCAGAACTGATAGGCAGTGCATACCAAACATTGTACGACTAATATAATGGATTGTGATCCGTCTGCTGGGTGGGGGACAGGTGAGAGGCCGTGGAGGGTTTAAGGCCCGCAGGCGATAAGCATGATGACAACTACCCGCATGCTGCCCCTGCATTTAGGCAGGGGTTGACACCTCTAAAATTCAGACATCTTCCGCTGTAAGAAGGACTAGCGTACCAGGAACATTGACGGAATTATCTTATGTCATACACCTTGCAAATCGACAGTCATTTTTAGTCGTATAAATAGTTCTATAAGTCTTTGGCTTGATGTGTCAAAGGTATACTAATTGAAATAATGTTTGTGCGTGTGCGGTTTGCTTCGTGCTTTTATGGTAAGGTACCTGGAGTAGCCCGTGGTAGCGCATCGGTACTATAGCGTTCTGCCCCTTTCGGTTCCTTGGCCCCCTTAGCAAACTTTTATTGCAGTCTCCCACCCATCCCAACTCCACGCTCTCTACTTCACCACTTCTGCATCATAATACTATCACCTTCTTTTCTGCTTCTCTCTTCTAATTAATTACAGCATTCCTTCCCACATTCTCTAAATACTAATACTTACAGCTTCATCCTGCTCTTTGTTTGCTTAGCACCACTCGCCCATCCGGCATTCCAAAGCATCAACACACCTGCAAGCGGCCTTTTCAGAGGACAATCGAGTTTGTTTGACATCCATCAAATAGATCGTATTCATCCGAAATTTGTACTCCGACACTTAAAGAGCTTGGATACACATATTTGGATATCGTTCCCCTGCCATTCAATCGCCCAAGAGCTTGCCCGTGCCTTCTTCGAGCAGGTTCGTACATTCATAGCAGCCGGTCGTACCTTGATAAAAGCTGCTCTATATTACTCGATCCTTTGCTGACGGATCAAGATATTTACGCTTAGCTGAAGCTTTATACCCACCTGTAACATAATATATTCCTCCAAGGCAATATCGTACGCCTATCAACATTTACATCGCGCCAAATTCTTCGTTCGGACTCATTATCCGAACACCCTAATCCATCAACACGGCTGCTGTAATATCACATCAGCAGGACAGCTTCGTCCTGCCACCGCACCTGCTCGGTATGCAGCATCAAGAATCCTCGATGGACACTGCTTCAAACCTACAAGCCAGCCGTTTTTCAAATATGACTTCAAAGCCAGCGAATGTCAGCAGCAATGAGACTGGCTTCTCGCATGGCGCGTACAATTCGAATCAAGGTTCTGTTGGAGGGTATGCTCAGAGGCATCCGCGCCGTGGCAATATGTCGATTAATACGACTGCTTTCGCACAGGCAAATCAGAATGGCAGTGAAATGGCAGCTCCGGGAACCGGAATGGAGATGAATTTCACTCCTCTTTTACCTTCGCAGTTGCTCTTGGGCAGTCCGTTCCAGCCTGGCACACCACAATTCAACAACTTTGGTGGATTTCAACAACAGAACGCTTCAGCCCATCAGCAGAACCAACAGAACCATTTGGGTAGCCCTCTAAATACCCAGAACTCGGCATTCTCTCCTCAGATGTACCAGGCCATGGTTTCGCCTACTAATTATGGGTTACAACAATTCGTAGGCGGACCTCAGTCACCAACGGGTACATTTGGCAACATTGCAAACCAGAACTTTGGTGGAGCGGGTCAGATGAACGTGGCACCAACTGTCGGTAATGCTAGCAGCCGAACCGTGTACCTAGGCAATATTCCACCGGAAACCTCGGCGGAAGAGATTCTCGGTCACGTCCGGAGTGGACAGATTGAATCTGTCAGACTGCTTCCGGACAAGAATTGCGCCTTCATTTCGTTCCTTGATAGCAGTTCGGCCACGCACTTCCATTCAGATGCTATCTTGAAGAAGCTCGCTATTCGGGGTCAGGACATCAAGGTAGGCTGGGGAAAGCCAGCCCAAGTTCCTACGTCTGTGCAAGTTGCAGTGCAACAATCTGGCGCCTCTAGAAACGTTTACCTGGGTAACCTGCCAGAAACAGTCACTGAAGCTGAATTGCGGGAAGATCTTGGTAAATTCGGTCCTATTGATACTGTCAAGATCGTTCGCGAGAAAGCGATTGGCTTTGTTCACTTCCTTTCAATCGGCAATGCTATCAAAGCTGTCGCACAACTGCCTCAAGAACCAAAGTGGCAAGCGCCTCGCCGCGTTTACTACGGCAAAGACAGATGTGCCTATGTTTCAAAAACACAACAGCAGAATGCTGCCCAATACTTAGGTATTGCACCTGGCTACGCACATATGCTCAATGGTGCAGACCGAGATCTCATTTCTAACGCGCTGGCCCAGCAGTCAGTTGCAGCTGCTGCAGTCGCAACCCAAGCTGGAGGCGTGAATAACCTCGGCAACCGCACAGTGTATCTGGGTAACATTCATCCTGAGACAACCATTGAAGAAATCTGCAACGTCGTTCGGGGAGGTCTCTTGCATCACATCCGTTACATCCCTGACAAGCATATCTGTTTCGTCACGTTCATCGATCCCACGTCAGCCGCATCGTTCTTTGCTTTGAGTAACATGCAAGGTCTCATGATTCATAACCGGCGTCTGAAGATTGGATGGGGCAAGCACTCTGGGGCACTTCCACCGGCTATTGCTTTGGCTGTCAGTGGTGGCGCTTCCCGTAACGTCTACATTGGCAATCTAGATGAGTCGTGGACAGAAGAGCGTCTGCGTCAAGATTTTTCGGAGTATGGTGAAATTGAGCTAGTTAATGCCCTAAGAGAGAAGAGTTGTGCATTCGTCAATTTCACCAACATCTCAAATGCCATAAAAGCGATTGAGGCCATTCGAAGCCGAGAAGAATACCAACGCTTCAAGGTCAACTTTGGTAAAGATCGCTGCGGGAACGCACCTCGGCAGAACAACCAGAATCATCAGCACGCGCAGCAGCAACATGCTGGAATGCAAGGCAGAGATAGCATAGGTTCTCCGTCTTCTATGGCGAACGGAAATCTGCAGCCATCAATGAGCCACCATGGTTCGTCAGTGAGTCCCACGAGAGCCGCTCTATCGCCACCGCCAGGATCCACAGGCTCAAATTCCCAAAATGGCATGCACTTCAATCACGCAGCCGGTCATGCGCCAACGCCTTCTGCAATCCTCAACTCAGGCAGCAGTAACCCATTGACCATGTATCTAAGTCAAATGTCGTTACAGGATGCTCAGCAAGAGCAGGCGTCCCAGCAACAGCAACCTGACCCATACTCTATTGCCAACCTTCAACAGCAACAGCAGCAGGTGCTTGCCAACCAACAGGCTGCCATTTATGGCAATTCTCCAAGTGAGATATTCTCAAATGGCTTACTCGACCCTCCACAGCAGCAAGGTGGTCATGGCAGCAGTCTAAGCCAAGGCGTCAATGGGCTCAATTTATCTACAGCCGCTCCAACCGTGGGTGGACTGCTTGCTCCCTCCAATGCACGCAACCAGCAGCATTCCCGTGCGGTGAGCCTGCCTGCTTTCACACAAGAAGCCTTCTTAAACGCTGGCAATCAAGGCCAGCACTCTCAACAGCAGCTCGGAACTCAACAACAGCAACACCAGCAACAGCAGAGCCATAGGCCTCAAGCTAGTATGAGCGGTTTTGGGGCGTTCGGGAACAACACTTGGGGCCTTAATGGTTGGGCAGAGGAGAGCGCCGGCGCCCAGTAAAAGGATCTTTTCATTGTACACCACCTTGTTTCGATATCGATACCAGGCCGCGCTATTGGAGGACCCAGGCGTTTTGTCATCATTATTCGAAAGGAATTGTTCTTCCTCCGCCTCGCCTCGAAGCTTCCTCTTCACTTCCTGCAAATGTTTTTACTATTAATTTTTAATTACCTAAAACCATCCCCCCTTCCCCACCCGAAAAGGCCCGGACAACTGCCAACATTAATCGTTTCGTTTTCTCTATTATTATTATTATTATTATTATTAAAGCGTACAACAACAGCGGATCGCAAGATTGGAGCGATTTGGTATGGATTAGATGGGACGGTGGAGTGCGTTAGTATTAAAACATTATTACCAAGCACAAGTTGGATGGTGAAGAAGGAGGAAGGGAGTTGGATCAGTGTATGGGTGGTCCTAGTCAGGTAGAATAGAATCGTGTATGCGAGAAAGAGCAATTGGAATATCATTAAAAATCATAAACCTAGACCCCATCCGCCCTCAGCTTCTATGAATATAAAGAGTAGAAATTTGCAAAACAAGTAAAACCTTGACTGTCTGGGTAAGCCGATATAACAAAGAGTTGAAAAACTCCGCGGATATAAATAGGTTATGATAGATTTTCGACAATCATTTACCTCAAAAAAATTTCCGTATATACCTAGCCTTATTACCTCAAATTTTAATGAGGAATACGTAGGCATTGGGGTTAAGGGTTTGAGAATGTCTAGTGCGTTTTTGTGAGGGCTGTTTACTGGGAGCTGGGTGGCTGATTTTCTGGCTGACTGGTTTTCCTGTTTTCTGGATTAATAAGTTGAGGTGTGGTGAGGTGAGGTGAGGTGCGGTGAGATGATTTTGGAGGTTGTCTTGCTGTCGATTATGATGATTGGGTTGGGGGTGCGTGATAAGGAGTTGGGGGTTTGGTTGGGGAGATGAGATGAGGAGGTTGGTAGGATCTAGGTGGGAGAGTGTGTGTGAGCAATGTTTTTATATACTTTTTTTTTGTGGGGAAGGGGTTTTTGTTTGGGGTTTTTGACTTAAAGGTGGATGGGGAAAGTGGTATTGTGAGGGTTGATTCGATTTTGAGTGTCTAGGTAGGTATTGAGTTGGATGTAAGAAGTGTGGTTTGTGATTCTTGATTGATTTTGAGATGCATGTAAGAAGTATGGTTGTGATCGTTGGTTCAATTTTTAGTACCTAGGTAGGTATTGATCTAGCCGTTGGTTTGCTACTAAAGCAACTACCAGACAGAATGCCCGATGGCAGAAAAGGAAACGCTTGAGTGTTGACTACTTCCACCTCTTAGAGCAATTTTTCCTCCTTACAGAAGAAATAGATCGTGAGAACAATTTGTTGATTGAGCAATTTTGCATGAGAGAGAGGGAAAGGAAAGAGAGAAAGAACCGAGAGCCATGAAGCGAACTGAGGTCGGGCAGGAATGGAAAGCCATGCGGATTCGCGAGCTCTCCCAACAACCCTCCCCAGCGTTCGTATTTACATCGCGGTCGTAGCTGTTCCCAACAATTTCTTCAGACTTCCCGTGGCAGATCCCAAGCTCGCTCCTACAAGCTTCTTCTCGTATGTGAGATCGTTGCCGTCCTTGACCATGGACGCGCGGTTGGAGGCTGAGCTCGTGGTCGTGGTCGTAGTCGGCATACTGATAGGGGGTCTCGCAATGAATTCGTATGGAGTACCTGCTAGGCTCTCCTCACTGCTCGTGCTGGCCGTAGGCGTATGGCTCAGCGAAGGCGTAGCACGGCTTGTGGTGCGAGCATGGCCCAAAGCAGGACGACGCTTGGAAGCCAAGGAGTCGTTGGAGCGATGGAATTTGCTGAGGAAGGAGAAAGCCTCGCTGCTAGGGCGATGCGGCAGCTTGGGTTTCCATTCACCGGTTTTTTCATTCCCGGGAGATTTGCGCTCCGTTTCGACTGCTTCAGCGGGCTTCCATTCGGTGGGGTCAAGATCTGATTTGCCGTTATGGGCCATAGGTGGTATCCTGGAGGAACGATTGGAGCGTGGTGTGAATGGAAGGGCGGGCACGTAGGTTGGGATGCGGGAGCCGAAGGATTCGTCCATGTCGGAGGAGAGGGTGGAAGGGTTCATCTTATGATGGCTGGCGAGGGCGAAGTAAGGGTCTGTGGCTGGGAGGGTGGAGTCGCGGTGACGGCAGCTGGTGGTGAGGTGGTGAGATTAGTGGGGTGAAAAAGTCAGATTGTATGAGTAAGGTAGGGTACGTACCTTTCTGAGCAGTAGAGGATAGAGGAATTGGGGACTACGATTTGTTTCTCGCACATGGCGCTAAAGGAAGCGGTGAGCAAGGGAGTGATCAGAATCAATTGAAAATTTCTAGACAAACCAGAATTGCAGAAAGCTCGAGCCCATGTCGTCGTGATCGTCTTCGAAGACTTCTTCTTCCTCTTTGGCCTGCTTGGTGGCTTTGGCAGGCTTAATTGTGATTTTAGGGGTGCCAGCACTCTTAGATACACTCTTCGCTACGCTCTTCGATACGCTCTTCGATACGCTCTTCGATACACTCTTTGATGAGGGCATGGAGCGGGCAGTCTTCCTCAGCTGAGGGGGGGAGTGAGGAGTGTGGTGAGCATTGTGAGTGCTGGTGGACATTTGGTCGCGGGCGGGATACGGTGAGAGGATTACCAGCAGATAGAGCAGTCTTATGGTGGTTGGCGGTTGGCGGTGTGAATTGGAGGCCGTTGACGCAATATTGCGTGCGTGAAACGACTTCAGTGGCTTTGTTCAGGTTGTTAGACCACCCTATGGTACTGGTAGTCTTGAAGGGAAGTGTTAGTACTGCAGGTACAGGAAACCCACTTCGCGTCATCCGAGCGGATGCGGCTCACCGTTCTGGCGCTGGCCCCCAAGCGGACGAAGACGGTTGAAGTGCTAGTTCTAGTTCTATAGAAGTAGGTACTATAATCGACTATGTTCGAGGTAGACGGGTACCTACTTTACTTGATGAAGAATAACGAGAAGAAGGAGGAATGGTTCGGTCGAGGGTGGCTTTGACTCATATGCTCGATCAACAAGATAATAGATAATAGATAATAGATAATCTGAAGCCACTCCGAAAGTAGGAGAATAACAAGCGGCAGTGAATGAAAGCGATAAAGAACATAAAGAACCTTAATGGGGGAGATAGATAACCTAGCGTCCGACGTTACCCCTGCCCCACCATCGTCCGCGGTAGATAAGAATAAGACTGGGCCTCAGTATTGACTGATATATTCTTCTTTGTATTATTACTCCACTCCGCCATCAAAGCATTTAGAATGAACTGAAATGCCTTGACTGAATCCCATACATACCTTACTCATGCGCGCAGGCGTTTTTACTAGTTTGGCCACATCACCTCATCCGCCCAAGCAGCACCTCATAATGCACGTGGTATAAAAGTTTTCGGCTATTGACGGTTTCCGCCTTAGTAACTAGGTACCTATACTGCTTCACTTGATCTCAGCACAGCTAACACGTTGCCCTAAAGGTATGCTCCGAATCAATTGGAATGCAACAGCTTCGTTAGCATGAAGCTTGAGCAAAGCAGGCAGACTTCGCTAAGGTACTTTTTGGATCGCGACATCTACCCGCTCTCGTTTGCTTCGATACATCCAATAAACTTCTGCTACTCTTCCCATACCACCTGCGCGTACTTTCAATCTTCCGCCCTTCTTCGCACGGACCTGTCCATGCTCAAGGCTCCCCGCCAATGGCTTGATTCTGCAACTCTGATTTGCTTGGTAGCCCTATTAAGTCGGCCATGGGCCCTTCTGGATACCTGCATAACCCCATTGCAGGGGCCTTGCATGCATCATCCACGCAAGATTCCAAGTGACATCAGCCGATCCAAAACCTGCCTTGCGTTTCCTCCACGGTGGTATTGCATCATTTTTGTATGCTTCCCAACCACTCCTTTCACGCCTTCTTCCAGAATCCCTCTGGTACACCTCGGGCCGGACTGTTGACAGGTCCAACGTAGCAACCCAGTAGGTTGCTCCACCGAGACCCTCCGCGTCGAAGTCTCTGAATCTCTTTGTATGCATACGAGTTCGCATAGGCCAGACCAGTCTTAGGATCTCGAAATTTCGCTGGCCGCATAGTGATGGCACAAATCTCCGAAGTGGGTCCTACAGATCTGATTAGCTGCATGCGAATTTGTCAAGCTTCGGAGGTAATTGGTATACTCTGCAGCTTGCCACTCTTCTTTTTAACAAGTACACTATTTTGAAGTTCAGGTAGCTTCAACGCATTTGCATCGACGTTCTTGAGAGCCACTAGGGTTCGGCTCATGAATTCAACCTCTGGGACTATTGGCCGGTTTGGTGCGGGAAGAGCAGGCCTCTGCTCAGTCGGTCTTGCGAATGGCGTCTGGGGATAGCTCTGTGGCGTCGAATCTCCATCAGCGGTACCCGTGAATTCAGCTTGATGATGCTGCATTGGTAAGGCTGCGTAAGCGTGTATGCCATCAAGGAAGCCATACGGTCCTTGCGGTGGTGCGAATGTAATTTGCTGTTGGCTAGAATCATGGTAATTATTCTGTAGATGTAGTGGCACTGAAGACTCAGTCAATGCATGTGGATGAACAATTCCCGGCATCTCTGAACTTCGGTAATGATCGTCGAATCCAGAATATGGGATTCGATACTCCCCATTAACATTTGTTTCTTTTTCTTTACGCACCGTCGGCTTCTCAACGAAGCCTGCTCCTCTGATTTCTTTCACACCAAGCTGCCCAATCTTCCCATTGACCCACCTTGCCAAACCACTCCACCACCTAATGACAGGTCCTGTTAACTGTCGATTATGTAGAGCTTCAAGCCTAGCTCTCTGTTCTTCAGATCGTTTCTTTTCGGCTTCTTCCCACCTATTCAAGCTCTTTGCATTCTTCCTTTCGGTCTTGGCAGCTTCTTCCAAGCGATCGGCTTGGGTGAGCGCCTTTGGCTTTGCTGCTTGTTTGCGCTTCGCTGCTTCCTCCATTTGCTGCATAACCTTGAGACGTGACTGTTCGCTCTGAACCAGGCGTTGGTGAATTACTTCTCGGTTCTTCACTGTGTGTTTGCGAGATGACACCCGCACTGGCGCATCAGCCTCGGTATGTACCCAAGATACCCTCTCAGACTTCTTTCGTTGCCTTGGCGCAGGTGTCGTAGGTGTCGTAGGTGTAGCAGATGGATCTATTTTGACCTTCTTGCGCGGACCTCCAGGCCGTTTGAACAGCCCTTGGGCCTTGCGTTTTTTCTGTCGCTCGGCTCTGTCCTGTTTTTGCAGCTCCTTTTCTCCGGCTAAGTCATCGTCACCCTTCGTAGGACCTTGATCTTCTTCATCCGAAGACGAATCGAGGTGGGCATCAGAAGCATTTTCGTCTTCATCTTCGAACTCAACGTCTTCCTCTTCTTCATCTTCCGCAAAGAGTAGCTCCAAATCATCGTCCTGTTCTTTTTTCAGAAGCGCATTCAACCTGTTCCCTGCTGTAGCACGTTTGGCTCTTCCTTCAACTAACGACTCCACAACAGGCTCCTCTTCTGTCTCGTCATCAGCTGACGACGACTCATTGTCCCGGTCACCAGCGCCTGCAGGAGACGCGTCTTCATTCATGGTCAGACTTCCGTGGAGGCTGCTGAAGGAGGTTGGCGTAGTATTGAAGCATTCTAGGTATCAGAAGGTCAAGCAGCAAATCCTAGTAGTGACATTCGTTTGGTTTCATTCGCGTGTTTCCGGCTAAACCCCGCCTAAATAAGGTATGCTTCGGCAACCCCCTTGCAATGGTCTGAAACACTTTGATTGTGGAGAAAGATCAGGAATTCAAGACTGTGCTCGATGCCCGCGGACACGGCATATCACAATTTGCAGAGCCACTGAGATATGATCGCTGAGTAGCGATGTTACGTGCACATGCTACGCTCAAGACCTTGTATGCGACCCAGATAGTTGGCGTCAAGGCTGTCGCCACTGTTTGTAGATTCTTCTTATGACGCATGCTCGGTCTGTAATGTCCAGAAGTTGGTTGCCCAAGCTTCCAGTACGTGCAGAGGACACATTCATGCTCTGCATCAAAGCTATTTACACGGTAACTCGGGCATGCGTCTCCAGGCGAGTTCCAAGGCGTGAGTGGTGGCTAGCTAGCGTAGACGGTACCCCGTATACTACTGCCAAGGAATATTTAGGGGCTGCGGGAGAAAGTCTACCTTAGGAGGCGCCTGTTTGATAGCCACAGTTATTACTTCCAACAGAACATTCTCTCCCTTCCTGATCCTCACTCCTCCTCCTCACCAATATCGACAATCCTTTACGAGGCCATTTTCCATCCACGATCTAATTGCCTAATACTTCTTTTCTTCGTCACGGCTCCTTGCGCCTTTGACTGCTGTTCACTTCTCCCAGTCTCCCGTGCAACGCTCTACGCCGCAGGAAAACGTTTCAACCTTCATCACTTCCGTTATATCTGTTCTTGTCCTTACGGGATCCTTCTCCGTTTCAATAGCCAACTACGACACTCATTCGGTTGCTGGTCGATACGGTTGAACACAAATCTGGATAGACGAGGGGTCTATTAGCATTGAAACACTAGGGGATTCAGGCGTGCTAGGACATTTAAACCTCCGAATCTGGATGTGGTATCCATCAGCTCCAGGCTCCATTTGAGACCCCGAATTTCGTGGAAGCAATTTTGCATCCCTTGTAGAACCTAGCGACCAACAGCCTCACCAGGCGGTACCGCTTGGAATCGACAATACCTACCGCAAACCTTACTCATTGCCCGAAAGGTCTCCTACCAAAATACGCTCATTTAAAACATCATACATACATCCGGACTCCAGCACTCTATCCCGTGTGGGAAGAGCCTACCGTCCAACTTACGTGTCACAACGTGACTCTCCTCGACAATCTGCAAGCTTCCGCAGGAAACGAGGTCTGCTAATTCATAATGGCTCCCTCGCCCAAACCAGACCACCATCTGAACCTCAACCATCTCCCACAAATCTCAGCCACCCAACCCCGGTCTGGGTCATCAACTGCTAACACATCGCCAATCGAAGCACCAGCTGGCACTGCTGTGCGATCACCTTTTGGGAATCCGGGGAGCAAGATCACTATGAATTCCGCAACTGCGAACACAAGATCAGGGACTGGCTCCCCGTCGCATGAACTTGGAGGGGGCAGGCTTTATTCCAAGAGGTAATAAATATCTACGAAGTCTTTGCTGGATAGATGCTGACAAGGCTTCGCAATACAGAGCTCGTGAAATACAAGCGCAAGAAGGCTTGGCTCCGAGTGTTTGGGGTCCACCAGCTAGCGGCGGTTCGACTCCACTGAGAGAGACAATCCCGGAGTCACCAAGCCAGGATGGATTCCCAGATTTTATGCCACCTACTGAGAACACTACACAAAGCCCTGCCCGCCGAGCACGAGCGGGAACAGTGCCTTCGCGATTCTCTCCTGCTGCCCCGCCTGGTCTGGGTGGCACCCAGTCCTTCTTGCCTAAGACATCCCGACCTACACCATCGACAAGTCCATTCAGATCATCTCTGATTGGAAGCGACGTAGGAAATCCCAGTTCAGCAATAGGGAACTCAACCTCCGCACTGCTATCACGTCTGAGGGCAGGCTCTATGCCCCAGCAGACAGGTTATATTGATGGCTCTAGTCCCTTCGGCTCGTCACTGTTCTCAACCAGCTGGAACAGTGCAAGGAACAGGTCATCGACTCTGGCTAGCGTTCGCTCTGCTGATGTACCAGAGTCTCCTGCACAATCTTCGTTCTCGAAAGAGGGGCTGGCTGATACGGATGTAAAGACACTGGACTATCTTGGACTGGCAGAGACACCCCGTCAGAATCAAGTCAATCTCGTTCAGCCTGGAATGCAGAGAATGAACCTACAGCCCTTCTTGAACGATCTTGCTGGTTACAATAGGAACTTGAGCCGATTTAGATCGTACTCTGTCAATGCTAAGGAGAAATATGCTGAGGATGACGAAGATTATCCCCCCAATGGCGGTTACTCAGGCCAACAAAGTGGTGTCATGACTCCAATGGACGCTGCAATAGCGCAAACGAATGCTCAGATCATCCACCATAACCTTGCAGTTCAGGCTTTTGCCAGTCAAGCTTCTGCAAATAGGCCACGAGCACGAACAGCGGGTGTACTGGACTCTCCTTTACGGACCGCAGCAGGACCCCTACGATATCTTACACGTCCACAACAAATCAATAGTCCCGTCCTGACTACCGATTGGAGCGAGGATTATGAAGGTCTTCCTGAGGCAGTCCAGGCACTTCATCTTAATGGGGTAGGACAACGGTCCACTTTCGAAACTTCCGATGATACAAGTCAAGATGTACCCACTCGGGCTCTATGGCTTGGGAATATCCCCACTTCGACCACGGTGACATCGCTGCAAGCGATATTCGGCGTTCATGGCAAGATCGAATCGGCAAGAGTGTTGATGCATAAGAATTGCGGCTTTGTTAACTTCGAGCATACAGAATGTGCTATCAAAGCTAAGTCTTCGCTGAACGGTAAAGAAATATTCCCTGGTGCTGGTCCCGTAAGAATAGGTTATGCAAAAGCACCCTCTGCTTCAACCGGGGGCACGCCGGGAAACAATTTCCAGTCACGCAGTCCTGATCCTTACACTAACGGACAGACTGACAACGAAGCATCTCACACTACGGAGGACTTGAATGGGAGCCGTCAGGTAAACGGAGTTCATGCCCAGAGCACTGCTGCCGCTCTCGAAGTGCCTGACCTACCTGAATCAAAGTCAGAAATGTTGCAAATGGCCCACGAATTTGGGGCTAGCGCCGAAGACAGATATTCAATCGAGGACAGTATCGATGCTGCCATCAACTTTCATGATTGGCGAGACGAGATTCCACCCATCTCCGAGCCAAACCATGCCAGAACCCATGACGCTCCCAAACTTCGTGAGATCCGCAAACGTATTGACAATGCTGCTATGACCCAGGCAGAGATCGAAGAGACTGCGATTGCGATGCTCCCAGAAATAGCAGAATTAGCCTCCGACTACCTGGGCAACACTGTCGTCCAGAAGCTGTTCGAATTTTGCTCTGAAGAAGTCAAAAAGCAAATGCTCCTACAGATTGCACCTCACCTCGCGGAAATTGGAGTTCATAAAAATGGCACTTGGGCTGCACAGAAGATCATCGATGTTTCCAAGACCCCCAGTCAAATCGAACTCATAGTGGAAGATATTCGACCGTATACGGTGGCATTATTCCTTGACCAATATGGCAATTACGTGTTACAAGGGTGTCTACGATTCGGTCATCCTTACAACAACTTTATCTTCGAGACTATGCTCAGTCGTATGTGGGATATTGCCCAAGGACGGTTCGGTGCACGGGCTATGCGTGCTTGTCTCGAAAGTCATCACGCCACCAACAGTCAAAAGCGGATGTTAGCCGCGGCCATTGCTTTGCACAGTGTACAATTGGCGACGAATACCAATGGAGCGCTTTTGCTTACATGGTTTTTGGACACTTGTACTTTCTCCCATCGACGCGCTGCTCTTGCACCTCGACTTGTTCCTCATCTAGTTCATCTGTGCACCCACAAGGTAGCGTACCTTACCGTGCTCAAGGTTATCAACCAGCGTAACGAACCGGAAGCTAGGGATACGGTTCTACAGGCACTTTTTTTCTCCGAAGATGACAAAACCCTTGAGAATATCCTGACTGATCAAGTGTCTGGTGCTACACTTATATTCAAGGTACTTACCACGCCCTGCTTCGACGATAGCCAGCGCAATGACGTCTTGCAAAACGTACGCAACGTTCTTTTGAGACTGAAAGTCACGGCTTCACAAGGATATAAGAGACTCATGGACGAAGTTGGTCTGTCCGGCAAAGGAAACAAAACAGAGCGTGAGCAAACTCCTAATGGCCGTGGCACTCATCAGGAAAGAAATCGTACTCCACAGCATGGCTCCAGAGAAAGAAGGAATCACCATGTGGACAATGATCGACAATTTAACAATCAATACTTCCAATCTCCGGCTCAACCGCAATACCCGATGCAGACTGGGTTCGCCGCCACATCCTCTATGGATCCCAATGGCATCCTGGCTTACGATCAGTTGGCTTCCAATTTCGCACCCAACCCGCTCAATGCAATCAACCAACAATTTCAACCAGCACTCCTTCCACGCGGTACGTCGCCAGCAGACCTCTATCAGGGTATGGGCTTTGGGGGCTACCCAGCACCGGCAACGACTATGGCTCAGCTTCCACAACAGCCAATTAGAATGAGTCCAAGTCCTATGCTCCAGCAATCAGCATTCGCCCCACCTAACTTCAACCCTCTTATCGGTGGTAATAGTATGGCGGGCGCTTATCCAATGCCGATGCAATATTATCCCCAGCAGCAACATGTCATGCAACAACAGGATGGCAGGCGTGGAAGGGTATGTAACTTAACTGCACTCCCATAGTATCAGTCTAACGTTTTCATAGCGCTGAGCTCTGTCCTGTTCTCGACACCATGTTATTTGTGGTCATCTTTACGAGTTCACATCTTGTCTGGCGTTTTGTTTGAAAGAATCAGGGACGACAGATCACTGTCAGTGAAATGGCGGATGGCAATTTACCCTTCTTGCCATGTACGCTGATGTAGGTGCTTTACGATCCTTCTACTTTCTTTCAGAGGCTGCTGGCACGCCTTTGCATCTATGTGGGAAGGTACTTCTTATGGTGGCGGGATAACGACTTGAGCATCACTTCATGTAAAGCACAACTTGGATCAGAGGGATTTTTGGCTTCACATAAGGGCTTAGATGATCAAGCATGGAGCGAGCGTTCGCGAGGGCGCACATGTGTTGATGGCAGATTAGGTATTCTATACAAAGATGCAAAACCCTCAACGTGGACTTTTGTTATACTTTATATCCTATGACAAGAGAATAACAACCAATTCCATTCAGTGTGCCTGTGCCTGCCGTTCTCGGTAATTGGAGGGGTCAATGATCTCGGAGATCGGAAAAACCATTGTTCCTCCATAGCAACACAAGCTTAACCCCACCAAAACATCAATCCCTGCACCTCTGACTCTGACTGGCACGACAGACGAATATCAGAAAACGCGCTTGGCCGTGTCTCTGGCCAACAGCTTTGTTATTCCACATTCCGCGCCAGCTATGACTTCAGTTCACACCGTCATGCCTGGTTCCTTTACCTTCGATACCACTCTTCCTCCAAAGCTCGACATTAACGTGGGCGCGACATCACATTTCTTCCTGCCGCCTAAAACACCATCAGCGTCCAGCTCACTTCACAAATCCACAAATTCACTCTCAACTCAAGATGTCAGCCGTTATCCCAGTCGAAAGAGATCACGTTATGATTCTTACATGCCGGATCAAGCTACGCCGGTTTCAGCGCAGTCACATGCATGGTCATCGATTAGTCCTACAACACCATCCTTGGAAACACCAGAAGCTATGAGCCCCGTTCCATTCGTCAGTACTAAGTATGAGCTAGCTGGTGGCCTTGATACGCCTGCAGCGGCAAGATCTTCTGCGATGGAAAGAGGTGACGACAGTGAAGCAGACCTGCATCTGCGCGGAGGCAGAGGATTCCGAGGATTTGATCTCCCTGCCGAAAGCTACTTTCCGTATTCTGCGCCAGCGCTGGCAAGAGAGAGCAATGGGCGTCCAAGGGCGCAAAACTCGCCTCGACTACGGGATGGTCTGGGGAAAGCGGTCTACGGCTTCGTCGGAGTAGCCGGCAGAGTATTAGAGTTCTGCAAGGCAACCGCATTCAGAGGTTTCTACGCTGGAGGTGGTCAGGGCTATGAGATCAAACCTACAACACAACTAGCAGAGGGGAACCAGAGTATATGGCTTGATGAGGAGAATGAAAATGAATTACAGACATTTGAGCGCGAAACGAGCGCAGTTCCTGGAGGCTTTCCCGAAGAGGACTTTATCCCGGAATACATGTCTCAGGACCATACCACACCGCCCCGAGCAGCTAAGAAGGTACGACGAGAACATGGCGGGGCCGAGGTTGGGGCAAGCTGGGTACTTGTAGGGAGCAACCCAACATCACGCGAAGCAAGTCCGTCGCGGCTATCCCATCGCAAAGTACCCTCAGCATACACAGCGTCACCACTCCAACCTAGACCGAAACTAGCTCGAAGACCAATACTCCCTGCCTCTCGCCCCTCACAAACTTCATTTGCCGGCTCACCTAATATGCGCCCTGACCGCCCAGCTTCCTACGCATCATCAAGGTCCCCCATGACTTCGCCAACGAAACGGGATAGTCCTGTTAGCGTTGAGGTACAACGACATGCGGCTAGGATGAGGAAACGAGAGCTCCAGGAGGACGCTAATCTGAAGCGGTTTAATCAGCAACTCAAGGCTATGATAAAAGAGGGTAAGGAAGCGCTAGGGACGAAGTTCGAGGTGGAGGACGAGGACGATGAGCCTATGGATGAGGGATATGCAGAGGGAGGATATTTCGACGAGAAATGGAAGGGCTGATGGTCCTTTTGCGCCAAAATCTTTGATATTCAATGTATTTGTTTGTTGAACTGGCGTACAGCAGCGTCATGTCTACGCGACATATTTCAGAGCGGAGGCTTTCTTAGCTCAGCGATACCATACCCAAAGCCACATATCGCGATAACGGCTTTCAAGTCAAGTATCTTTCTAATAGACATTAGCCATCAGCATCTGTATTCGTGGTGCGCCATATCGTACCTTTTAGCCTAGTGTAGTCTCACTACATACGAGCAAATACCCTGTATGCAGTCTATAGATCGCATTTTTTTCCAAGTCAATACCTATCATACTTTCTTGCATGCAGCTCAATAGTGAGCATATCACCTAATCACCTAACCACCTCCTACCCCAGTCTATGCGCTCCTCCATCTCTCATTATACGCCTCGAAATCCTCAGTCTTCAATTATGCGTAAGGGATAAGATCATGACTCTAAATCCTTACCCATTATACCTTCGAGAGCCACATTGTGCGACTAAAAATCTCCCATCTCCCCTCTCCATAACCTAAATCCACAGAATCTTCGTTAGCAAAGCTATATATGCAACCCCCCCCCCTCCAGCTCTCTTATCCCTTCCACCCCCATCCCCTACCCTCCCCTCCACACAACCTCCCCCTTCTCAATCCCCATAAAAAGCGCCCATACTCCCTCCAGCCTCATTTCCCCCCCTAATCTCCCCCCTCTAATCTCCCCCCTCTCCCCTCCTTCCCCCCCTCCCCCCATCCGCATAAAAATACATAAAAACAAAAAACAAAAAACGGATATAGCAGCCGCCCCCCCCCCAACTCACACCTCACCAGCTCACCAAACGCGTGTGATCTGATCACGTGCGTGCTTTAGTTCGTCACCTTAGTGATTGGGATATATGTCTCTGATTCCACAATATTATAATATTAAATAACCGAGTAGAACCGAGTCGAGGGGTTCTACCTACCTAGGTTTGGGCTTGGGCTTAGGCTTCGACGTCCCGGTGGGGGGAGGGGGGGGGGTTAAGGGAGATGAGAAGGGGGAGGGTGGTATTGAGAGGATTTTGGAGCTGGTGGATTGAGGTATTAGAGTGTGTATGGGGCGGTCCTGGGGAAAGAAGCGGGGTAGGGGGGGAGGCGAGGGGGTTTGGTATGGAATGGAGGAAGGCGGTTTTGGGGGGTTGGGGTTGGGTTGGTGATTTTTATAGAAAGGATTAGATATAGATACTCATATGAATATCTTTCATTAGAATACGGGCCTGTTTCGGCGGCGTTGAATGAGATTGCCATGCATAATTAGCTACCTGGAGCATAGGATATTTCTGTTGCGTAACTTTTCCACTGCGAATGATTTTAGCAATAAAAGAGATAAAGGGACATATTCATGTGCAATAATGGAAGGGAAACCCAAAAGTATATGTGTGTGTACAGCTACAGAAAGAAAGCCTTGTACAGGAGTTTGCGGCCGCGAATAGGAAGATAAAGTTGTGTAAGAAAGAGAGGACATCTTTCAAAAATCTTATATGATTGCTTTATCCGAGGGGGGTGTAAGCTAAAGGGTTCAAGATAGAGACCAACTACTGAACAATTTGCTTGCAGCAATGCATGCGAAGACAGCAAAGTCTACATGTTATGTTTTCCAAGTTTGCTGGGCATTTCGGAAGGGAAGACACTACTACTGAGCAGAGGGTCGCTATTCAAGGACCCCAACCAACCAACCAACAATCGCAAAAGGGAATCCGAATCTTGCATGCTTTCTTTATTGTATTGGATGACCAAACGAATTCCTTCTCGTCTAAATAGGAAGCTTCCAGAGTCCCGTACCCCCATTCTAGGCCTAGAGCTTCTTAGACGAAGGATGCCCTTTAACTCCTGAACGAGATAACCAGCACCAGTTCACAGGATTACGCATTTTCCGTGTTTTCGTCCGTCCGTACGCTTACTCCCTTTCGTGGGTGGAGGTTCTAGGGCGGCGACAATGGCCTAGAAATATCTTAGCTAAATCCCACCCACAGGATTGCCTTGTGCTGCTGCGCGGGTTGGAGTGAAAGACATATTTGAAGTGTTCAAGCAAGTGGTAAGCGAGACAGATTTCTCTTACCTCGTCGAACACATCCTTTAGCTTGTATTGGGTAAGTGCAGAGCACTCAACATACTTCACCGCCCCCAGATCCTTTGCCATGCGCTCACCATCCTCCTTCCGTACTGGCTGCATCCTTTGTTTTGCGAGCTTTTCGCGGACGCTGGGATCATCGCGCAGATCGGTTTGCGTACCGACGATCAGGCAAGGAACGCCTGGACAATGGTGGTGCACCTCTGGGAACCACTTTTCACGGACGTTCTCGAATGATGCGGGGGAGGTAACGCTGAAGCAAACCAGGAAGACATCGGTTTGGGGATAGGATAAGGGCCGAAGACGGTCGTAGTCCTCTTGACCCGCAGTATCAAATAAACCAAGGGTGTATGGCTCGTCACCAATCCTAATGAGAGCTCATGGTCAGCTGACTTGGAGTTTTGTGATCGTTGAAGCATTTGCAAAGGAGCTAATGCTGCACAAGGATCTAGGATGAGGTGGGTCCAGGACTCACATCACGGTGACTGCATAATTGTCGAACACGGTGGGAACATATTCGGAAGGGAACTTATTTGTTGTATAAGAGATAAGGAGACAAGTCTTCCCCACAGCACCATCACCGACAACGACACATCTGTGGGGTTGTCACGGGTCAGCCAGGGCTCAAGGAAGGATACTGGATGGCTGATGACTAGCTGTGAGTCTACGCGCGCGAGGAACGAACATACTTGATCGTGGCTACCACCATGGTGGACCTAGCTTCAAGCGATTTGTAGAATGTTATCGATCGTAAGATTTGAGGGATTTGCGGAGGGTCCACTGGAAGGGCGGTGCTCAGTGATTCGAGGGGGGGTGATTTGGCGACGAAGGGGTGCAAAGCAAAGAACGCGAAATGCTTGCTGGTGTAGAGATCAAGCTGCGTTGTTGAAAGCTTGAGGCCGGACCTGATCTCAGAGCCAGTAATATACGTATGCCTTGCAAAAGCTCGAGGTATCGAGGTATTTTTTGCTGCTCGAGCGGCTCCCAGATACCCTTGTTGCAGTGCGGTCGGACACTTTACTACCGCCAAACGCCAGAGGAGAGAAGCTTCTGTGCAAGCTCAAAAGATGTCAGAGCTTGTTTACTTGTTTTGATGGGTGTAGAGGAGTGATAGGCGGCAATTGACAGCTGTCACTGTCGCATGAGCTTGCGGCGAGGTTCGTGGCAGTGGCTCAGAGTGTGGAAGGTACTTACTAGGCTCCCTGCCTCCTCCGCTAGCACCTCCCAACACCTTCAGCGTCCAGCAATGCGTGTTAAGGTGGGTTGGAAAGCAACTGTATCTTATCAAAGTGATGTATGCAGTTTCGAGTCCCGGTTCTTTGTCGAGCTGAAGGTCCTCGGCAAAGAAAACTTCTCAGCCTGCAGCCGAGATGCTTTCCCCTCTAGGACGTCTGTAGATCATTCACAACGATATTCTAAGAGAAGTTTTCCTACATGTCACTCCTTACGTCAACCGACTACGTTATGATGTCTAGGGTCTAAAATTCGCAATGCTTGCTGATCAAAGGAAAGGCCCGAAGGGCGTCTGTCTGAGGCCTCAATGCATCCGCTTTAAGACGCTTTTAGCACTTCAGCCTAGCGATGAGCAACAGGATGCAAATGCAGGGTCTCTATCGATAGACACATGGCTCCTACCGCTTTCGAGTATCATCATTCTACTTCTAGAGCAATGAACTCTATGCAGAATTCTCGCTTTGGCATCTCCATCACCGCAGATCTGGACATGTTTGCATTGGCTATCAAAGCTGTGAGGTTCTTCAACCAGCTATTCGCTGGAACCAAAGGGTTACCCGTAACCCCGGAGGCACTCATAAGCGAAGGGTACTTACTGAGGTACCTACAAAGTTGCGATAGCCACAGGCCAGATAACCCGCCTGCGGTGGAGTCGCCTGAGCCTATAAAACTTGACGCGTCAACCTGTGCCATATGAGAGTCGATGTTGACTGAACAGGATCGCCTTGAACATTTTGGAAAGTAATCAATTGAAACAGCCAGAAGACACGCGTGCTTATCACTTGTTCAAGCTCGATGCCAATTCACGGTACAATGAACATCACCAGTCTTTATTCCCACCAGTTCTTTCATCCGCATTGGTGGGTTACTCCCGTGCCGGCTTTAGCAAATGCTACCTCAATGGAACCTCAAGCGGCAACGCGTGTTATCTGAAACGATTTTCGGGTCATATTGATGCAGGAATTTGCGACGATTGGCCTCCAGACGAGGTCTTGGCGATCCTGCATGGGAACTCTCTATCTCTCTTACGCCATGTTACATATGGCAACCGGGAGGTTCTGGAATTGGCCATTGGTCGGAAACTTCCGTTTAGTTGTAACCATTCGTTGAATTGCGAGAATTGCCTCCAAGCTTCGTTGAGAAGGCTTACCAAATCTGGGCGAATTGCGCCCTGCAGCGGACAAGTTGCTGCCTAATTTCTATTTGAACTGCCTGTTGATTAGCAGCCAAAACCAAGGATAGCCAAAGTCATCCGTACTTCTCCCTACTTCACCCAACACGCCTGCGTGAAGGCAATCCGGAAAAATGGTATGCCTCCGGAGAGCCTGCGTTGTTAATTTGGAAGACCGGTCTCCATTCCTTCTCGGACACTACAAGTTCAGGTCTTTTCTATGATAAGATGTTTTGCGATAAATGCGATGGCGTCCTGAACGCCCGATTCGAGCCTTCTTACTTTGATAATGAGGGTGACATTCGCAATGCAGTTTACAACCACCATGAGACTCTATCAAGCTTGCAGGCCTCCATTGAAGAAGGATGTCTCATTTGTTGCCGTTTGAGCAGTCAGATTATGCTTCATCAACTGATTCAATCATTTCAGCAGAACAATCAGGATTCATTCACATCTGCACAAATAGTCCAGTCAAGTTTCGAAGAAGACACTGAGGAGGAGAATGATTCCTTTAGCCTCAATATCTTGCCAGGCCATTTTGGTAGCATCCCCCTCCTGGAATTGCGATTTCGGCCCCTTTCAGATGCTACAGTGAATTCATCGATCCTTTCTTATCGGCGGTTAGTCAGTAGCTCAACGAATACACAAGAGTCAAAGTCTTTGGTAGCAAATTGGCTAGATATGTGCGAACAGAAACACCTTAAGTGTTTCCCTTACCGAGGCTCTGATTGGCAACCTACCCGGCTTCTCGACCTGGGCAGCCTATCCGACTCGCAGACTGACCGAGTTCGCATCATCGAGTCTCAAAGGGAATCACCGACCGGCCCGTACGTGACCTTGAGCCACAGGTGGGGCGGATCTGACTTTTATAAGCTCACGAAGACCACTTACGCGAATCTACGGTCTGGGATCAGTTCCCAAATACTACCGAGAACTTTCCGGGACGCTGTCAGAGCCACCAAAAGAGTACTTGGTGTCCGGTATCTTTGGATTGATTCACTCTGCATATTCCAAGATCCAGACGACCAGTCAGATTGGTTAAAGGAAGCTTTGACGATGGATAAAGTTTACAAAACCGCGTTCTGCAACCTCTCGGCAACTGGTGCCGCAGATAGTTCTCAAGGCCTCTTCTTTGATCGGCGTCCTGAACAGTCGCGGCCTGCCGAAGTAACGCTGACGCCGAGCCATTTCGACCCGTCAGCTTCTGCTCATGGGTATTTGATGGTAGAAGAATCAGCTTCATCTAGACAACTTGAATCAACTCCGCTACAAAGGCGTGGCTGGGTGTTTCAGGAAAGGCTGCTTGCCCGACGAAATTTACACTTCTGCTGCGATCAACTGATATGGGAGTGTAAAGAGTTATACGCCTCCGAAACATACCCGGAAGGCATAGAAATTGGGGAATGTGTATCGCCTTGGACAACTCTATTGAACGGGGACCCCCCTGAATTAGGGCTCGGTGATGAAGAATTCGAAAATCACTATCATGACATATGGTGTCAAATTGTCTTTCGTTACTCAGAATGCGAGTTGACCGTGCCGACTGACAAAGTCATAGCCTTATCCGGTATTGCGAAGCGGATGCGTGAGATACTCCAAGACGAGTATGTAGTGGGCATGTGGCGACGATCTTTGCCACATCAGCTTCTGTGGACTGCTTATTCACCTTCAAAGGCAAAGCAAATCGCAGGTTCTCCAGATACATATCGCAGTCCCAGTTTCTCTTGGTTTTCGACTGAGGGCACAGTTGCCATGAGTCGTTGGAGACACCAGGACAGCATTCTCTTCTCCGTCAAGGACATCACTCTTGAATATGAGACCACCGATACAACAGGACCTGTGAAGAACGGGCATATCATACTTCATGGCTTCGTGCGGACCATGCGCCTTTACAACGAAACCGATGAACCAAGTAGAACGCAGGTCACCATAGGCGGAGTCAAGATGAACGTATTCACCGTTTCTCTGGACAGTCGGATGCATGGAAGCTTTTTAAAGTCTTCAATGCCTTTAAGCTCAGACGTCTACTGCTTGATTGCCCGCAGGAATATCACTGCGACAACCTACGAGTGCTTGATCTTGGATCACGTGTCCAGTGGTAGATATAAACGGATTGGCATTTGCGCCGTAGGACCAAAAGAGAGAATCGCAACCATCGTTGAGCAACTTCCGAAATCGGAATCTCCAGTTCCTCATCTTACCTACAGCACAGAGAGCAAGAAGAGTACCGTTATGCTTATATAGAGACGGAAAACTTAAATAAAAGAAGTAACGCAATCTTTTCCTTGGAAGATTTATCTATCTTGCACACTTGCGAATCCAACGAACCGCTAGAACTAAATGAGTCGGATTGCGGAACCCCAATCCTCATTCGCCCAACAATGCTACTTTAGATATAAAATCCATGCACTCTGACTGCCTAACTCCCCTGATTCTTGAGACGCGTATATATTATCAGCAGCATGTTACATGGACTTCATTCACAAGCTCCAGATATTCCAGTGAAAGCTATATATGAATGCCTGATGCGCTTCATGTATACTTTACCTATGTAGAAGCGATTCAAATTCGTTTCTTATCCCACCACCTCCATTCTTGAGGGGGGGTTGAGGGGGGGTTGGGAATAATAGTCTATGTTCGTCTAGATGCGGTAGTGCGGTGCATGTGTAGCGCGGTGCGTGATATTTTCTCATGTTTAGCTGAGGGATTTGGCGGTAATGGCGGATTGAGCTAGAGTTTAAGACGATTAAAATAGGGAGCGCAATTTATGAAGCCTGATAGATGGTTAAACTAACTTCATGTGGTGTATATAGTATATATATATATATATGAATACGAAGAATGAAGCGCTGCTGGGAGCCGTTATAGACCATACATACACATTATCCATTTTCCCAGGTATCCGGAGCCGTTAGTAACCAGCCATATGTTCAATTCCCCATACCCTCAAATCCTCCTATATACCCAAAACCCCTTCTTCCTAGCATCTCCTAAACCGCCGCCAAAATCCTCTATCCCCCCTTCCCTCCTCCGCCCCTGTCATCGTCATCTCCGCCGCACCACTACCATCCCCACCGCCCAACCGCTTCTCCTTCCCAATAACCTTCCCCCGCACTTTCTGATCAATAGCATCTAATTTATAATTCCTCATTACCAGGCTCAACGGAATTAGCGGTGCAGCAAGACACGCCGCTATAATTAATAAAATATCCATCGTTTCCTGATAACTGCGATCAATAGCCGCGCGCTCCGGTGTACCGCCCATGTAACTTTTCGCCAACGTAAGATTTCCGAAAATGAGTGCCGCGTCGGCTTGTGCGTCTGCGGGTAGGTATTTTGTTAATTTAGCGGGAAGATTAGAGGTCCAAACGGCGCCAGAAATGGCAGAGCCTACAGCGCCGCCGATTTCGACAACGGTGAGGAAAATGGCGGTGGCGGCGGCGACGTCGGAGTGGGAGACGGCGGCTTGGACGCCGAGTTGGGCGGGGATGGAGATGAGGCCACCGCCGATGCCCATGGCGATTTGGGTGCCGACGATTTGGGCGGTGGAGGAGGATTCGGAGCGGTAGCGGATCATGAGGCCGACGCCGAGGAGGTAGATGCACGAGCCGAGGGTGATGTAGTATTTGTAGTGGTGGGTGTATTTGATGAGGAGGGAGATGCAGATGGCGGCGACGGTGGAGGTGAAGGTGAAGGTTTGTGTGATGTGGCCGGCGGCGGTTACGGAGTCGGATTGGACGACTTGCAGGTAGGAGGAGAAGTAGGGGTAGATGGAGGTGTAGAAGACGGTGAAGTAGAAGAAGCCGATGGCGCAGCCGGCGAGGACGTTGCGGTTTGTGAGGAGGCGGAGGGAGAGGAAAGGGTGAGGGGCTAGTTTTGGGGAGGATTCCCAGAGGGGGAAGATGAGGAAGCACAGGCACCCAACTATTACCATGGCGAGGATGGAGGCATTGTGCCAGTGGGATTTGGCGGTTGCGGCGAGGGTGAGGGGAATGAGGATTAGGGAGATGGCGGCGGAGAGCAGGAGGAGACCCATTATGTCGAGGGAATACCAGAGGGATTTGAGGCCGCCGAGGAAGGTTTGACCTTTCCAAGGGGAGGCGGGGAGGAGGTTGAGCTTGGCTGCTTTTCTCATGTTAAGAAACAGGGACAAAGCTAGTGGTAGGAATGCTACTGGTAGGACGATGGTCCAGATACCGTAGCCCCATCTCCAAGTCGTATGTGCCAGGAGGCTGTTAGCAAGTGGTGGTCCGGCCCAGACTGTGATGAGGAAGGGTACATCAGGCAGGCTTGAAAAGAGTGCCCTGTTCAATAGGTCACTAGTGTCGGCGACGAAGATCTGTATCAGAATTTGCAAGCCCGTGGAGCCGGCGGAGTAGAAAATTTGAGCTGAAGCGAATGTCTTGACATTGTTCGAGCCGGCCATTTGGATGTAGCCAATCACATAGAGGATCACGCTGATCGAGAAGGCTTCAAGGCGACCAAATACGTTGGCGATCTTAGCCATAGGGGGTTTGATGACGGCTAGCACATAGTTACTACGTGCTTGGATCGGATTTGGCGATGAGAGAGCTTACCATTGACGACACCTTGAACCACGAGGACGGTTGCAACCAGGGAATGCTTTGAAAAGGCACTAGTTGCGTATACTACCAGGTTGATCGTTGTTTGACCTTCTAGAGAGGTGCAGAATGCTAACAGGAAGATGCTGCGTCCGATTAGTCCTCCCCTGTCAGAACACACAGATGATGAAAGACGCTAGGGTAAAGCATTCGAAGAATCAATTGAAGATTCGACTTCATGTAATTGTAAAATCGTCTTCGCGAGGCAATATAAAAGTTTTCCAAAAGGAAAAAGGATCACATGACCAACAACGCAATGGAGCAAAACGTACCCAAGATATGCAGCAATCAAAGCGGATTGAGTCCATGTCTGACTGACAGCCTCTACAGTCTTGACACCAGTCTGAGTCTCATCCGAGCTGAAAGAAGCCTGATCAAATTCCCGTTCGACAGGCACTTGGTTCTTATCATGGTGGGGCATGCTTTCTTCCTTTACCTCGGCCATAATGAACCTACTCAATGGAGGAGTTGGTCAATGGAATTCAATTCCAAGCAGCAACGGAATCACAGCACCCTATATATCAGACACATATATCGGACTAAATAGGAAGGAAAACTTCGAAGCCGCGCAATACAACAGTATAGCAAAAGGCATGACTGTAGCAGCTTCAAATTTTTATCAGATGATCAGATAATTTCCGTTCGGTTCAACGCCGCGGCTTCTATGCAGTAGTCTCCGATCATGACGTTTGGGGCAGGTGTTTTGCATGGTTTTGCATGGTTTTGCATGGTTTTGCATGGTTTTGCATGGCGTGATGGACGGGAGAAAGGAGATTATGCCGTCTTGAGCATAATTCGACGGCACCATTGTCTTTGCTATGCAACTTGAGTCTTTTAGTATCTTAAGGTACCTTAAGTGCCTCTAAGTGGCCCCTTAGGATGTCAACATTGAAGCTTGAGGTTGAGAATTATCAGATCCGCCTTTAGGGGATGGAATGAGGGTGCCGATATCGCTCCGGGAGGGTTGGCAATTGACGATTGGTCAATTGGTGCTCGGGAAATTAATTAGAAAAGTATCACTTTGGTGGGTCGCCATGGCGTCATTAACAATCAACGGTAATGCCGGTAACCCCACATTGTCGACCGGTGCAGTGTCCCGGGTATGGCCTGCTGTGCATTATGCATGCTGCATGCGCTGCACGTTAGCTTTAGTCTGATATGACTCCCCCCCGAGCAGTTAGTCGCACAGAATTGGACGGCTACTGCTCCTGAGGCCTGGTGGATGGTTATAGGCATGGCTGATATGTGATGTGGTCAATGGAGCCGACGAGAGATGCTGACCGAATTGCCGACGTGAGTGAAAGCCAACATGGACAACGTTCGGCCGGGTATGTCTTCCCCGGATGGTGACGCATCAGTTATGCTTCCCTTCATGTAAATATGAAATGTCCGTCGAGTTCTTCACCATATCGACCTTAGCTAACCACCTGCTCAAATACAGTTCCTGGCTACCTCCTCCTTAGAATCCCCCATTACAAGTTCAAAAATCCCCCAAGTCCAACCTCCTAGCACTCAATTATGGGCGACAGCACCCCAGCCTCGAACCCCAAACTCTGGTACGAAGCCAGTTGCCACTGCGGCACCGTCAAATACCGCATAAACCTGCCCGACCTCTCATCCCACCAGGTCAACTCTTGCAACTGTTCCGTCTGCACCAAGAATGGCTATTTGCTCGTCTATCCCAAACCCACTGAGGTCGAGTGGCATCAAGGCTATGAGATGCTGAAAAGCTATGAATTTGGCCATAAGAGGGTTACGCATAGGTTTTGTGGAAATTGTGGAAGTTCTATTTTAATTGATTTTCATGATGGAGAGAAGTTGGGTGTTAATGTGAGTTGGGTGGTCCTTTTTGGCGGGGGGCTGCGTTTGTAAGTGGGGTCGCTGACAAGGTGTAGGTGCGCATGCTTAGGGATATTGAGGTCGATAAACTGAATTTCAGGTATTTCGATGGGAAGCACAAATTGGGACCCGAGTACGAGGTGTAATTGGGCATGGTGGATGGAAATGGTAGGTATGATCACACTTATAAACGACTCGTTGAAGTCTACATAAGAGAATGGAGCAACAGATATGGGTAGAGAAGGACCCACTGCCCAAAGATTTGCAGACCTCGATAAGATATCTGAGCATCAAGCGTATGCTTCTTAGACTGATTTTTTTTACATTGATCTGAAGCAGCGGGTTGGCGGTCCTTGTCTCTTTATGCGCGACTTATGCTCTGTTCTCTCACATAAGACTTCTTGGTCGTCAGCCACTTAAGATAGTTGACAGACTCCATACGATCAGAGGCTCTAAAGACTCTGCGATTAGCCACAGCGATTCTTACAGCTCATCTCTGGTATTCTCGGAGTTCACAGCTTGATTTGCCTTTTCCATCTCGGCCATGCCCCTTCCCACCCAACTTGTCAGGATCTCATAGGCTACCTGCGAAGCTACCAGCGCCGTTTGTTCTCCCCGGCCGTCATAGGCTGGTGCTACTTCCACAATGTCAGCACCTACAACGTTCAAGCCTTCTAAGCCTCGTAAAATTCTGATAACCTCGCGGCTCGTCCAGCCTCCTGCTTCGGGCGTTCCTGTACCGGGGCACTGCTGCTGTCAGATCTCGGGGCCGCTCAATAGCCATAGCGAATACTGACCAAGCCTGGGTCGAGGACGTCAATGTCCAAACTCAAGTATGTCGGCGTTTCGGTCCCAATCCTCTCCAAGATTGCATTGACAATTCCAGCCGTACCCATTTCATCAATGTCATCTGCAGAGATTCGTAGAAAGCCCTGGCGCTCGTCGTCCTCGTAATCTTCCCATCCGGTAAGTCGGCTCCGCAGCCCAGCATGCGCGGAAGATCCGTTAATAATTAGACCCTCGTTCGAGGCAATCCAGAACATGCTTCCATGAGTGAAATCGCTCTGAGCAGATGGCCACGCCGAAGGATATTTGGCGGGGTGCCAGGTGTCGAGATGGGCGTCAAAGTGAAGTACTGCAACCGGACCCCCATAGATTTTGTTAAGAGCTCTCAAAGCTGGAAGTGCAACACTATGGTCTCCTCCCAAAGTGAGCAACTTCGGCTTGGGATTAGTCGAATGTACGAGGGCTGGGGGGCGGGAGCCAAGCTCAAGGAAAGCTTCACTCATTTGTTGAACGGCGAGAGCATTGTCGAATGGGGTAATGGGAATGTCGCCGCAGTCAATTATGGTGTAAGGGGCGCTATATGGATTCAGGCCACGACGTGGGTTGAAACCACGAAAGGAAGTTTGACGAGCAGATGCTGCACGAATGGCTCGAGGCCCAAAGCGTGCTCCTGGCGGCACGGGTCAGGAGGAGATCAATAAAACGTGAAAAGAGTAGCGATGTGACTTGTCTCATGGAGAAATGCTCCACTATAAGGCTTCAAGTTACACCTCTAATGCCAAAACAGCTACATCTTTGAGTTGCAAGCCACAGCAGTTTCAAAGTCTTCTTCTCCGTTTGAAGACATGCATACACAATGGGAGTTGGACAGGACACACACCAGGCCTATAACTGACAGCCGTATCAAATGGCGCGCCGATGATACCTATATCAAATGGTGTGTCCCTCTCACTTAAGCACTTGACATGTTTCAGGTGGGCGAAGGTCGATATGCCAGAAAATCCCCACTATTGCAGTATCAACTATGATGTGGACAAATGGCAAGCAAAGGTTAGACAACAAATTTCACAAAGAGTGTACCTCGAAGTCCCATTTTCTATGCAGTTCTTCTGTAGAGTCTGAGCCGGGAGGAGGCAATGGGTCTTGTTCAGGATTATCATAGAAAGACGAAGATAAGACGTAAGATGGGAGAGTGACCAGTAGAAGGAGTAAACGGAGCATGGTAAGAGAGGTAGACCGAAACATGGCACTATACTATGTCTATCTGCTGAGCACGCGACTCCCCTCTATGCCTACTTACAATTAGGTCTCTTAAGAGATTATCCGATTGTGTAGAGTCTTAATTTAAGCGGGCACTGGCAAGAGATAAAGGGAAGGGTGTATTGGCGTATTCATAAAGGTCTCGAATCCTTGGCGCCCGAAATCGAAAAAAAAAATCCCCCCGCGCATGATTTCTGACTAAATCGTATACAAAATTAAATGTGTAATAGAGCACTTTTTCTAACCAAAATTTTTTCTAACTTAGTATTATTTATTACTCCTATATAGCTCTATAATTACTTAAGCCAAAAAAAATTTTCTTTAAATTTTGTTAAAGCGGAAAATCATGCGCGTGGTGATTATTTTTCAGATTTCGGGCGCCAAGGATTCGAGACCTTTGTGAATACGCCAATACACGTATCAACATTTGTCGTGTCCATAATAACAGCCAATATCCACGCTTTTGAAGCGCGACGCGCCGACTTGAGATGTCTATTGGATAAAGGTCATCTTCACCATACCTCATACGCTACAGTGCGCACCGCCCACGTTCTATAGACCTAGCCTAGCATACTTCAATATGTGACAAGAGCGACGGGAAGGAAAGGCAGCTGTAAAGCGCACTTAGGTCGCCAATGCTCACAAGAGCACCATCAACCACTACCACAACCATGGAGTTGGAGGAGCCACAACACGAATTACCAGGCCTACAATTCAAGGAGCCTCTATCATGGCGCGCTGGAAAGCCCATTGCCATTGCGGATCTTTTGCGAAGACTCCAGACATTGTCAAAAGAAATGAAGAGCATGGAGCAGGAAGAGAACGAGCGGGATTCTTTCCTAAAAGTCGCGAAAGAGCTGGCAAGCCCGAATCTTCTGGGACACAAAGATAAGGGCGTCAAAGCGTGGACGGCATGCTGTCTAGTTGATATATTGAGGCTTTGCGCGCCGGATGCGCCATACACTGGGCAACAATTGAAGGTCAGCAAGCACGCTGATCAAACAATAGAATTACACAATGCTAATGTGTACTCAGGACATTTTCAACATGCTCATTACTTCTATCCTTCCAGCTTTGGCTGATCCCTCCAATGCCTATAATGCACAACATCTGTATGTTCTGAATTCGCTCGCGCAAGTCAAGAGCATTGTACTCCTCACAGATATACCGTCTTCGGAGCCATTGATGATCCATCTTTTCACTAGCTTCTTCGACATCATGGCAGGCTCCTCAAAATCATCTAACGGAGAGCAGCTTGGCAAGATAGTTGAATTCAATATGACTTCGATCCTAGTCGTTTTGGTGGACGAGTCTGCAACCTTACCACCAGAGGTCATAGACGTGATAGTTGCACAATTCTTGCGGACAGACCCTCGCGCCATGGGTGGACCTACTGGAAAGAACAAAAAGGGCGCTGCGGCTGTCGATGAAAAGCAATCCACTTTGCTGTTGAAGGAGCCACCACCAGCCTATAACATGGCAAAAACCATCTGCAACACGTGCCCTGAGAAAATGGCGAGATACATTAGCCAATATTTCAACGATGTCATAGTCGATGCGTCTTCGTCGTCTTCAGCGTCTAAGCCTTCGATCAAAAAGGGGTCAAACCGAAGGATTAGTGATGACCTGGACGATTCTGATTTGGATATCGCCAGTGGACCTACGGATGAGGATCTCAAAGAGCTGCGCAAAGTCCATCAGTTGCTCCGAGAATTATGGCGCGCATGTCCTGGGGTATTACAAAACGTAATTCCACAATTAGAAGCTGAATTGAATGCCGAAAACGTTCACCTGCGTTCTTTGGCAACAGAAACGTTTGGAGACATGGTCTCTGGAATAGGAGCAGCAGGCTTACCGCCACCACCAGTGCTGGACCCTGCGGCATATCCACCTATTTCACTATCTGACACCCCTGAACTGGGAGCATATCAAAACGTCTTAACGAAACCCTCTTCACCACAGCCATTTCCTCAAGCACATCCGCAGGCGTATGCCAGCTTCTTGAGGAGGTGCCATGACAAGTCCCCAATCATTCGGTCGGTATGGACTACTGGCATCGGTCGAATTTTGGTCACTTCGGCGGGAGGGGTCGGCCTGGGTCAGCAGGAAGAAGAACGTCTCATAAAAGGCCTTGCCAGTATGATGGGAGACGCTGATGAGAAGGTACGAATTGCGGCCGTGAAGGTTATTGGTACTTTCAGCTTTCGGGATGTGATACTTAAGCTTGGATCGTTTGGTGGGCTGCAAAAGTCAGGAGCTGTGCTTGCGAGCCTCGCTGACAGAGTCCGTGACACGAAACACACTGTTCGTGTAGAGGCCATGACAGTTCTAGCTCGGCTTTGGGGCGTTGCAGCTGGATCGATAGCTGCTGGAGAGGAACAAGTCATCTCAGTCATTGGTGCAGCTCCTTCTGTGATCTTGGACACTTACTATGCCAACGATCTGGAGATCAATGTTTTGCTTGATCATGTCATGTTTGAACAGCTTTTGCCTCTCAATTATCCTCCGATCAAAACAAAAGGTGCCAAATTGACCAATGGCAACTCACAATTAGCTAAGAATAGCCAGACCAATGGTAACAATGAAACGGAAAATGTTGATCCAGACAAGATCAGAACGGAAAGGATCTTGCTATGTGCTAAGGACCTAGATGAGAGAGCGAAAAAGGTTTTCTACGCTTTCCAAACCCGACAGCTAAATCTAGCAAAATTTATGGCAGTATATCTAGAGCGCTGTGAGAACTATAATGTTGGTCAAATCTTGCTTCTCGCGCAGCAGATGCTAATCTCAGTTTAGGGTGGCGTCATGGAGTCTAATGAGAAAGAGATCGTGGAACACCTGAAGCGACTCATAGAAAATCTTGCCAGACAGCTTCCAGACTCGTCCAAGGCTAGAGATTGTCTATGGAAGTTCGCAAAGATGCACAATCGTCGGTGTTACCAGCTGATCCGATTCTGCATGGGGCCAGAGACCGATTATCGGAATGTAGTCAAGTCTATCGTAAGTGCTCGTATCTATTCATGCCTACAATTGCTAAGCAAAGAGCCTTACAGAAAGAGTTCGTGAGGAGAATCGAAGAGTCAACTACAACTTCACAGGAATTACTCAACGTCTTAATTCCACTTATTTACCGAGTCAGTGTCCTGGTCTATAACAAAAGTCATGTTTCATCAATTATGCAATACTCCAGAACGAACGATAATGGAATGGGCGCAACTGCTCATGAATTACTCAGAGATATCTCCAACCTTTCGCCTGAGATTCTGAAAGCTCAAATCCAGGAGATATGCACATTACTCCAAGATGCGGCGCCGAACGCAAGTAAGGCAAATGACCCTGGGGCTGTTGATAATCTGCAAGCATGTGCGTCATTTGCCTCAAAGTACGCAAAAGAGATGCCGCAAGATCGCAACTTTTTCCAAGCAATGACCAACTTCGCCCTCTACGGGACGCCAGCAGAAGCAGCGAAATACGCCGTCACCATCATAATGACTGCTTTGAACAAGAAAGAGATACTAGCAAAGGAGCTTGTCAACAAGTGTGTCAAAGATTTCGAGTACGGTGCAGCAGGTTTCCTCTCTCGCCTGGCGACTCTCTCCCAACTCATGTTACTCGCTCCTGAGCAAGTCAATCGAGAAAGTGATGCTGTCAGCGATATAGCGATTCAAGAGGTCCTACTCCAGGTTCGCACCGAGTCTACGGATGCATCACAATCGTACGGATGGTCTTCAGACGTCGAAGTGGAATGCGAAGCCAAGTGCTGGGCTCTCAAGATTCTGGTCAACCGCATCCGCTCCCATGTTGAGCCAGAAACTGTCTCTGAGATTGCAAAGCCTGTGTACAAAGTACTGTTAAATCTTATCAACAACCAAGGAGAGTGTTCGCCTACGAAGAACACGCCCCCAACCCATAAATCACGCCTCCGTCTCCTTGCCGCCCGCCTCTTCCTCAAACTATGCACGAAAAAACATACCGACTCTCTCCTTCTGCCAACCGCTTTCAATTCTCTCGCTTTGGTGGCTCAAGATTCTCTCCTACCTGTCCGCTCCTCGTTCCTACAACGTCTCAAAAAGTATCTAGGCCAACAAAAGCTTTCTCAACGCTTCTATACGATACCCTTCCTTCTCGCTTTCGAACCAAACACTACCCTAAAAGCAGAAACTACAACTTGGATCCGCAGCCGTGCTACCCATTTTCGCGACCTAAAAGACCAAGAAGCTTCTTCTAGTACTAATACCGTTATCGAATCCGTCTTCGCACGGCTGCTCTCTCTTCTCGCTCATCATCCTGATTATGATGCTACGGCCGAAGATCTCATTGATTTTGCCCGCTATATCCTCTTTTATTTGCACCCTGTTGCTACAGAAGAGAATATATCCTTAATATACCACATTGCTCAGCGGTTGAAGCAAATGCGTGACGCCATTACTCCTTCAGCACAATACGACGATAACCTCTACCATATTAGTGACCTTGCCCAACTCACCATCCGCAAATTTGAAGAAGCCCATAATTGGAATATCCAGACAATGCCGGGAAAGATGCGCTTGCCACATAGCCTGTTCACAGAGGTGCGAGATCATGAAGAAGCTCAGCAAATTGCAGAAAAGAACTATCTCCCCGAGGGCGTCGAAGACGGAGTGGAAGGCCTAGTGCGAACCAGTATGCGAGCGGCGCGTACTCAAGGCAAGAAGAGGAGGAGTGAAGGCCTTGAAAATGGCGACGACAGAGGCAATAAGCGTACAAAACACTTGCCAATTCGAAAAGCACCACCGAAGGAAAAGAAGGCGAGAGAACCTACGACTTCCAAAATGCCAAAGTTGAAAAAGCGGAAGGGTGGTGACGAAGTGACGTCTAGTGCGCGGAGGAGGAGCGGAAGGGTCA